>CM055061.1:9245005-9372646 GCA_029204045.2 Tillandsia leiboldiana
TCTGTGTTTGAGTTTACATTGTGTGGTTGTGATCTAGTTTTGCGCACACTGTACTGTGACTTGTACTACTCGCCCTACGGGGCTTCGGATTTGGGCGTGCAGGTACCCGTTATTTCGAAGGTCTCCTCGACGAGACGCTCGCTGTGATATTTTATTGGAATTTTTGGAGTTCGTTTTATAGGTGAAAATTTCGTATAAGGGGACTGTTCCAGCAGATTTTGTGATGCTGATTTAATGGAATTCAGTGTAACTTTGGGTTGTGTTTTTGTACCCAGGAGGTATTGATCACTGTTCCTAGTATCGTTGAATTGGTGGTTATTAGATTGTCCGTTTCTGGACTGTCTCACACTGTGCGACTTCCGGACAGTTAGCATTTTCAGGTGGGTGGCCTTGTCTCCCAGTTGATGGACTGTGCTTTAATCTCGCTATAGTAGGACTATGCATGATCTGACGCTTGTGCAGCATGTTAGAATTTAGGAATTGCTATTCCTTGTATTATCTGATGGTATTGTCATCTCCTCCTTGCTTCTACCATCTGTAAATTATAGTTATTGGAACTTGACCTAGCACCCCGTCATATGTTGCATGTGAAACCAGACTAGTAGAAAACCTCACTGGGCTAGGGTTATTTCTGCTTTAGACATCCACACTTCTACTTTCCTGGACATAGTGTTCTCCTCGCCCGAGTAGTTGGCGCGAGGGTCAGATTATCTTTTAAGTGTGGGTTGCATGTTACACTCGGGCGTTGGGAGCAGAGTGGAGGTCTGGTAGATGTAGTTGGTTGTTCATTTGTAGCGGGAGCTGTTTGGGTAGACGGCGGTCCCGAGATGTTTTATTTTTCTTGTTTTATCTGTCGCCGCTGTGTTAGTGGCAGCGGTAGATCAGTGTTAGCAGACCTTAAACCCAGACCTTTTTGGACACACAATATGATTTTTGTCAACCAAATATTTCTTCCAAGCATCGTAGGGTCGCCTGAGTCTGTTCCTGTTTGATTGGACGAAGGCATTAGCTCTTCGAGGCTTAGATGTAAAACTTGTTTCAACTGTTTTCCTAAAAGAACTAAAAATCATTAAATATGGATTTCTTACAGATCAGATGGCTTCAGTAAGAAATGTCCCAGTTTTTCCTATAAATTAACCACCGAGATGATTCGAGTGGTCTGGGTTCTAAGGTCTGCCTTTTCTTGGGACGAGAACAACGAGAGGCTATGCCTAGAGCCTGTTCTTGTTTGATTTGGGTTGTAGGTATCTAGTCTTCAGTGTTCCCGGACCCTTCATTGGTTAGTGGTTGAGATGTTCGGCCTGTTTGGCCTGTGAGTCAGCTGTTCGCAGTGGATGCGATGTCGGCCTGTTGAGGCAGTTGTTCGCAGTAGATGCGACGTTTGGCCTGTGTGGCCTGTTGAGACAGTTTCTCGCAGTGGATGCGACTTGGTGCCATGAGTTGGCAGAGTGTGATCTAGAGGTTGTTTCTCTGATTTAGTGGTGGAGGTGGTTCTCCCACTTAGCCTTGAGGATCTTGGGGTTCTGGCAGATCGAGTCGTGGAGGTTTCCCGACTCAGCCATGGTCGTGCATTTATCAGATTGAGTCGTTGAGGGTTCTCCGACATAGCTGTGAGAGTGTGTTGGGCTATTCCTGTTCGAGTCGAGGTTCTTTTTCCGACTGAGTTGTGCTTTGAGCTTGGAGTACCGATCTGTTTGATCGTGGATCATAGCCTGCATGAGCCACATTTGAGCTTGACAGAGATACTTTACAGAGATACTTGAGATGGGTTACTTTTTACTCGAGCGGGGTCGCTCCCCTCGAGTGCCACTCCGGAGTAGGCGAGACCGGGTTGTTATACCGGCGTGGAGATTGAGCTTTTCTATCGCGACTTGTCGTTGCTTTGTCCCTCTGGCTGTGCTGGTGTTGGGCAGTCATGGACGCCCTACGTAAGTCCGCTCCTCCCGGGACGTAACGGCAGTAGATCCTACGTAAGTCCGCTCCTCCGGGACGTAACGGCAGTAGATCCTACGTAAGTCCGCTCCTCAGGGACGTACGGCAGTAGGTTGCGCAGGCTTGACTGGACCCCGAGGGAGGCAGTCAGTTCAGATTGAGTGATCAGAGATGAGAGTTAGTTGTGGCATCATGTTCTTTCTGTCCCACTCTTTGAGCATCTAGATAGAGGCATAGTAGCTGTAGAGTTTACTTTTCCCAGCTTTCCTTACAGCACTGCTTTTGTTACTTTATGCCTCTAGTGGGACTTAGTGGGCAGACCGTCGGGCTTGTTGGCGGCACCCACTGAGAACTACTTGGGACGTAGTTCTCACACCCGTCGTGGTGTCTTTTCCCACAGGAACTTCTACTCCAGTTCCTGTTGTTCCTGTTGCTGATCCTTCTGACCGAGGCGAGGGAGTCGCGAGCTAGTGAGCATCTAGATAGAGGCATAGTAGCTGTAGAGTTTACTTTTCCCAGCTTTCCTTACAGCACTGCTTTTGTTACTTTATGCCTCTAGTGGACTTAGTGGGCAGACCGTCGGGCTTGTTGGCGGCACCCACTGAGAACTACTTGGGACGTAGTTCTCACACCCGTCGTGGTGTCTTTTCCCACAGGAACTTCTACTCCAGTTCCTGTTGTTCCTGTTGCTGATCCTTCTGACCGAGGCGAGGGAGTCGCGAGCTAGTTCCCTACCCGTCGTTGGAGTGTAGCGGTACCCCTTCAGAGGAGAGCTTCAGTAGATTAGTTATTTTATTTTCCTCCTTTGAGAGACTGTTGTAGTGAGGATTGTTATGTATTGAGAGCCTGTACACTGATGTATTTATTGGAGATACCTCCCGGTTGAGTTCTGAGTTTGTATATGAGGATTCTGCATGATTATCATTTTTGGGAGACGGACATTGTTGTGTTATTTCCAGTTGTGCAGTGATTGATTTAGTTATACAGCAGATTTTTATTTATAGCTCTGATATCTGTTTAGCGGTAGTACTTTTCTTGCAGGTAGGACGCTTCACCTATGCGGGTTTGGCATAGGTGGCGGATCTGTTGGCGAGCCGGGTCGCAGTTTCGACCCCGGGGCGTGACAGATTAGAGTGGTATCAGAGCCTAGGTTGTAGGTCATTGAGGACTTAGAAACCCTAGGCTTGTGGTTGGACATTAGGATGACCACGTGAGAGTCGTGACTTTTAGCGAGAGTCCTGATCGAGTTTTGTACCTCTCCCAAGAGACGGGATGAGTGATTGGCATGTTTATGCTCCTAAGCGATTATGTTGGCTGCAGACAACATAATGCTGTGGAATTGATAACATGTCTTAGACTTTCGCTGGATTGGGTCGTATGGTTGTTGTGTCCTGATGTTTGTTATTGTGTAGTGGTCTACGATGCCCCTGAGACGTCGTGTAGCGAAGAGGGCACATCCCGCATCTGATGAGTAACCCGAGCAGCGGGAGACAGAGCTATCAGAGCAGAGCGAGACCCAGGAGTTATGGATCCAGATGGCACAGATGTCGGAGGCTGTCTGATGCCAGGAAGAAGCCATGGAACGTTGATGCGCTTGTTGGAGCAGAGAGCATAGCCAGTGGCAGTACCGCTTGAGTGTCCTCCAGTACTCTCTTCCTATGCAGTGGTATCTTCAGTTGTACCAGTGGCGCCGATGGAGCGAGCAGCCCCCTCCGTGCCGACGAGCAGTGTCGAGGCACCGAGGCAGGGTGGATAGTGGATAGTAGCTGAGCTTTGGGACATCATTGATCGATGGAGCCAGTCCCGGCAGTCTGAACCATCCCGATTCATAGGTTTGAGTTGGAGCCTTTGTAGGCAGAATTGGGGTTGGTGGTGATGGAGAGACTCTCGGAGAGCCTCCCTGTGCTAGGGAGTTTATGCAATTGTTGAACTGCACGCTCCAGGTTTCGAGGGTTGAGGCGCATAGGATATGTTTGACGGGGAATGGTTTGCGCTAGGATACATTTCAGTGTAGTTGGTCCCTCCGTTTTGGATTATTGACGCTTCGATGGATAGGCTTTGTGTATGGAGCATGGCGCTGCAGTTCCTTGGGATAGGGATCTGCCGCCAGAGGCGAGTTCTGGATATTGGCGCTTGGCGCCGGATGATGGAGGACAGATCGGCCGGCAGAGATATTTCTGATTTTATTTTTTCCTGGATACGGGTTCCCGTGATGCCAGAGATCGGGTGGACCCCGATGGCAAGCATCAACCTCTATATCGGAGTGGCGCAGCGGTAGCGTGGATTTGTTAGACTGCGGAAGGTGAGGACTTTGACCTTCTGCGAGGCAGACGAGAGGAGATTTGGTTGTTGAGGTCGTTAGAGCACACTGGTTATAGCGACAGTGTGAGAGGTGCTTACGGCGGCACCGGGACCCAAAGATATCCCTGTTGCCACGAGATTCCGGGTGTGATTTCACCTGAGCTGTTGATAATGCCGCCGGTTAGGGAGATAGAGATTGGGTTGGCGTGGTTCGGGGAAACCGCGCCACCCTCGACAGCACCTCATTGGATATTGCCAGTAGAGCTGTGAGAGCTGATGGCGCAGTTGCAGGATTTGATGGATCGAGGGGTCTGTTTGACCTAGTGCCACGCCGTTGATATACGGTGGTGATGCCACATCGTTGATACACGACTGTGAGGGCCCTTTTATGGTTCGTGTGTAAGACAGGTCCGAGTATTATTCTGGACCTTTTGTTGGAGTCATACTCCGGCAGTTGTACGATTGATGCAGGTACAGATTTTGGAATCATACGGCTGAGTATTTCGCCAAGATGGTGTTCAGGACACGGTAGGGGCATTATGTTTTAGTAAGGCCAATTGGATTGATTAGCGCCCTGCCACTCTTTTGGTTTGAGGAATTGTGCTCCAGCTGTACTTGATTTGCTTTGGTAACTAGATCCTCCAGGGATATTATGATCTACTCCCAGAGCAGCTTGGAGCATGAGGAGCACTGGTGGATGTATTACCATGCTGTGTGGATGAAGCTGTATGCCAGGCTATTGAGATACAAGTTTTAGCTTTAGAAGCTTACCTTCATGGGCCACATTGTGTTAGCCGTAGGAGTGGCGGTGGAATTCCGGCCAATGTGGATGCTATTTGAGATTGGCTGAGATCAACATTTATTGTTGAGGTGAGGAGTTTTTTTTTGGATTTGGCAGTGTTATGTACCTACCCTTGTTTTTGTGGCACCTTTTGGGTTGAGCTAGTTTCGAGGACGAAACTTTCTTTTAGTGGGGGAGGATGTGGTGACCCAGATCTCCGCAGGGCTTCTACAGTGCGATTAGCAGCTTCTGGAGGCCTATGTGGCATGTCGGCGGTGTTTCTGCACCAATTTGGACTCAAGTGATGGACTTCGGGTGTATACTGGATCACGTGAGTGATCGGAGGACCCCGTCGGATGTTTTGTGTGGTTTCGCGCGAAATGGTTATTAAAATTGGACTCAGCGCGAAATTTGAGTAAAGAACACTTCTCCGGGAATTTTCGGCAAATTTTAGAAGAGGAATTTGGCAAATTGGACTTCGGATTTGGATTCAGCGCGCGAAAACGGTCAAGATGGACTATTTACTTGTATTTTTCGGAGTCCGGATGCGAAAACACGCATTTCGAGGATTTTGGTACTGTTCTGGCCGCCGGAGGGGCGCCGGCGGCGGCGGCGGGCGGCGGAGCGCGGCGGTTGGCGGCGGCGGAGGCGCGCGGTCCACCGCGGGGTCGTGCACCGGGCGGAGGACGCGTGGCGCCTTCTGGTTGGCCGGCTCAGCGGGCGCGGTCCACGGAAGAGGCGCGGGTGCACGGTGGACCGGGTGCGGACACGTGGCCGAGCGTGGTTGGCGGGTCCTGGTGCGCGCGGTCCACGCGGCAGCGGCGGCTGCCTCGGGATGCGTGCCCGACACGGTGCCGCGGGCGGTGCGGCCGCGCACGTGGGCGCGGCGTGGGCGCTGCCGGGCGACGTGGGGGGCGCCACGTGGCGCCCCGTGGTTGGTCGGGCGCAGCCGCGCACGTCCGCGTGTCGGGACACGTGGCGTCGCGCGGTTCGCGGGCGCGCGTGCGCCGGGCGCGGGGAGCAGTGCGGGGCCACGTGGCGCTCCCTCGTTGATTCGGGCGCGCACAGTGTCGGGCCGGGCCCAACACTGTAGCCGCCCGAAACCTGCGGGCGCCCGGAACTTGGGCCAAAAGTCCAAAGTGTTGGACTTTCGGGCTGAGCCTATAAATAGGCGGTTGGCTGGGGCTTTTTGCCCCCTTTCCCGAGCTCCCTTCCCCTTGCACCCTTTAGCAAAGTTGGAGATCTTCATCTTGCGCATCTTCTGGCAGAGGCCCGGATTTTTTGGAAGCCGCGGCGTCGACGACTTCGGCATCGGAGCGCAGTGTGGCGATTTTTCATCGGAGGCCCGTTATCGTCGCAGTTTGATCTGAGAGGTCTACAGAGCTACTCCGTCAGTATTTTTGGACGATTTCTGCGGCGTTGGAATCACGAGAGGTACGTCTTCGACTTTCGTGTTGATCATCTTGCTGGATTCAGAGTTTATGACACGGTTTTCGAGGCATTTCTAAGCCGCTGTTTTCTGGTGGAGTTTTTGGACAGCGGCCCCTTGCCGGAATTTTATCTCCGCACCCGAGTGTCGGATCGAGACGAGCCTATACACTTTTTGGATCTACTCGTCGCAAGGATTATCATTGTATTTTTCCGGGATTTTTCTGAGGCTTGCCCGAAGGTATACTATTCCCCTTTTTTCTGTGCTTGAGTTTACAGTTGTGTGGTTGTGAGTGTTTGCGCACCTGTACTGTGGAATTTGTAACTCGGCCTACGGGGCTCGGATTTGGGCGTGCAGGTACCCGTTTCGAAGGTCTCGACGAGACGCTCGCTGTGATATTTTTATTGGAATTTTTGGAGTTCGTTTTACAGGTGAAAATTTCGTATTAAGGGGACTGTTCCCAGCAGATTTGTGATGCTTGGATTTTATGGAATTAAGTGTAACTTTGGGTTGTGTTTTTGTACCCAGGAGGTATTGATCACTGTTCCTGTATCGTTGGATTGGTGGGTATGTAGAGATATCTGTTTCTGGACTGTCTCAGCTGTGCGACTCCGGACAGTTAGCATTTTCAGGTGGGTGGCCTTGTCTCCAAGATTGATGGACTGTGCTTTAAATCTGCTATAGTAGGACTATGCATGATAGTGAAATGCTTGTGCAGCATGTTAGAATGTAGGAATTACTATTCCTTGTATTATCTGATGGTATTGTCATCTCCTTGCTTTCTACCATCTGTAAATTATAGTTATTGGAACTTGACCTAGCACCCCGTCATATGTTGCATGTGAAACCAGACTAGTAGAAAACCCTCACTTGGGCTAGGGTTATTTCTGCTTTAGACATCCACACTTCTACTTTCCTGGACATAGTGTTCTTCCTCGCCCGGGTAGTGGGCCGAGTGGTCAGGAGTTATCTTTTAGTGTGGGTTGCATGTTACACTCGTGCTTGGGAGCAGAGTGGAGTCTGGTAGATGTAGTTGGTTGTTCATTTGTAGCGGGAGCTGTTTGGGTAGACGGCGGTCCCGAGATGTTTTATTTTTCTTGTTTTATCTGTCACCGCTGTGTTAGTGGCAGCGGTAGATCAGTGTTAGCAGGACCTTAAACCCAGAACCTTTTTGGACACACATATGATTTTTGTCAACCAAATATTTTCTTCCAAGCATCGTAGGGTCGCCTGAGTCTGTTCCTGTTTGATTGGACGAAGGCATTAGCTCTTCGAGGCTTAGATGTAAAACTTGGTTTCAACTGTTTTCCTAAAAAGAACTAAAAATCATTAAATATGGATTTCTTACAGATCAGATGGCTTCAGTAAGAAATGTCACAGTTTTTCCTATAAATTAACCACCGAGATGATTCGAGTGGTCTGGGTTCTAAGGTCTGCCTTTTCTTGGGACGAGAACAACGAGAGGCTATGCCTAGAGCCTGTTCTTGTTTGATTTGGGTTGTAGGTTCTAGTCTTTCGGTGTTCCCGGACCCTTCATTGGGTTAGTGGTTGAGATGTTCGGCCTGTTTGGCCTGTTGAGTCAGCTGTTCGCAGTGGATGCGATGTCGGCCTGTTGAGGCAGTTGTTCGCAGTAGATGCGACGTTTGGCCTGTGTGGCCTGTTGAGACAGTTTCTCGCAGTGGATGCGACTTGGTGCCATGAGTTGGCAGAGTGTGATCTAGAGGTTGTTTCTCTGATTTAGTGGTGGAGGTGGTTCTCCCACTTAGCCTTGAGGATCTTGGGGTTCTGGCAGATCGAGTCGTGGAGGTTTCCCGACTCAGCCATGGTCGTGCATTTATCAGATTGAGTCGTTGAGGGTTCTCCGACATAGCTGTGAGAGTGTGTTGGGCTATTCCTGTTCGAGTCGAGGTTCTTTTTCCGACTGAGTTGTGCTTTGAGCTTGGAGTACCGATCTGTTTGATCGTGGATCATAGCCTGCATGAGCCACATTTGAGCTTGACAGAGATACTTTACAGAGATACTTGAGATGGGTTACTTTTTACTCGAGCGGGTCGCTCCCCTCGAGTGCCACTCCGGAGTAGGCGAGACCGGGTTGTTATACCGGCGTGAGATTGAGCTTTTCTATCGCGACTTGTCGTTGCATTTGTCCCTCTGGCTGTGCTGGTGTTGGCAGTCATGGACGCCCTACGTAAGTCCGCTCCTCCGGGACGTAACGGCAGTAGATCCTACGTAAGTCCGCTCCTCCGGGACGTAACGGCAGTAGATCCTACGTAAGTCCGCTCCTCAGGGACGTAACGGCAGTAGGTTGGCGCAGGCTTGACTGGACCCGAGGAGGCAGTCAGTTCAGATTGAGTGATCAGAGATGAGAGTTAGTTGTGGCATCATGTTCTTTCTGTCCCACTCTTTGAGCATCTAGATAGAGGCATAGTAGCTGTAGAGTTTACTTTTCCCAGCTTTCCTTACAGCACTGCTTTTGTTACTTTATGCCTCTAGTGGACTTAGTGGGCAGACCGTCGGGCTTGTTGGCGGCACCCACTGAGAACTACTTGGGACGTAGTTCTCACACCCGTCGTGGTGTCTTTTCCCACAGGAACTTCTACTCCAGTTCCTGTTGTTCCTGTTGCTGATCCTTCTGACCGAGGCGAGGGAGTCGCGAGCTAGTTCCCTACCCGTCGTTGGAGTGTAGCGGTACCCCTTCAGAGGAGAGCTTCAGTAGATTAGTTATTTTATTTTCCTCCTTTGAGAGACTGTTGTAGTGAGGATTGTTATGTATTGAGAGCCTGTACACTGATGTATTTATTGGAGATACCTCCCGGTTGAGTTCTGAGTTTGTATATGAGGATTCTGCATGATTATCATTTTTGGGAGACGGACATTGTTGTGTTATTTCCAGTTGTGCAGTGATTGATTTAGTTATACAGCAGATTTTTATTTATAGCTCTGATATCTGTTTAGCGGTAGTACTTTTCTTGCAGGTAGGACGCTTCACCTATGCGGGTTTGGCATAGGTGGCGGATCTGTTGGCGAGCCGGGTCGCAGTTTCGACCCCGGGGCGTGACAGGCACGGTCGCACACTAAATAAGTAACAGACCGGCTCCTGACCAGCACGGTCGCACACTAAATAAGTAACTGACTGGCTCCTGGCCGGCACGGTCGCACACTAAATAAGTGGAAAACTCCGCCCATTAGAGAATCTTATAACCAATCTGGTGCATAAATAAATGTCCGGTCAACCGCCCAATATCCACGGTTGCCGCAATACCCTGCCGTCTATAATTCAGCACAATAACCGACCTCCGGTCAACCGCCCAAAATCCGCGGTTGCCACAAAGCCCTCTAGTCCATAATCATGTCCTGCCACCGATGTCCTATAACCGACATCCGGTCAACCGCCCAATATCCGCGGTTGCCGCAAAACCCACAATCCACAATCCAGGCCCCGGCTACACTATCCCAAACCCCTGCTCAAACCCGAGCAAAAATAACCACCTGACTAAAGAATAAGGAGAACAGAAGCAAACAAGGTTTCTCCTAAGTCAAGTTCCAGCATGATAGTGTAGCAGAAAAAGGTGGCCTATCTAAATGTCCATACAAGCATGCAAGGTCCTTTACTTGATAAAGCAATTACAAGTATTCTAACTTTTACAAAACTAAGTGCATAGAACCTCCAATGTACATGATGCATAATACATGATACATAATACAATCTTGATACATGATCTACTAACAATAAGCTTTTCAAGATGCAAGCCCTAACCACATGCTTTCACAAGAATAATGAATTTCCCTAACACCTTGCTTTTCAAGATGCAAGCCCTAACCACCCTGTTTTTCAAGATACAATCACTTTCAATATGTTGTTGCAAAGATAGGAACTCACTAACAAGTAATCTTTCCAAAATATGAACTCTAACCACATGCCCAAACCTTCCATTATACATACAACATGATATAGATTTAGCATGATTTCCAAGTCTTTAAACTACACATCTAAAGCAAGGAAACACAACTTACTAACACTCAGTTCTCTAACAATGCAAGTAGTAACAATGAATCCATGATCTCATACAAGCATGCTAGGTCCATTTCACAATTCTAACTAGCAACATGATCAAGCGACACTCTAATATGCCTAGTGGGAAATCAAAAGTAGGAGGTTTACAACAACACCCACCTCGAAAGCTAAATCCTTGTCCAAAGGTGAAATTCACGCTCAACACAAAGATTCGCCACAACACTGATTACAACAACCCCAAAGAATATAATTAATCATACAACCAATACAACATCACACTCAAACACATGCTGTCCAAATACCAACAGTCCAATTTCGGGCAATTTTCACTTGCGAGTTGATCCCAGAAAAATCCAAGAAAAATACTGTCACGATCCTCGCGACGAACCGGTCGAAACGAGTATGTAGGACCCCGGAACCCCATGCAGCTTTTTCCCATGAATCCACTGTATAAACACCTGTTGATGGTGTGTTTGGTCCATTGTGCATCAAAGGGATGCCACAGATGGACCCTGTGAGCTTTTGTTAGCTGGGTTGGCCTTCGGCGCCGACGACTATCACCGAGGTGCGGAGTTTTCTTGGATTGGCTGGCTACTATCGGCGATTTGTGGAAGGTTTTGCGAAGCTTTCCTCTCCCCTCACACGTCTGACCAGGAAAGCGGTTAAGTTTATTTGGAGTGAGACTTGCCAGAGCAGTTTCGAGGAGCTGAAGAAGAGGTTGATGACCGCTCCGATCTTGGCTCTCCCGGTTATGGGAGAAGGATTTGTGATCTACAGCGATGCCTCTCACAGTGGTCTGGGATGTGTGTTGATGCAGCGTGGTAGGGTAATTGCCTATGCGTCACGGCAATTAAAGGACTATGAAAAAAATTACCCTACTCACGATCTTGAGCTGGCAGCGGTGGTGTTTGCTCTGAAGCTGTGGCGGCATTATTTGTATGGTGAGCATTGCGAGATCTACACGGATCATAAAAGCTTAAAGTATCTGTTCACTCAGAAGGAGCTGAACTTGAGGCAACGCCGGTGGTTAGAATTGTTAAAGGATTATGATTTGAGTATCCTTTATCATCCCGACAAGGCCAATGTTGTGGCAGATGCTTTGGGTAGGAGGACGAGTCTTAGTCTGATGATCTCGCAGCAGGCGCCGTTGGTCGAGCAGATGAGGCGGCTACAGATAGAGGTGGTATCCCCTAGGGTCTCTCCTAGACTTATGTCTATGGTCTTGCAGTCCACTCTGTTGGACAGGATTAGAGGCACACAGAGTGAGGACCCCCACTTGGCGAGGATTAGGTCGCAGATTCAGGCAGATCAGATAGGGGATTTCTCTGTGGATAGCTCGGGAGTACTGCGGTACAGGGACCGAGTTTGTGTGCCTACGGATCCTGAGATTAGAGACCATATTTTGAGGGAGGCTCATTATACACCTTATACCATTTATCCTGGTGGTACTAAGATGTATAAGGACCTCAAGGCATATTTTTGATGGCCCGGAATGAAGCGGGACATTAGGAGATTTGTAGCTCATTGTTTAACTTGCCAGCAAGTGAAGGCAGAGCACCGGGTTCCTGCTGGCAAGTTACAGAGTCTTCCAATTCCCGAGTGGAAGTGGGACCACGTTACTATGGATTTCGTCACTGGATTGCCGAGGGCGCAGAGCGGAGCAGATGCGATTTGGGTTATCGTGGATAGACTCACCAAGTCTGCACATTTCTTGCCTGTTCAGATGACTTGGTCATTGGAGCGTCTGGCGCAGTTATATTTGGATGAGGTAGTGAGGCTTCATGGTGTACCCGCTTCGATTGTATCAGATAGGGACCCGAGATTTGTATCGCACTTTTGGGGGAGTTTACAGTCATCATTGGGGACCCAGCTCAGGTTTAGCACCGCTTTCCACCCACAGACCGATGGACAGTCTTAGCGCACCATACAGACCATCGAGGATATGTTGAGAGCGTGCGTTATGGATTTTGGAGGAGGGTGGTACCGACACTTATCATTGGTTGAGTTTGCGTACAACAACAGCTATCAGGTGAGCATTCAGATGGCTCCGTTTGAGGCATTGTATGGACGCAAGTGTCGGTCTCCCTTGTATTGGAGTGACGTGGGTGAGAGGAGGACTTTGGGACCATATCTACTCTTGGAGGCTGAAGAGAAAGTCAGAGTTATTCGCCAACATCTTGAGACAGCCCAGAGTCGTCAGAGGAGCTACGTTGATACTCGACGGTGAGACCTAGAGTTTCAGGTGGGTGATCATGTCTTCTTGAAGGTCTCGCCCTCGAAAGGGGTCCGGAGATTTGGAGTGCATGGGAAGCTCAGTCCCCGCTTTATTGGACCCTTCGTGGTACTTGACAGAGTTGGCCCTGTGGCTTACAGAGTTGCCTTACCCCCATGCCTGGCCGGAGTTCATGATGTTTTCCACGTCTCAGCTATGAGGAGATATGTTTTTGATCCGTCGCACGTGATTGACTTCACTTCGTTGGAGATCGGCGAGGACTTGGTGTACGAGGAGCGCCCGTTGCGAATTCTTGCTCGTGAGGTGAGGGAATTGCGCAACCGGGCTATTCCTTATGTGAAGATCTTATGGAGCAATCACGAGGATCGAGAGGCTACTTGGGAGCTAGAGACAGAGATGAGAGATACCTACCCCTTTTTGTTCGAGACTTCTGATTGAGGTACGTCTGTTTTGCTTTTCTTTATTTCGAGGACGAAACTTTTTTTTAGTGGGGGAGGATGTAGGACCCCGGAACCCCATGCAGCTTTTTCCCGTGAATCCACTGTGCAAACACCCGTTGATGGTGTGTTTAGTCCATTGTGCATCAAAGGGATGCCACAGATGGACCATGTGAGCTTTTGTTAGCTGGGTTGGCCTTCGGCTGCTTTTGCCGAATTTTAGAAAAGGTTTTAGGCCAACCGGAGGTTGGATTTGGATTCAGCGCGCAAAAACGCTTGAAAACGACTATTTTCTTGTTAAATTTTGAGTCCGGATGCCCAAAAACGGACTCCCGGAAGTTTTACTGGATTTCTGGTGCATGGGGGAGCCATGGACCGGCGGGAGTGCCACGTGGCGCCCTCTGATTGGTCGGCGCACGCGGCTTGGTCCACGGAATAGCTGGTGTGAGGCCGGGGTGCACCACGGGAGGCGTGGATCGACAGGTGTCCACGTGGCAGCGTCGGATTGGGCGGCCCACGCGCGCTCGGTTCACGGGAGCGCGCGGGGGAGTCGTGGACAGGGGCGCGCCACATGACAGTTCCCTATTGGCGGGTCCACGGGCGCGCGGTCCACGCAGCGCGGGGAGCAAGCGGGGGCAGGTGGGGGCGGTTGGGCCGTACGACGGGCAGGTGGGCAGCGCCACGTGGCGCCTGCTGATTCGCGGGCGCCACCTGCCGTGTTGACCGCGGGCGGGGACGCGTGGCTTGCACGGCTGCCGCCTGTTTGGTGGACACATGTCAAGCCCCGAGGCGGGTCGGACGGCGGCTGGATCCCGTGCGACGGGGCGGGCCGGGCTGGGCCGCACTGTGCGCGCCCGAAACTTGGCGGGCCGGGCCGCACTGTGCGCGCCCGAATTCTAGCGGGCCGGACCAGGGCACCCGGAAAAGGGGACAAAACCGGTATTTTTGGAATTGTTCCCCCCAGCCTATAAAAGGCAACTCGAGCTGCCTTCTTTGGGTTTTTTCACCTATTTCCAAGCCCCATCTCCCCGAGCTCTCTTCTAGTGTTTTGTTCATTTTCGAGTGCTTGATCTTCCTGCAGAGTTTTGGGATTTTTAGGAGTACGCATCCTGAGGTTCCAGATTTTACGGCGCGGTGCGATGTTTCTTTTTCGGTGTTCTTCTTCGTCGCAGATCGGTGTGAAAGTTCCCCTGGGCTACCCCGACCTTCTTTTTTAGCGATTCTTGTGCCGGCATACTCCACAGAGGTAGGGCTCCATCTTTTGTATTGATCGCACTTTCCGTTTCTGAGTTTTTGGCATGGATCCCGAGGTGCCGTTGTGACCCTTTTTCTGTGTGGGTTTTTGGGACAGCATTGGAGTGTTTTGGCGATATCTTCGCGCACGAGCTTCAGACGGAAACGTGCTTTTACAACTTTTTCATCTACAGATCACAAGGAACGCGCTCGTATTTTTCTTGGATTTTTTCGAGATTTTATTGGAGGTGAAAATCCCTGTTTCCCTGTGTACAGTGCTACAGTCTTTGATGCAGGAATTGTTTGAGTGCACCACCTTGCTGAATTTGTATCTTGACCTACCGAACTCGGATTTGGACGTGCAGGTATCCGTTTCGAAGGTATCGACGCGAGGATCGCTGTGATATTTTTCTGAGAATTTTCTGGGAATTTTCAGCAGGTGAAATTTGGACATCTTTGGGACTGATTTTGTATGTGGTTGTAAGAGCAGTTTTGGGAACTTATGTGTATTTGTGGACCTTGTGTTGTACCCAGGAGAGTTGCGGGTATTGCTGGACCCATTGGAGTAGGAGATTTGGAGTTACCTGGTATTTTCAGCTGTGGGATTTGGGCAGTCAGCTTTTCAGGTGGGTGGTTGTTGTACTCCTCTCCTTTGGTATGCCCACTAGGAACATCAGAGTATCCCAATGTTAGTAAGGCTTAGCTTATTGTTGATAGCCTTGCATGCAATAGAGATTTACATAATTGATAAGTTTATCCATGATGATGACATTTCTTCTGACATGAGTTCGGTATCATGATCACTTGTTTAATCACCTAATTATCCTGGACAGCATGTTTAGTGGTAGGTTAGTAATTAATGACTGGCAATAAGAATCATTACCTTGAGACAATAATCATGACATTGGTTGCTTTATTCTAATTATTCCTGTGAAATAAACTAAAATACTGGGACAATTGCATGCTTAAATTGGTCACATAACTAAGTCACTATTTACTGATACACTATCTTTTGGGATTTGACTTAGGAGAAACTATGCTTTTATTTCTTTCTCCTATTATTTAGACTTCAGGGATAGCATGCTCAGGTTCGAGCGGGGGCTGGGATAGTGTAGTCAGGTTACTGGGGATTTGGGACAGGCCGGGCCTTATGGCAGGGTATTGCGGCAACCACGAATTTTGGGTGGTTGACCGGGTTGTACTATTGCATCAGATTGGGTGAGGGGGATCAGGCTTTCTTTCGTGGATGGTTTTTCCCACTTGACTTGAGTCACGATCCAGTCCTGCTTTATCAGATTACTTGTGGTTACTTACTTTACTCGTGTGGGTCACTCCCCTCGAGTGCCACTCCGGAGTGTGCGTCAGACAGACTTTGAGTCCTTGAGACTCCTTTGCTTCGGTGTTATGCATAGGCTGGTTTACCCGTTGCGGCAGGTAGAGCAGGCAGTACCAGTCTCTACTGGTGGTCGGATTGGATTATTTAGGCAGGCTTATAGATACTGATGCATACTTTTAGTTATTGTTACTAGCTTGACATGTAGAGGCATATTAGTGGTAGCTCTTTTATCACCAGTTTTATACTTAGCTTACCACCTCTTTTTCTCTTTTTGCCTCTGGTTGGCCTAGTGGGCATGTTTGAGTTGAGACTTTACCCACTAGGGGAGGCTACTGTTTTATAGTAGTACTTACCCCCATTGTCTTTTCTTTGTTTCTTTTTCCTCCTTGTTTTGCAGAGTCCTCTGCGGGAGTTGTTGGGCCGTCAGCAGCTGATCGAGGTAAGAGGATTGTGGATTAGATAGCGAGCCACCCGAGTGATGTTAGCTGGAGTTTTTGGTGTACCTGGTTTTCTCAGACAGTCCTTTTCTATTTCTTTTTGGGTCTGGCTTTTGCCAGCTAGTTGTATTTGTGGTGAGCTGGGAGAGATGTTTGTATTTATTTTACAGTTGTACTTTTTACTTCCAGCTTCTATCTGAGATACAGTAGTTTTAGTTCAGCTCTGATGCTTATGCTCCTTTATTTATTATCTCTTATTTCTGCGCAGGTTACCGATGCTTCGTGTATGCGGGAAATACCGCATGCTCGGCGGATCTGTAGACGGGCCCGGATTCTGGTTTACACCCGGGGCGTGACAGAGTACCTGCACGTTCAAATCCGAGTTTCCTACACTGAGATACAAATTCCACAAGGGAACCACCCCGAAATAAACCAGTCTCAAAATCTGTAGCACATAGTTCTGTAAATAGGGATTTTTCACCATTGAGAAATATTTAGAAAAATCCTACAAAATTCGAGAGTGTTCCTTGTTCTGTGTAGATGAAAAACGCCTTCTGGCACGCCTCAATCCGACGCCTGTGCGCAAAGATATCGCCGAAACACCGATGTGCTGTCCAAAACTCCGCCCCAGAAAAAGGGTCAAAAGAAAGCTCGGGAAACTCCAAGATAAACTCAAAATGAGGGGAAACTCAAATCATGAAGATCGTAGCCCTACCTGTCATGAAGCCAACGGCGCAAGAATCAACAAAAATGATGGCCGGAGTAAGCCGGGGGAGTCCTCGCACCCAAACCGCGATGAAGGAGACCACAAATGAACGAGCGTCGCGCCGCGCCGTAAAAATGGAAACCTCGGGATGCGTGTCGCAGAAAAATCCGGGAATGTGTAGATGGAACCAGCTCTGGGAGAGGAGAAATTCTCGTGAAGGTTGCACAGTGATAAGAAGAGCAGGGAAGGAGCTCTCAGCAGTTGAACTCGGCCTATTTATATGCTGGAAGAAACAATTCAATAAATGACCACCATGTCCCTGGATTCGGGCGCCCACACCGGATTCGGGCGCCCGAATCCCCTGCGGGAAGCCGAACAGGAAGCGCTCGAATCGCACCTGTGCTTCCACGTCATCGCCGAACACCGAACAGCAAAACCCACCGCTCACTGCGCGACGCGTGGCCCACCGCGGAAGCCGACGCGTGGCGGGCACCTGGTCAGCGCGCGCCAGCCGCGCCCACGTGCGCGCCTGGCACGCCGCCTGGCGCCCCTGCCAGGCACGGTTCCCAAGGCACCCTAGTGCGCCACGGTAGACCCCGCCTACCTGAGCCAGCCAACCGGAAGCCAACACGTGTCCCTCCCGGTCCATGCACCGCCCCGCACCACTCCGTGAACCGCGCCCACTGAACCGACCCTATCGCAAGCCGCTACGTGTCCAACGCGCTCCCGTGCACCGCGCGCCTCCCCGCGGCCGCTTCGCCGCCTGCCCGAGCCCGTCCGCCGCGCTCTGTCGCTGCCCGCCGCCGCCGCCGCCGCCGCCGCCGCTTCCCGTCGGCCGCCGGAGTTACTGTTCCGGCGTGAACAGTAACCAGTGACGCAAAAATCAAGTAAGTAACCCAATTTCATCGTTTTTGCGCGCTGAATTCAAATCCGCTGTCCGTTTTGCCAAATTCCAACTCTAAAAATTGTCGAAGGCATCCGGAAAGGTGTTCTTTTGTCCAAACTTCGCGCTGAGTCCAATTTTAATATCTGTTTTGCGCAAAACCACTTCTAAACATCTGATGGGGTCCTCTGACTACTCTCGTGATCCATTTAACATACTGAGTCCATCACTAGTGCCCAATTGGTGCACAAACACCATCGACATGCCACAAAGGCCTCCAGAAGCTCCTGGTCACACTAGAGAAGACCTGCAGAGATCCAGGTCACCACATCCTCCCCCACTAAAAGAAAGTTTCGTCCTCAAAACTGACACAACTCAAAAGGTGTCACAAAATCAAGGGTAGGTACTCAACATTTCCGTCTCCAGCTCCTAAGTCACCGCTCACTCCCCATGATTACCCCACAATAACTATAACAAGTACGGCATAGCCCGATTGCGCAATTCCCTCACTTCACGAGCCGAAATTCGCAACGGGTGTCCCTCGTACTTCGAACACTCTTAGCTCTCAAATGGAGCGAGTCAATCACGGGCGAGGAATCCAAAAGCAAAACACTCCTGAGCTGAGATGTGAAACACCATAGGGGCTCCGTCAAAAAGCTGGGGGAAACAAAATAACCACTAGTGCAACACACACCAAACCACATCCTGTGTCAACTCAACCAAGGTAACCCGAAGCGTAGCCACACTATTTATCCAATAAGGAAAAGAACCCGAACAGGGAGGGGTCCTCACTCGGTCACTCCCGAATCTAGACCATCCGAGTGGACTGCTCAACAACGGTCTACCATCAAAAGGGACCCACTAGAGATACAATCTCAAGCCACAGTTGGTCACACAACATGCCATCACAACCCCAACGGATCCACGGGTCGAAGTCGATCTCTCAACTAGTAAAGAACACTCTGACGGTGGCCAAACCGTCAGTGAATGGGACTGAAAGCTGGCTCAAAAGGCGATCATAATGCTGATGCCCAAACAGGCATGGCCTACGCCCAAGTATATCAATCAAAACTAGAAATAATAGGCGTACTGAAAGGTGTTGGGTTATGTATAAAATGGATCTAAATAGGGGAAAAAACACCTAGAGGGGGGTGAATAGGTGTAAACAATAAACACTCAAAAATCTTTGCGATATAAAACCCAATGCGGAAAAATAAATAACACGCAGAGATTTTTACGTGGAAAACTCCAATCCGGAGTAAAAAACCACGGGACCGATAACACGGTGAAATCCACTAGAATTAACACACGTACAAGGTGATTTACCGTAAACACTTACGACTCAACCTTTTCCATACGCTCCTAGTAGATCTTCTCCGCTCGCTCCGCAACGCTGCTCGAATCCACGATTAGCGTCCAACGCCGAATCCACGGCGTCCAACATCGAGTCCACGACGTCCGACCGAATCCACGGTCTTCACCCAGTAGCACGTCTCGAATCCACGAACGTACCTCGCTCCGAATCCACGAGAGCGGTAGCACCTTGAATCCACAAGGCCACGTGAGTCCACGCGCCGATTTGGGATAAATCGTTGTTTTTGGGTGGTGATGATCCGCCGAATACTTAGATTAGAAATAGATCAGAAATACCATTTAAGTATTCATTAATTTGATTCTACTCAAAATCTGAGTTTGGAAAACCTAGAATCAAATTAATAATATAGATGAAGAAACATAGAATTAAATCAAGTATTTCCTTTCTTCTCTATATGTGGAATATTTATGGATTGAATGGATTCCTTCCACTTAGCGTCATCTACTTAAAAGATGAATTAAAGGGTCTATTTATAGGTTAGAAAACTTGTGGAAGAAGATAAGAATAAAAAACTAACCATTTCTGGAATTTTACAGGACGACAGTCCGGACTGGAATTGACGGTCCGGACTGTCTCAGCGAAACAGACTATTTCCAGAAAAGACGACATTCGGGGTCCGGACTGCAATCCACGGTCCGGACTGTTCATGCAATTCCTTCAAATTACACGTTCGGGGTCCGGACTGAGATCCACGGTCCGGACTGGAATTATGCACGAACTAACCTATGTTCGGGGTCCGGACTGTAAAGCCCGATCCGGACTCTGAACATATGGAATGTCCAGTTTTTGATTTTTATGCAATAAAAAATTCATCCAAGTGTTTCTACACTATAAGAAGTATTCGGATCATCAAATTTATTTAATTAAACGTAGCTGTTCCTTTTGAATTCTTCTTACTTGAGATTGAGGTATGCGATCCAACTTTTTCATCTTCAATCTTCAAGACTTAACCGATTTCACGAAATACGCCAACTCAAATTCCGTAACAAAAGGCTCAACTGTGGAATCCAAGCTGCCTACAAAACAGTGGTTCGTCCAACCACAACACTCATAGGGTTGGAATGATGAAGCACGGACCGAAGGTAAACCCATGGTAATTCCACGGCCACTGAGAGAGGCCTCACTATAACAAGCAAATCCATCTCCCAAAACTGGAAGTACTAGCATTGGCGCTGGTATCAGTCTCATTATCCATCAGACATGCTCTCCTGGCACTGGCAAGCCCAAGAAGCTCCTCGCCTCAAGAATAAATGTTGGTCTCAGCCAATCTCGAATAACATCCATTTGGTCGGGTTCCACCGCCGCTCCAACGGCTAAAATAAGGTGACCCAAGAAGGCATGTACTTGGAGCTAAAACTTGAACCTCAATAACTTGGCATACAGTTTCATCCACACAGGCATGGTAGCACATCCACAAGTGCTCCACGTACTCCAAATCGCTCTGGGAGTAAATCAAAATATCCCTGGAGGATCTTGTTACCAATCTAATCAAGTACAGCTGAAACACAATTCCTCAAATCATAAGAGTGGCAGGGCATTAATCAATCTAGTTGGCCTCACTATGAGTTCATGATGCCCTACCGTGTCCTGAACGCCATCTAAGCAAAGTCCTCGGCTGTCTGATTCCAAGTAGGTACTCGCATCATACAATAACTGCCGGCGTATAACTCCATCAAAAGGTCCTAGATACCACCCGGACCTGTCTACACTCGAACCATAAAAGAACCCTCACAGTCGTGTATCAACGACGTGGCATCACCACCGTGTATCAACGGCGTGGCACTAGGTCAAACAGACCCCTCGATCTATCAGATCCTGCGACTGTGCCATCAGCTCTCTTAGCTCTACAGGCGATAACTAATGAGGTGCTGTCGAGAGTGGCGCGGTTCCCCGAACCACGTCAAACGCAATCACTATCTCCCTAACCGGCGGCATCTCAAACAGCTCAGGTGAAATCACACCCGGGATCTCGTGGGCAACAGAGATATCCTTGAGTCTCGGTGCCGCCGTAAGCACCTCTCACCTTGTCGCTAAAGCCTGTGTGCTCTAACAATCTCAACAACCAAACCTCCTCTCGTCTGCCCCGCAGAAAATCGACGTCCTCTCTCTCCTCAGTCAAAATATCCTGTGGCATTGTGCCAATCAGTCTCAAGCACATGGTCAAAATACCGAACTGCCACAATTACCAATAAGTCTACCGGCATAACTCGCGGCCTCAATTGCATTGGACATGATCCACAAGCCTCCTCCACATGCACAACACTAACAGGAACCTGTACCTCTAGTGCACGTGGTAACAAATCTACCTCTAGTCCATGCAGAAATGCAACATGCTCTAACTCCGACTGCTGTGATAAAATCCCACCTGCGACACTCGATCCACTATCATGGAGCCCTCCAACCAAGCGGCACAGATTCATCTGCTCAAAGCAAGTGGTTGTCGCTCAATCTGCCTGAAAATCAGGACTATCCACAAGGGAGCATGACCTCCGTCTCTGCTCACATTGAGGCGACGAATGCGGCCCCCCCGCAGATCACCGATCCATGCTACCGCTGCGCCGCTCTAATGTAGGTGCTGATGCTGCCATCGGGGTCCACCCATTCTCCGGCATCTCGGGAACCCGTTATCCTGAAAAAAAAAATCAGAAATGCCTCTGGCGGCCGATCTGTCCTCCATCACCCGGCGCCAAGCGCCAATATCCAGGACTCGCCTCTAGCGGCAGATCCCTATCCAAAGGAACTGCAACTCAACGCTCCATACACAACGGCTACTCCATCGAGGCATTTATAATCCGTAACTAAGGGACTAACTAAACTGAAAGGTATCCTGGCGCAATCCACTCCCAGTCTCACATATCCTATGCGCCTCGTCCCTCGAAACCTGGAGCGCGCAGTTCAACAACTGTAAAAACTCTCTAGCATAAGGAGGCTTTCAATTGATCACTCCATCACCACCAACCACGACTCTGCCTCCAAAGGCTCCAAACTCAATCTTACGAGTCGGGGTGGTTCACCTGCCAAATCTGGCTCACTCAATCAAACATGCCCCACAGCTCCTCTGCTGTCAACTATCCACCCTGCCTCGGTGCCTCGACACTAAACATTGGCACGGAGGGGGCTACTCAGTGCTCCGACAACTGTGTCACCAAAACCAGCTGCTCAGTCTACTGCTGAAAGGCCTCAAACAATCCTGTCATCTGGGTCCGGAGTGCTCTGACCTCAATGCGGGTATCCGGCCCAAAACCCATCGCTCAAGCTCAACTGCTATGATAGGATGCACACGGGTCAAACCCAGCGTCGGGGAGACACAGCTCACCACGACGAAACCACAAAACAGCACAAAACAACGCTCGACCCAATCCAGCGAAAGTCTAAAGCATGTCACCCGTTCCATAGCATTATGTTGTCTGCAGCCAACATAATCACTCAGGAGAATAAACATGCCAATCACTCTTCCCGTCCCTTGGGAGAGGTATAAAACTCAATCAGGACTCTCGCTAAAAATCACGACTCTCACGAAGTCAACCAAGGGTCAAACCTAGGGTTTCTAAGTCCACCATGACCTACAACCTAGGCTCTGATACCAACCTAATCTGTCATGCCCCGGGGTCGAAACTGCGACCCGGGCTCACCAACAGATCCGCCACCTATGCCAAACCCCGCATAGGCGAAGCGTCCTACCTTCAAGAAAGGTGCTACAGCTAAACAGATATCAGAGCTATAAGATAAAACTGCTGTAAAAATAAAATCAACCACTGTACAACTTAAAAATAATACCACAATGTCCACCTCTCAAAATGATAATTGTACAATATCCTCAGATACAAAACTCATAGCTCAACAGGGAGGTATCTCCAATAAATACATCAGTGTACAGGCTCTCAATACATATCATATCCTCACTACATCAGTCTCTCAAAAGAGAAAATAAAATACCTAATCTACTAAAGATCTCCTCTAAAGGGTACCGCTACTCTCCAACGATGGGTAGGGATCTAGCTCGCGACTCCCTCGCCTCGATCAACAACCGCAGAATCAGCAGCATCCGCTAAGACTCTGCAAAACAAAAGAGAGAAAAGGAAAAAGAGGGGGAAAACCCCCAGCGGGTGTGAGAACTACACCAAAAAGGGAGGTCTCAGTGGGTACCATCGCCAGGCCCGACGATTAGCCCACTAAGACCACTAGAGGCAATAAATAACAAGCAGTAAAAACTGAACTAGAAAGGCTGGAGCTACTCTACAGCTACCCTGCCTCCATCTAAATGCTCAACCTCTCACCCAATGGTCAAAGTACTCATGACGACACGGGACCACCGTCAAACCTGACAGCTCCCAACTACACTAGCACCGGTCTAAACACAGCTACTAGACTCCACTCAGCCCCCAAACACGAGTGCAACTATAAAGGTATCTGACCGAATAAACCCAATCAAATGAACTGGTATAAGACCCGGTACTGCCTGCTCTGCCGTCGAACTCAAGAACTCATCTGTTGGAAATACTGACCGACTACTGACCGGTACGGTCGCATCCCAAAATAGGTGACAGATCGACTACTGACCGGTACGGTCGCACCCAAAATAAGTAACAGACCGACTCCTGACCGGCACGGTCGTATACAAAATAAGTAACGGACCGGCTCCTGACCGGCACGGTCGTACATTAAATAAGTAACAGACCGGCTCCTGACCAGCACGGTCGCACACTAAATAAGTACCTGACCGGCTCCTGGCCGGCACGGTCGCACACTAAATAAGTGGAAAACTCCGCCCACTAGAGAATCTGATAACCAATCTGGTGCATAAATAAATGTCCGGTCAACCGCCCAATATCCGCGGTTGCCGCAATACCCTGTCGTCTATAATTAAGCACAATACCCGACCTCCGGTCAACCGCCCAAAATCTACGGTTGCCACAAAGCCCTCTAGTCCATAATCATGTCCTGCCATCGATGTCCTATAACCGACATCCGGTCAACCGCCCAATATCCGCGGTTGCCGCAAAACCCACAATCCACAATCCAGGCCCCGGCTACACTATCCCAAACCCCTGCTCAAACCCGAGCAACAATAACCACCTGACTAAAGAATAAGGAGAACAGAAGCAAACAAGGTTTCTCCTAAGTCAAGTTCCAGCATGATAGTGTAGCAGAAAAAGGTGGCCTATCTAAATGCCCATACAAGCATGCAAGGTCCTTTACTTGATAAAGCAATTTACAAGTATTCTAACTTTTACAAAACTAAGTGCATAGAACCTCCAATGTACATGATGCATAATACATGATACATGATACAATCTTGATACATGATCTACTAACAATAAGCTTTTCAAGATGCAAGCCCTAACCACATGCTTTCACAAGAATAATGAATTTCCCTAACACCTTGCTTTTCAAGATACAAGCCCTAACCACTTTGCTTTTCAAGATACAATTACTTTCAATATGTTGTTGCAAAGATAGGAACTCACTAACAAGTAATCTTTCCAAAATATGAACTCTAACCACATGCCCGAACCTTCCATTATATATACAACATGATATGGATTTAGCATGATTTCCAAGTGTTTAAACTACACATCTAAAGCAAGGAAACACAACTTACTAACATTCAGTTCTCTAACAATGCAAGTAGTAACAATGAACCCATGATCTCATACAAGCATGCTAGGTCTATTTCACAATTCTAACTAGCAAGATGATCAAGCAACACTCTAATATGCCTAGTGGGAAATCAAAAGTAGGAGGTTTACAACAACACCCACCTCGAAAGCTAATCCTTGTCCAAAGGTGAAATCCACGCTCAACACAAAGATTCGCCACAACACTAATTACAACAACCCCAAAGAATATAATTAATCATACAACCAATACAACATCACACTCAAACACATGCTGTCCAAATACCAACAGTCCAATTTTGGGCAATTTTCACCTGTGAGTTGATCCCAGAAAAATCCAAGAAAAATACTGTCACGATCCTCGTGACGAACCGGTCGAAACGAGTACCCGCACGTTCAAATCCGAGTTTCCTACACTGAGATACAAATTCCACAAGGGAACCACCCCGAAATAAACCAGTCTCAAAATCTGTAGCACATAGTTCTGTAAACAGGGATTTTTCACCTTCGGGAAATATTCAGAAAAATCCCATAAAATTCGAGAGTGTTCCTTGCGCTGTGTAGATGAAAAACGCTTCCTGGCACCCCTCAATCCGACGCCTGTGCGCAAGGATATCGCCGAAACACCGATGTGCTGTCCAAAACTCCGCCCCAGAAAAAGGGTCAAAAGAAAGCTCGGGAAACTCCAAGATAAACTCAAAATGAGGGGAAACTCAAATCATGAAGATCGTAGCCCTACCTGTCATGAAGCCAACGACGAAAGAATCAACAAAAACAATTGTCAGAGTAAGCCAGGGGAGTCCTCGCACCCAAACCGCGATGAAGGAGACCACAAATGAACGAGCGTCGCGCCGCGCCGTAAAAATGGAAACGTTGGGATGCGTGCCGCAGAAAAATCCGAGATTCTATAAATGGAACCAGTTCTGGGAGAGGAGAAATTCTCATGAAGGTTGCACAGTGAGAAGAAGAGCAGGGAAGGAGCTCTCAGCAGTTGAACTCGGCCTATTTATATGCTGGAAGAAACAATTCAACAAATGACCACCATGTCCCTGGATTTGGGCGCCCACACCGGATTCGGGTGCCCGAATCCGCTGCGGGAAGCCGAAAAGGAAGTGCCCGAATCGCACCTGTGCTGCCACGTCATCGCCGAACACCGAACAACAAAACCCACCGCTCACTGCGCGACGCGTGGCCCACCGCGGAAGCTGACGCGTGGCGCACACCTGGTCAGCGTGGCGCGCCGCCTGGCGCCCCAGCCAGGCACGGTTCCTAAGGCACCCTGGTGCGCCACGGTGGACCCCGCCTACCTGAGCCAGCCAACCCGAAGCCAACACGTGTCCCTCCCGGTCCATGCACCGCCCCGCGCCACTCCGTGAACCGCGCCCACTGAACCGACCCTATCGCAAGCCGCCACGTGTCCAACGCGCTCCCGTGCACCGTGCGCCAGCCCGCGCGCTACCCGCGCCCGCTTCGCCGTCTGCCCGAGCCCGTCCGCCGCGCTCCGCCGCTGCCCGCCGGCCGCCGAAGTTACTGTTCCGGCGTGAACAGTAACCAGTGGCGCAAAAATCAAGTAAGTAGCCCAATTTTATCGTTTTCGCGCGCTGAATCCAAATCCGCTGTCCATTTTGCCAAATTCCAACTCTAAAAATTGTCGAAGGCATCCGAAAAGGTGTTCTTTTGTCCAAACTTTGCGCCGAGTCCAATTTTAATATCTGTTTTGCGCGAAACCACTTCTAAACATCCGATGGGGTCCTCTGACTACTCTCGTGATCCATTTAACACACTGAGTCCATCACTAGTGCCCAATTGGTGCACAAACACCACCGACACGCCACAAAGGCCTCCAGAAGCTGCTGGTCACACTAGAGAAGCCCTGCAGAGATCCAGGTCACCACAGAACTAGTGGAGTTTTACTCTCAAGTGATGAATTAAAATCAATGTAACTCTAAGATAAAAAGTGGAACAGGAAATGGAGTTAATGTGACTCCAGGTTCAACGTGGAATTAGGAAAAGAGTATGTGGCCACAAATTTAAAGAGTTAAGCAGATAGTAGAGTATCTAATTTAGAGTCAAACTCTAAGGACAAGTATATGTGATCACAAGGTTACAGAGTTAAACACATATAACCCTAGAGTGGGTCATAGGGTGTCTGGGTAAATGGACAACCACTTTAACTTCAATTTGAGTTAAATGAATGAAAGAGAAATGATTAAGAGTCCAAGTGACTCTCTAGTTATCCATGTGACGAGACCTAGGATAAGAGATAAATTAATGAAAGTGATAAAGTTTAAAAAGAAAGCTAAAAGTGGCTAAAAGCAAAAGAGAATGCAAATGGTGCCTCTGAATGTGAGACCCTTCTAAGGGGAATCGGATGTGGTACTCCTTTAGAGGGCCGATTAAATAAAGACAAGTGTAAAAGTGAAAGGAAAAAGCTAAAAGGCTTAAAAAAAGAGGAATAGATTGCCAGTGGCAATGAGAGCTATAAGCTCGAATAAGGAAGAAAAGTAAGTGCTTAAGAGCAAAAAGGCTAAGTGCTAAAGTAAAAGTAAAAGAAAAGAAAAGAAAAGAAAGAGATAAAACGGGCGTACCTTCGGGGGTGAAACGTAGCCCTTGTTGGAGTTTTGGGCAGTGTCCCTCTCCCGGGCAGTGACCCGTCTGGCACGTTTTCCCCGTAGGACGGGGTAACACTTGCGGGTGTTATTGACAACCTTAGAAATTTTGTTTTATGGTAGCATGACTACCGGGCTGGGGCCCATTGGACAAGAATTTCTGAGGGTTTAATTATAACTAAAGCACCAGAATGTGAAAGAATAAAGATATGATAGAGTGGCCAAGGTGGCCGAGTTAGCTTGACCCTCATTTACAGTGGCATAGTGGCCGAGTTTATGGATAGTAGCCTGGTATGGCTGGACATAGTAGTATTGGGTCGATGATTATGCACAGATAGTGTAGTGATCTTTTTATATGCATTTCAGCATGTTAAATCAAGATTTATAGTTTTCCTAGCATTTTACTATTATTGCTTCCATTGGAACCAAGCGGTGTAGGGCATTCTTTCTCAGTGGTTGAACCCACTGGGAACTTTAAGTAGTTCTCACACCCTCGGATGACCATTTTTCCAGGTCTAGATACAGAGGTCGAGACAGACGACATGGGCAAGAGCCCAGTAGCATAGAGACCTAAAGGGTCTAGCAGAGGTACCCCTTTTTACATTTTTTTGAGTGAACCATGTATTGTGAGGAAAAGATGTAAAGATTTGTAATATTATTTAAATTACAAGTTGAGAGATGGTAATGTAATAAAGTTTATTTATGGTTCATTCTTATCATGCTTTCATTTCTCCTTAAACTATTTGTTTATTGAATGAAAGTTTTAAATTAGTAGTGATTTTAGTACTATGATATTGAACTTCCGCATACACTTGATGTATTGTTTTGGATGTTACCGTTCCTTTCGGGTAGTGAGAGGTCATACTCGTTTGGCAGGTTTGTTGGCGTGCCCGAACTGTACAAATTGGCGGTCTCGGGGCGTGACACCACCGTCTACCTAAATGGCTCCCAACAACACTAGCACAGGTCTAAACTCAGTTACCAGACTCCACTTAGCCCCCAGGCACGAGTGCAACAATGCCCCACAATAACCTGACTACTCGGCCCACTACCCGGGCGAGGAAAAACTAAGTCCAGGAAATATGCAAGGTGTGGGATGTCTAAAGCACAAAAGAACCTAGCCCAAGTGAAGGTTCTCTATTAATCTGGTTAAACATGCAATATATAGCATTTAAATAAACCGAATCATAAGTAGGGAACATTAACAGATATGATCACAAAAATCAATCAAAATAAGTCGCAACTCCCTAAACATGCTCTCAACTAGCATAGGTGAATACAACCATTTAAATATGTATAAGATCTCAAAGATACCCAACATGTACAATAAACCATGTAAGCCTCAATCCACATGAACTACCTCATTTCATATGCTCACATCTCAATGCTATAGGTTGTACAATAAATTATGCATGCTCTCAATCTCATAGGGGAACACCACACCTATATAAGCTCCCAATTACCATAACTTGGATAACAATATCATGCAAGCTCTCATTTAATATAACATGAATATATTATCTTGCAAGTTTCCAAACAAAATACCATTACCAAGCTTACACCTCAACCATATATCGGTACACTAACATGTATGCATTCTATCAGATAGAATTAGAGAACCGTCCACCGGTTCTGGAGACGAAGCAACCCACCTGAATCGCTTTCCGCAGGCAAAGCTGAAGTCGGTGAAGTGCGCCGTCACCACAAATGAAAGTCGCCGAAACCGCACCCTCGGTACTCGGTCGCACAAGCCTCTGCTCAAACCAGCATCACAGCCAACAACACACTCAATACCCCAAACATCATTCGTTGTTTTGCAAGCCAGCACAGAAAGGGGGATTTTCACCTGTGTTCACTCCTCCGAAAAATCCACAAAAATCACGGTTACGATCCTCACGACGAGTAGATGCAAATAGAGTATTTATACTCCTCATTCCGACACCTGTAGGCCAAGATACGCACGAAACATCGCGGTAAGCCAAATTCCCTCACAATCACAAGTCTACAAAAATCAGTCCCAAAGAAGCTTAAATATAACCTTCGAAAAGACCTCCAAAAATTCTTATAAAAATACGATCGCGTTCCTCTCGAAACGTAGATGTCGATCGAGTCCTCATAGGCTGAAATCCGACAACCGGGCACCAAGATAAAAATCCAACAAGCTCCGCTGTCCAAAACATCATCCCAGAAAAAGGGGGTCAAAAGATACATCGAAAACCCCACCAAAAACTCAAACAGAGCGAAGTGATCAATATGGAAATCGAAGCCGTACCTCTCGTGAACGCGCTGTCACAAAAATTGGCTCAAAACTTCATCGATGCAGCTCATGGGCCCTCGCACACTGAAATGCGACGGTAGAAGCCAAAAACGAAGGAGCGCCGAAGTGCACCGCGTCGCAGAAAACGCCGATGTCGCAGCCTCCAAAAAATCTTACAATCCATAAAAAGGTGGAGGACTTGGTGAAGAAGAGCTCTGCCAAGGGGGGCTCCAAGAAGAACTACAAAAATCCCGAAATGCGCACCCCATTGCCTATTTTAGGTAAAAACTCCAAAAAGGGATGGTTTGGGGGACACTTTCTGGGCGCCCGAAAGTTTCGAGCGCCAACAGTGCTGCCCCAAACCCCCAATTGAGGAGCGCCCGAAGCACCCTCGGTCCGCCACGTCACCCCGCACAGCAGACAGCGAAACGGGCCACCCGCGCAGCGCCACATGGCGCGCGTCCACCGCGCGGGTGGCCAACCACGCGCCGACGCGAGGCGCGCCCACGCGCTGCTCACCTGCCCGCGATACGGCCACCTGCCCCATGCCACGCCGCGCACGACCCGCACAGTGGCTGGCCCAATCCGGAGCCGCCACGCGTCCATCGCCTAATCTCGCTCGCCCGGTGCACGCGCCTGCCATGGACCGCGCCATCCTGCAGCGCTGCGTGGACCGCGCCGCGTGAGTCGGCCACTCCCGTGCCGCCACGTGTCCCCGCGCCGGTCAATGCACCCGGCCGCGCGACTCCGTGGACCACGTGCTCTGCGCTGGCCAATCCGGCTCCGCCACGTGGCACCCGGCGGTCACGACTCCTCCCGTGCACCCGAAAACACTAAAAACTTTCCGGTGTCCGTTCTCGAGCGTCCGGACTCAGAAAAATACATCCAAATAGTCGATTTCCATCGTTTTTCCGCGTTGAATCAAAAAAGGCCTCCGTTTTATCCAAAACTCATTTCAATTTTTGACGGAGGCATCCGAAAGCAACCTTGATTCATTTTCGTGCAGAGTCCTTTTCTTGAATCTGCTTTGCTCACAAACACCTCCAACACACAGCCTAGGCCTCCAGAAGCCGCTAGTCCAACAGTAATCCTTTCGTGGGGATTCGGGTCCTCACACTCGCGTTGCACGGGCAAGCACCCGTAGCGCGGCGAGGCCCTGCGCGGCCAAAAAGGCCTGCGCGCGGCCTCGCGCTGCATCGGCATGCACCCGCAGCGCGGCAAAGCCTCGCACGGCCATGCTTGACGGCGCACGGCCCCGCACTGTGCGGGCATGCACCCGCAGCGCGGCGAGGCCCCGCGTGGCCAAACGGGCGGCGCGCGGCCCCGCACTGCCTGGGCATTCACCCGCAGTGCGGCGAAGTCTCACGCGGCCATGCTTGGAGGCGCGCGGCCCCGCGCTACGCGGGCATGCACCGGCAGCGCGGCGAGGCCCCGCGCGGCCAAGCGGGCGGCGCGCGCCCCGCACTGCCGGGCATGCACCTAGGGCATCCGGTGGCGGAGCGGCCGTGCACCCACGAAACCTACGGGGTAGTGAAACGCACGAAACGAAATACCCAAAACAAAATCGTAAAATAACGTGGTAGACCAACCTCGTTAGAAGGAAACAGCGACGCGATCCTGCCTTCCGGTGACGGTGGTGCTCCTGGGTCCATTCTCCGGTATTAGCGTTGTCTCCATCTTTGGTCCCCGACACCATGAGAAGGAACGAGAAGGAAAAAGAAACCCTAAACGGGAAGCGATAAATTTTACTTTTTTTTTTCTCGTGTGCGTGCGAGTCCCAAAACCCCGATATAAATAAAAAAGGGATTCTCTAACCAATTTCTCGATAAGCGTGCCACCTACGGAACCTTCCTAAAACAGCCAGTGCGGATTCTAATGCACCAAGGCCTTAACGGGTTCAACTTATCCGATCGTACCCGTTAAGGCTAAAACGCTCATTTCAGGAGACCTGTAAATCGGATTTTTCCCCCGATCGGACCGTTGTTCAAGGTTAAGCGAGCTCTATCGCAATAAGGTACCCGAACTCCCAAAGGATCAGTACCTAGAAACTAATTTTATTCCAAAGTCATAAGTAATTTAAAAGTGTCATTACATTCCGTCTTCCGGGCTAGTACTTCTGATCGAGGTAAGGGTGTCATGTGATAGATCCCTACCAGAACTTCTGAGACAGGTAGAAGTACCCCCTTTTTTATGTTTTTGGACTTAGTTTTACTATGGACAGGTATGATAGTAGTTTTATTTTCTTTCTAGCTCTGATACATTTACTCCCAGAGATGTTTTTGTAGGTTAGACGTTTCACCTATACGGGGATTCCCGTATAAGCATCGGATCTGTCGGCGAGTCCGGGTTGCAGTTTCGACTATGGGGCGTGACATATACAGTTAGTCTGTGATTTATTTCCTCGCTCTATACCACTTTTTGTGGTTTTACTCACTCCTGTATGACATCATCCTGCTACTTGAGTTGTCGTATCGCTTCATATACATGGGAAATACTGCATATATGGTAGATTTGTTGTCGATCTCGGGTTCTACTTTACATCCGGGGCGTGACAGATTAAGTTGGTATCAGAGCTTAGGGAATAGGTCATTTGGGACTCAAGAAACCCTAGGCTATTGGCTGACCCTAGGATGATAGAGCGTGAGAGATGTGATTTTGCAAAAGTCAGTAATTTGGTTTATTAACTCTCTGGGAGAGTAGAGAGAAAAATTTGACGTACCTTTTTTCTGTTGGGCAATTATGTTGGCTGCAGACAACATAAGGCTACAGAAGTGCGGCGATGTCTTTGACTTTCACTAGATTGGGTCAAGTGTCGGTTTGATTTTGACATGGTGCACCTTGTTTTGAGCAGGATGGCTACCAGGAGACGTGTTCCGACGCGTTCCACATCGACACCCACTGCGGAGAGTGGGCAGGAGCGGTTTGCCGAGCTTGGTGAGTTACGAGGCCAGATGGCTCGTATGGAGGAGCGGAGTCGTAGATAGGAGGAGCTGTTGGAGCGACTGCTAGCTCAGAGGAGTGATACTGTTCAACGAGTGCCAGAGCCCTCCGCAGTACCTTCGAGTAGTGGTGGAGCATAGGGTGCAGTCCAGCCTTTGACCACAGATGAGCAGGAGCGGGTGGCGGAGAGATTGGCTCGGTTTCACTAGTTTGACCCGCCCAGATTTTTAGGCAGAGATGCAGAGCCGTGGGAGGTGGAGGCCTGGGTAGCAGCCTTGGAGAAGCTTTTTTGGGACGTTTTTATTCCAAAGGATGAGAGTCCATATGGCAGTCCATTGTTTGGAGGGTGATGCAGATGCTTGGTGGCGGAGGATTGAGCCTACTAATTTTCAGATTACCTGTTAGATGACACGGGTAGAGTTTCGTCGGATGTTATTTGGAGTGCACTTTTCAAACAGTGTGAAACAAAAGCATGAAGAGGAGCTGAAGAACATACAGCAAGGTAGCCGCACCGTGTAGGAGTACCTTCGTGAGTTCATGCGGTTGCTTAACTACGTGCCTTTTGTTGCACGGGATGGGCCGCATAAAGTCTATTTATTTGAGAGCGGTCTTCAGTCAGAGATTTACACCTTGGTTCATGCACAGAGGTTATAGACATTGGATGAGGCCATTGAGCATGCGTTATGCATCGAGAGGGGTGATACAGTTGTGAGCAGGCGAGCTCAGGTACCAGGACAAAGTTCCGGAAGGAAGCGCTCGGCTCCTAAGGATGGGAGACAAGCTAGTGCTTGGAGACCGCCGAGACCACTACGATCTCAATCTTAGGGTCATGGGCGTTCAGGATGGTGGAGGCGCGGTGGATCCAAGAGGCAGCCACAGCAGCAGAGGCAGCAGCAGCAGCAGCCAAGACAGCCACGGCACCTGAGACAGCAGCAGCAGTACCAAAGGCGGCCAGATAGGTGCATGATTTGTGGCGGACCTCACGCACCCCCTCAGTGTGATCAACGATAGGGTAGATGTTACAGATGTGGCCAGTCGAGAGATTATTCATCAGTTTGCCCGAGAGCGGGGTCCCCTGCACCGTCATCAGCATCGACTTCTCCCTTGCCCTTGCAGATAGCTAGGTCTTCACAGGGTTATGGCTAGACAGATTGTCATGCCCCGGAGTCGAAACTGCGACCCGGGCTCGCCAACAGATCCGCCGTCCATACGGGAAGCCCCATATAGACGTAGCGACTAACCTGCAAAAGATCATCTACACTATACAAATATCAGAGCTGAAAATAAAAAAAATACAACTCCACTGATATACAACCCAAGTCCTCACAAATACATAAGTCTCTCAACTGAAAAAGAAAAAAATACACATAAGTCCCAAAAGGAAACCCTGACAATACTAATACATCACCAAAATAGGGTACCTCTACTCTCTCTCTAGCAGACGACTGGTAGGGATCTAGCTTGCGACTCCCTTACCTCGATCTGAAGAAGCAACGACTGGAGCAGCAGGAACAGGAGTAGAAGTCCCTGGGAAAAAAGACACCATGACAGGTGTGAGAACTACATCCCACAGGCCCGACGGTCTGCCCACTAAGTCTACTAGAGGCATAAAGTAACAAATGCAGTGCTAGAAGGAAAAGATGGAAAAATAAACTCTACAGCTACTATGCCTCTATCTAGATGCTCAAGGAGTGGAACTGAAAGAAACATGGTGCATCTACTATCCCTCAACTCAGATCACCTAATCTACACTGACTGCCACATCGGGTCCAGTCAAACCTGCGCATACCTACTGCCATTACATCCGAAAAGGGACTGGACTTACGTAGGGCATCCGTGATTGCCAAAACTGGCCCAGCCAGAGGGACTGCGTTGACAAGTCGCGATAGTAAATATCAAGCCTAGCTCCGGAGTGGCACTCGAGGGGCGCGACCCCACCGAGGAAAGTATCTGCGCATCTCTGTCGAGCTTAAATGTGGCTCATGCAGGCTATAATCCAAATCCTCGATCAACAAGATCGACAGTAACCAGCAAAACACTCTCTCTCACTCACAGGCTGAAAAACTACACAGCCGAGACCCACTGTCACTCAGACGGCTCCCAAAATGAAACACTGATCTATAGACTGCTATAAGACTCCACTCGGTCCCCAGACACGAGTGTAACAAGCATCCCACAACAACCCGACCTCTCGGCCCACTACCCGGGCGAGGAAACTCTAAGTCCAGGATGAAACAGCAAACGACAGTGTGGGAATGTCTAAAGCAATAATATCCTAGCCCAAGTTGGAGTTTTCTACTAGTATGGTTGAACATGCTGCATATGGCGGGGGTGCTAGGTCAAGTTCCAAGATAACAATAATCTAACAGCTTGTAGGAAGCAGAAGGATCACATGATCATCAATATAACAGTAGGAAATGTCAACTCTCACATTCTAGCATGCTACATAGTACATTCACAAACATGCATGTTCCTACACAGATAAAATTAATGTACAGTCCATAGATCTTGAAGACGAGACAACCCACCTGAAGTGCTAAACTGTCCAAAGTCCCACAGCTAAAAATACCCAGGAACAAATATCACCAATATCTTCCAGTTCCAACGGGTTCAGAATACCCACAAACCCTCCTGGGTACAACAATAAGGTCCAAAGTTACACTTTATTCCAAAAATATCCAAGTACATACAATCTGCGGTAATAGTCCCAAAGATGCAAAATTTTCACCTGCAGAAATGACTCTGAAAAATCCAACAAAAATACTGCTGCGATCGTCGCGTCGAGCCTCCGAAACGAGTACCTGCATGTCCCAATCCGAGCCCCGTAGGCCGAGTTACAAATTCCACAACACGGGGAGAGCAAAACCCCACAACATAACAACTGCAACACCTTGCACAGAAAAGGGAGAAAAAATATACCTTCAGGCAAGCCTCAGAAAAATCCCAGAAAAATACGGCGATAATCCTCGCGACGCGTAGATGCAAAAAGAGTATAGGCATGCCTCAATCCGATGCTCGAGCGCAGAGAAAACCATGATACAACCTGTGCTGTCCCCGAAATCCTCACAGAAAAAAGGGTCCCAGTAAGCTCGGAAAAACACCAAGAAAAACCCAAAAAGAGGGGAAGCTGAAAATACCAAGATCATGGCCCTACCTGTCGTGGATCCAATGGCACAAGAATCGTTCGAAAAGGTGGTCAGAGTAGGCCGGGGGAGCTCGTGCACCGAAACGCGATGGAAGGAAACACCGGCGAAGGAACGTCGCGATGCGCCAAAGAAATGGAAACCTCAAAAAGTGTGCCACGTAAAATCCCAAAAATCCTCAAGTGGATGTAGCACAGAGTGAGGAGCAACTTTGCAGAAGGTTACGAGGTGAGAGGAGGCTCGGAAACGCCGAAAACCTGTAGAAAAAGGTGGCTCGGCCTAGGCCACACAAAAGAAATCAGGAAATTCCCAATTTTTCCCCGGATTCGGGCGCTCGGACAGGTTTCGGGCGCCCAAATCCTACGGCACAGTGCACCGCAGGGGAGCGCTCGAAACTCCCCTGGGCTGACACGTATCCCGCAAAGCAAACAGCTGTGCGGGGCGCGTCGGAAATGGCCACGTGGCCCACCAGGGATCGGACACGTGTCCCGCACAGCAAACAGCTGTGCGGGGCGCGTGCGGTGCCGCCACGTGGCACCTCCCCGGCCAAACGGGTAGGTGGCGCCCGTGAATAGCGGGGCGCCACCTGTCCACCCCCCGTCGCGGTCACACGTGCGGGCAGGCGCCGCCTGACCGCCTGCCACGCACGCGCCCCGAGGCGCTCGCCAGCGTCCCCGTGCACCGTGCCTCGTGAGCCAGCAAATCACACGTTGACACGTGTCCCCTGCACCCGGTCCACGCACCCAACTTCGTGTTCCGTGGACCGCACCACATGCACCGACCAACCGGGGACTGCCACGTGTCCCCGCCCTGGTCCAGGCACCGCCGCGCCCGCTTTGTAGACCGCGCACCAAGAGCCCGCCAATCAGGCGGCGCCACGTGTCCCTGCGCCAGGTCTATGCACCCAGCCGCGACGCTCTGTGGATCGAGCACTGCAAACCGGCCAATGACAGGCCGCCACGTGGCATGCCGGCGGTCCACGACCCCTCCCATGCACCGAAATCCACTAAAAACTTTCGGGAGTCCGTTTTTGGGCCTCCGGACTTAGAATCAAACAAGCAAATAGCCATTTTCAAGCATTTTTTCCGCACTGAATCCAAATCCAACCTATGTTTGGCCCAAAACCTTTTCAAAAATTTGGCAAATCTAGCCGAAGGCCAAACCAGCTAAAGATACCTCACAGGGTCCATCTGTGGCATCCCTTTGATGCATTATGGGCCAGACACACCAACACTAGGTGTTCTACACAGTGGATTCATCGAAAAAGTTGCATGGGATCTTGGACCACAACACAGATAGGGTCACTTCTTCGCGACAGTCAGACCCATGTCAGCCACCACCGTGCGGGCGGGCGTTTGCCGCTTAGGTTGATGATTCCTCAACAGCTGATCAGGTACTAGCAGGTATTATTCTGATCTCCTCTACTCGCACTAGAACTTTATTTGATACTGGAGCATCACATTCTTTCATCAGTAGAGCATTTGCATTATTGCATGGGTTAGAGATAGGACCGCTAGCATGTGCACATAAGGTCCAGGTCCCCACTCATGTGTTGAGTGTATATGAGTATTGTTGGTCTTGCTAAGTGCAGTTAGGATCCTGGATTATGCCTGTAGATTTATTGGTCCTACGTCAACTCTAGGATTTTGATGTGGTATTAGGTATGGATTGGTTATCTTGGTATTATGCCACTATTGATTGTAGAGAGAGGACAGTGACCCTTCACGAGCTGGGTCAAGAATGTATTCAGAGGATGCTAGAGTACGTTGTTCGCAGCGACCATATCTTTAGCCAGACCTCGACAGATGATGAGCCATGGATGTATCGCATTTATAGCAACTGTGGTTGAGGTGCCTACGGCGGCGTCGGGGCTCGAGTACATTTCTATCATTTGCGAGTACCCGGATGTATTCCCTACAGAGTTATCTTCGATGCCGCCAAATAGGGAGGTAGAGTTTGTGATTGATGTAGTTCCTGGAACTGCACCAATCTCTAAGGCACCCTACAGGATGGCTCTTGCTGAGTTAAGAGAATTGAAGGTACAGCTATAATATTTAATGAACAAAGGTTTTATTAGACCTAGTGTAGCACCATGGGGAGTGCCTGTATTATTTGTGAAGAAGGAAGATGGTTCTCTTAGACTTTGTGTGGATTACCGAGAGCTGAATAAAGTGACCATTAAGAACAGATATCCATTGCCCCTGGATTGACAATGTGAGGACCCGAATTTCCACAAGAGGATTACTGTTGGTTCAACAGCTTCTGAAGGCCTTTGTTGGGGGTTAGAGTTGTTTGGGTGCGTTTCGGAATCAAGAAATGGACTCAGTGTGTTGAATTGATCCCGGGTGTAGTCGAAGGCACCCGTCGAAATTTAAAAGCGGAATTGGGCAAAACGGAGGCGTATTTGGATTCAGTACGGAAAAACGATAGAAAACGGCTATTTACTTGTATTTTTCTGAGTCCGGACGCCCGAAAACGGACACGTGGAAGTTTTCAGTGTTTTCGGGTGCACGGTGGACCGGTGGACCGTGGAGTGTGCCACGTGGCGGCATTCTAGTGGTACCGTACGCCACGTGGCGGAGCTAGAGAGGTGGCGCAGTGGGCTCGGCCCACGGGAGCGAGCGCGGGCAGGTGCGCGGGCCGGGCAGGCACGCGGGCAGGCGCGGTGTTCGGGTTGGTGTGCCACGTGGCGGCTCCCCATTGGGCGCGCTGGGGAGACGTGGCGGCTTCGGGTTAGGCGGGTGCATCGGGTGCGTGCACCGGGCACAGCGAGTGGAGGCGATGACACGTGGAGCGCGTTGATTGGTCGGTCAACGCACGCGGGGCACCGCGTGATTCGCGCCGTGTACGGCGCACGGTGGACCGCCTTGGGCCACGTGTCGCCCGCTCATTGGCGGGCGCAGTGACCCGACGGATCCGGCGTGAACCGCGGTCCACGCTTCCCGCCGTGGACCGCATCGCCACGCGGCGCGCCGTGATTGGCGGGCGCGCGTGCACCAGGCGCGCGGGGCGCGGAGCAGGGTGACGTGGCACGCCGGGAGAGATTCGGGCGCGCACAGTGTTGGGCCGTGGGCCGGATTCGGGCGCCCGAATCCGGCGCCCGAATCCGGATTCCCTTATGGGCTGGGCTGGGCCTATAAATACCCCCCCTCTCCTCTTTCTTTTCGATTTTTTTGGGCTTTTTGGACCCTTTCTCCGAGAGAGCCCTATAGGAAGGTTGTTCCCCTTTATGTTTTTGATCTTGTGGTGGATCCCCTGGATTTTTGGAGGCTCGGCAGCGGCCATCTTGGTTTTACAGTGCGCCTCGACGTTTCCCTTTTTCGGCCCGTTTCCATCGCAGTTCAGTAGGAAATTTCCTGTGCGCAAACCAGGAGGAATTTGTGGGTGATTTCTACGACAGTGTGATCCTAAGAGGTAAGGCATCGATTTTCATGTTGTTTACTTTGCCTCATTTTGGGTTTTTGGCATGGTTCCCGAGGTATCTTTTGACCCATTGTACCGCTGTGAGAATTTGGACAGCGGAGGAGTATTGTTGTGATTTCTCGGTCTACGGGCATCGGAATGAGATGTATGAGGACTCGATCGACATCTACGCTTCGTGAGGAACGCACCCGTATTTTTATCAGAATTTTTGGAGGATCTTGGAAGGTGATAATTAAGCTTCTTTGGGACTGAGTTTCTACAGGCTCGTGTTCGTGAAGGTTTTGGCATACGACGATGTTCTAATTGTTTCTTGACCTACAGGTGTCGGATTTGGACGTGCAAGTACTCGTTTCGATCGGCTCGCCACGAGGATCGCAATGGTTATTTTTGTTGGAATTTTCCAACTTTATATCACAGGTGAAAATTATCCATTTTCGGGGCTAGTTGTATGGACAACGGCTTATTGTGCATTTATTGGATTAATTGTACGCCGTTTGGGTTACCTTTGCAGTGTTTGCGGCGTGATGTGTTTACTTGGTGTATGGGTGCTTGTGGATCCGCGCTTCGCGATCGAGGTGGGTGGTTGTTGCATACCTTAATTTCCGACTTGCTCACTATGTGTATTAGAGAGAACCTCCATATTGGACATATTGAATGATCACCTAATGGACATGCATGCTTAAATTAAAATAATTGTGAGCCTATCATATGGAAAATACTATTGTGGAAATCTGATAGTGGTTGGGACTTATACATGTTTTTATGGATATAATATTAACACTTAACCTTGCATGTGGAATTTACTTTCATGTTGGGATAATATGAAATGTCTTGTGGGAGGGTACCACTTGAGGATCTTTTGGACATGCATAGGTGGATGATTTATGTGAGGGTAATTAGTGGATTATAGACATGTGTGGTTGGATAATGATTTTAGCATGATGGTTATATCCATGCGGAGCTATTAATTGATACACACATGGAACCACTATTTGTCACACTTTCTTTTATCTTTCATGAGGACATATGCATGCTTGTATGGTCATCTAGATAGGCCACTATTTGTTGCTACACTATCATATTGGAACTTGACTTAGGAGAAACCATGCTTGCTTCTTTCTCCTTATTCTTTAGTCAGGTGGTTCTTGTTGCTCGGGTTTGAGCAGGGGTACGGGATAGTGTAGCCGGGATCTTGGGGTTGGGGACAGGTGGTATTTGATTATGGGTTGTGGGGTATTGCGGCTACCGTGGATAGTAGGCGGTTGACCGGATGTCGTATGTGGGACATGATTGTGATTGTGGGTTATTTCGGTGACCGCGGATATTGGGCGGTTGACCGGGTGTCGGTTGTTGGGCTTGATTGTTGACAGTGGGTATCGCGGCGACCGCGGATATTGGGCGGTTGACGGGATGGTTACTTATGCATCAGATTGGGGATCGGGGTTCTTTAGTGGAGGGTTTTGTTCCACTTGAGTATAGTTGTGATCCAGTCCTGTTTTTACGATACTTGTGACAGTGATTGAGTTTTGTTGTCACACCGGCACGGCATTATATGCCCGGTGATGCTTTCCTCGTGTGGGTTGCTCCCCTCGAGTTCCCCTCCGGAGCGTGGGGGTCAGACAGTGATGGGGTTTTGCTATCACATCGACGCGGCTTTACTTGCCCGATGATGAGGGCGGCAGCAGGAGTTTTGCTATCACATCGGCGCGGCTTCATTTGCCCGATGATGAGGGCGGCAGCAGGTAGCACCAATTTTTACTGGTGGATAGATTGGATTACCGGGACAGTTTGGTTACTGATGCATTTAGAGGCATAGTAGTGGTAGTTTTTTTTTTTCAGCAGTTTTGTTGTTCACCACTGTTCTTTCCCATTTTGTCTCTGGTAGACCTAGTGGGTGCGTCGAAGTTTGAGGCTTTACCCACTATGGGAGGCTACTGGTTTACTAGTAGTTCTCACCCCCATTCTTCTTTCCTCTTTGTCTTCTCCTTGTTTTGCAGTGTCTTCTGCTGGTGCTGTTGGGTTTTCTGCGGTGGGTCGAGGAGAGAGGACGGCTGAGTAGATAGATTTCGTGGCAGGATGAGCGTGTTAGCTGGACTGTTGGTGTACCCTTCTTCCTTAGACGGTTGTACTTTACTTCTGGGTCTGGTTTTAGCCAGCTGTTTGTATCTTTATGGTGAGCTGAGAGAGACAGATGTATTATTTTTACAGATGTACTGTATTTTATTTCCAGCTTCAGTCTGAGATGTATTAGTTTTAGTTCAGCTCTATTTTATGCTCTTTTTTGTTATCTCTTATATTTGAGCAGGTTATTGGCGATTCGTGTACGTGGGAAATACCGTGAGCACGGCGGATATGTAGACGGGCCCGGGTTCTAGTTTACACCCGGGGCATGACAAGCGAGGTCCACGGGGTCGCGCGGAGGGTGCATGGACCGGGGCAGGGCCACGTGGCGGTCGCTGGTTGGCCGGTCCATGTGTGCTCGGTCCATGCGAGGAGCGGAGCAGGTGTCTCGGGCTGCGTGCGCGGCGTGGTCGCCGGCAGTTCAGGTGCGCGCATGTGGGCGCGCCGACCGAGGTGCTAACGCGGGCGCGGGGGCTCAGCCACGTGTCGCGAGCGGGTTGGCCCGGCCCGCTGTTTGCTGTTCGGGGACACGTGTCGCAACCAGGTTGATTCGGGCGCTGATGGTTCGGGGTATGTTTTGGAGGACTGTAGCAGTCCGAATTCTTTTGGGCGCCCGAAAGTGGGGACTTGGATGGAATTATTTGAAATGTTCAGTTGAGGCTATATAAACCCCCCTTAGGCTGCATTTTTGGGCCCTTTCCCGAGCTCCCCTGTGACAGAGCCTTTAAGCACTATTGTTCCTCTTCTTGTGCTCTATCTTGTGAGGGATTTACAGAATTTTTGGAGGCCGCGGCATCGACGTTTTCTGTGACGCGACGCACTACGCCGCTTCTTCGATTTTGATTTCTACCATCGCATTTCAGTCTGCGAGGCCCCCTGGATCACCCCGATGGAATTTCGAGCCGATTTTTGCGGCAGCGCGTTCACAAGAGGTACGCCTTCGATTTCCGTATTGATTACTTCATCTCATTTTGAGTTTTTGGAATGGTTCCCGAGGCAAACTTTGACCCCTTGTACTGCTATGAGTTTTGGGACAGCGGTGGAGTATTGTTGGATTTTCTCGGTCTACGAGCATCGGAATGAGGCATTTAAGGACTCGATCGATATCGACCCTTCGAGAGGAACGCACTCGTATTTTTATCAAAATTTTTGGAGGATTCTTCGAAGGTGATATTTAAGCTTCTTTCGGACTGGTTTCCTGCAGAATTTTGATAGTGGATAGTTTGACTTGCTGCAATGTTTCATTTATATCTTGGCCTACAGGTGTCAGAACCTTGAAGTGTAAATACTCGATTTGTATCTACTCGTCGCGAGGATCACAACGGTGATTTTTTTGGATTTTTTTGAGGACAGAATGCAGGTGAAAATCCCCCCTCCTCTGCTGGTTTGTTAACAGCATGTGCTGTTTGGGTGTTGTGGGGTATTGATCGTGTTGTAATTGGTTGTATTGTTTGTTAGGCTGAGGCTTGCGCGACTGTGTATCGAGGGTGCTTCTCGGTGGATTTTGATAGCGCGTGACTACGCACTTCACCGACTTCGGCTTTGCCTGCGGAAAGCATTTCAGGTGGGTTGCCTTGTCCCCGGAACCGATGGACGGTTCTCTAATTCGATTTGATAGAATGCATGCATGTTTAGGGTACCTTGTTTGTGATTGAGAGGTAAGTATAGTAATGTTGATTGATTAAGAGAATTGCAAGATTAATATTCATGTTATATTATGAGGACTTGCATGATTCGGATATCCATGTTGGTGATTAGGGAAAGCTTACCTAAGAGATTGTTACCCTCTGTGACTTATAGCATGCATGATTAAGGTACAACTAATAGAATTGAGATGTAAGCGTGGAAAGTGGCCCGGTTCATGTGGATAAATGCTTATTTGATTTTTTGTACATGCTTTAGAGGGTTTGAGATCTAGCATTCTTGATGGCTATGTTCATGCTACTAGATGAGATAGAGTTCATGCTCGATTACTCTTTGGCATATATATGCAGATATTACTCTGAGGAGTTAGTTTGGATTATGGATCATGGATTATGGACAGGTGTAGTTTATTAGTGATTCTGGCATGTGCTTATACTTATGTGGAGCTGCTATTTGTTATTACCTTGTATCTTCCTTGAGGACAAATGCATTCTTGTATGGACATCTAGATAGGCCATCTTTTATCGCTACACTATTATGTTGGAACTTGACTTAGGAGAAACCATGTTTGCTTCTTTTCTCCTTATTCATTAGTCAGGCGTTTCTTGTTGCTCGAGTTGAGCAGGGGTTTGGGATAGTGTAGTCGAGACTTCGAGTCTGGGGCAGGTTGGACTTGATTGTGGGTTGTGTGTGTTGTGGCGACCGCGGATATTGGGCGGTTGACCGGATATGTCCTTGTGCATCAGATTGGGTATCGAGTTTCCCTTTAGATGGAGTTTCCCACTTATTCTTTACCCTTGTATCAGTTTGGGTATCGGGGTTCCCTTTAGTGGATGGAGTTTCCCACTTATTGTTTACCCTTGTATCAGTTTGGGGATCGGATTTCCCTTTAGTGGATGGATTTTCCCACTTTGATCAGAGTCGTGATCTAATCCTGCTATATTATGATGCTTCTGATATTGGTGACATGGTTACTTTACTCTTGTGGATCGCTCCCCTCGAGGCCACTCCGGAGTAGGCAGTTGGCATATTGGCCAGCGAACGTCAGACCTGTTGGCCAGTGAGTGCCAGACAGTGAGTATCGGTCAGTGAGTACCGATTTGTGAGCAGATACTTGAGACAGTTGAGCAGGCAGTACCGGGTTTATACCGGTTCTTTTGATTGGGTTTATTCAGGCAGGTACTTTTATTGTTGCACTCGTGCCTGGGGGCTGAGTAGAGTCTAGTAGCTGTGTTTAGACCAGCGCTAGTGCTGTTGGGAACCGTTTGGGGTTAACGGTGGTCCCGAGGTCATTGTGAGTTTTTCGACCGCTGTGCGAGAGATTGAGGATCTTGAGTCTATCCGTTCTGAGAGAGAGTGTGGATTTCGACTATAGCCTGCATGTGCCACAATTCGATAGCGAGTTAGTCCGTATGGACACCCTACGTAATTCCTGCCCGGCAGTGGGAGGTGGTTGTAGGTGGGCGCAGGTTTGACTGGACCAGATGTGGCAGTCAGCTCGATTGGGTCGATTGTGCACTTCATGTGCGAGTGGTTGCATACCTTTCATTGGTTTTTCCCTTTTGAGCACGTAGATAGAGGCTTGGTAGCTGTTGAGTACCTCCAGCTTTCTTGTTTAGTTTTACTGCATTGTTATCTTATGCCTCCAGTAGATTTCGTGGGCAGATCGTCGGACTTGACGGTGGTACCCACTGAGAACTCTCTTTCGGTGTAGTTCTCACACCCATTGGGGGTTTTCCCCCCTTCTCTTTCTTTTCTCTTTTTTGTTTTGAAGAGTCTTAGCGGGTGTTGCTGATTCTGCGGTTGCTGTGCGAGGCGAGAGAGTCGCGAGCTAGATCCCTACCCGTCTGTGGAGAGTAGCGGTACCCCTACATTGGAGATTCTGAGTACAGTCAATAGATTATTTACTTTTCCGCTTTTGAGAGATTATTGTATTGTGAGGATCTGACTTGTACTGAGAGCCTGTGCACTAATGTATTATTTTCAGGTTACCTCCCTATTGAGTTCTGGTTTATTGTATTTGAGGATATTGTATGATTATCATTTATGGGAGATGGATATTGTATTATTATTCTAGTTGTACAGATGGTTGGTTTTAGTTTTACAACATTTTTATTTTATAACTCCGATATCTGTTTAGCTGTAGCCCATTTTTTACACGTAGGACGCTTCGCCTATGCAGGGTTTTGCATACGCGGCGGATCTGTTGATGAGCCCGGGTCGCAGTTTCGACCCCGGGGCGTGACAAAACCAAAACCGTCGATAAAACCGTCTATGAAAGCACCAAGAAAAGGTCGAAGAAAGCTGTCGAGCCAAAACCGTCGAGCGAAACCGTCGATGGCGGCGACTCGACCCCCTGCGGACTTAGAGGCGGTGTGGCAGCCCCACGCGGGCCCAGCCCTGCGCGGGCACACGCAAAAAGCGCGCGGCAGCGCGGCAGCCCCCGCGCGGGCGCGGCGGCCCCCGCGGGGGCGTGGTGCGGTGCGACAGCCCGCCTGGCTGCGCGCGGCGCAGTGCCTCAGCGGTGCGCGGCAGCGGTAGTAGCGCGCGGCGGCAGGCAGCGCGGTGCGGGCACGGCAGCAGCGCGACAGCCTGCCTGGCTGCGCGGGGCGCGCGGCAGCGGTAGTAGAGCGCGGCGGCAGGCAGCGCGGCGCGGGCACGGCAGCAGCGCGGCAGCCCGCCTGGCTGCACGCGGCGCAGCGCCTCAGCGGCGCACGACAGCGGTAGCAGCGCGCGGCGGCAGGCAGCGCGACGCGGTGGCCCCTGCGCAGGCAAGGTGCGACGCGGCAGCCCGCCTGGCTGCACGCGGCGCAGCGCCTTAGCGGCGCGCCACAGCGATAGCGGCGTGCGACGGCAGGCAACGCGGCGCGGTGGCCCCGCGCGGGCGTGGTGAGGCGTGGCAGCCCGCCTGGCTACACGCGTCGCAGCGCCTTGGCGGCGCGCAGCAGCGGTAGCAGCGGTAGCAGCGCGCAGCGGTGGCCGTGGCGGCTTAGCTAGGGCGTCGAGCGGCGGCGGCGGCGGCGGTGGCTTCCCGTTTAACTCCCCCAAAAACCCAAACAAAACAACGAATCACTCCAACGATCAAACCATCGATCGAAAGCCAATCAAAGTACCGATCGGAAACCCGATCAAACTTCCGATCGAGACCGATTAAAAAAACATCGATCAAATCACCGATCAAGAACCACCGATCGAAACCGATTAAGAAATCGATCAAAACCGATCAAGTCTACTGATCCCGTTCTGACGATCAAAAACACCGTTTAAAACCGATCGCAAAAGAGAACGAAGAACCTAAAAACTCAACCAAAACCTACTCGAACAAAACCCAAGAATGAAACCATCGAACGAACCGAACAAAGACGACGAACCCTAACGCAAAACTAAATTACCGGAAACTGAGAGAGGTAAAAGCCGCTAACCTAGCTCTCACGGAGAAAACAACACGATTCCGATCTCTGCGGACGGTGGTGTTTCTGGATCCGCTCCTCGGTATCGGCGACGCTTCCGGTCTCGGTCTTCGGCACGCACGGCGAGAAAGGTAAAGAAAGAAGCGATCTTTTCCCAAAATTAGGGTTATACGGTATTTGGGATATTAAAATCTCTTTATTAATATTTTATTTTTTTATTTATTTATTTCTCTTTTGTACGTACGAAAACCCAAATATCCGATATTTTAAAGATATGTTTAGCCGATTCCTCGATAAGTGTGCCGATCCTCCGAACCGTCCCGTAACCGTTAGCACGGATCCTGATGCACCAACAACACATAGCGGGTTCCTAGGATGTCAGAACTTACCCTTTTAGACCCGCTAACACTGAAACCCTTATTCCGGAAGATCCGTAAGTCGAATTTCAGATCCGATCGCTTTGCCGTTCACCGTTTCTCGAGCTCTATCACCGAAAAATACCCGCAAGCACCGACGTTCTACCCGAAAAAACTCGCTAAGTTAACCCCCTAACAGCTAATTAATTCAAAAAGTAATAAAAGAAGGACAAGACTGGTCGTGATATTACACGGAGCTGCGTCCCCAAGGCTGTCTGTAGGCTCCCCCAGAAATGCGAGACAAATCTCGGGTCTCCGTCTGACACAATCGAGGCAGGTACACCATGTAGCCTCACCACCTCATCCAAGTATAACTTAGCAAGTCGCTCCAAAGGCCAAGTCACCTACACGGGTATAAAGTGAGAAGACTTGGTGAGTCTATCCACAATGACCCAGATCGCGTCAGCTCCACTCTATGCCCTCGGTAGTCCCGTGACGAAATCCATGGTGATGTGATCCCATTTCCACTCAGGAATTGGAAGACTCTGTAACTTGCCAGCAGGAACACGGTGCTCCACCTTCACTTGCTAACAAGTTAAACAATGAGCCACGAATCTCCCAATGTCCCGCTTCATTCCAGTCAACCAAAAGTGTGCCTTGAGGTCCTTATACATCTTAGTCCCACCGGGATGAATGGTATAAGGTGTATAATGGGCCTCTATCAAAATCTGCTCTCTGATCTCAGAATCCATAGGCACACACACTCGGTCCCTGTACCGAAGTACTCCCGAGGCATCTACTGAGAAATCCCCTATCTGCTCTGTCTGAATCTGCCCTCTAAACCTCGTCAAGTGGGGGTCCTCACTCTATGCCTCTCTAATCCTGTCCAACAGAGTGGGCTGCACGACCATAGACATAAGTATAGCAGAGACCCCAGGGGATACGACCTCGATCTACAAATGCCTCAACTGCTCGACTAGCGGTGCTTGCTGTGTAATCATCATACTCAAACTCTGCACTGACCTTCTGCACAAAGCGTCTGCCACGACGTTGGCCTTGCCGGGATGATACAGGATGCTCACATCATAATCCTTCAGTAACTCTAACCACTGGCGTTGCCTCAAGTTCAGCTCCTTCTGAGTAAACAAATACTTCAAGCTCTTATGATCAGTGTAGATCTCGCAGTGCTCCCCATAGAGGTAATGCCGCCACAGCTTCAGAGCAAACACAACGGCTGCAAGCTCCAAATCATGTATAGGGTAATTCTTCTCGAAATCCTTTAACTGTCGCGAAGCATAAGCAATTACCCTACCATGCTGCATCAGTACGCAACCCAATCCGCTGTGAGAGGCGTCGCTGTAAATCACAAACCCATCACTCATCACTGGCAATGCTAGAATCGGCGCTGATATCAGTCTCCTCTTCATCTCCTCAAAACTCTGCTAGCACTTCCCAGTTCAAATAAATCTTGTCCCCTTCCTAGTCAAACTGGTCAGGGGGGTAGAGAGCTTCGCAAAGCCCTCCACGAACTGATGGTAATAACCTGCTAAGCCTAAGAAGCTCCGAACCTCAGTAACCGTCGTCGGTCTAGGCCAATCCCGAACTGCATCAATCTTCGTCGGGTCCACTGCCACTCCTGCGGCTGACACTATATGGCCTAAAAATGCAACCTCCCGAAGCCAGAACTCGCACTTCTTAAACTTGGCATACAACTTCTTCTGTCTCAGAAGCTGTAGCACTATCCTCAAGTGCTCCTCATGCTCCATAACCCTCCGGGAGTAAATAAGAATATCATCTATGAATACCACAACAAATCGGTCCAAGTACGACTGGAATACTCGGTTTATCAAATCCATAAATGCGGCAGGGGCATTAGTCAAACCAAATGACATCACTATGAACTCATAATGCCCGTACCGAGATCTAAAAGCCGTCTTGGATATGTCCTCGGCCCTCACCTTCAACTGGTGGTAACCGGACTGGAGATCAATCTTCGAGAACACCAAAGCTCCCTGCAGCTGATCAAACAAGTCATCAATCCGTGGTAAGGGATACTTATTCCGGATGGTCACTTTGTTCAGCTCTCTGTAATCCACACACAATCTAAGCGACCCATCCTTCTTCTTTACAAACAAAACCGGCGCTCCCCACGGAGATACACTAGGTCTAATAAAACTCCTATCCATCAGATCCTACAACTGTGCCTTCAGCTCCCTCAACTCGGTAGGTGCCATCCTATAAGGTGCCTTCGAGATTGGCGCGGTTCCTGGAACCACGTCAATAACGAATTCTATCTCCCTCTCCGGTGGCATAGTCGTCAACTAAGGGGGAAACACATCTGGAAACTCACGGACGATGGGGATATCCTCGAGTCCCAGTGCTACCATAGGCACCTCAACAATAATCGCGAAGAAAGCAGTACAACCTCTTCTCATCATCCGCCTAGCCCTCGCCGAGGAAACGGTCGCTGCGAACAGCGTGCTCTGGCAGCCTCTGTAGACGAACTCCTCTTGTCCAGGCTCGCGGAAGGTCACAGTCCTGTCTCTGCAGTCAATGGTAGCGAAGTACCGCAACAACCAATCCATACCAAGTACAACATCAAAATCCTGGAGCTGCCGCAAGACAAGCAAGTCTGCCGGCAAGATCCAAGTCCCAACTACACTGGGCAAGCCCTACAACACTCCTCGACATGCAAAACATGATCTGGAATCCAAACCTCTAATGCATGTGACAATGAAACAATCTCTAAACCATATAGGGATGCAAATGCTCTACTGATAAATGAGTGTGAAGCACGGGTATCGAAAAGAGCTGAGTACGAACTGCAGAAATCAAAATAATACCTGCAATGACGTGGTCCGCCACCGAAGCATCCTCAACCTGCGCGGCATAAACTCGCCCGCTCGGCGCTGGTGGTCATCGCTCTGGCTGTCGCGAGGAAGAAGCACGATCAGGCATGCCATAGGACGCAGAAGGTCCGACCATCTGTAGAGAAACAGGGGGTACTGAGGCTGTCGAGGGTGCCGGAAATCCCGCTCTGGGGCACGCCGCCTGAAAGTGACCAGTCTGTCTGCAACGGAAACAACGGCCCTGCCTCTGAGTACACAGGCTCAGTGGATGCGGTCCCCCACAAATAACACATCTGTCCTGACGTGACTGTCGCTGGGACTGCTGCTGCTGAGACTGCTGCTGCCGGGGCGGTCGACGCTACTGCTGTTGAGAGGGACGGGGTCCACCTGACCTCTGGCGCCCCGGAAACCCACGACCCTGAGGATGGAATCGTGGAGTTCTCGGAGGTCCCTGCCGACTCGTCTGTCCCTCGTCAACCGGTGCTGGGCACTTCGCCCCCGGAATCACTGCGGGGGCTGGAGCCACCTCGTCCATCACTGCCTCCCTGCGCTCGACATAAAGTGCCTGCTCCATCGAGGCATCCAGCATCTACAATCTGTGCGAACGGACGAACTGATAAATATCTCGGCGCAAACCTCGCTGAAATATGTAGATCCGATCCGCCTCGTCCCTAGTCGCGTGTGGTACACTAGCCAACAACCGGTTGAACTCTGCGTTGTACGCCTGCACGGGACGGTCTCCCTGTCGGAGATTCTTCAACTCCTCCTCCAACCTCTGCCTAACACTCTCCGGGAAGAAGGCTCCAAGAAGTAAGCTGCGGAACTCCACCCAGCTAAGAAGCTGAGTCCCAGGCAGACCAACAGGTCGCACTCGCCGCCACCAGGCCTCGGTGTTGTGCTCCAAGAAGTTTGTTGCCAGAAGAACCTGAAACCGCTCCTCGATAAACAAACTCTCAAAATGTCGCTCCATCGCCGTGATCCACGACTCTGGCTCCCACGGCTCCAAGCTCCGCCTAGAGAAACGAAGCGGGTCAAACTAGCGGAATCTCATCAAGAAATCTACCACCACTCGCTGCTCCGCGGGGGTCAACTGTCCCGCCGACCCAGACGGCTGTCTGCTGGTAACCGGCGCTATAGGGGCTGCTAGTGCCGCTGGTACAATAGGGGGCGCCACAGCCGACGAAGAAGGTACGGGGGAACTCTTTTGGGGTGCTACAACCGACTGCGCCCTCTGCTCAAACAAATGCATCATCCGGTCCATGGCCTCCTCCTGATTGTTGGGTTATATGTAATACGGATCTAAATAGGGGAAAAAACACCTAGAAGGGGGTGAATAGGTGTAAACGCATAAACACTCAAAAAATCGTTGCGATAAAAACCCAATGCGGAAATAAAAATAATACGCAAGATTTTTACGTGGAAAACTCCATCACCGGAGTAAAAAACCACGGGACCGATAACACGGCAGAAATCCACTAGAATTAAAACACGTACAAGGTGATTTACCGTACACACTTACGACTCAACCTTTTCCATACGCTCCTAGAGGATCTTCTCCGCTCGCTCCGCGACGCTTCTCGAATCCACGATCTGCGCCCAACGCCGAATCCACGGCGTCCAACGTCGAATCCACGACGTCCGACCGAATCCACGGTCTTCACCCAATAGCACCCTTCGAATCCACGAACGTGCCTCGCTCCGAATCCACGAGAGCGGTTGAACCTTGAATCCACAAGGACACGCGAATCCACGCGCCGATTTTTAGGTAAATCGTTGTTTTGGGTGGTGATGATCCGCCGAATACTTAGATCAAAGATAGATCGGAAATACCATCTAAGTATTCATTAGTTTGATTCAACTCAAGATGTGAGTATGAAAACCTAGAATCAAACTAATCAATATAGATGAAGAAACATAGAGTATTCTCTAATGATTTCCTTTCTTCTCTATATGTGGATCTATAGCCGTAAAAGATGATATATGAAAAAGACGGCTATGTGGATTAACCCTAGAAAAAGAGTCATAGGGTGTATTTATAGGTTAGAAACCCTAGGAAGGAGATAAGAATCAAAAACCTAACATTTCTGGAAATTTTACGGACGGCGATCCGGATCGGACTAGCTGTGATCCGGATCATCGTAACGAGTCAGCCAGTTCCAGAAAACGAGGGTTCGGGATCCGGAATCAAGTGCATGATCCGGATCGTTCATACAGTTTACCAAACATCAACGTTCGGGGTCCGGATTGCGAAGCATGATCCGGATCGTTCAAGGAAAATGGTAAACTCACTGTTCGGGATCCGGATCAAGAGACTACGATCCGGATTGAACTGGTGTATGAACGAACCACCTTCGGGATCCGGATCGAACAACCTGATCCGGATCCTGAACATGTCCCAAGTCCAGTTTTTGATTTTTATGCAATGAAAGATTCTTCCAAGTGTTTCTACACTACAAGAAGTATTCGGATCACATGAAATCTTTAGTTAAACATACCTGATCCTTTTGAATTCTTCTTTCTTGAGATTGAGTTAAATGATCCAACTTTCTTCACCTTCAATCTTCAAGACTTGAGACTTTCACGAAACTACGCCAACTCAAATTCCGTAACAATCTCCCCCTTTGGCGGTTTCGTGACAAAACATAGATCCACTAAAGAAAATTCAAAAAGATATTTTTGTTGCTATCACCATACAACAAAAATTTACAATGGAGATCCAAAAATTTAAAAACATGAGATAAACTCCTAAAACAGACTCTAGACTTAGACATCTGTACTCTCTGCACAAAGAAATCATTCTTGACAAAAAGAGATCGTTAGATACCTCAAGAATATTTAGCATACAAAACCTAGTACAGAGATAGAGTTTATCTAATCATCATGACATTTGAGAATTCAGATATGTAAGAGAATCATAGTTAAAAACCAACATATCTTTTATGCAACTAAAAGCCAAATGTCACAAAATGTTAGTCCAACATCAACTTGTTAGTTATATTACATGCCCAAATAGTTAGTCGAATAGTTAGTCGAGACATGCAAACAATCACAAGATGAAAACCAAAAGTTGAAGTTGAGATCATACTTACCTTGCAAGTTGAGGTTATACTTACCTCGATGTTCACACATTCAAATTGTTCAAGTTCATTGTTCAAGTTCTGTCTAAACTCTCTCCCCCTTTTTGTCACAAACAAAGCCAAAATTACAAAACTTAAGGAGAGTTAAATAGTTCACAATCAAGAAAATCCTGAGAACTAAAATTAACACTTAAAACTTAAAAACCTGCAATATTAACGATAAGGGTTAGAGCATAAAAGATCAAGCCAAATCAGAACTATCTGAGCTAGTATCGTCTATCTTGTTCAAGATTCCTTTCAGCATTCGCGATAATTTGGAACATTTCTTTTTCATCTGTTTTAGGTCAGCAGCCATTTGTTGGAGACCTAATGCCAATTTCTCTTGCTCAGCAGAAAGTCTTCTTTGGTCCTGATGAATGGCGGCCAATACAGTAGCTGCTAGAGCGTTTCTCTTAGAAGTCGCTGGACGAGTTGTAGGGGCAGATGATGCATGCTGGTCTTCAGTCCATGCGAATTCGCTAGGTACAGAGTATGCTCTAGAGAGGGATTCAGTACTTTGAATTCCACTTCCATCTTCATTTTCCTTAATCCTAGCCGAGCTGATAAAGTCATGTGGAGATGCTTGGCTAGCAGCTGGTTGCTCAATGGTGATTCCTCGAGCACTCCCTCTTTTGCGAGCAATACTTTTTCTTCTTGTCTTCCCAGAAGTTCCTTCCATTGGAGCTTTGCCTTTCTCAGCAGCAGTAGGCGGAGCCTTCGATGTTTCCGCAGGTGCTTTTCCCTTTGAAGCAGTCGGTACAGTCGTTGCTTCAACTTGCAGTTCATCCCAATCAATTGATTCTGTTTCAGATTCTGTATCGGAATCATCTTTAGCTTTCTTTGCTTTCTTAGCCTTCTTAGCCCTCTTGGGCTTGACGGTGTCTCTCGTATGAACCATAGCCGCAAGTAGAAAAACAATCCAAGTGATCACCATTGCTAATGGTTTCTTGAGAAAAAGGAATCCTGTGTAGCCCAACTCAAAAACACATGAAAAATTCTTAGTTTTCAAAAATTGAAAAAATTGTATCCAAAGAATCATTATCATGTAGAGAGACTAAGAATCAAATTAGTTTTGCAAAAGGACTTTTAAAAATAGATCAATTGCATGATTTTCGAAAATCCTTATTATATGCCCTAAAACCGAAATTTTAGAAATCGAAGCCTAAAAATCCGTTAATCAGGAGAATACCTAGCATATAATCAAAACTAATCTACCTAGAGTTCTTATTTCAAAAGAAATTTGATCAAAAACCATCCACAAACAAAGTTGATCCAAGAAATTCATCACGTTTGAGGAGAAAAAGAGAAAAACGGTGAAAAACCGAGATTTTGATCAATAAAACTTACTTGGAATTGAAGAACCTGAGTTTGAAAGCTTCCAGGAAGGATGAAATCTAGAGAGAGAGGCTCTGGAAACTTCGGAACAAAAGATTGGAGTAAAGAAATCAAAAACCCCTTTCGTTCCTTATAAAACCTAGCCGCGATCCGGATCAGTTCATAACTGCGATCCGGATCGGCTACCCGCAGTAAGAAACTGCGTTCGGGATCCGGATCGGCAGATACAATCCGGATCGTCAGCCCGCAGAAGAATTCCTGCGTTCGGGATCCGGATCATCTAGCCCGATCCGGATCGGCCCCAACTTTTTCTTTAGAAAATTTCAGAGAAATTCAAGAAAAACCAGAAAAAGATTGTAAGCACAAATGTGTATCAACTTTAAGCAAAAATCATCGTTTCATACAACAAGAATTAGATTATACCAAATTTATCAATAATATCCAAAAATGAAACGAAAATTTACAAAAATTAAATCCCTTAAAGTTGAACACCTTCAATCACATCTAACTTGATCTTATGAGTAATGCCTTTATCAAATCATCAATTCAGTAAAGAAAATGAAATACAAAGATCAATAGATGTTTGAAATCCCAAATATAGTAGATAATGTATCTAGACAATCTGTTGAAGAGAGTGGCTCTTTGAGCATCTTTCATTAAAAACCCACCTTATACCAACCTTGAAATTTGACAGAGTCAAGTGTTTCAACATGCATTTTACTTAATCAAAAATTTGAACAACCATGCTTGGTATACATGTGGTAGCTGCACACAATACTCGGACGACCGAGGTGGTAGCTCTTTCCTCCATGTGGTGGTAGTTTTCACACTCCTCATTGGGATGTAACTCTTTCCACATCTTTTGAGCATTTTACCTTTTCTAAGACTCCCCCTCAATTGGCTATCAATTATTTAAGATATAAAGTATTCAACCAAAAATTGATCTCGATTTCATACTCGACTAAGCAGTCAAATAAGATAATGACTATACCAAGAGATCATAGAGAGAGAGAAATTGACTTTGATCACTTTAGAAGATGATTTAATTAACATAAATGATCATTGCAACAGTGAAATATTATGATGGCAAAAGCATAATAAATTTCTAAATGTGCGAAAAGATGCAATTAAAGTCAATTATGATCTATGCTCAATTAATGTCCTATGTACAAACACAGATAATGAACAAAACAAAAACAAATACAAAACCTATCCTAAGCAAAGTTTTCAAAAAGAAGATTATTTCAAGGAAAGCATCCCAATTGCTTTTCGTAAATGAATAAAACGTTTTTGATCCAAAGGTTTTGTTAGAATGTCAGCTAATTGATCCTCAGTTGAAATATATGAAAGTTGAAGAGTATTTGATTCAACTAGCTCTCTAAGAAAATGATATCTAAGTTCAATATGTTTTGTTCTAGAGTGCAACACAGGGTTTTTAGAAATGTTAATAGCACTAGTGTTGTCACAAAGTATTGTTACCGAAGATGCTGAAATGCGGAAGTCGCTCAATACGCTTTTCATCCAAATGAGTTGAGTTGAGCAACTTCCAGCTGAAATGTATTCCGCTTCGGCAGTCGAGAGTGCTATGCAGTTCTGCTTTTTACTGTGCCATGCAACAAGGCAATGGCCAAGATAGAAGCATGCACCACTCGTGCTTTTCCGATCATCCACTGATCCTGCCCAATCGGCATCTGAGTATCCAACAATATCTAAACTTGTTCCCATAGGATACCAAATTCCGAAATTAATTGATCCTTTGATATACCGGATGATCCTTTTCACCGCTTTCAGGTGAACCTCCTTTGGTGCTGATTGATATCTCGCGCAAATCCCAACACCAAAAGATATATCCGGGCGACTAGCCGTGAGGTAAAGTAGACTTCCAATCATACTTCGATACAATTTCTCGTCTACATTCTCACTATGTGATTCACTTCCAAGTCCCTTGTAGCTAGTTCCCATTGGAGTCGGAAAATCTTTACAATTTTCTAGATCAAACTTTTTGACCAACTCCATTGCATACTTGGATTGACTCAAGTGAATACCTTCATCATTTTGTTTAATTTGCAATCCAAGGAAATAAGTCAATTCGCCCATCATGGACATCTCAAATTCGCTTTCCATGGTCTCCGCGAATTTAGAAGCATCATTATCTCTTATTGCGCCAAATACTATGTCATCGACATATATCTGTGCTACAATGAAATTGTTTTGATAATGCTTCACAAAGAGAGTCCTATCAGCTCCCCCTCGAGTATAGCCCTTCTCCAAAAGGTGCTTTGTTAACCTTTCGTACCATGCTCGCGGTGCTTGTTTCAGACCGTAAAGAGCCTTTTTCAAACGAAAAACATGGTTAGGTTGTTTATGATCTACAAAACCTTTCGGTTGAGCCACATAAACTTCCTCATTTAAAAACCCATTTAGAAATGCGCTCTTAACGTCCATTTGAAATAACTTGATTTTAAAATGACAAGCAATAGCAAACAGTATACGAATGGACTCGAGTCTAGCTACAGGGGCGAATGTTTCGTCAAAGTCTATACCTTCTACTTGAGAGTAGCCTTGAGCAACTAATCGTGCCTTGTTCCTGATGATAGTACCATCCTCATTTTTCTTGTTCTTGAAGATCCATTTGGTACCTATCACATTGTGTTGCTTTGGAGGCTTCGTTAATTCCCAGACTTTGTTTCGCTCAAATTGATGGAGCTCTTCCTGCATTGCTTTAATCCAGTAGTCATCCTGAAGAGCTTCATCTATGTTCTTTGGTTCGATTAAAGATACGTAGCAAGCGAATCCACAAACCAACTGCCTCCGAGTTCTGACTCCTTCTTGTGGATCTCCAATAATATTCGATTCCGGATGATCCTTGGAGATTCGTAACGTTTGTTGAAGCGGAGTACTCGGAGATATATGAGATGATTCCTGCACATCAGATAAACTAGAAGAACCATTAGATGCATCATTAATATTGGAAGTATTATTATGAGAAGATGCACTAGCAGGAGAATCATCATCTAGAGAGATATCGAGGGTAGATTTTCCAGTTTCAAAGTGAAAAGCTTCATCTACTTTAACATTTATAGATTCTACGATCGTCTTAGATTCAATGTTAAATACTTGATATGCTCTGCTATTCGTAGAATAACCCAGAAAAATCCCTTCATCACTTCGAGAGTCGAACTTTCCAAGATTTTCACGGTCACGTAAAATGTAACATCGACTCCCGAAGACACGAAAATATTTGATATTGGGTTTTCTACTAAACCACAGCTCATATGGTGTATTTAAAGTTCCTGGGCGCAAGTAAACTCTATTAATGACATAGACAGCGGTGTTCACAGCTTCAGCCCAAAAATGTAGCGGTAAATTCCGGCTATGAAGCATCACACGCGCCATCTCTTGAACAACCCTGTTCTTGCGCTCAACAACACCATTCTGCTGAGGTGTATAGGGTGCCGAGAATTCATGTTTGATTCCATTTGAAGTGCAAAAATCAATGAATTTTGAATTTATGAATTCTCCACCTCTATCACTTCTAACACGAATGATCTTTTCATTCTTTTCAATCATAATACGATGGCAAATCTCATGAAAAGAGTCAAACGTATCAGCTTTCTCTTTTAAAAATGCTACCCATGAAAACCGAGAGAAATCATCAACCAATAAAAAAATGAACCATTTACCTCCCAAAGATGGTTGACAGGTCGGCCAAAAGAAAAAGAAGAAAAGAAAGTAGTATACATAAACTACACAAGATTTAATCGAAGAACGATTAAAGACAAGGAGGAGTTTCACCTTTGCATACCCAAACCTTTTGAGTTTTGGAGTATGTTGGCAATGGTTGAGAAGTTTTCCTTGATGAAGACGTCTTGCAAGATTGGTCTTTTTCTTTTGTCATCGTCTTGTTTGAAGTACTACCAATGTCCTTTTCTTTAGGAAAATCCTTCTTTGAGTTCCATGGAGTGAACTTGTTGGTAGCAGTTGCAAGATGTGGTTGATTTGATCTTTGAGCTCCAATCTTGCAATTTCTTCCAATGTGCCCTGCAGAATTACAACGAAAACATACCTTTGTGCTTGACGATTCTGAAGAGGATGAAGTAGGTTTGTTGTCATTAGTTGTCATGATTTCCGGTGTCGGAGGAGGAGATACCGACTGAGGCACAAAGACTGTCCCAACCGAACTAAAATTGTCTTCAGTTCGATTGTATCCGGGGCCGAACTTGTTTGTTTGACCAAGACCAAGAAGTTTATCCAACTTACTCCTTCCTAAGGAAAATTGCTGTAAGTCATCCTTGAGTTGGCAAATGGTCTCTGTCATTTCCAATTTTTCCCGTCGGGCCTCGCCGTAGAGCTTCAAGAAGTAGTTCGCTTTGTTTACCATATCTATATAGTTCTTCTCGAGTTGCTCATTGGACTCTTGAAGGGAAACATTTTCTTTTATCAGTTTATCCCTTTCCACTTCAAGATCGGTCGAGAGAGAAGTTACCCTTTTTACTTCTTCTTCGAGATCCTGCAATCTCCCTCTCAACCCCTTGTCTTGCTTAGCCGGTTTCTTTAAATCCCGTAAAGATCTGTGATAGGTTAGAGCAAATTCTTCACCTTCCGAATCATCCAATTCGTTGTCCGTTGCATTCTTTTCAACAGTGGAGTTGGACAACGACTCAGATGTATTTGCCATAAAGCACATGAAGGGTGAAGATACGGATGCGTGGAAAGCGGTGGAGCTCTTTTCTTCATCACTCGAAGACGACTCATTTGACGTTGAGTTGTCATCCCAAGTGACGACTTGCATCGCCTTCTTCTTTGCCGGATACTTGTTAGGACACTCCGTTGCAATGTGGCCGTAGCCTCGACATTTGAAGCATTGTAGTTGTCCTTCTGAACTTTTCTTATCCTTTGAGAAGTTCTCTTGCTTTCTTGACTTGTAACCTGAAGTACCCTTGCCTTTGTTCGACTTTCCGAAGGATGGAGATTTGCTTGAATTACCCCTTCGAAAGTTGCGACGAAACTTCCTTGTCAAGAGAGCGAGCTGCTTCTCAAATTCCTCCATAGAAAGGTTCTCGTCATCGTCTGAGGAGGACGTATCCGCGTCTTCTTCCTTAGTTGTTTTCAACGCATAACCTGAAGACTTAGAAGTGGATGCCTTTCCAGAAGAATTGTTAGTAGTAAATGTCATTTCATAAGTTTGTAATGAACCAACTAATTCTTCTACACGTATTTCGTCCGGGTGTTTAATAGTTTCAATGGCAGTAACCTTTGGGCGAAAACGTTCAGGAAGAGTTCTTAAGATTTTTCTTACAATCTTAAATTCTGGAATCTTCTCTCCCAGATTAGCACATGAGTTTACGATGTCTTGCAATCGTGTATAGTAGTCCGTGAAAGATTCAGTTTCTGCCATTAAGATAGAGTCAAACTTGCTCGTAAGCATTTGCAGTTTCTGAATCTTCACGAGGTTAGTTCCCTCATGTGTAACCTGAAGAACATCCCAGATTTCTTTCGCAGTCTCACATGCCGAGACGCGAGAGAACTCAGTTTGAGATAAGGCATTAAAAATAGCATTAATTCCCTTGCCATTGTAAGAAGATGAATCTAACTCTTCCTTGGTCCATTTCGACCTAGGTTTTAAGGTGCGAACATCACCATTAAATTCAGTTGGATTAGACCATCCTAATTCAATTGATTGCCACACCCGTTCGTCGATGGAAATTAAAAAGGCTTTCATCCGTACTTTCCAGTACGCATAATTAGTTCCATCGAAGAACGGGGGTCGGTTGATGTTTCCACCTTCAACCATTGTTTACAACCCTATTCCCGCTCCGATACCACTTGTTGGGTTATATGTAATACGGATCTAAATAGGGGAAAAAACACCTAGAGGGGGGTGAATAGGTGTAAACGCATAAACACTCAAAAAATCGTTGCGATAAAAACCCAATGCGGAAATAAAAATAATACGCAAGATTTTTACGTGGAAAACTCCATCACCGGAGTAAAAAACCACGGGACCGATAACACGGCAGAAATCCACTAGAATTAAAACACGTACAAGGTGATTTACCGTACACACTTACGACTCAACCTTTTCCATACGCTCCTAGAGGATCTTCTCCGCTCGCTCCGCGACGCTTCTCGAATCCACGATCTGCGCCCAACGCCGAATCCACGGCGTCCAACGTCGAATCCACGACGTCCGACCGAATCCACGGTCTTCACCCAATAGCACCCTTCGAATCCACGAACGTGCCTCGCTCCGAATCCACGAGAGCGGTTGAACCTTGAATCCACAAGGACACGCGAATCCACGCGCCAATTTTTGGGTAAATCGTTGTTTTGGGTGGTGACGATCCGCCAAATACTTAGATCAAAGATAGATCGGAAATACCATCTAAGTATTCATTAGTTTGATTCAACTCAAGATGTGAGTATGAAAACCTAGAATCAAACTAATCAATATAGATGAAGAAACATAGAGTATTCTCTAATGATTTCCTTTCTTCTCTATATGTGGATCTATAGCCGTAAAAGATGATATATGAAAAAGACGGCTATGTGGATTAACCCTAGAAAAAGAGTCATAGGGTGTATTTATAGGTTAGAAACCCTAGGAAGGAGATAAGAATCAAAAACCTAACATTTCTGGAAATTTTACGGACGGCGATCCGGATCGGACTAGCTGTGATCCGGATCGTCGTAACGAGTCAGCCAGTTCCAGAAAAACGAGGGTTCGGGATCTGGATCGAAGTGCATGATCCGGATCGTTCATACAGTTTACCAAACATCAACGTTCGGGATCCGGATTGCGAAGCATGATCCGGATCGTTCAAGGAAAATGGTAAACTCACTGTTCGGGATCCGGATCAAGAGACTACGATCCGGATTGAACTGGTGTATGAACGAACCACCTTCGGGATCCGGATCGAACAACCTGATCCGGATCCTGAACATGTCCCAAGTCCAGTTTTTGATTTTTATGCAATGAAAGATTCTTCCAAGTGTTTCTACACTACAAGAAGTATTCGGATCACACGAAATCTTTAGTTAAACATACCTGATCCTTTTGAATTCTTCTTTCTTGAGATTGAGTTAAATGATCCAACTTTCTTCACCTTCAATCTTCAAGACTTGAGACTTTCACGAAACTACGCCAACTCAAATTCCGTAACACTGATGACGAACAACCTCCGACATCTGGGCCATCTGTACCCTAAGCTCCTGTACCTCACTTTGCTAGCCCTGTCCCGACTCCTCCTGCTCGGGCTCAGAAGAAGAAGGCTGCGAGCGCGTCAGCATCCTGTGCCGCAGAGGCATCGCTCACACCTGAGACAAAAGAAAACAATCACAACCCAAAACAACACTCGACCCAATCTAGCGAAAGTCAAAGGCATGTCCCCCTTCCAGTAGCACTATGTTGTCTACAGCCAACATAGCTGCTTAAGGAGAGAAGACATGTCAATCATTCATCCCATCCCTTGGGCGAGTTAAAAAACTCAATTAGGACTCTCGCTAAAAATCACGGCTCTCACGTAAGTCATCCTAGGGTCCAACCACAAGCCTAGGGTTTCTAAGTCCACAATGACCTATATCCTAGGCTCTGATACCACTCTAATCTATCACGCCCCGGCGTCGAAACTGCGACCCTGGCCCGCCAACAGATCCGCCGCCCATACGGAAAGCTCCGTATAGACGAAGCAACTAACCTGCAAAAGATTATACTACACTATACAGATATCAGAGCGAAAAAGTAAATTACTAGAATAAATATATGTAACTCCTCAAATAGTACATGTTAGGTCATCACAATACATAATTCTCTCCAAAATAAAACTCTCAAAAGTAAAAAGTACATGATACATCTCAAAATCACTGACAGTACTAGTATATCACCAAAGGGATACATCTACTTTCTCTGGAAGAAGACTGGTAGGGATCTAGCTCGCGACTCCCTTACCTCGGTCAGCAGAATCAGCAACAGGAGCAGCAGGAACTGGAGTAGAGGTCCCCGGGGAAGTCACTGACCATGGGTGTGAGAACTACACCGTCACGTAGTTCTCAGTGGGTACCGCCAACAAGCCCGATGGTCTGCGCACTAAGTCTACTAGAGGTATAAAGTAACAAATGCAGTACTGAAAGTAAAAGGGCTGGAAAATAACTCTACAGCTACTATGCCTCTATCTAAATGTTCAAGGAGTGATACAGATGGAAACATGATGCATCAACTATCTCTCAATAATACAATCACCCAATCTACACTAACTGCCACATAGGGTCCAGTCAAATCTGCGGCCACCTACTGCCATTACATCCACGGAGGATTGGATTTACGTAGGGCATCCGTGGTTGCCCAAAAAGGGCCCAGCCAGAAGGACTGTGTCAACAAATCGCGATAGCAAAGTAACAGGTCTAGCTCCGGAGTGGCACTCGAGGGGCGCGACCCCACCGAGGAAAGTATCAGCGCATCTCTTTCGAGCTCAAATGCGGTTCATGCAGGCTATAGTCCAAATCCACAATCAACAAGATCGACAGTAACCAACATCACATCTCTCACTCTGCGGCTGTATAACCACACAGTCGGGACCCACCGTCGACTCAAACGTCTCCCAGAACAAAATACTGGTCTAAACACAGCTACCAGACTCCACTCGGCCCCCAGGCACGAGTGTAACATGCATCCCACAACAACCCGACCACTCGGCCCACTACCCGGGCGAGGAAACTCTCAGTCCAGGTGAAAGAATGAATAAAAGTGTGGGAGTGTCTAAAGTATAAATAAACTAGCCAAAGTTGAAGTTTTCTACAAGTCTGGTTGACATGCATCATATGACAGGGTGCTAGGTCAAGTTTCAATAATAGCATTTAATTTAACATTATAAGGAAGCAATAAACAATATGATCATAATAGCAACACAAGGAGCATCAACTCTCTCTCTTTCTAACATGCTTCCTAATACATCTCACAATCAGGCATGTTCACTACACAACAGAATTAATGAATCGTCCACCGGTTTTGAAGACGAGGCAACCTACCTGAAAGTGCGCGTCGATCCAAAGTCCAAAATGGTTGAAACTTAACGGGGACAATCTTCAGATTTCCATGATTTCAACGGGCCCAAAAACACCCAAAAACTCCTCCTGGGTACAAAGATATGGTCCAAACATTGCAATAAGCAAAATTCCCACAAATACATGCTGCTGTAAATTCAGTCCAGAAAATGCTTAAATACCACCTGCGAGATAATCTCCAAAAATTCCAATAAAAATACGACGGCGATCCTCGTGAAGAGTAGATGTCGATCGAGTCCTGAAATATCAAAATTCGATATCCAAGCACAAAGATAAAAATCTGACAAGTAGTGCTGCCCAAGAAAACCACCAACAACAATAGGGGTTTAAAGATGTACCACGAACCCCTATAAAAACTCAAATCTGGGAGGTGTGGAAAAGATAAAAAACGTAGATGTACCTCTCGTGAAACCGACGCCATGAAAATCATCCTAAAATTCCTTTGGAGTAGCTCTGTGGACCTCGTGGACCGAAATGCGACGGATATGGGCCACCGAAGAAAGAGCGTCGCACTGCGCCAAGATGCCGAAGACGTCGATGCCGCGGCCTCCAAAAATTTCGAGACTCCTTCACAAGATGTAGCACAAGATGAAGAACAAGAATGCTAGAGGGCTCTATCCAGAAGGGCTCGTGAAAAAGGTCTAAAGGCTCAAGAATTGGGCCTATTTATAGGCCTCCACCAAAAGAAACCAAAAAAACAAGCTTAATGGGCTTTCGGGCCTATTTTTCAGGCGCCCGGGGGGATTCGGGTGCAAACAGTGCCCGAATTCGCCCCCCGGCCCGACCCGCGACCAACGCCCGGATCGCCCAGCGCCCGGATCGTGTCCCGAACAGCGGACAACGTGTGCAGAGCCACTGGGGATCCTCCGCGTGGCCCGATCGGGGAACGTGGGGTGGGTGGCGCCAGCCAATCGCCGGGCGCCATGTGGCGCCGCGCGTGTTACGGAATTTGAGTTGGCGTAGTTTCGTGAAAGGTTCAAGTCTTGAAGATTGAAGGTGAAGAAAGTTGGATCATTTAACTCAATCTCAAGAAAGAAGAATTCAAAAGGATCAGGTATGTTTAACTAAAGATTATTGGTGATCCGAATACTTCTTGTAGTGTGGAAACACCTGGAAGAGTTTTTAATTGCATAAAAATCAAAAACTGGTGTTCGGACAGGTTCAGGATCTGGATCAGAGCCAGCGATCCGGATCCCGAAGGTTGTTGTTTCATACATTACTTCAATCCGGATCGCAGCATCTCACGATCCGGATCCCGAACGTTGAGTTTTCTGAAATGTATGAACGATCCGGATCAGGCATTCCGATCCGGATCCCGAACGTTTGTTTTCTAGAAACCGTCTTTATTGCTACTGCAATCCGGATCGCCCAAATCCGATCCGGATCGCCGTCCGTCAAAATTCCAGAAATGTTAGGTTTTTGATTCTTATCTCCTTCCAAATGTTTCTAACTTATAAATAGACCCTATGACTCTTTTTCTAGGGTTAATCCAAAGGAGGCCGTAAAGGAAAATAGCCGTCATTTTTCATATATCATTTTCATACGGCCTAAGATCCACATATAGAGAAGAAAGGAAATCATTAGAGAATACTCTATGTTTCTTCATCTATATTGATTAGTTTGATTCTAGGTTTTCATATTCACATCTTGAGTTGAATCAAACTAATGAATACTTAGATGGTATTTCCGATCTATCCTTGATCTAAGTATTCGGCGGATCATCACCACCCAAAAAAAACGATTTCCCCAAAATCGGCGCGTGGATTCGCGTGTCCTTGTGGATTCAAGGTTCAACCGCTCTCGTGGATTCGGAGCGAGGCACGTTCGTGGATTCGAAGGGTGCTATTGGGTGCAGACCGTGGATTCGGTCGGACGTCGTGGATTCGACGTTGGACGCCGTGGATTCGGCATTGGGCGCAGATCGTGGATTCGAGAAGCGTCGCGGAGCGAGCGGAGAAGATTCTCTAGGAGCGTATGGAAAAGGTTGAGTCGTAAGTGTGTACGGTAAATCACCTTGTACGTGTTTTAATTCTAGTGGATTTCTGCCGTGTTATCGGTCCCGTGGTTTTTTACTCCGGTGATGGAGTTTTCCACGTAAAAATCTTGCGTGTTATTTTTATTTCCGCATTGGGTTTTTATCGCAACGATTTTTGAGTGTTTATACGTTTACACCTATTCACCCCCCTCTAGGTGTTTCTTCCCCTATTTAGATCTACATTACATATAACCCAACACCGCGTACGGCGGTCACCCACCCCCGCCTGCCCCCACCTGCCCCGCCTACACCCCATGATGCGTGGACCGCGCGTACTAGAGCCGGCCACTCATAGGCCACCATGTGGCCCGCCCCGGTGCATACGCCAGCCCGCGCGTCTCCGTGGACCGCGCCGCGTGAGCCCGCCAATCCGAGGCCGCCACGTGTCCCCCGCGCCAGGTCCATGCACCAGTGCAATTCTCTCTAGACCGCGCCGCGTGCACCGGCCAATCAGCGGCCGCCACGTGGCATCCGGCCGGTCCACGGCTTCCCCCATGCACCAAAACGCGCAGAAAACTTCCGAGTGTCCGTTTTTGGGCATCCGGACTCAGAAAAACACGAGTAAATAGCCAACTTTTGACGTTTTTTCGTGCTGAATCTAAATCCAGCCTAGGATTAGCCTGAAACCCTTTCTAAAGTCTGAAGAAAATACCCGGAAGGCAGGCTCAATCCAGAAGCCTCACAGAGTCCGTCCAACGCGTCCATTTGACGTGTTGTGGGTCCGACACACCACTAATAGGTGTTCCACACCGTAGGTCATGGGGAAAGTTGCATGGGGATCGGGGCTACTACAGCGTCTGCTCCACTCTGCGCCCTCGGCAGCCCAACAACGATGTCTATAGTGATGTGATCCTATTTCCACTCGGAGATTGGGAGACTTTGTAACTTACCAGCAAGAATACGGTGCTCTGCTTTCACTTGCTGACAAGTTAAACAGTGTGCCACGAATCTCCAAATATCCCGCTTCATTCCATTCCACCAGAAGTGTGCCCTGAGGTCCTTATACATCTTAGTCCCACCGGGATGAATAGTAAAAGGTGTATAATGGGCCTCTCTCATAATCTGCGCTCTGATCTCAGAATCCATAGGCACACACACTCGGTCCCTATACCGCAGTACTCCCGAAGGATCCACTGAGAAATCCCCTATCTGATCAGTCTGGATCTGCCCTCTAATCATCGTCAAGTGGGGGTCCTCACTCTGTCTCTCTCTAATCCTATCCAACAGAGTGGGCTGCACGACCATAGACATAAGTCTAACAGAGACCCTAGGAGATACCACCTCAATATGCAATCGCCTCATCTGCTCAACCAGCGATGCCTGCTGTGTAATCAACAAACTCAGACTTTGCACTGTCCTCTTACTCAAAGCATCTGCCACGACATTGGCCTTGCCGGGATGATATAGGATGCTCACGTCATAATCCTTCAGTATCTCTAGCCACCAGCATTGCCTCAGATTCAACTTCTTCTGAGTGAACAGATACTTCAAGCTTTTGTGATCAGTAAATATCTCGCAGTGCTCACCATACAGGTAATGTCGCCACAGCTTCAATGCAAAAATAACAGCGGCGAGCTCCAAATCATGCGTAGAGTAATTCTTCTCATAATCCTTTAACTGTCGCGAAGCATAAACAATTACCCTACCATGCGTAGGGTAATTCCAAAAAAGAAGGAATTCGGATTCAGGCCCAACTTTCGGGCGCCCGAAATCCACAGTGCACACCCGGATCCACGTGGCGCCTATCCGCAGCGCCAGCACGCAGCGCCCAGAATCCCCAGATCGCGCCACATGTCCCGCGCCCGCGCTCCGCACGCCCCACGCACGCGCGGTGGTTGGCGCCCGCCAATCGCATCGCTCCACGTGGCAGCGGGGAGCACAGCATGGTGCATGTGCCACGCGTTGAGCTGGGTCTTCCGCACCCGCCGCCCAGCCAATGGCGTGCTGCCACGTGGCGCCGCCCCGCTAATCACGGGGCTTGGCTGTGGCCCGGCCAACCGGAATGCACCACGTGGCACTCGCGCGCGCTCGCTGGTCCCGATGCACACGCCATAGGCCGTGGACCGGCCTGCTTCCAAAATGGGCCCAATAGGCCCATTTAGCCCGGAAATAGCCGATTTTGACCGTTTTCGCGCGATGAGTCCATTTTTGGAGTCCATTTGATGCACAACGCACTCGATACACCAAAAATAGGTATTTTTCTCACCGCCGACCACACAATCAAGTCACACGGGTCTCGGGACACCACAGGTATTCCGATCCGAATTCGGAAATACTGGCAAATCGGTAACATCTGACCTTGCTTCTTTTATTATTATTTTTTTATGACTAGTGTGTGTCAGTAGGATGGTCGTTGGTCACGGTTATTGTGACGACTTAGTATATTATGATACATCTTTTTACCGAAGGGTGTGCACTGAACACGGACTTGGTGTAGCTAATCCGACCATTGGGTGGCATATGTAGGAAAAGTGCACTTTTCGGTAATTGAACAACATATGTCACATGATGATAGAGCAAAGGACATTTTGGCGTAGATTCTTATTAGTATCATATTTGACCGGTGGGTTGGTTTCTTTTATACATCATGTGGGTGACTATTCGTCGTAGGACGAGGTTTCGGTTTTGATATACATCACTTGGGCAACTGACTATCGCAAGAGAGTTTCATACATGGATATGTGATTGTCATACTCTTATCGCTTTCACGCACACCAGCGGTTTGGCCACCGCATGGGTATATTTTTTTTGGAGAGGTGGTCTATTTGACCGGTGATCCCTACGCGGCTACGTGCGTAGGGGACCCTTTGCGGTTATTTGCGGTGCTGCAGTTTTGCAATGGGGGGTTGTGTTGCACCAGCTTGTTGAGCGGGATATGACAATGCCTGAGGTCAATCGACCGACATGGCAGCTATGGTTTGAAGACATTGATGGTTCTCCTATTGTGGATTGATTGGCAGCGGTCCAGTGTTCGAGTGTTTCGAGTTACGGTGTGGGGTTATCTTGCTACTACAGAATTAATGCTTGCACTATGATTATAGTTGTTATGTTCTATAATATCTTGGTTTATGTTGCTAACTCCCACTATGTGACAGGTTCGGTCGAGGGTGGGGATCAGGACGGTGGTGAAGATGCTACGTAGTGAGACATAGTATCCCCAGTCAGGTTTTTCTTCTTCTTTCCTTTCTTGTGGTTATTTCCTTTATGGTCAGACATTATGCATGTGGATATGGACATTGGTATTGTGGATGGTGTGGATGATGAGATAGTCTTGTGTTATGTAGTGCGCATACTTTTGGAACTATGTTTTCGGTTTATACTTTTTGGATGCGTCGTGTGGACGCGGGTTGTCTAACATAAAAAGATTTGTGAAAATGGTTTTGGAAAATGAGTGTCATGTGGGCACTATTTTTAAACCTTATGGATTTATCCTTTTAAGTTTATGATGTGCCGAGTAGGCGTAGTTTTCATATGAATGGTTTATTAAATATTCGCACTCTGTGTTTGGGAACATAATGTGGTTGATGTATTGATGTATAAAGGTAACTGTGATGTCGTGCATATATAGGGGAGACTCTGTCCATTTGTACAGAGATATCTTGTATATGTGGCGGGTCTGGCCACGTGCCAGAGCAGGAAGTTTATAAAAAAAGAAGAAAATTAGGTATTTCTGCTTTAAAATTGCTACCGGGGCATGACACCTGCCCTACGCATGGGGACGCTGTGCACCGCCTGCACCGCACACGTGCCGCACCAATCGGCGCGTGACGCGTGGCTCTCCCGCGGCGACGCGTGGCACACCCGCGGCTCCGTGGTCGCAGCGCAATGGACCGCACTTCCGGAAGCCCAAAACATGAATTCGGGCGCCTGAATTCGGCCCAAAACTAAAAAAAAAAAGGAGTTTTCTTCAATTTCGCGAGCTGAGTCCGTTTTTCGCGTCCGTTTGGCGCACAAACGCACTCGACTCACCAAAAATAAGTGTCAACGTGCCGCCGACCACGCAGTCAAGTAACTCGGGGATTCAGGTCACCATATTATCGTTCAAGGCCGACACTGCGGCCAATACTGAGTCCAGGCAAGCTCCTTGTGCCTGGCCGCTTGTTTCGAGAGACATTTGTGTTCTCTTGAAAGACTCCATCATTCGGGCCACTTACCCGAATAATTCTGCCTGGGTCAGCTCTTGTGGTGCCGACCTCCCGCTGGTCTCGAGAATCTCCGGTAGCATCGGCGGCAGGTTATCCGCATGTCCGGCGCTACTAGCCTGGTCTTTCTCTGAGGGTCTGGGAATGACTCTATTTTTGTGACTCAAGCTGTTGTCTTCTGACATTTTTTATCAGTAGAACAAATGTAGGAGTTTACCTGAGCGTCCCACCGGGCGTGCCAAAAAGATGTTGGGGCCGAAAAGCGCCGCTGATCGTTGAGCGGGTATGGTCCGCGATCGGCCTCTGAGTTGACCCTCTGGATGTGATGCACCACATGCCAAACGATTAGACCAATGAGGGATCTGCTCGGCCGGGTTCTTCTCAATCAAACTCTCGACAGAGTTCGGCCTAGAGGAGCCGAGCCGAGATTTGGAGACAATAATTGGCACGACCTAGATAGCCGATTGAAAATTGTATTGCTTGGGAAAAGGTTATAAGAGAACGATTATAGGTAAGCCTACTCCTAGGAAAGTTGTATGGAAAGCGGTAGATGAAAGCGGTAAATGCTGGTATGAAAATCTATCTAGAAAAGCAGTAGATGCAGGAGTTGAAAGTTTTGAAAAGCTGGGGTGGTCACTGGCTTACTGTAATATACCAGATTTTGGTATATAAATAAATATAAATAAAAATGGAATGAAATACTATTTTTATTAAATACTATTTAGAGAAGTAAAGGATGATCTGGAAGTGAATTAGACCAAAATCGGATTAAAAATGAGGCTTATAGAATCATATATGAGAAAGTGGGCCCAGATTTTTAGCAGAAAATTCACAGTGTTAAAAAATTCTGAGAAAATTTTGGGAGCTCCGTAATTATGTTTTAGGGCAACAGTAAAAGTTTCGCGTCGATCGGATACTCGGGCAGTGAGAACGGGATTCGCCAGCGATTTTGAAAATAGTGAGGCTTTTGGTGACCTAGAAATGGTCCAAACTGAAAATTTAAGGTACCTTGAGGTAAATCAAGTTAAACTGTGGCTACCTGTCAAATTTGAGCGAAAACGGGCGAAAACTGACGAAAACGGGCGAAACCGGACTTGGGCCAAACTTTCGGGCGCCCGAAATTTGGTTCCGGGCGCCCGAAAAATATTGTAGTAGCCGGGTTTTTTTGGTTGCAGCGAACCAGGCTGCACTGTAGCGAACCCGGTTCACTGTAGCAGCCCGGTTCGGGCTCGGGCGGGCACCCGAATCTACTGTAGCAGCGCACGAATCTCGAGGTGGCACGGATCCCGAGGCAGTTGGCACGGATCCAGAGGCAATGGCACGGATCACGAGGCTCGGGCGCAAATCCCGAGGCACGGCACGCGCGGGGGGGCCGCGGGTACCGCCACGTGGCGGCCGCTCATTGGCCCACACAGGCGGGTGCTGGCGCATGCGCCGTGGAATGCGGGTGCAGGGGCACTGTAGGCGCCCGAAACCCAGATTCGGGCGCCGGAAACATGCGCCCGAATCCTGGGAAAACTGGATATAAAAGCCTGTTTGCCCCATTTCTTCCCCTTTTCTCCTTTTGCTCCAAACCAAGCGTTCAAGGGACGGAGAGAGGGATTTCGTGGGGGGGTTTTTGGGGTGCCGCGAGAATGCCGAGGACCCCGTGGTGCGCGCGCAAGGTGTTCCAAGAAGCCGGATGGACGCGTGTGCACGCGTTGAACGGCGCGACGATGTCGAGGTAGGTCCTGTATGTTAGTATGCGGTGTTTTCGGCATGGTTTTGAGATTTCCTTTTTGGGTTATGGATTTGACCCCACGCTGTTGTGCATGTTAGGGACCGTGACATACTGTGTCGTTTTGCTGCGCGAAGTACCACCGGGCGTTCAAACGTGCACCGTTTTTCGTGCAACTTTGATGAACGTACACCGTTTTGCGTGCAACCTTGAAGAATGTGCACCGTTTTGCGGCGAGCACTATTTTGCGTGCAACCATAAAGAATGTGCACCATTTTTTGGCGTGCAATGTTTTTCGCGCAACCTTGAAGAATGTGCACCATTTTGCGGCGTGCATCATTTTGCGTGCAACCTTGAAGAATGTGCACCGTTTTGCGGAGTACATTATTTTGCGGCGTGCATTGTTTTGCGTGCAACCTTGAAGAATGTGCACCATTTTGCGGTGTACACCGTTTTGCGTGCAACCTTGAAGAATGTGCACCATTTTGCGGTGTACACCGTTTTGCGTGCAACCTTGATGAACGTGCACTGTTTTGTGTGCAGTCTCTAAGAATGTGCACCGTTTTGCGTGCATGTTTGGAGGAACGTGCATCGTTTGGCGTGCAAGCTTGAGGAAGACATGCATCTTTTGCATGCAAACCCGAGGTACGTGCATCATTTTGCGTGCAGGTTGAGATGACTTGCACCGTTTTGCGTGCAGTCTCTAACAGTGTGCACCGTTTTGTGTGCAGTCTCTATTGTGTGCACCATTTTTCGTGCAGGTTCAGAGGATATGCACCGTTTTTCATACGGGTTCGTGGGACGTGCACCGTTTTGCGTGAAAGATCGAGGGAACAAGAAAATCGCGCGGAGACCAATTGCAAGTATCTACAAGCAATTGGGTACACCACAAGGTGGGGATTCTGCCGAAAATGGGTGACCTCTCCCCTTTTTCCTCTGCATTGATTTAGAAGCATTATTAGTAAGCATGCTGGTGTAGTGTAAATTTGATTGTGATTATGAATGAGAAAAGAAAAATAGGTGATATATTTACATGTTAAATGGACACAGATGAAAAGTGTTTTTTGATGAATTATTCAAAATAGAAGATAAATTTGCATGTGTAGATGAACACAGATGAAAAAAAGTGATATTTTATGATTTACCCAAAATAGGGAATAAATTTGCTTGTGTAGATGAACACAGATGAAAAGTGCTAAATTTATGATTTATCCAAAATAGGGGATAAACTTGTATGTGTAGATGAACACAGATGAAAAGTGCAAATTTATGATTTACCTAAATTAGGTGATATAAGGGCATGTTTGGTAGTAAAACTAGGAGAAAACCTAGATTAAGGGTTTAACGAGTGGCATGATGTCCTAGGAGTTAAACCAGATGAACGAGTGACACTGTCTTAGGGGATAACCTAAGGTTGAGAATAGAGTATTTGACATAGAGTCAATGAGCTCTAGGTTAAGTATGATATGGAACTTAGGTAAAGAAAACCTAAGATGAACTAGTTGAGTTTTACTCTCAAGTAATGAATTAGAGTCAATGTAACTCTAAGTTAAAAAGTAGAACAGGAAATAAAGTTAATGTGACTCCAGGTTTAACGTGGAATATGGAAAAGAGTATGTGGCCACAAAGTTAAAGAGTTAAGCAGATAGTAGAGTATCTAACTTAGAGTCAAACTCTAAGGACAAGTATATGCGATCACAAAGTTAAAGTGTTAAACAAATATAACCCTAGAGTGGGTCATAGGGTGTCTGGGCAAATGGACAACCACTTTAACTTCAATTTGAGTTAAATGAATAAAAGAAAAATGATTAAGAGTCCAGGTGACTCTCTAGTTATCCATGTGGCGAGACCTAGGATAAGAGATAAGTTAATGAAAGTGATAGAGTTTAAAAAGAAAGCTAAAAGTGGCTAAAAAGCAAAAGAGAATGCGAATGGTGCCTCTGAATGTGAGACCCTTCTAAGGAGAATCGGATGTGGTACTCCTTCAGAGGGCCGATTAAATAAAGACAAGTGTAAAAGTGAAAGGAAAAAGCTAAAAGGCTTAAAAGAAAGAGGAACAGATTGCCAGTGGCAATGAGAGCTATAAGCTCGAATAAGGAAGAAAAGCAAGTGCTTAAAAGGAAAAAGGCTAAGTGCTAAAGTAAGAGTAAAAGAAAAGAAAAGAAAAGAAAGAGATAAAACGGGCGTACCTTCGGGGGTGAAATGTAGCCCTTGTTGGAGTTATGGGCAGTGTCCCTCTCCCGGGCTGTCACGCCCCCGGGGGTTTTTGAGTCTATCAAAGCGGAGAATCGTGTGTATCTTTTTTTTTCTTCTTAACAAGGTAATTTAAACCTCATCCCCGGTGCGTGCCAGACCGCCACATACACAAATTCTCCCTACCCACGGACAGAGTCTCCTTTGTATATGCACGGCGTCTCATTTACTACAACATACATCAAACACCAACCATCAACCATACAATAGACATACATCATCAAGCGGAATATTAAAGCGGCAACAGTGATTAGAAAGGATAAAGCCAGCAGTTGCAAAACCCGTGCCCACACGGCAATTCGTTTTGAGAAAACCTTTTCGAAGTCATTTGGTTTATCATGAAAACGTGCCGCATAAGAAAACATCACCAAAGGAACCAAAATATAAAAGTACACCTCATCCACAGCGCTAAGTAATACATGTTAACGAATATTGCCACCCACAAGCAAATTAACTAAATTAAGCGTAAGGGAAATGAGATAATAAAAACCAAGTGTTCTGACTACGGCCCTCGCGACGCAGTCTCACCGCCCTCCCGGCTAACGCACCTCGTAACACCTGTTAGGGAGTGGGTAATGTCAGTGACAAACAAAGTAGATGTTTAATAACAATAAGGAATAAGGAGCAAACCGGAAACACCGGAACCATTTCGCTAAAACCCTGCACATATTAAGCTGGGCCCCAACCCCAGATTTATCAATTTAATTGGGCACCAACCCCAGATTTATCAATTTAATTGGGCACCAACCCCATATTATTTGTCGGAGAGACTAAAGTCTCCCCTCGAGCGCAAACACCTCTTTGATGCTTTTAACCTCTTCGCGGTGCTGGTGTGCTATTTTCAGCGGGCGCAAAGAGGTCCTCACAGCACCCACACTTTTGTGAGGAACATGGGTCATAAGAGACCACTCTTCCGGAAAAGTACACCCATGCGGAGGCCAATCCGCCTGTGTACGTGCAGCATCCGAAAACGGATTTGCCGAGATCGGCGTGTCATGAGCACCTTCAATTGTTAGATAAAAACACAATTATGCGAAAGGTTAAACTGTCCATCTACTTTGTTAGATAAATTGAGAGCACTTTAATGACGATAGATGCACTTACTGCACTTGTTGCACTTATCGCAACCGTACCTACCTATTTGAAGAGAAGTCGGAACACCTGAATCTTTCGCGCACCCCCGCTGCGCACTTGGACCTAAAGAAAAGTCCGCAAGGATAACTATAGTCAAAAACGTGTACTAACATCCGAAAACACAAGACCCAATTTACTCTTTTCGATGGAAAAGTCCAACACCGTCCGGGTTGACGATCCGGAATTCCCGTGCCGCCGTCGTCGTCCGCCGGAGCCCCGCGTGGTTCGGAACCGCGCGGCGTGTCTCCGCGGGCGACGCCCACGCGGCGCGGTGCCCCGCGCGGCGTTGCCCGTGCGACGGCCGCACGGTGCCCGCGCGGGTGCGGCCCCGCACGGCGCCCGCGCGGTTGCGGGTCCGTGCGGGTGCCGCCCGCGCGGCAGCAGCGCGGCGCCCGCGCGGTGCCCGCGCGGGTACGGGCCCGCGCGGGTGCCTCCCGCGCGGCAGCCGCGCGGCGCCCGCATGGTTGCGGGTCTGCGCGGCAACCGCGAGGCGCCCGCGCGGAGCCCGCATGGTTGCGGGCCCGCGCGGGGGCCGCCCGCGCGGCAGCCGCACGGCGCCCGCGCGGCAGCCGCGCGGCGCCCGCACGGTTGCGGGTCCGCGCGGCAACCGCGCGGCGCCCGCTCGGTGCCCGCATGGTTGCGGGCCCGCGCGGGGGCCGCCCGCGCGGCAGCGGCACGGCGCCCGCACGGTTGCGGGTCCGCGCGGCAACCGCGCGGCACCCGCACGGTTGCGGGTCCGCGCGGCAGCCGTGCGGCGCCCGCGCGGTGCCCGCACGGTTGCGGTTCCGCGCGGTGGCCGCGCGGCGCCCATGCGGTGCCCGCGCTGTTGCGGGTCTGCATGGGTGCCGTCCGTGACCCTCCTCCGCGCGATGCCCTAGCGGCACCGCGCGCCTCCGCCGTCCGTTCCGTGCCCTATCAAGAAGACGATGTCGGCGACGGTGACGGATACGACGGAGAAAACAAGAAACCAAGAACTCAACAAAAGAGACGACGGAAAAATCCCAAATAATTTAAAACAATTATTTTACTAACCGAAGATCGACGGGAAGGTTGTCCGGTCGCGTTCTTGCCGTCGGTTCGGTGTCCGGGAAGATCGGGTCCCTTCTCTTTCTCCTTTCCCTTTCTTCCGGCTAGTGTTCCGTCTTTTCTTTTCTTTTTCTCTTCTCACCGATTAGGGTTTTTTATTTTCTTCTTTTCTTTTCTTTCCGATAATCGGGATCCCTTATATAGTCGTACTTTACCTTTAATTAATTTCTCTTTAATTCATACGTAAGAGAATTATTAATTTTCCGTCTAGGATAATTAATTAACTAATTAATTATCCCCTACGAGATAACCCACCTTATCTCTAACGGGTGCAAGATATTTAACACGGATTCCGATGCACGACTAATCACTGTATCACTTTGAATCCCGTTCCGGGGGATCCCGATATCGGATTTCAGATCCGATTGCACCGTCGGCTTTCTTTTTCCGCGCTCTATCGCAGAAAAATACTAGCACCTCACAACGGCCAACTTTTAAGAATTGAATAATTTTATTTCACTTAAAGGCTTAAATGACTACATGTAAGTCAAAAATACCCGAAAGGCCGGATCACTACACCACTCACATTTTATAAAAAGTTTCGTCCCGAAACTTAAGTACAAACCCTACTAATCAATTCGGGAAAACATTCTCTCATTTTCGATTCCAGTTCCCACGTTGCCTCGCGCTCTTCGTGGTTGCTCCACTGGACCTTCACATAGGGGATAGTTCGATTGCGCAACTTCTTGTCCTCTCTTGCCAAAATCCGCACCGGCGTCTTCTCGACGCTTAAATCCTCTCGCAACTGGACCTTCACATAGGGGATAGTCCAACAGGGGTAGCAGGCTAAGGTGTGACCGGTGCTCCTAATCTAAGAGGGAAAAGTGAAACCAAAAGAAATTTACCTGCCGTTACTAGGTCTGGGACGTCGCGTCCTCCACTGCAGTATCCCGGGGAGCCCGTCCACAGCCCTTGGGCCAGCGTCGTACGGCGTGCTGGGGAAGGGACTTGACGTCTGAGGAGTCTGCGGATTGCTGGTTGTCAGGCGAGTCCTTTGGCTGAACGGGGGCCGCAGCACTCTCTGGTCCCTCCTGCTGTGGTCGCGCGGCGGCGGCGGAAGTGGGCCTCTGAGGGCAGAAGGCACGGGAGTGGTCCGATAAGCCGCACTGATTGCAGTAATGGTACCTCCACGTACATTCTGCCACCGGGTGAGCACCCTTGCAGATTACGCACGGTCCCTGAGGTGGTTTCGCGTCCCTTGCTGGTGTCGGTTCGTCCTTCCGCGCTTTCTCCGGACGTCCTCCTCCTTGGCCTTCCGGGGCGGGGCCCCCTTGTGGAACGGGTGCAGCAGTCTTCCCTGTCCCCTCCGGTCGCGGTGCCGGAGGCCTGGTGGTGCCCGGTTTCCGTGGGCACTCGTAGCGTGCGTGTCCTGGTTTGCCACACCGGTAGCAGTGGTCATGACTCCATGGACAGTCAGTCACCTGATGCGCCCCACTGCATATGGGACACGGCTTCCTCTGCGGTTTGGATCCTCCTCTCATTGCCTTTCCAAAGTTTTCCTTTGTCCTCGGGCGTTTGAGTGCCGGGCCCTGCTGGAAAGGGTCCTCTGCCGGACTGGGATTGGGATAACTCTGTCGAGCGCGTGTCTCGGCCAGTTCTTGCTCTGCCCGCAGGGCCAACATAACCGCTTCGTTAAAAGTAGGGAACCCTGCCGGCGGCATTCCCCGATAGGCGCCGTCCCTGGCGTCCTGCCGGATGCGGTCGACGCTCTCAAAATCCTGAGTCAGTATGCCTAGGTGCTCAGTGAGAGTTAGCATTTGCCCTGCTATGTCGCGTAGCTGGTTGCGGAGTAGGCGGTTGGCTGCGGCTACGGGATCCATCCTGTCCATTGAAAATGGTTAGCACTCGGTGGCCGGATCCTGGCCGTTGTCTGCTGTAATACAAAGAAACCACGTTAACCCTAAGGTTATAACCCTAACACCCTGTCTTATGATTACACCTACATTACGTTCCCTTTTTTTCCCCGTATCTCTCACGTACTACGCACCTATACCTTGGTAATCTCATGTCTAATTTGCTTGTGGTACCCTACACTGTGGATGTGGATCACGTCTACTATGGTTATGGTTGTTTTTCTCTGATACCATTTAATCTGTCACGCCCCCGGGGGTTTTTGAGTCTATCAAAGCGGAGAATCGTGTGTATCTTTTTTTTTCTTCTTAACAAGGTAATTTAAACCTCATCCCCGGTGCGTGCCAGACCGCCACATACACAAATTCTCCCTGCCCACGGACAGAGTCTCCTTTGTATATGCACGGCGTCTCATTTACTACAACATACATCAAACACCAACCATCAACCATACAATAGACATACATCATCAAGCGGAATATTAAAGCGGCAACAGTGATTAGAAAGGATAAAGCCAGCGGTTGCAAAACCCGTGCCCACACGGCACTTCGTTTTGAGAAAACCTTTTCGAAGTCATTTGGTTTATCATGAAAACGTGCCGCATAAGAAAACATCACCAAAGGAACCAAAATATAAAAGTACACCTCATTCACAGCGCTAAGTAATACATGTTCACGAATATTGCGACCCACAAGCAAATTAACTAAATTAAGCGTAAGGGAAATGAGATAATAAAAACCAAGTGTTCTGACTACGGCCCTCGCGACGCAGTCTCACCGCCCTCCCGGCTAACGCACTCGTAACACCTGTCATGGAGTGGGTAATGTCAGTGACAAACAAAGTAGATGTTTAATAACAATAAGGAATAAGGAGCAAACCGGAAACACCGGAACCATTTCGCTAAAACCCTGCACATATTAAGCTGGGCCCCAACCCCAGATTTATCAATTTAATTGGGCACCAACCCCATATTTATCAATTTAATTGGGCACCAACCCCAGATTATTTGTCGGAGAGACTAAAGTCTCCCCTCGTGCGCAAACACCTCTTTGATGCTTTTAACCTCTTCGCGGTGCTGGTGTGCTATTTTCAGCGGGCGCGAAGAGGTCCTCACGGCACCCACACTTTTGTGAGGAACACGGGTCATAAGAGACCACTCTTCCGGAAAAGTACACCCATGCGGAGGCCAATCCACCTGTGTACGTGCAGCATCCGAAAACGGATTTGCCGAGATCGGCATGTCATGAGCACCTTCAATTGTTAGATAAAAACACAATTATGCGAAAGGTTAAACTGTCCATCTACTCTGTTAGATAAATTGAGAGCACTTTAATGACGATAGATGCACTTACTGCACTTGTTGCACTTATCGCAACCGTACCCACCTATTTGAAGAGAAGTCGGAACACCTGAATCTTTCGCGCACCCCCGCTGCGCACTTGGACCTAAAGAAAAGTCCGCAAGGATAACTATAGTCAAAAACGTGTACTAACATCCGAAAACACAAGACCCAATTTACTCTTTTCGACGGAAAAGTCCAACACCGTCCGGGTTGACGATCCGGAATTCCCGCGCCGCCGTCGTCGTCCGCCGGAGCCCCGCGTGGTTCGGAATCGCGCGGCGTGTCTCCGCGGGCGACGCCCACGCGGTGCGGTGCCCCGCGCGGCGTTGCCCGTGCGACGGCCGCACGGTGCCCGCGCGGGTGCGGCCCCGCAAGGCGCCCGCGCGGTTGCGGGTCCGTGCGGGTGCCGCCCGCGCGGCAGCCGCGCGGCGCCCGCATGGTTGCGGGTCCGCGCGGCAACCGCGCGGCGCCCATGCGGTGCCCGCATGGTTGCGGGCCCGCGCGGGGGCCGCCCGCGCGGCAGCCGCACGGCGCCCGCGCGGCAGCCGCACGGCGCCCGCGCGGCAGCCGCGCGGCGCCCGCACGGTTGCGGGTCCGCGCGGCAACCGCGCGGCGCTCGCGCGGTGCCCGCATGGTTGCAGGCCCGCGCGGGGGCCGCCCGCGCGGCAGTCGCACGGCGCCTGCACGGTTGCGGGTCCGCGCGGCAACCGCGCGGCGGCCGCGCGGCACCCGCACGGTTGCGGGTCCGCGCGGCAGCCGCGCGGCGCCCATGCGGTGCCCGCGCGGTTGCGGGTCCGCATGGGTGCCGTCCGTGACCCTCCTCCGCGCGATGCCCTAGCGGCACCGCGCGCCTCCGCCGTCCGTTCCGTGCCCTATCAAGAAGACGATGTCGGCGACGGTGACGGATACGACGGAGAAAACAAGAAACCAAGAACTCAACAAAAGAGACGACGGAAAAATCCCAAATAATTTAAAACAATTATTTTACTAACCGAAGATCGACGGGAAGGTTGTCCGGTCGCGTTCTTGCCTTCGGTTCGGTGTCCGGGAAGATCGGGTCCCTTCTCTTTCTCCTTTCCCTTTCTTCCGGCTAGGGTTCCGTCTTTTCTTTTCTTTTTCTCTTCTCACCGATTACGGTTTTTTATTTTCTTCTTTTCTTTTCTTTCCGATAATCGGGATCCCTTATATAGTCATACTTTCCCTTTAATTAATTTCTCTTTAATTCGTACGTAAGAGAATTATTAATTTTCCGTCTGGGATAATTAATTAACTAATTAATTATCCCCTACGAGATAACCCACCTTATCTCTAACGGGTGCAAGATATTTAGCACGGATTCCGATGCATGACTAATCACCGTATCACATTGAATCCCGTTCCGGGGGATCCCGATATCGGATTTCAGATCCGATTGCACCGTCAGCTTTCTTTTTCCGCGCTCTATCGCTGAAAAATACTAGCACCTCACAACGGCCAACTTTTAAGAATTGAATAATTTTATTTCACTTAAAGGCTTAAATGACTACATGTAAGTCAAAAATACCCGAAAGGCCGGATCACTACACCACTCACATTTTATAAAAAGTTTCGTCCCGAAACTTAAGTACAAACCCCACTAATCAATTCGGGAAAACATTCTCTCATTTTCGATTCCAGTTCCCACGTCGCCTCGCGCTCTTCGTGGTTGCTCCACTGGACCTTCACATAGGGGATAGTTCGATTGCGCAACTTCTTGTCCTCTCTTGCCAAAATCCGCACCGGCGTCTCCTCGACGCTTAAATCCTCTCGCAACTCAATGGTGGAGGCATCCAAGGCATGAGAGGGATCAGCTAGGTATTTCCGGAGCATTGAGACATGGAACACATTATGGACTCGTTCGAGATTCGGCGGCAGGGCTAATCGGTACGCCACCGGTCCTACGCGTTCTAGGATCTCGAACGGTCCTACGTACCTCGGGCTTAACTTTCCCTTTATGCCGAAGCATCGGTTCCCCTTGGAGGGCGAGACTCGGAGTAACGCGTGCTCACCCACCATGAACTCTAAGTCTCGGCGTCTGTTGTCCGCGTAGCTTTTCTGTCTGCTCTGGGCGGTCAGTAGCCTTTGCCTAATCATTCGCACCTTCGCTTCGGTCTCCTCCACCAAATCTGGGCCCAGAAACTCACGCTCACCCAAGTCGTCCCAGCATATTGGAGACCGACAGCGGCGCCCGTACAGGGCCTCGTATGGCGCCATCTGAATGCTGGCCTGGTAACTGTTATTGTAGGCAAATTCCACTAGGGGCAAGCACCGTGCCCATTCTTCGCCCAGGTCTAAAACGCATGCCCGAAGCATGTCCTCCACAATTTGTATCACCCGCTCTGATTGTCCGTCGGTCTGCGGGTGAAAAGTCGTACTGAAGTGCAACTTGGTTCCCATTGCTTGCTGCAGGCTCTGCCAAAAGTTTGACACAAATCGCGTGTCCCTGTCCGACGTGATGGATGTCGGCACCCAATGCAACCTTACTATCTCGTTGATGTAGGTTTGTGCCAGTCGTTCCCGCGTCCACGTCGTGTGTATGGGCAGAAAGTGGGCCGATTTCGTCAGACGGTCCACAATTACCCATATTGCATCGTGTCCCTGTGACGATCTCGGGAACCCGGTCACAAAATCCATGGTAATCATGTCCCACTTCCACACGGGCACCGGTAAGGGTTGCAATTTTCCTGCTGGACGCTGGTGTTCGGCCTTCACTCGTTGGCACACCAGGCAGTGTGCCACAAACCGAATCACGTCTCCCTTCATTTTGGGCCACCAGAAGGTCTGTTTGACGTCCTTGTACATCTTCGTTCCCCCGGGATGCGCTGTGTATGGAGCAGTATGTGCCTCCCGCAGGATTTCCTCTTTGAGTTCCGGTAGATCCGGCACACGGATTCGTCTCTGAAATCGTATCGTGCCGTCGGAGTTTACTGTGAAATCACCTTCTTGGTCGGCAGTTACTCTACTTCGCACCAGCTGGAGTTGGTCATCAGTCGAATGCCCCTCGAGAATTCTGTCAAGCAAGGTAGGTCTGACCACCAGTGTCAGAAGTTGTTCGACTGTACCCGCTGGTACTACTTCTAGTCTTAATCACGAAAATTCCGCAATCAGACTATCTTGCTGGGTGATGGCACTTACCCCTGCCTTCTCGGCCTGCCCCTTACGGCTCAGGGCGTCGGCCACCACATTTACCTTTCCCGGGTAGTAGTGGATGTTAAATCGTAATCCTTCAATAGCTCGAGCCACCATCTTTGTCGCAAATTTAACTCCTTCTGGGTGAAAAGGTACTTAAGGCTTTTATGATCTGAGTACACATTGCAGTGTGCCCCATACAGGTAGTGTCTCCAAAGCTTGAGGACGAACACAACCGCTGCGAGTTCCAAATCGTGCACGGGGTAGTTTCGCTCGTATTCCTTGAGCTGCCTTGACGCATAGGCTATAACTTTTCCCCGTTGCATGAGTACTCCACCCAGTCCGTTTCGCGACGCATCGCAATACACTTCATAATCCTCCCCTGGTTCTGGCAGGGCGAGAATCGGAGCTCGCGTCAATCTATCCTTGAGCTCCTCGAAGCTCCTCTGACATTTGTCCGTCCAGATGAACTTTTCCCCCTTTTTAGTCAAACGGTTTAAGGGTGTGGCTATCTTGGAGAAACCCTCCACGAAGCGCCGGTAGTACCCGGCTAATCCTAGAAAGCTTCGAACCTCTGTTACCGTCGTCGGTTGGGACCAGTCCGTCACCGAATCTATCTTCTTCGGATCGACTGCGACTCCAGCCGCTGAGATTACGTGCCCCAAGAAGCCAACCTCTCGGAGCCAAAACTCACACTTTTTGAGTTTGGCGTAGAGTTTCTGTTCCCGTAGGGTCTGGAGGACTGTGCGCAGATGTTCTTCATGTTCCTCGTCTGTACGGGAGTAGATGAGGATATCGTCGATGAAGACCACCACGAATAAATCCAGGAAGGGTTTGAATACCCTGTTCATCATGTCCATGAACACCGCCGGGGCATTCGTGAGCCCGAACGGCATTACTGTAAATTCGTAATGACCGTAGCGAGTCCGAAAAGCCGTTTTGGGGATGTCCTCCCCCTTGACCTGGACCTGATGAAAGCCCGACTGCAGGTCAATCTTTGAAAACACCGTCGCCCCCTGTAGTTGGTCGAAGAGGTCGTCGATCCTTGGCAGGGGGTACTTGTTCTTAACGGTGACCTTATTTATCTCCCGGTAGTCGATGCACAATCGGAGACTTCCGTCCTTCTTCCTCACAAACAGGATGGGCGCGCCCCAGGGTGACGCGCTAGGTCTGATGAAGCCCTTATCCAAAAAGTCCTCCAACTGTGCCTTGAGTTCCTTCAACTCCGCGAAGGCCATCCTGTACGGTGCCTTGGTGATGGGTTTGGTGCCGGGAAGTAGTTCAATAGGGAAGTCGACTTCTCGTTCCGGCGGCGCTCCGGGGAGCTCTGCCGGAAACACGTCCGGAAAATTCCCTTACCACGGGACCGCTGATCCTTATCTGGGGAGCGGCCCTGAACTACCTATCGGCCCATTGGGTTCTCGGCTGCAAGGCATAGGGTGGAGCCTATTTATTCCTTGCATGGCCCTTAACGGGCCCCGAGCACACAAGGTTCTCCTATGCTTCGAAGCTCGCCCGCGCACATCGGCCGGGGGAGGCTTCGCCTAATACTTAAGGATTCTAGAGAGAGGGAGCGAGAGAGAGAGAGTCCAACAGGGGTAGCAGGCTAAGGTGTGACCGGTGCTCCTAATCTAAGAGGGAAAAGTGAAACCAAAAGAAATTTACCTGCCGTTACTAGGTCTGGGACGTCGCGTCCTCCACTGCAGTATCCCGGGGAGCCCGTCCACAGCCCTTGGGCCAGCGTCGTACGGCGTGCTGGGGAAGGGACTTGACGTCTGAGGAGTCTGCGGATTGCTGGTTGTCAGGCGAGTCCTTTGGCTGAACGGGGGCCGCAGCACTCTCTGGTCCCTCCTGCTGTGGTCGCGCGGCGGCGGCGGAAGTGGGCCTCTGAGGGCAGAAGGCACGGGAGTGGTCCGATAAGCCGCACTGATTGCAGTAATGGTACCTCCACGTACATTCTGCCACCGGGTGAGCACCCTTGCAGATTACGCACGGTCCCTGAGGTGGTTTCGCGTCCCTTGCTGGTGTCGGTTCGTCCTTCCGCGCTTTCTCCGGACGTCCTCCTCCTTGGCCTTCCGGGGCGGGGCCCCCTTGTGGAACGGGTGCAGCAGTCTTCCCTGTCCCCTCCGGTCGCGGTGCCGGAGGCCTGGTGGTGCCCGGTTTCCGTGGGCACTCGTAGCGTGCGTGTCCTGGTTTGCCACACCGGTAGCAGTGGTCATGACTCCATGGACAGTCAGTCACCTGATGCGCCCCACTGCATATGGGACACGGCTTCCTCTGCGGTTTGGATCCTCCTCTCATTGCCTTTCCAAAGTTTTCCTTTGTCCTCGGGCGTTTGAGTGCCGGGCCCTGCTGGAAAGGGTCCTCTGCCGGACTGGGATTGGGATAACTCTGTCGAGCGCGTGTCTCGGCCAGTTCTTGCTCTGCCCGCAGGGCCAACATAACCGCTTCGTTAAAAGTAGGGAACCCTGCCGGCGGCATTCCCCGATAGGCGCCGTCCCTGGCGTCCTGCCGGATGCGGTCGACGCCCTCAAAATCCTGAGTCAGTATGCCTAGGTGCTCAGTGAGAGTTAGCATTTGCCCTGCTATGTCGCGTAGCTGGTTGCGGAGTAGGCGGTTGGCTGCGGCTACGGGATCCATCCTGTCCATTGAAAATGGTTAGCACTCGGTGGCCGGATCCTGGCCGTTGTCTGCTGTAATACAAAGAAACCACGTTAACCCTAAGGTTATAACCCTAACACCCTGTCTTATGATTACACCTACATTACGTTCCCTTTTTTTCCCCGTATCTCTCACGTACTACGCACCTATACCTTGGTAATCTCATGTCTAATTTGCTTGTGGTACCCTACACTGTGGATGTGGATCACGTCTACTATGGTTATGGTTGTTTTTCTCTGATACCATTTAATCTGTCACGCCCCCGGGGGTTTTTGAGTCTATCAAAGCGGAGAATCGTGTGTATCTTTTTTTTTCTTCTTAACAAGGTAATTTAAACCTCATCCCCGGTGCGTGCCAGACCGCCACATACACAAATTCTCCCTGCCCACGGACAGAGTCTCCTTTGTATATGCACGGCGTCTCATTTACTACAACATACATCAAACACCAACCATCAACCATACAATAGACATACATCATCAAGCGGAATATTAAAGCGGCAACAGTGATTAGAAAGGATAAAGCCAGCGGTTGCAAAACCCGTGCCCACACGGCACTTCGTTTTGAGAAAACCTTTTCGAAGTCATTTGGTTTATCATGAAAACGTGCCGCATAAGAAAACATCACCAAAGGAACCAAAATATAAAAGTACACCTCATTCACAGCGCTAAGTAATACATGTTCACGAATATTGCGACCCACAAGCAAATTAACTAAATTAAGCGTAAGGGAAATGAGATAATAAAAACCAAGTGTTCTGACTACGGCCCTCGCGACGCAGTCTCACCGCCCTCCCGGCTAACGCACTCGTAACACCTGTCACGGAGTGGGTAATGTCAGTGACAAACAAAGTAGATGTTTAATAACAATAAGGAATAAGGAGCAAACCGGAAACACCGGAACCATTTCGCTAAAACCCTGCACATATTAAGCTGGGCCCCAACCCCAGATTTATCAATTTAATTGGGCACCAACCCCATATTTATCAATTTAATTGGGCACCAACCCCAGATTATTTGTCGGAGAGACTAAAGTCTCCCCTCGTGCGCAAACACCTCTTTGATGCTTTTAACCTCTTCGCGGTGCTGGTGTGCTATTTTCAGCGGGCGCGAAGAGGTCCTCACGGCACCCACACTTTTGTGAGGAACACGGGTCATAAGAGACCACTCTTCCGGAAAAGTACACCCATGCGGAGGCCAATCCACCTGTGTACGTGCAGCATCCGAAAACGGATTTGCCGAGATCGGCATGTCATGAGCACCTTCAATTGTTAGATAAAAACACAATTATGCGAAAGGTTAAACTGTCCATCTACTCTGTTAGATAAATTGAGAGCACTTTAATGACGATAGATGCACTTACTGCACTTGTTGCACTTATCGCAACCGTACCCACCTATTTGAAGAGAAGTCGGAACACCTGAATCTTTCGCGCACCCCCGCTGCGCACTTGGACCTAAAGAAAAGTCCGCAAGGATAACTATAGTCAAAAACGTGTACTAACATCCGAAAACACAAGACCCAATTTACTCTTTTCGACGGAAAAGTCCAACACCGTCCGGGTTGACGATCCGGAATTCTCGCGCCGCCGTCGTCGTCCGCCGGAGCCCCGCGTGGTTCGGAATCGCGCGGCGTGTCTCCGCGGGCGACGCCCACGCGGTGCGGTGCCCCGCGCGGCGTTGCCCGTGCGACGGCCGCACGGTGCCCGCGCGGGTGCGGCCCCGCAAGGCGCCCGCGCGGTTGCGGGTCCGTGCGGGTGCCGCCCGCGCGGCAGCCGCGCGGCGCCCGCATGGTTGCGGGTCCGCGCGGCAACCGCGCGGCGCCCATGCGGTGCCCGCATGGTTGCGGGCCCGCGCGGGGGCCGCCCGCGCGGCAGCCGCACGGCGCCCGCGCGGCAGCCGCACGGCGCCCGCGCGGCAGCCGCGCGGCGCCCGCACGGTTGCGGGTCCGCGCGGCAACCGCGCGGCGCTCGCGCGGTGCCCGCATGGTTGCAGGCCCGCGCGGGGGCCGCCCGCGCGGCAGTCGCACGGCGCCTGCACGGTTGCGGGTCCGCGCGGCAACCGCGCGGCGGCCGCGCGGCACCCGCACGGTTGCGGGTCCGCGCGGCAGCCGCGCGGTGCCCGCACGGTTGCGGGTCCGCGCGGTGGCCGCGCGGCGCCCATGCGGTGCCCGCGCGGTTGCGGGTCCGCATGGGTGCCGTCCGTGACCCTCCTCCGCGCGATGCCCTAGCGGCACCGCGCGCCTCCGCCGTCCGTTCCGTGCCCTATCAAGAAGACGATGTCGGCGACGGTGACGGATACGACGGAGAAAACAAGAAACCAAGAACTCAACAAAAGAGACGACGGAAAAATCCCAAATAATTTAAAACAATTATTTTACTAACCGAAGATCGACGGGAAGGTTGTCCGGTCGCGTTCTTGCCTTCGGTTCGGTGTCCGGGAAGATCGGGTCCCTTCTCTTTCTCCTTTCCCTTTCTTCCGGCTAGGGTTCCGTCTTTTCTTTTCTTTTTCTCTTCTCACCGATTACGGTTTTTTATTTTCTTCTTTTCTTTTCTTTCCGATAATCGGGATCCCTTATATAGTCGTACTTTACCTTTAATTAATTTCTCTTTAATTCGTACGTAAGAGAATTATTAATTTTCCGTCTGGGATAATTAATTAACTAATTAATTATCCCCTACGAGATAACCCACCTTATCTCTAACGGGTGCAAGATATTTAGCACGGATTCCGATGCATGACTAATCACCGTATCACATTGAATCCCGTTCCGGGGGATCCCGATATCGGATTTCAGATCCGATTGCACCGTCGGCTTTCTTTTTCCGCGCTCTATCGCTGAAAAATACTAGCACCTCACAACGGCCAACTTTTAAGAATTGAATAATTTTATTTCACTTAAAGGCTTAAATGACTACATGTAAGTCAAAAATACCCGAAAGGCCGGATCACTACACCACTCACATTTTATAAAAAGTTTCGTCCCGAAACTTAAGTACAAACCCCACTAATCAATTCGGGAAAACATTCTCTCATTTTCGATTCCAGTTCCCACGTCGCCTCGCGCTCTTCGTGGTTGCTCCACTGGACCTTCACATAGGGGATAGTTTGATTGCGCAACTTCTTGTCCTCTCTTGCCAAAATCCGCACCGGCGTCTCCTCGACGCTTAAATCCTCTCGCAACTCAATGGTGGAGGCATCCAAGGCATGAGAGGGATCAGCTAGGTATTTCCGGAGCATTGAGACATGGAACACATTATGGACTCGTTCGAGATTCGGCGGCAGGGCTAATCGGTACGCCACCGGTCCTACGCGTTCTAGGATCTCGAACGGTCCTACGTACCTCGGGCTTAACTTTCCCTTTATGCCGAAGCATCGGTTCCCCTTGGAGGGCGAGACTCGGAGTAACGCGTGCTCACCCACCATGAACTCTAAGTCTCGGCGTCTGTTGTCCGCGTAGCTTTTCTGTCTGCTCTGGGCGGTCAGTAGCCTTTGCCTAATCATTCGCACCTTCGCTTCGGTCTCCTCCACCAAATCTGGGCCCAGAAACTCACGCTCACCCAAGTCGTCCCAGCATATTGGAGACCGACAGCGGCGCCCGTACAGGGCCTCGTATGGCGCCATCTGAATGCTGGCCTGGTAACTGTTATTGTAGGCAAATTCCACTAGGGGCAAGCACCGTGCCCATTCTTCGCCCAGGTCTAAAACGCATGCCCGAAGCATGTCCTCCACAATTTGTATCACCCGCTCTGATTGTCCGTCGGTCTGCGGGTGAAAAGCATGTTAAATCAAGATTTATAATTTTTCCTAGCATTCTACTATTATTGCTTCTATTGGAACCAAGCGGTGTAGGACATTCTTTCTCGGTGGTTGAACCCACTGAGAATTTTGTTGTAGTTCTCACACCCTTGGATGACTATTTTTCCAAGTCCGGATACAGCGGTCGAGACATACGACAGGGGCAAGGTGTACCCTTTTTATATTTTGAGTGTCACGCCCGGGGTGTAAACCAGAACCCGGGCTCGCCAACAGATCCGCCGTGCACACGGAATTTTCCATGTACATGAAGCGCTGGTAACCTGCTCAGATATAAGAGATACAATAAAAGAGCATAATACAGATCTGAACTAAAAAGAACTACATAATAATCTGTCACGCCCCGGGGGATTATTTTTTTTAGCGGAAACGAATTACAAAAGGTAGTAAATCTTTTTTTTGAAAACCTTCTTCCCCAGCACGTGCCCAGATCCGCCGCATATACAGGATCACTCTACAAACGGACAGAGTCTCCCCTGTATATGCACGGCGTAACGGTTGGTACAACGTTCATTAAGGCAGTAAACGATCAATCACAACAATCCAGAACATACAACCATTCACAATGCGTTGGATAAGGCTCGCGGCCGTTCGGTTTGAAAGGATAAATCCACAAGGTTGAAACGGTGCCCACCCGGCACCCATATTTTGAAAACCCATTTTGGAAGCAACATAAACTCAGGGTTTTGGAAAGTAGTGCCCACACGGCACTTAGATTTTGAAACCTATTTTCGAAAGCACATAAACTCAGGGTTTTGAAAGCGGTGCCCACACGACACCCGAGTTTTGAAATAGAAGTTTTCGCAATCTTTTCTTTGGTTTACTCTTTATTTTCCAAAACGGCCAACAGAGAAATAAGGAAAGACAAGAAAGTTAAACAGTCACCATACCGACATCCACACCGACCCCACGAGGGTATCGAGAACCATCCACAATCTACAAATAGCAAATGGAATGCGGAAGAAAGAGATAAAAATACTGTTCAGGTCTCCAGGAACCCAGAATCTCTCGCCGCGGCCTCACCGTCGCCTAACTCTCCCCCCGGTAGGACCCTGTCGCAAAGTGGGAAGTCAGCGACTAGATAACAATGATAATAGTAAAGCAGGTAAAGAAAACAACGTCCAACCGTAGCCTATCCGGAGCAACCACCCTCGCAAGGGAAAAGTAAAATCAACCACCTGTGAACCTGCAATACCCGATCCCGCCGGACAACTAAACCGACGGATCGCACCACGCCCAAGTCGGACAACTAAACCGAATGGGTCGCACCGCTCCCCCGCCGGACAACTAAACCGACGGGTCGCGCCGCTCACACCTTGGCGCATCCAAGCCCCACAACTAAAGGGGTCCCACTCCATCCTGTGGGTATACACGGGTCAACGACCACTTTTCCAGAAAAGCGCACCCTTTGCGGTGGCCAAACCGCGGGTGCGCGTGTTGCAGCCTCGAGCCAAGAAACCATAGCCACCATCATGTTAGCATCATAATATAAATAACCAGAGCAATGCGGTAAAGTGTATAATCAGAAGCAAGGTAATAATACGCGCACTCGAAGGTGGCCCGCCAACATATAATTATTAAAGAGAGAGCAACCGTCGAAAACCGACGCTAAGTACTACGAAGAACCCACTAACATGCATAAGCTATCACCCCTCGCTATTTAACCCCAGTACGCTCAGAATAGACCCCGTCCAACAAGATGAAGTTAGAGGCTAGGACAAAGTAAATAAAACCCACCTGTCGCTTGTAGCGATCGAGGCTCGACTTTCCTCGCGTCCCGACACGCTCGTCCGGGCTCACACACCTGCCGCAAGTAAACGCCAGCACCAAGACTCGGATTAAAAAACACGGTCAAACCGCCTCCCCCGATCGGTCCCGCGGCATGACCCGTCGGTTCGGCGCCCGTTCCCGAGCGGCTCCCCGCCCGTACACGGGGCTGTGCGCGTGCCCAGCCCCGTGTGGGTTCACCCCCGCACGTGAGGCTGGGCGCGCGCCCGGCCCCGTGCGGCCACCCCCGCACGGGGGCTGGGCGCGTGCCCGGCCCCGTGCGGCCACCCCCGCACGGGGGCTGGGCGCGTGCCCGGCCCCGTGCGGGTCACCCCCGTACGGGGGCTGGGCGCGTGCCCGGCCCCGTGCGGCCACCCCCGCACGGGGGCTGGGCGCGTGCCCGGCCCCGTGCGGCCACCGCCCGCATGCGGGGCTGGGTGCGTGCCCAGCCCCGTGCGGCTCACACGGTACGCCGCTCGCTTTGGGGGGGGGGGGATTTCGCACACGCGCCGGATTCCGAAGAATCCGTCGCTTGTGGTCCCTCCCCTTTTTATTTCCGAAAACCACCAAGAAATTACCAAGAACCGTAAAACCTCCGTCTCACCTTGGTTACGATGACGGTGGTTGGGGGAGGAGGGATCGTCCGTTCTTGCGTGGCCGGTTCCGGGGAAAGAGGTTGAGTGATGGTCTTTCCTTTCCTCGATCGTTCCGCCGCGGTGCTCCACGCCGATCCACGCGAAGGGGAGGGTTTGGGAAGAAACGCTCTTGTCCGCGCTCGGGGTATCTTGCGTTACGGTAAGAGGAAAAAGAAGGGGGTTCCTAAAACCTAATCCCCAAGCGTCAAAATTAAATAGTTGTTTTGGCACAGTCGGACTAAACCAAAATGGGAAATAAAAGATTTGGTGAATGTGAACTGGGGTGATTCAAACCCAAACCTTAAGCAATGCGACAGGTTGATTTGGGGGCGAACCAGGGTCCGGTCTGCCTCGGTACTTGTGGACGTCGCCTGAACCGTACAAAACTTCCGGAATTTATTTCGGGAGATTCCGGAATCGGAAACCGAAACCGATCGCGCCGCCCGTCTCCGTTTCGCGAGCTTCATTATCCAAAAATACCCGCGAGCCCCGACGGTCTGCCCAGAACGAAGGGGAAAAATAAATCACACCCCAGACCCCTTAGTCGGAACGGTTCAATAAAAATTCAAAGGGAGGACCAAAAAGGAAAAATAAACTCGCGGTTACTACACCACTCACCTCTAAAAACGAGTTTCGTCCTCGAAACTCAAACCCGGGTGATGGTGAAAGGGTCGGGGTAGCACTCCCTCATCCTTGATTCCAGCTCCCAAGTTGCTTCTCGCTCCTCATGGTTGCTCCAGAGTACCTTCACGTAAGGGATAGCTCGGTTTCGCAGGGATTTGGTCTCCCTTGCCAGGATCCTCACAGGGGTTTCCTCGAAGTTTAGGTCCTCCTTGAGTTCGAGTGTAGAAGCATCCAGGATGTGTGAGGGGTCGGAGAGATACTTCCGGAGCATCGAGACGTGGAAGACGTCGTGGACTCGGTCGAGGTTTGGTGGTAGGGCAAGGCGGTAGGCAACCGGGCCGATTCGCTCCAAGGTCTCGGACGGCCCCACGAACCGTGGGCTCAGCTTGCCCCTCAGTCCGAACCGCTTAACTCCTCTGGACGGCGAGACCCGCAAGAAAACATGCTCTCCCACTTGGAATTCCAGGTCGCGGCGCCTTTGGTCCGCGTAGCTCTTCTGGCGACTTTGGGCGGTCAGCAGGCGCTGTCGTATAAGGCGTGCCTTCTCCTCCGTCTCCTCCACTAAATCGGGTCCCAAGAATTTCCGTTCTCCCAAATCGTCCCAACCAATCGGGGATCGGCAGCGCCTTCCATATAGGGCCTCGTAGGGCGCCATCTGGATGCTGGCCTGGTAGCTGTTGTTGTAGGCGAATTCCACGAGAGGTAGGTAACGTGACCACCCGATCCCCCAGTCTAGTACACAGGCGCGATGCAGGTCTTCGAGGGTTTGTATCACACGCTCTGACTGTCCGTCTGTTTGGGGGTGGAAGGCTGTGCTGAACTGTAGTTTGGTCCCCGTGGCCCGCTGAAGGCTCTACCAAAACTTCGAGACAAAGCGCGTGTCTCTGTCCGAGGTGATCGATGCCGGCACTCCATGTAATCTCACGATCTCGCTGATGTAAGCTTGGGCTAACCGTTCTCGGGTCTAGGTCGTATGGATTGGCAGAAAGTGTGCTGACTTGGTTAACCGGTCGACTACGACCCAAATTGCGTCGTGGCCCTGCTGCGAGCGTGGGAAACCCGTGACAAAGTCCATGGTAATCTGATCCCACTTCCACTCTGGCACCGGTAGAGGCTGTAGCTTCCCTGCTGGTCGCTGATGCTCGGCCTTTACTTGTTGGCACACTAGGCAATGAGCCACGTGTCGGGTAACGTCCCCCTTCATTTTGGGCCACCAGTAGATCTGTTTGAGGTCCCTGTACATCTTCGTGCCCCCTGGATGTGCCGCATAAGGGGCCCGGTGTGCCTCTGTCAGAATTTCCTCCTTCAACTCCGACGAATCCGGCACGCAGATCCGTCTGCGGAACCGTAGGGTGCCGTCGCCTTCCACTGCAAAGCCGCTCTCCTGGTCCGGGTGGATCTTGTCTCGCACGAGCTGTAAGTACGGGTCCGCCAGTTGCCCTTCTCGGATTCTCTCGAAAAGCGTCGGCTTGACCACCAACGCTGTCAGTTGGGCAACAGTGCCCGCTGGTACCACCTCCAACTTCAGTCGTGAAAATTCTGCAATCAAGGTGCTCTGTTCAGTCATCGCGCGTACCGACGCCTCCTCCGGCTGTCCCTTCCTGCTCAAAGCGTCCGCCACCACGTTTGCTTTCCCGGGGTGGTATTGGATTGTTAGGTCGTAATCCTTCAATAACTCAAGCCACCGCCTCTGCCGTAAATTTAGCTCCTTCTGGGTGAACAAATACTTGAGGCTCTGGTGGTCTGAAAAGACGTTACAGTGGACACCGAAGAGATAGTGTCTCCATAACTTTAGAACAAAGACCAGTGCGGCTCGTTCCAGATCGTGTATCGGGTAGCTCCTTTCATAATCCTTCAGCTGCCTGGATGCATAGGCTATTACTTTCCCCTGTTGCATCAACACACCCCCAAGGCCGATCCTCGATGCGTCGCAGTACACTTCATAATCCTCTCCGGGGGTTGGTAGTACCAGTAGGCGCCCTGGTTAGCCTCCTTTTAAGTTCTCCGAAGCTCTCTTGGCACGTAGCCGTCCATAGAAACTTTTCCCCTTTCTTGGTCAAAACTAACCCGAGTGTGGCTGCTCCACAACTTGGAGTTCCCTGTTATGACGCCGCTGGTTCGCGGACCGCCTCTAATGGCGTTGGGCAATCGGCAACCACAGTCTCGTGATGCGTCGAGGTACCTCGGTCCTACCCCCAACCCGGATCGACAGCCCGTAAAACCCACACTAACCCGACAACAAAGGAGGGGAAAGATTTTACACTATTACCCTCACGAATCCCGGGTTGCGCCAACCAAACCCGGCGTGCCACAGCGCCCGAGTAACCCTCCTTTGACAACCACTAACCTAGCCGTAAAACACCCCCCCCCCCCCACCCCGTTTAGGCCTGACATCCTAGTCAGTCCAAACACACACACATAGCAGCCCAAGATCACTCGAGACCCGCCACACACTTCCGGCTGGTAGGGGCGGGTTGCTCCGGCCCATAGGGTGCTCCTATCTAGACAAGAGGGGGAAGGAAAGAAAGAAAAGAAAACCAAACAATAAAATAAGTACCTGTCATTCCCTATTTTGGGACGACGCGTCGCCTGCCGGGGCGGCCGGGGGAGTCCGCCCACAACCCCTGGGCCAGCTTCGCACCGCGTGTTGAGGTAGGGGTTTGCTGTCGAAGGAGTACGAGGATTGCTGGTCGCCGGGTGAGTCCTTTGCCTGCATGGGGGCCGCAGCGCTCTCTGTTCCTCCCTGCGGTGGTGGCGCGGCGGCGGAGGCAGGGGTTGGCCCCTGGGGGCAGGAGAGATGAGTGTGATCTGGCAAGCCGCACCGGTTACAGTAGTGGTACCTCCAAGTGCATTTCGTTACTGGGTGCGCTCCCTCGCAGATGACGCAGGACCCTGGTTGCACGTGCGCGCTTCCCTTGAGCCTTCGCTCGTCCTCCGGTGTTTGCTTCGGGCGTGCGTTTGGCCGGCTCTCTGGGTTGGTGCCCCCTTGCGGGGCGGGGGCAGCAGTTCCCTTAGGCTCAACATGTCGCGGCGCCGGGGGTCTATTATCAGCCGGCTTCAGAGGGCACTCCTGGCGCGTGTGGCCCGGCCTGCCGCACCGGAAGCAGTGCTCGTCCCGCCACGGGCAACCCGTCGTGAGGTGTGCGTTGCCGCATATGACGCACGGCTTCGGCGGCCTGAGTCTCTCCTCCGTCCTCTGCCCGAGGTTCTGCCCGGCTCTCGGGCGTTTGCTCGCCCGGCCCCTCCGATGGGGGTCCCCGGCCGACTCGGGGTACGAGTATTCCTGCCGGGCGCGCTCTACGTTGGTGTACACGGCCAAGTTAGCAGCCTCCTGGAATGTGGGAGGGCCCGTCGGTGGCATCCCGGGAGGGGCAACGCCTCCGCTGCCGCCCCGAAATCGATCGACGCCCTCGAGTTCCTGTATCAGCAAGCTCAGGCGCTCCGCGAGAGTCAGCAGTTGCCCAGCCACGTCGCGCAGCTGGTTGCGGAGCAGGCGATTGGCTTCGTCGGCAAGGTCCATTCCCGTCGCCGGTTGCTTGCTAAGTCGGCCCTCTATCTGTATACACACGAAGAAAGTCAGCTTTAGCCTTTGCCAATTAGCGACGGGGCAACGAACCGTCTGTCGAGAGAAGAGGACTCGGACTTATTTTTCCCCCTCGATCACTCGCGTCCTACTCTCCTACGACCTATCCGTTCCATTCCTTTGTAGTTAAGTGGGTATTCCTGTGGACGTCGGCACCGACTGTTGTGATTGAAAGCAAGGCTCTGATACCATCTTAATCTGTCACGCCCCGGGGGATTATTTTTTTTTAGCGGAAACTAATTACAAAAGGTAGTAAATCTTTTTTTTGAAAACCTTCTTCCCCAGCACGTGCCCAGATCCGCCGCATATACAGGATCACTCTATAAACGGACAGAGTCTCCCCTGTATATGCACGGCGTAACGGTTGGTACAACGTTCATTAAGGCAGTAAACGATCAATCACAACAATCCAGAACATACAACCATTCACAATGCGTTGGATAAGGCTCGCGGCCGTTCGGTTTGAAAGGATAAATCCACAAGGTTGAAACGGTGCCCACCCGGCACCCATATTTTGAAAACCCATTTTGGAAGCAACATAAACTCAGGGTTTTGGAAAGTAGTGCCCACACGGCACTTAGATTTTGAAACCTATTTTCGAAAGCACATAAACTCAGGGTTTTGAAAGCGGTGCCCACACGACACCCGAGTTTTGAAATAGAAGTTTTCGCAATCTTTTCTTTGGTTTACTCTTTATTTTCCAAAACGGCCAACAGAGAAATAAGGAAAGACAAGAAAGTTAAACAGTCACCATACCGACATCCACACCGACCCCACGAGGGTATCGAGAACCATCCACAATCTACAAATAGCAAATGGAATGCGAAAGAAAGAGATAAAAATACTGTTCAGGTCTCCAGGAACCCAGAATCTCTCGCCGCGGCCTCACCGTCGCCTAACTCTCCCCCCGGTAGGACCCTGTCGCAAAGTGGGAAGTCAGCGACTAGATAACAATGATAATAGTAAAGCAGGTAAAGAAAACAACGTCCAACCGTAGCCTATCCGGAGCAACCACCCTCGCAAGGGAAAAGTAAAATCAACCACCTGTGAACCTGCAATACCCGATCCCGCCGGACAACTAAACCGACGGATTGCACCACGCCCAAGTCGGACAACTAAACCGAATGGGTCGCACCGCTCCCCCGCCGGACAACTAAACCGACGGGTCGTGCCGCTCACACCTTGGCGCATCCAAGCCCCACAACTAAAGGGGTCCCACTCCATCCTGTGGGTATACACGGGTCAACGACCACTTTTCCGGAAAAGCGCACCCTTTGCGGTGGCCAAACCGCGGGTGCGCGTGTTGCAGCCTCGAGCCAAGAAACCATAGCCACCATCATGTTAGCATCATAATATAAATAACCAGAGCAATGCGGTAAAGTGTATAATCAGAAGCAAGGTAATAATACGCGCACTCGAAGGTGGCCCGCCAACATATAATTATTAAAGAGAGAGCAACCGTGGGAAACCGACGCTAAGTACTACGAAGAACCCACTAACATGCATAAGCTATCACCCCTCGCTATTTAACCCCAGTACGCTCAGAATAGACCCCGTCCAACAAGATAAAGTTAGAGGCTAGGACAAAGTAAATAAAACCCACCTGTCGCTTGTAGCGATCGAGGCTCGACTTTCCTCGCGTCCCGACACGCTCGTCCGGGCTCACACACCTGCCGCAAGTAAACGTCAGCACCAAGACTCGGATTAAAAAACACGGTCAAACCGCCTCCCCCGATCGGTCCCGCGGCATGACCCGTCGGTTCGGCGCCCGTTCCCGAGCGGCTCCCCGCCCGTACACGGGGCTGTGCGCGTGCCCAGCCCCGTGTGGGTTCACCCCCGCACGTGAGGCTGGGCGCGCGCCCGGCCCCGTGCGGCCACCCCCGCACGGGGGCTGGGCGCGTGCCCGGCCCCGTGCGGCCACCCCCGCACGGGGGCTGGGCGCGTGCCCGGCCCCGTGCGGGTCACCCCCGCACGGGGGCTGGGCGCGTGCCCGGCCCCGTGCGGCCACCCCCGCACGGGGGCTGGGCGCGTGCCCGGCCCCGTGCGGCCACCGCCCGCATGCGGGGCTGGGTGCGTGCCCAGCCCCGTGCGGCTCACACGGTACGCCGCTCGCTTGGGGGGGGGGGGGGGGATTTCGCACACGCGCCGGATTCCGAAGAATCCGTCGCTTGTGGTCCCTCCCCTTTTTATTTCCGAAAACCACCAAGAAATTACCAAGAACCGTAAAACCTCCGTCTCACCTTGGTTACGATGACGATGGTTGGGGGAGGAGGGATCGTCCGTTCTTGCGTGGTCGGTTCCGGGGAAAGAGGTTGAGCGATGGTCTTTCCTTTCCTCGATCGTTCCGCCGCGGTGCTCCACGCCGATCCACGCGAAGGGGGGGGTTTGGGAAGAAACGCTCTTGTCCGCGCTCGGGGTATCTTGCGTTACGGTAAGAGGAAAAAGAAGGGGGTTCCTAAAACCTAATCCCCAAGCGTCAAAATTAAATAGTTGTTTTGGCACAGTCGGACTAAACCAAAATGGGAAATAAAAGATTGGGTGAATGTGAACTGGGGTGATTCAAACCCAAACCTTAAGCAATGCGACAGGTTGATTTGGGGGCGAACCAGGGTCCGGTCTGCCTCGGTACTTGTGGACGTCGCCTGAACCGTACAAAACTTCCGGAATTTATTTCGGGAAATTCCGGAATCGGAAACCGAAACCGATCGCGCCGCCCGTCTCCGTTTCGCGAGCTTCATTATCCAAAAATACCCGCGAGCCCCGACGGTCTGCCCAGAACGAAGGGGAAAAATAAATCACACCCCAGACCCCTTAGTCGGAACGGTTCAATAAAAATTCAAAGGGAGGACCAAAAAGGAAAAATAAACTCGCGGTTACTACATAATCTCAGATTGGAAATAAGATACAAGATGTAATAATACAATAAACTCTCAGCTCACTGAAATAAATACAACCAGCTGGCTAAAGCCAGGCCCAAAAGTAAAGTGCTACAGCCTGAGATACAAAAAGGGGTACAATAAAAGTCCAGCTACTCTCACGGTCGGGGCAGACGATCTAGCTAGTCCGCTATCCTCTTACCTCGATCCGCCGCTGATGGCCCAGCAGCTCCCGCAGACGACTCTGCAAAACAAAGGGGAAGAGACAGAAAACAACTATGGGGGTGAGACCGTCGGCTAGAGTTATTTTTAGCTTTCCTTTCTTCAGTTTTCTGTTATCTTATGCCTCTAGTAGACTTAGTGGGCAGACCGTCGGGATTGGTGGCGGTACCCACTGAGAACTACTGTGGGATGTAGTTCTCACACCCGCTGTGGTGTATTTTTTTCCCTAGGGACCCCTTCTCCAGTTCCTGTTGCTCCAGTTGCTGATCCTTCAGACCGAGGCGAGGGAGTCGCGAGCTAGTTCCCTACCCGTCTTTGGAGTATTGCGGTGCCCCCTTTCTGGAGATTTGCAGTACAGTCAGTAGATTAGTTTTATTTCCACTTTTGAGAGATTATTGTATTGTGAAGATTTGACTTGTACTGAGATCCTGTACACAGATGTATTATTTCTGTTCACCTCCCTGTAGAGTTTGGAGTGTTGTATCAGAGGATTTTGTATATGATCGTAATTGGGAGATGGATATTGTATCTTTATTTTCAGTTGTACAGTGATTGGATTTTAGTTTTACAGTAGTTTTCTTTTCAGCTCTGATATTTGTATATCGTTAGTATTATCTTTTGCAGGTTAGACGCTTTGCCTATGCAGGGTTTTGTATAGGCGACGGATCAGTTGGTGAGCCCGGGTCGCAGTTTCGACCCCGAGGCGTGACAGCAGGACTGGATCACGACTATGATCAAAGTGGGAAAATCCATCCACTAGAGAAATCTGATACCCAATCTGATGCAATAGTACTCAATAAGTGGGAAACTCCATCCACTAGAGAAATCTGATACCCAATATGATGCAATAGTAAACATCCGGTCAACCGCCCAATGTCCGCGGTCGCCACAACACCCCACAAGACCAAAATCTGATAAAGTAATCAACATCTGGCTAACCGCCTAATGTCCGCGGTTACCACAATGCCCCACAATTCATAATCGAGTCTAACCTGTCCCTGACTCGATGACCTCGACTACACTATCCTAAAACCCTGCTCAAACCGAGCCACATGCATCTGAATAAAAAGGAGAATGACGAAACATGATTTCTCCTAAGTCAAGTCCCAATATGATAGTGTAGCAATAAATAGTGGCCTAACAAGATGTCCATACAAGCATGCAAATGTCCTCTTTTAAAACTATAGAAAAGTGTCCGATATTTATTTTAAAAAGGGATGATTTTAATGTTCCAACATGATAAGTCATTTTGCATGCGAGATTATGATATAGCTTTTGTCCCAACAACAGTGTCCCAATTTAACATAGATAAGATGTCATATAATTTATGGGGTCAACACATACGGTTCTCCAATAGGATATCAATTGTCACATTTTATTTAGGGGATTTCTAATAATCCTAGTGAGCAAGTCAAAAGTTAGGTAAGCAACAACCACCCACCTCGAACTGCGCAATTCACACCCAAAAAGCCTCCTCGCTGTCCACAGTCCTCTAACTTCGCATGTAGTATCCGCTGGTTTAAAATACTGTGGTTCCGTTCTTGGGACCACTTTTGGGTTCCCTATTTCGCGCTTCGTTTCGGGGGTCCGGGAGGGGGGACTAATAATTCTTTGTTTCTGGACAGATCGTCGGGGCTCGCGAGTATTTTTAGTCAATAAAGCTCGCGAAACGGAGACCGCCGGCGAAATCGGTTTTGGATTCCGACTCCGGAATCTCCCGGAATAAATTCCAGAAGGTGGCGGTTGGTTCTGGCGACCAACGCGGGGTACCAGGCAGACCGGAACCCGGTTCGAACCCGACCTTTTGGTTTTGGTTTATTTTGACTTGAAACGGGTTCATTTCCTTTCCCTTTTCTGATCGCTCGGGCTTATATATCTATCTCAACTCCTCTCACTCTAGGGTACGACACCCGAGCGCGGACGAGGAGCAGACTTTGTTTTCTCCCCCCCCCCCCAACCGTACCCTCTTCCTCACCGATCGTGCGGAGGATCCAAGCGGCGAGACCAAGGAAGGAGAGGGAGACGACCTCACATCCCTTGTAGCCGAACTCGCGGGATCGGATCACCCTTTCCCCCCGGCAACCGAGGTGAGCACGTTAGGGTTTTATTCCTTGCATTTTCTTGTTTCGTTTTCTTGATTGGAGCGGACGCGTGGGAGGAGGAGGGGCGATGGCATCGCCGGAGTCCGGCGCGCACGGAGCCGCATGCGGGAAACACCCGCATACGGACGGCATGCCGCCCAGCCGCGCGGAGCTGGGGGCCGCACCCCCCCCCCCCCCCCCCCCCCCCCCCCCCGCATGCGGGCAACTCCCGCATGCGGGCGGGCTGCCGCCCAGCCGCTCGAGGCTGGGGGCGCGCAGCCCCGCATGCGGGCACCTCCCGCACGCGGGCGGGCTGCCGCCCAGCCGCGCGGGGCTGGGGCGCGCAGCCCTGCATGCGGGCACCCCCCGCATGCGGGCGGGCTGCCGCCCAGCCGCGCGGGGCTGGGGGCGCGCAGCCCCGCATGCGGGCACCTCCCGCATGCGGGCGGGCTGCCGCCCAGCCGCACGGGGCTGGGGGCGCACACCCCCGCATGCGGGCAACCTCCGCATGCGGGCGGGCCGCTGCCCAGCCGCGCGGGGCCGGGCGCAAGTGCGCACCCGCGGGTGCGGGCAGCGCGCCCGCACAGCCCGCGCGGGCCGAGTGCACGTGCGCCCGCACTTGCGGGCAGCCCTGCATGCGGGCAGCAAGGAGAGGGAGGGGCCGGTGGGTTCCGCGAGAGTCGGGGCCGTCCGCGTTGTTGGCCTCGCCCGGGGACGCCGCCATCTTTGCCGAATCGGCGGGGCGTGCCCCGTGATCGACCGGAAGGGTTGGGTGTTCCGCGTCTCTTTTACTTTTGTGTACCTTTCGGGAAGTTGGAGTTACTAACTCCGGTGCGACAGGTTCGTGTAGGTCCGGGCAGGCACACCGAGATGCGAAAGAGCCTGAAGTCGACCAGCAGCGCGACAACGAAAGAGGTGGGTTCCTTTGAGACCAAGTATAGACTCGGTGTTCTGTGTTAGTCGTTTAACTGCATATTTGTATTACTAATGCTGACGGTCTCTATGTTTGCGATATTATCCTGTATTTCGGGTTTTTGTGCTCGTGATTGCGACACGCGCACCCGCGGTCTGGCCACCGCAAAGGGTGCTCTTTTCCGGGAAAGCGGTCTTCGACCCGTGTTAACCCACAAGGTGAAGTGGTGGGGGCCCCCGTAGGTGTGGGGTTTGAGGCATCAAAAGGTGGGGGAAAAAGGTGCGACCTGTCGGGACAGGTGTCCGACGAGGTCAGGTGCCCCAAGGTGTGAGCGGTGCGATCCGTCGGGATAGGTGCCCGACGAGATCAAGGTGTATAAGCGTTACAGGCATTACAGATGTTGCAGGTGATACATGTGTTCGCGTGTCACTCTTCCAGTGAGTCGAGTGGTTGCTCCGGATAGTTTTACTGTTGGGTTTGGCTTTCTTTCCTGCTTCTTATTATTATCGCATGTCGCTGACTACCCTCTCCGTGACAGGTTCTTCCAGGGGTGAGCGGTAGACGACGGTGAGGTCGAGACGGGAGTGGTCGGGCTGTGAGGAGCCCTAGCCTGTATCTCCTTTTACTTTTCCTTGCATTTCATTTGATACTGTAGACTACGGTGTGGTTCGCGATACCCTTGTGGGGTCGGTGTGGATGTTGGTTCCCGGTGTTCCGGATTGGATATTATGTTTCCGTTATTCGCCCGTTTGGCCGTTTTTCCAAAACAAAGTAACAAAAAAAACGAAAAAAAAGAACTTCGAAAACTAGTCTTCAAAAATATGGGGTCGTGTGGGCCCGCTTTTCCAAACCCTGTGGATTTATGGCACCTTTCCAAACCGCTTTCAAAACCTTGGGTCGTGTGGGCCTGTTTTCAAAACTGTGAGTTTATCCTTTCAACTTGATTGGCGGCGGGCACTCTGTTTAGTTTACATTGTTGATTGAATACTCGAACTGTTGTGGTTAACTGAATGCTTGAGTTGAGATGTTGTATTAGCCGCGACGCCGTGCATATGCAGAGGAGACTCTGCCCATTTTTCGAGTAAATCTGTATATGCGGCGGGTCTGGGCACGTGCCGGGGAAGACTAAATAAAAAAAAATATAAGGGACTCAATCAAACAACTCTTTCTTTTCCGCTGAGTGAAACCCCCGGGGCGTGACAGATTAAGATGGTATCAGAGAGGTTTTCTTTTAATCACAACAGTGAAGGTCCAACATCCACGGTAATACCACACGTAGCTTCGAGTGAATGAAATGTGTAGGACATAGGGGGTAGGACGTGAGTGATCGGGGGAGGGAAGGGGGAAAAGTGTAGTTTCTTCTCTCTCGATACAGGGACGTTGTTCTAGCAGGGTCTAGGACTGATGTCTGTTTTTGGTTGTATGTGTGTACAGACAATGGTTCGAACCAGAGCGTCGGCCGGGGACGGAGGGGCGGATGCGACGGCCTCGGTGGCCGCTGAGAACCAACTCTTGCGGCAGCAACTGCAAGAGATGGCGGGAAATCTGGCGACGCTCACCGATCATGTGCGTCAGTTGACGCAGCGGCTTCCGGCCGCGACGGCGACGGTCGCACCGGGCCCCCCTCAGGGGCCAGCCGCGCCAGCAGCAGCGCCGCAAGTGACGGGGACTGGGGCAGGAATGGCCCCTCCTTCGATAGCAGCGACCGGGACAGCGCCAGCCCAGGCGACGACGCCTGTAGCAGCACCCCCAGCAGCGTCCGCGGCACCAGCTCCGGGGGCCCTTGGCGGGGGTACCTCGGGGGAGACATTGGTGGCACCCGTTCCTGTTGTGGCCGCCGCTGCCGCGGGGGAGGGGGCAGCTTCACTAACAGAGCGGGAGCGGGTACGAGCCAACCTGGCGGATTTCAAGAAATATGATCCACCCGTGTTCGAGGGAGAAACGACCGACCCTTGGGTCGTCGAGGATTGGGTTGGATCGATGGAAAAGCTTTTTGAAGATTTGCTCATGGAGGACTGTGAGCGGGTTCCCCTAGCGGTCCACTGCCTGGGGGGAAATGCCCGTTTATGGTGGAAGACGGTGCGCCCCGACCCAACCAAGGGCACCGTGCTGCCATCATGGACGACGTTTAAGCAGGAGCTGTTTGGGGCTTTCTTTACCAACAGCGTCAAAAAGAAACTGGAGGACGACTTAAATCACATCCAGCAGGGGAGCAAGACGGTTATGGAATATCAGCGCGATTTTGTGCGATTGGCGAACTGCGTCCCTTTCGTCATAAGGGACGAGGCCCACAAGGCGCAACTTTTCGTGGATGGATTACGGAGTGATATCTTCCAGGTGGTACAGGCGGCCGATTTGCACACGTTCCAACAAGTCGTCGACCGGGCCACGGTGGTCGAGCGCGGGTTCGCAGTTACACGCGCCAAGAGGGAGGCCCCGGTACGGCACGAGGAAAAGAAGCGGCAACAACCGTACGCTGGGGGGGGTTCTTACAGTGGGAACCGGCCCCCCCAAGCGGTGGAGACCACAGTCGGGGACCCGGAGCGCACCTGCAGGAGGACCGAGGCCGGGGGACAGGCCTTGCGTAATCTGCGGGGGGGCACATCAAGTGCTGGACTGCCCCCAGAGAGTCGATCATTGCTTCCGTTGCGGCAAGCAGGGGCACTTCCGCCGCAACTGCCCCTTAACCTTGGGATCAGCCTCCTCTACTGCATCCACGCCTTCTACACAGTTCTCAGGGCGGGGGAAAGCTCCTATGGGGTCGACCTCTAGGCCTCCGGCAGCGCGTCGCGAGGAGACAAGGCAACCTCAACCGGGAGGGCGAGTGTATTCAATGACCCACCAAGAGGCGGACCGGCCGGAGGACATGCTTGCAGGTATTACTTCTGTTTCAAATTCCCGAGCTAGAACCCTCTTTGATACCGGAGCAACACACTCGTTCATTTCTTGTGATTACGTGTTTATGCATGACCTTGGGGAGACACCTCTCCAAAACCGATTAACGGTCCAGACAGCGGGTGGGACACTGGAGGCGACCAGCTTAGTGGCCACCTGCCCAATTATGTTAGGGCGACTGCCTTGCCCTTGGGACTTGGTGGTAATTCCCCTGAAGGAGTACGACATTGTTTTGGGCATGGATTGGCTCTCAAGGTACCAGGCGCTCATCGACTGCGAGAAACGGATGGTGCAGCTTCAAGAACCCAGCTTCCCTAAGAACGCGTATTTGGCGTGCAAGAGCATCTCCTTCCCAGCGGTCATCTCGGCGGCACGAGCCAGGAGGTTGGTGGAAGGTGGGTGTGTGGCCTACTTGGCATCGGTAGACATGGCCGCCCAACCCTCGGGGGTGCCGTCAGACATCCCGGTAGTGCGGGACTTTCCCGATGTTTTCCCGACGGAATTACCCGGGATGCCCCCCGAGCGAGAGGTGGTGTTCCCGATTGAACTGCTACCGGGCACGCAGCCGATTACGAAGGCGCCGTACCGAATGGCTTTCGCGGAGTTGAAAGAGCTCAAGGCGCAGCTGGAGGATCTCTTGGACAAAGGGTTCATCAGACCGAGTGTGTCACCCTGGGGCGCACCGGTACTCTTTGTGCGGAAGAAGGACGGAAGCCTACGACTCTGCATCGACTACAGAGGGATAAACAAAGTTACAGTGAAGAACAAGTACCCCCTGCCCAGAATCGACGATCTCTTCGACCAGCTGCGGGGAGCGACGGTCTTCTCAAAGATTGATCTGCAATCGGGCTACCATCAGCTTCGGGTTCGAAACGAGGACATTCCAAGGACCGCCTTCCGGACCCGGTATGGCCACTACGAATTTACAGTTATGCCCTTCGGGCTTACGAACGCCCCCGCCGTCTTCATGGATTTGATGAACCGAATTTTTAAGCCCTTCCTAGATCGGTTCGTGGTGGTCTTCATCGACGACATACTGATCTATTCACCCACCGACGGGGAGCACGAACAGCATCTGCGGATGATCCTCCAGACCCTCAGGGACCACGAGTTGTTCGCTAAGCTCAAGAAGTGCGAGTTCTGGCTACGCGAGGTGGTTTTTTTAGGACATGTGATCTCGGCAAAAGGAATCGCCGTGGATCCCAAGAAGGTGGAATCCGTGACAGCCTGGCAGCCGCCAACTACGGTAACGGAGATCCGCAGTTTCTTGGGCCTCGCTGGGTACTACCGACGCTTTGTCGAGGGCTTCTCGAAGATAGCCGCCCCCCTGAACCGGTTGACTAGGAAAGGAGAAAAGTTTGTGTGGTCGACACAATGCCAGGAGAGCTTCGAAGAACTTAAAAGAAGGCTAACCAGGGCACCCATTCTCGTACTACCAACACCCGAAGAGGATTATGAAGTGTACTGCGATGCATCGAGGATCGGCCTTGGGGGTGTATTGATGCAACAGGGAAAAGTAATAGCCTATGCTTCCAGGCAGCTGAAAGACTACGAGAAGAATTATCCGATACACGATTTGGAACTGGCTGCAGTGGTCTTTGTTTTGAAGTTATGGAGGCACTACCTCTTTGGTGTCCACTGTAACGTTTTCTCTGACCACCAAAGCCTTAAGTACCTGTTCACCCAGAAGGAACTAAACCTGCGACAGAGGCGGTGGCTCGAGCTATTGAAGGACTACGATCTAACGATCCAGTACCACCCCGGGAAAGCAAACGTAGTGGCGGACGCTTTGAGCAGGAAGGGGCAACCAGAAGAGGCGACGGCACGCGCGATAACTGAGCAGAGCACCTTGATCGCGGAGTTCTCGCGATTGAAGTTGGAGGTGGTACCAATGGGCACAGTCGCACAGCTGTTGGCCTTGGTGGTAAAGCCGACGCTGTTCGAGAGAATTCGAGGGGGACAACAGGCGGACTCGTACTTGCAGCTCATACGAGACAAGATCTCGCCGGATCAAGGAGGTGACTTTTCCGTGGAAGAGGACGGCACTTTACGGTTCCGCGGGCGGATCTGCGTGCCGGATACCCCGGAATTGAAGGAGGAAATCCTAGCTGAGGCACACCGCGCCCCTTATGCGGCACATCCGGGGGGTACAAAGATGTACAGGGACCTCAAGCAGACTTTCTGGTGGCCCAAGCTGAAGGGGGATGTGACTCGTCACGTTGCACATTGCCTGGTTTGTCAGCAGATAAAGGCAGAGCATCAGCGGCCGGCGGGAAAGCTACAACCATTACCCGTACCGGAGTGGAAGTGGGATCAGATCACCATGGACTTCGTCACTGGATTCCCACGTTCACAGCAGGGGCACGACACAATCTGGGTCATTGTTGACCGGCTAACCAAGTCAGCGCACTTCCTGCCCATTCACACAATCTGGACCAGAGAGCGATTAGCCCAAGTCTACCTCAGCGAGATTGTGAGACTGCATGGAGTGCCGGCATCGATCACATCGGATAGAGACACACGTTTTGTTTCGAAGTTTTGGCAGAGCCTACAGCAGGCCTTGGGGACCAAATTACAGTTCAGCACGGCCTTCCACCCCCAAACGGACGGACAGTCGGAGCGAGTGATACAGACGCTGGAGGACCTGCTGCGAGCCTGTGTGCTAGATTGGGGGATCGGTTGGGAGCGTTACCTGCCCCTCGTCGAATTCGCCTACAACAACAGCTACCAGGCCAGCATCCAGATGGCACCCTACGAGGCCTTGTACGGCAGACGCTGCCGATCCCCGATCTGTTGGGACGACTTGGGAGAACGGAAGTTCTTGGGACCCGACTTGGTGGAAGAAACTGAAGAGAAGGTACGCCTTATCAAGAAACGCCTACTGACCGCCCAGAGCCGGCAAAAGAGCTACGCGGATCGGAGACGCCGGGACCTAGAATTCCAGGTGGGAGAACACGTGTTTCTGCGGGTCTCGCCGTCCAGAGGAATCAAATGCTTCGGGCTGAAAGGCGAGCTGAGCCCACGGTTTGTGGGGCCGTTCGAGATCCTGGAGCGCATTGGCCCAGTGGCTTACCGCCTCGCCCTACCGCCGAACCTCAGCCGGATCCACGACGTGTTCCACGTTTCGATGCTCAAGAAATACCTCCCCGACCCAACGCATGTCCTGGACGTCTCGACACTCGAACTGAAGGAGGACCTAAGCTTCGAGGAAGCCCCGGTGCGAATCCTAGCAAGAGAGAGCAAGACACTCCGAAACCGAGTCATCCCCTACGTAAAGGTGCTCTGGAGCAACCACGAGGAGCGGGAAGCGACGTGGGAGCTGGAATCCAAGATGAGGGAGGGCTATCCCTATCTTTTCACCGCGAACCAGGATTGAGTTTCGAGGACGAAACTCGTTTTTAAAAGGTGAGTGGTGTAGTATCCGCTGGTTTAAAATACTGTGGTTCCGTTCTTGGGACCACTTTTGGGTTCCCTATTTCGCGCTTCGTTTCGGGGGTCCGGGAGGGGGGACTAATAATTCTTTGTTTCTGGACAGATCGTCGGGGCTCGCGAGTATTTTTAGTCAATAAAGCTCGCGAAACGGAGACCGCCGGCGAAATCGGTTTTGGATTCCGACTCCGGAATCTCCCGGAATAAATTCCAGAAGGTGGCGGTTGGTTCTGGCGACCAACGCGGGGTACCAGGCAGACCGGAACCCGGTTCGAACCCGACCTTTTGGTTTTGGTTTATTTTGACTTGAAACGGGTTCATTTCCTTTCCCTTTTCTGATCGCTCGGGCTTATATATCTATCTCAACTCCTCTCACTCTAGGGTACGACACCCGAGCGCGGACGAGGAGCAGACTTTGTTTTCTCCCCCCCCCCAACCGTACCCTCTTCCTCACCGATCGTGCGGAGGATCCAAGCGGCGAGACCAAGGAAGGAGAGGGAGACGACCTCACATCCCTTGTAGCCGAACTCGCGGGATCGGATCACCCTTTCCCCCCGGCAACCGAGGTGAGCACGTTAGGGTTTTATTCCTTGCATTTTCTTGTTTCGTTTTCTTGATTGGAGCGGACGCGTGGGAGGAGGAGGGGCGATGGCATCGCCGGAGTCCGGCGCGCACGGAGCCGCATGCGGGAAACACCCGCATACGGACGGCATGCCGCCCAGCCGCGCGGAGCTGGGGGCCGCACCCCCCCCCCCCCCCCCCCCCCCCCCCCCCCCCGCATGCGGGCAACTCCCGCATGCGGGCGGGCTGCCGCCCAGCCGCTCGAGGCTGGGGGCGCGCAGCCCCGCATGCGGGCACCTCCCGCACGCGGGCGGGCTGCCGCCCAGCCGCGCGGGGCTGGGGCGCGCAGCCCTGCATGCGGGCACCCCCCGCATGCGGGCGGGCTGCCGCCCAGCCGCGCGGGGCTGGGGGCGCGCAGCCCCGCATGCGGGCACCTCCCGCATGCGGGCGGGCTGCCGCCCAGCCGCACGGGGCTGGGGGCGCACACCCCCGCATGCGGGCAACCTCCGCATGCGGGCGGGCCGCTGCCCAGCCGCGCGGGGCCGGGCGCAAGTGCGCACCCGCGGGTGCGGGCAGCGCGCCCGCACAGCCCGCGCGGGCCGAGTGCACGTGCGCCCGCACTTGCGGGCAGCCCTGCATGCGGGCAGCAAGGAGAGGGAGGGGCCGGTGGGTTCCGCGAGAGTCGGGGCCGTCCGCGTTGTTGGCCTCGCCCGGGGACGCCGCCATCTTTGCCGAATCGGCGGGGCGTGCCCCGTGATCGACCGGAAGGGTTGGGTGTTCCGCGTCTCTTTTACTTTTGTGTACCTTTCGGGAAGTTGGAGTTACTAACTCCGGTGCGACAGGTTCGTGTAGGTCCGGGCAGGCACACCGAGACGCGAAAGAGCCTGAAGTCGACCAGCAGCGCGACAACGAAAGAGGTGGGTTCCTTTGAGACCAAGTATAGACTCGGTGTTCTGTGTTAGTCGTTTAACTGCATATTTGTATTACTAATGCTGACGGTCTCTATGTTGCGATATTATCCTGTATTTCGGGTTTTTGTGCTCGTGATTGCGACACGCGCACCCGCGGTCTGGCCACCGCAAAGGGTGCTCTTTTCCGGGAAAGCGGTCTTCGACCCGTGTTAACCCACAAGGTGAAGTGGTGGGGGCCCCCGTAGGTGTGGGGTTTGAGGCATCAAAAGGTGGGGGAAAAAGGTGCGACCTGTCGGGACAGGTGTCCGACGAGGTCAGGTGCCCCAAGGTGTGAGCGGTGCGATCCGTCGGGATAGGTGCCCGACGAGATCAAGGTGTATAAGCGTTACAGGCATTACAGATGTTGCAGGTGATACATGTGTTCGCGTGTCACTCTTCCAGTGAGTCGAGTGGTTGCTCCGGATAGTTTTACTGTTGGGTTTGGCTTTCTTTCCTGCTTCTTATTATTATCGCATGTCGCTGACTACCCTCTCCGTGACAGGTTCTTCCAGGGGTGAGCGGTAGACGACGGTGAGGTCGAGACGGGAGTGGTCGGGCTGTGAGGAGCCCTAGCCTGTATCTCCTTTTACTTTTCCTTGCATTTCATTTGATACTGTAGACTACGGTGTGGTTCGCGATACCCTTGTGGGGTCGGTGTGGATGTTGGTTCCCGGTGTTCCGGATTGGATATTATGTTTCCGTTATTCGCCCGTTTGGCCGTTTTTCCAAAACAAAGTAACAAAAAAAACGAAAAAAAAGAACTTCAAAAACTAGTCTTCAAAAATATGGGGTCGTGTGGGCCCGCTTTTCCAAACCCTGTGGATTTATGGCACCTTTCCAAACCGCTTTCAAAACCTTGGGTCGTGTGGGCCTGTTTTCAAAACTGTGAGTTTATCCTTTCAACTTGATTGGCGGCGGGCACTCTGTTTAGTTTACATTGTTGATTGAATACTCGAACTGTTGTGGTTAACTGAATGCTTGAGTTGAGATGTTGTATTAGCCGCGACGCCGTGCATATGCAGAGGAGACTCTGCCCGTTTTTCGAGTAAATCTGTATATGCGGCGGGTCTGGGCACGTGCCGGGGAAGACTAAATAAAAAAAAATATAAGGGACTCAATCAAACAACTCTTTCTTTTCCGCTGAGTGAAACCCCCGGGGCGTGACATCGCAACCCGCCGAAAATAGTGCACAACTCTACAGAACAACGCACTCGGTGTAAACACAAAACCCAAAATACAGCATTTGCTGTTTTCCCAAACAGCACGGAAAAAGAGGAGTTTTCACCTCTATACAGTGCTCCAAAAAATCCAGAAAAAATACGGTTGCATTCCTTGCGACGAGTAGATCAAAAACGAGTACTTATACGCCTTGATCCTATGCTCCCAGGCCAAGATATAAATCAAACAAGGCAGTGTTGTCCAGAATTCATCACAGAAAAAGGGGGGTCAAAGGTGCCTCGGGAACCGTGCCAAAAGTGCGGAACGGAGCAAAGTGGTCAACATGAAAATCGAAGCCTTACCTCTTAGAAACGCGCTGTCATAGAAATCGACCAAATATTCCTCCTGGTTTGCGCACAAAAAAATCCCGACTAAAATGCGAGGGAAACGGGCTGAAATGGAGAAAAGTTGAGGCGCATTGTAAAATCAAGATCGCCGCTGTCGAGCCTCCAAAAAACTTGGGAATCCACCACGAGATCAAAAGCATCAAGGGAAACAACTTTTGTAAAGAACTTTCCTTCTCATTCCCACTCTAAAGCTCGGAAAAATGAGAGAAAGAGAGAGAGGTGGAGGTATTTATAGGCCCAACAAACAATTGGGAAAATTCCATTCATGTCCCCAGAACCGGGCACCCGAATGATTTCGGGCCCGCACAGTGCGGCCCAAAAGCCCAGCCCGGCCCGCGCCCGAAACAATCTGGGCAGGACACGTGTCTGCATAACAGCGGACAGCAGCGCCCGCGAATCGGGTGCTGCCACGTGTCCCACACCCGGCTCGGTGCCAGCGGCTGGCGCGGCGCCACGTGGCGCCGCGTGCGCTGCCCCGCTCGGCATGCCAGCCGGTGCCTGTGCGCCACCAGCGCGCCTGCGCCCGCGTGCGTACGACCACAGGCGCGCGCTCGCGCGTGCACCGCGCGCATGGGCCGTCCAATCCGGGGCCGCCACATGGCGCGCCCCGGTCCATGCGCCAGCCGTGCGGTCCCGTGGACCACGCAACGCAGACCCGCCAATGGGCGGTTGTCACGCGTCCCGCCGGTCCACCGTGCACCGGCGGCTCACCTCCGTGGACCGGACAGCATGCGCCGGCCCAATCACGGCCCGCCACGTGTCCTAGGCCGGTCTACGGCTCCCCCCGTGCACCATTTTGCACAGAAAACTTCCGGATGTCCGTTTTTGGACGTCCGGATTCAGAAAAATACAAATAAATAGCCGTTTTCAAGCGTCTTTCCGCGTTGAATCCAAATACGGCCTTCGGTCAGCCTAAAACCACATCTAAAATTCTACAAAAGCAGCCAAAAGTCAGGCTTGACTCCAAACCCTCTCCGAGTCCATCCAACACATCCCTTTGATGTGTTGTGGCCCCAACACACCACTAACATGTGTTCCACACCCCTAAACATAGGGGAAAGCTACACGGGGATCTGGGTTACTACATTGAGTGAACTATGTATTGAGAGGAAAAGATGTAAAAATTTGTAATATTATTTAGTTGCAAGTTGAGAGATGTAAAATGTTATAAAGTTGTATTATGGTTTACTCTTGTATGCTTTCTTTTACAGTTTAACTTATTGGTTATTAAATGAAAGTTTTTAAATTAGTAGTGATTTTTAGTACTCTGATATTGAGCTTCCGCATACACTTGATGTATTATTTTGGATATTACCGTTCCTTTCGGGTAGTGAGAGGTCATACCCGATTGGCGGGTCTGTTGGCGTGCCCGAACTGTACAAATTGGCGGTCTCTGGGCGTCACAGATTAGAGTGGTATCAGAGCCTAGGAATAGTCCTAGGTGGTTAGCGAACCTTAGGGAGACCCTAGGGATTAGCACGAGAGAGTGTGTGGATTATTAGGCGAAAGTACTTGATTGGGTATTGTTGTTCCCAAAAAGGATGTTGGGACTGATTGAGGGTGATGAGCTTTCATTCTTCGGACATTTACGTTGGCGGCCGACAACGTAATGTTGGATATGAAAGGGAGTGCCCTCGTATACTTTCGCATGATTGGGTCGACGAGCTTTTTGTCGGTGTTTAGCTTACGCGTTGCTCAAATGGTTAAATTTGGGCTAATCGTTTCGTGTGGTGTGCATATTAGCGAGGACACCACGTAGGGAGACGCGCTTGTCTCGACTCGAGCCACGAGAGGGCTCTGGGTCAAACAAGGTACACGAGCTACGATAGCAGGTGGCCGCACTTATTAGTGTGGTCCAGCAGCAGACGGAAGCTTCTTGCCGTCAAGCGAAAATTTTCCACCGACAGGAAGGCGGATTCCGGCACCTAGATGAAGCGTCAAGGTGACAGTCGGAGCAGATCGATAGGCTCCAGTGGCTGAAAGCGCGGCAAGTTGAGGTTGTATAAATGACGCATGAGCATACGACGTTGTCGCATGTAGGGGCGACAGTAGAGAGAGTGGCAGTGGCCGTCGAGCTTTTGTCGGCGCACCCTGCACCTTCAGCAAGGGGTGTCATAAGCTTGTGTCAGCTTGTTTGCTAGCAAAGTGTGGTTAGAAAGGTCCAGTGAGAGACCGACTCACGAAACGATGGTGATCGCTATGTTGCGAGAGCCAAGTTAATATGTCCTAAGGGTTAGGGCAAGAAAGACTTACGGGCCAGGCGGCGGGAATTCACCCCTGATGACGATAGTAACCGTGTGGCGTGTCGATTGTGGCTGAATTGCCGCATAGTAGGGTTGGTGAGGCCCAGAGTAGGCTTCAAGATGCGAGGATCTCTCGAAAGAGCGGGAGTTTTATGGCGCCGGTCTGATGGATCGGTATAATGGCAACGGTTGCCACCGTAGGGTGCGCATGTTAATCACCGGAGTTGTTGAACCATTTTGTGGCGCCTCAACCTAGTTGGGAGAGGTGCACAAGAGCCGTAGAGGTGCTTCAGAAAATCGCTTAACACTGTGGATTTTGCGAGTTAGCGTGGAGGCGTAGGATGTTGGGTCGTATATAATACGGATCTAAATAGGGGAAGAAACACCTAGAGGGGGGTGAATAGGTGTAAACGTATAAACACTCAAAAATCGTTGCGATAAAAAACCCAATGCGGAAATGAAAATAACTCGCAAGATTTTTACGTGGAAAACTCCATCACCGGAGTAAAAAACCACGGGACCGATAACACGGCAGAAATCCACTAGAATTAAAACACGTACAAGGTGATTTACCGTACACACTTACGACTCAACCTTTTCCATACGCTCCTAGAGGATCTTCTCCGCTCGCTCCAGACGCTTCTCGAATCCACGATCTGCGCCCAACGCCGAATCCACGGCGTCCAACGTCGAATCCACGAACGTCCGACCGAATCCACGGTCTTCACCCAATAGCACCCTTCGAATCCACGAACGTGCCTCGCTCCGAATCCACGAGAGCGAATGAACCTTGAATCCACAAGGACACGCGAATCCACGCGCCGATTTTGGGGTAATCGTTGTTTTTTGGGTGGTGATGATCCGCCGAATACTTAGATCAAAGATAGATCGGAAATACCATCTAAGTATTCATTAGTTTGATTCAACTCAAGATGTGAGTATGAAAACCTAGAATCAAACTAATCAATATAGATGAAGAAACATAGAGTATTCTCTAATGATTTCCTTTCTTCTCTATATGTGGATCTATAGCCGTATAAGATGATATATGAAAATGACGGCTATGTGGATTGACCCTAGAAAGAAAGACATAGGGTCTATTTATAGGTTAGAAACCCTAGGAAGGAGATAAGAATCAAAAACCTGCCATTTCTGGAATTTTACGGACGGCGATCCGGATCGTGATAACTGAGATCCGGATCGTCATAACGAAACAGCCAATTCCAGAAAAACGAAGGTTCGGGATCCGGATCATGTGACTACGATCCGGATCGTTCATACAGTTCACCAAACATCAACGTTCGGGATCCGGATTGCGAAGCAAGATCCGGATCGTTCAAGGTAGATGGTAAACTCAACGTTCGGGATCCGGATCAAGAGACTACGATCCGGATTGCGACGATGTATGAACGAACCACCTTCGGGATCCGGATCGAACAGCCTGATCCGGATCCTGAACATGTCCCAAGTCCAGTTTTTGATTTTTATGCAATGAAAGATTCTTCCAAGTGTTTCTACACTACAAGAAGTATTCGGATCACACAAATTCTTTAGTTAAACATACCTGATCCTTTTGAATTCTTCTTTCTTGAGATTGAGTTAAATGATCCAACTTTCTTCACCTTCAATCTTCAGGACTTGAAACTTTCACGAAACTACGCCAACTCTGTTGAGTTATGAATCCCAAAGGATCTAAATAGGTACTATCAAACAACTAGAGGGGGGGGTGAATAGGTGTAATACTTAAAAACTCAATCTCAGTGCAAAATAAAAACCAATGCGGAAAATAAAAACAGCACACCGAGATATACGTGGAAACTCCAATCCAGGAGAAAAACCACGGGACCAACACGCAATAACAATCCACTAAGAATAGAAGAATAACAAGGTGATTACCGACTCCACGGACTCAAACCCCTCCTTCAGCTTCTTCGGACCTTGCGCTGACCGGTTGGATATCCACGCAATAACAATCCCTAAGAAAAGAAGAATAACAAGGTGATTACCGTCTCCACGGATTTAACCCCTCCTTCAATTTCTTGGACCTCGCGCTCCACCGTTTTGCCCGTCCACTGCTCACGTTCGAATCCACGAACGCACGCTTCGAATCCACGAAACGCCTTTAGCACACCGAATCCACGATGCCACGTCGAATCCACGACGCAAACTCAGTCGATAAGAATATTGACTTCGATGGTGATCCTCTGCTTAGATTCTCATTGAGGAACCGTAGAAGAAATCTCTAAGCAAAGATTAGATCAATTCGACAAAAGATATGTTCTTGAAAGAACCATCGAATTGACCTAAAAGAGGCTATGAAGAAGATCGATAAAAACCTAGCCTCTAGGGTTGCTCTCAAGTGTTTTATAAATTGATCGGCCGTAGCTCCCACGTTTTTGAGAAACCCTAAGTGTCTATTTATAGTTTAGAAACCTTTGGAAAGAGATAAGAATCAAAAACTTACCTTATCTGGAAATTTTCAGGACGGCGATCCGGATCGGATTTACTGCGATCCGGATCGTCGTAACGAGATTGACGATTCCAGAAAACCAAGGGTTCGGGATCCGGATCGCATTGCCCGATCCGGATCGTTCATACAAATCAGAAAACTTAACATTCGGGATCCGGATCGGAAATTGCATGGATCCGGATCGAAGTCTTGTATGAAGCAACAACCTTCGGGATCCGGATCGTTGGCCCTGATCCGGATCCTGAACATGTCCGAACACCAGTTTTTGATTATTATGAAATTAAAAATTCTTCCAAGTGTTTCTATACTATAAGAAAGTATTCGGATCACCAAAATTATTTAGTTAACCATACCTGATCCTTTTGAATACTTTCTTCTTGAGATTGATGTAACTGATCCACAATTCTTCAACTTCAATCTTCAAGATTCAAGACACTGAGTGTCAACTTGAGCTCTTGTTGAATCTTCTCTAAGTCTTTGATTGCTGATTGACAATTTGATCCCTTTAAGACTCCGACTCAACTCACTGACTTGACTCACGAAATATGCCAATACCAAAATGCCGTAACAATCTCCCCCTTTGGCAATTTCGTGACAAAACCCAAAAATACATAAAAGCGCTCAAGTCACTTATCTTAAACCAAAAATCGAAATTCAATGTTATCACCAAAACATTGATTTTCTTTGCGTGAAAGATCCAATAAATACAAAATTACATTTGAACCAAACAGTCCTAGAACATACTCTATGACTTAGGACTTGGAGTCTTAAAGTGATGTAATTCCTGCAAAACAAAACTCCAAACAAAATCAAACGTCAGTCGTTAGAAATTAAAATCCTACATTTGATTCATCCTTTTGGTTCTTTTGTTTTTCCCAGCTCTTTCAACCTTTCTTTGTCTCCCCCTATCTTGAGCATCTCTAACATGTTCTCCATGTTCTTGAGCATCTATGTTCTCCCCCTTTGTGGTACGATCATCATTTTCCGTTCTCCCCCATTTTTCCATTTTCGTTTCGTTTGTCCTCTCTTGATGATCTCATCTCCGTCATTTCTCTTCTCCCCCTTTTTGTCACAAATTGTCAAACAGTGAACATACTAGACAAAAGGAAATTACTAACAAAATTAGTTCATGGAGAAAGAGAGATAAAAGCTCAGTTCTGGTATATATAACAAAAATGCAGATTGCGTACCGGTACCAGAAAGCAAAAATTAAATAATTTCTTGAAACAAATCCAGATTTTAGAATCTTTTCAAATACCGATTTGTATTCCATCAAGAAATCAATTTAAGTGCTTTAAACAGTGAATTCACACAGATGTCATTCAATCCAATTAATTTCACAAAATTAAAAAGATTTACTCCAAAATCATGAAAAATAAAGGTAAAACATTATAAACCATTTTTCATGTTATATTCATCAAACACAAGTCATCAAAAATAATCTTGAGATCCAAAGTCTATCAAGATGTAACGGATTTACAAAGATGACATACGGAGATTTCCAAACGACATCAATCTTGAATTCTACCCTTTCAAATTGAGATAAGCACTAAAATACCTAAGGGTGGCTCTTTGAGCATCTTTCAACTATCCCACCTTATACCAACCAGGAGATTGTTCAAAATATAAGAGTTTTGCATATAAATCTCCAAATGCTTCAACTAAAGATTTTCTCATAAAATACTATCAAGCATCCATAACATGTGGTAGCTTCACACACAAACCGGACGACCGGGGTGGCAGCTCTTTCCTACATGTGGTGGTAGTTTTCACACTCCTTTCGGATGTAACTCTTTCCACATCTTTTGCAAATCATTTCAATACCCTTGTAAGAATGCAATCTCTTACGTGAAAGAATTAAATCCCAAATTTTAGTCTATTGGTTGTCTCACGTTTATCACAATGAACTCACACAACCGAGATAGATTAAGCATATAAAGATCACACATGATTTCTAAAATTTGATGCTTATAATATCAAAAACTCCTATAATGAAGTATCTTCAAGATTATGATTATGGAGTAAAGTTGATAATCCAAATAAAATTAAATTGGAGTGATTGAAAGTGAAAACCCTTTTCATTCAATGCACTTGTTCGTTAAAAAACCTTTTGTCTTAAAAGAAACAAAACATAAAAACGAAGAGCATTGAAAACATGTAATGCAGAGATTCAGAAAAATATGAAGGAAAAACCAATCAAAGCATTACATACAGTCATAAGCTAATTAGAACTTAAGACAAGGAAAGATGTCACCTTTCCGAATCCAAAATCGCTGGATTTTGGGTTGTCTTGATTCGTTGTGGCCGGGGGTTGTCCGCTTTGACTGTTGGTCCACCTTAGGTCTTTGCCTCGTAGTGATCCACTTGTATGATTGATATTGTGGCTCGGACCTTTGGTGGGTTGAGTGAACTCCTTTGACTTGATGTGTCTTTTGATTCCGTTGAGTTCGCTCTGTAGATGAAGTTGCCGAAGGACTCTTCTTTCTCTTTTTCGGGCAATTCTTCACCAAATGTCCTTCAAGTCCACATAGGTGACAAGTTCTTCCTTTCAATTTAGTTGTGGAACTTGAAGCCTTCACAGTTTGGTTCTTTTTAAATCCCAAACCAACCTTGCTGGTTTGACCTAATCTGGACATACAATCATGTTTCTTGGAACCGGTTTGAAATCCTTTGTATGTCGGATTTAAGTTGATGAACTCGCTTGGTCAATGCTTGGTTGGTGACATGAATTTCCTCAAACTGCTTTTCTAGAAAACCAATCTTGTCCATATATGATTTAGCATTGTCTCCGATTGGTTTAGCTTTTCTTGGAGGATTTTATTATTATCCAATAAACGTCCTTGTTCCTCCTCGAGATCATGAAGTTTTATCTTTAAAGCATGATTCTCGTCTTGATCTTCAAGTCGTTGCTTCCTCAACTTCTTGATAAGCTTGGCCATCTTCTTAGATTCCATAAGAAGTTGTTCATATGCCTCAACGAGTTCTTCTTCGTCCGACTCCCCCTCACATGATGACTCTCCGCCGGATGTTGATGTTTCATGCAAAATCAAAGGAGTAGAGTTAGTGACTAAAGATGATAAACACAAATTAGAAGAGGGGATTTTAGAGGCATGAAAAGCAACGGCGTTTTCCTCTTTACTTGAGGTCGATTCATTAGAGGTAGAATCGTCCCAAGTTTTCGCTTGCAAAGCCTTCTTTTTATATAATTTCGGAGTAGGACAATCCGTTGAAATATGGCCGTAGCCTTTGCATCTATAACATCGGATTTCCCCTTCCAATTCATCTTTTTCCTTAGAAGGTTTTGCAAGGCTTTTGAGGTTAGAGGATTTAGAACCCGATGATCCTTTAGATGGTTTCGTGGATGAAGATCCATCGGTTCGATTCTTCCAAAATTTCCGACGAAATTTCTTTGTGATCCGCGCCAATTGTTCTTCAAAATCGGCAAAGGAGATTTCATCATCGGAACTCGATTCGCTATCTTCTTCCTTTGTTGATTTGAATGCAATACCTGTAAGCTTAGAAGAAGACTTGGAAGAAACTTGATTAGTAGGAAAAGTCATTTCATAAGTTTGCAAAGCACCTACTAATTCCTCTACACTCATCTCATCCGGATGACTAACGGTTTCAATGGCGGTAACCTTTGCCCTAAACCGTTCCGGAAGAGTCCGAAGTATCTTTCTTACAATTTTCGACTCCGGGATCTTTTCTCCTAAATTAGCACATGTATTTATTACATCTTGAAGTCTAGTGTAATAATCTGTAAACAATTCATGCTCATCCATATGAATGGAGTCAAATTGACTTGTAAGCATCTGGAGCTTTTGAATTTTTACAAGATTAGTACCCTCATGTGTAATTTTGAGAATATCCCAAATTTCCTTCGCGGATTCACACGCGGAAATTCGTGTGAACTCAGTCGAGGAAAGAGAATTAAATAAAGCGTTCATACCTTTCCCATTGTAAGAAGATCTTTCAAATTCCTCTTTGGACCATCTAGAGCGAGGTTTTGGGGTAGTAGAATTTCCTACTTCCTCAACAGGATGCACCCAACCGCATTCCACGGATTGCCATACTCGCTCATCAATTGCGATGAGAAAAGCTCTCATCCGCACTTTCCAATAAGCATAATTAGTCCCATCAAAAAGAGGAGGTCTATAAATATTACCACTTTCACCCATCATGATAGATAAACCTAAAACCCGCTCCGATACCAATTGTTGAGTTATGAATCCCAAAGGATCTAAATAGGTACTATCAAACAACTAGAGGGGGGGGGGGGGGTGAATAGGTGTAATACTTAAAAACTCAATCTCAGTGCAAAATAAAAACCAATGCGGAAAATAAAAACAGCACACCGAGATATACGTGGAAACTCCAATCCAGGAGAAAAACCACGGGACCAACACGCAATAACAATCCACTAAGAATAGAAGAATAACAAGGTGATTACCGACTCCACGGACTCAAACCCCTCCTTCAGCTTCTTCGGACCTTGCGCTGACCGGTTGGATATCCACGCAATAACAATCCCTAAGAAAAGAAGAATAACAAGGTGATTACCGTCTCCACGGATTTAACCCCTCCTTCAATTTCTTGGACCTCGCGCTCCACCGTTTTGCCCGTCCACTGCTCACGTTCGAATCCACGAACGCACGCTTCGAATCCACGAAACGCCTTTAGCACACCGAATCCACGATGCCACGTCGAATCCACGACGCAAACTCAGTCGATAAGAATATTGACTTCGATGGTGATCCTCTGCTTAGATTCTCATTGAGGAACCGTAGAAGAAATCTCTAAGCAAAGATTAGATCAATTCGACAAAAGATATGTTCTTGAAAGAACCATCGAATTGACCTAAAAGAGGCTATGAAGAAGATCGATAAAAACCTAGCCTCTAGGGTTGCTCTCAAGTGTTTTATAAATTGATCGGCCGTAGCTCCCACGTTTTTGAGAAACCCTAAGTGTCTATTTATAGTTTAGAAACCTTTGGAAAGAGATAAGAATCAAAAACTTACCTTATCTGGAAATTTTCAGGACGGCGATCCGGATCGGATTTACTGCGATCCGGATCGTCGTAACGAGATTGACGATTCCAGAAAACCAAGGGTTCGGGATCCGGATCGCATTGCCCGATCCGGATCGTTCATACAAATCAGAAAACTTAACATTCGGGATCCGGATCGGAAATTGCATGGATCCGGATCGAAGTCTTGTATGAAGCAACAACCTTCGGGATCCGGATCGTTGGCCCTGATCCGGATCCTGAACATGTCCGAACACCAGTTTTTGATTATTATGAAATTAAAAATTCTTCCAAGTGTTTCTATACTATAAGAAAGTATTCGGATCACCAAAATTATTTAGTTAACCATACCTGATCCTTTTGAATACTTTCTTCTTGAGATTGATGTAACTGATCCACAATTCTTCAACTTCAATCTTCAAGATTCAAGACACTGAGTGTCAACTTGAGCTCTTGTTGAATCTTCTCTAAGTCTTTGATTGCTGATTGACAATTTGATCCCTTTAAGACTCCGACTCAACTCACTGACTTGACTCACGAAATATGCCAATACCAAAATGCCGTAACAAACTCAAATTCCGTAACAATCTCCCCCTTTGGCGGTTTCGTGACAAAACACAGATCCACTAAAGAAAATTCAAAAAGATATTTTTGTTGCTATCACCATACAACAAAAATTTACAATGGAGATCCAAAATACAATACATGAGTTAAACTCCTAAAACAGACTCTAGACTTAGACATCTGTACTCTCTGCAAAAAGAAATCATTCTTGACAAAAGAAATCGTTAGATACCTCAAGAATTTTGTATCATTCAAAAACCACAAACAGAGATGAAGTTTAAACTCATTTATACTTACCATGACATTTATATTCAGATATGTAAACTGATCATAGTTAAAAAACACCAACATATCTTCTTTGCACGTAAAAACCAAATGTCATGAACATGTTTGTGACAAACTAATACATATATAGATATGTAATTGATCAGAGTTAAGAACCAACATATCTTCTATGCAATCAAAAACCAAGTGTCACAAACTTGTTAGTGAACATCAACTTGTTAGTTATATTACATGCCCAAATAGTTAGCAAATAGTTAGTCGAGGCATGCATTCATACAGCTGAAAAACCTCAAGTTGAGAATGAAAGTTGGAGTAATACTTACCTTGATATTCATCCAGTTTTCATATCAAACATTGTTCACTTACCTTGATGTTTCATGCAGTCAACATTGTTCAAAGTTCTCTCTAACTCTCTCCCCCTTTTTGTCACAAAACAAAGCCAAAATGTAGTTAAGACTACGAAATGTGAGGAGAGTAAAAAGTTCCAATAAAATGTAAAACCTGAGAACTAAGCTAACGTAAGTATAAAACTAAATCCTAAAATCGTAATCCTGCACAAAAGGAAAGGAAGGTGCAGTTCAGTCGGAGGAGTCTGAGCTGGTACAACTCAGCTTGCTCAAAATCCCTTTAAGCATTGTCGAAATAGTTGAACACTTCTTCTTGATCTTCTTGTGATCAGAGGAAATCCGCTGAAGTTCTTTCGATGTCCTCTCTTGTGCGGCCGAGAGTCTTTGTTGTTCCTGGCGAAGCGATTCCAATACAACATCGTCTGTACCCTGTCTTTTCGAGTGTGATGGATGCTGTCTAGAAGCAGATGGTGCATCCAATCCCGTAACCCATGGAGATTCAGTTTGTAGAACCCCAGAGAGTGAGCGAGCTCTAGTAAGAGGCCTACTATGAAAACTTTCACTTCTTAGGACATTCTTTCGTCTTCTATATTGCTTAGTTGTTGATGCAGATTTCATAAGCCTTTTGCCTTTGACAAATTTCCTGTTTTGCTCATCAATCTTCTGTTGAACATCTTTGAAGAATTCATCCCATTCTTCAGTATCGTACTCTGAGCTGTCCTCCCTGCCTTCGGTTGTCTTATCTCCTGTTGAAATATCTGGTTCCTCTTTTTCAGATGTACTCTTGTGCACCATTGTGACTAGTAACAGGATTAACCAAGAGAGTGACAATGATCAAAGTGCTTGAGTTAAGAAGGTGTCCTGTGAAAACCAACTCAAGAACACAAAAATTCTTAGTTTTCAAAAATTGAAAAAATTGTACCCAAACAATCATATCATGTAGAGAGACTAAGAATCAAATTAGTTTTGCAAAAGGACTTCTAAAAATAGATCAATTGCATGAATTTCGAAAATCCTTATTATATGCCCTAAAACCGAAATTTTAGAAATCGAAGCCTAAAAATCCGTTAATCAGGAGAAAACCTAGCATATAATCAAAACTAAACAACCCAGAGTTCTTATTTCAAAAGAAATTTGATCAAAAACCATCCACAAACAAAATCGATCCAAGAATTTCGTACGTTTGAGGAGGAAAAGAGAAAAACGGTGAAAAACCGAGATTTTGATCAATAAAACTTACTTGGAACTGAAGAACTTGAGTTAGAAAGCTTCCAAGGAGGATGAAATCTAGAGAGAAGCGCTCTGAAACTTTTGAACAAAAGATTGGAGTAAAAGAAATCAAAACCCTTTGTTCTTTATAAAAACCTAGCCGCGATCCGGATCCTCCCGAGCTTGCGATCCGGATCGGCTACCCGCAGTGAAAAAACTGCGTTCGGGATCCGGATCGGCAGGTCCAATCCGGATCGTCAGCCCGCAGGAGAAAACCTGCGTTCGGGATCCGGATCACCTTGCCCGATCCGGATCGGCCCAACTTTTTCTTTAGAAAAATTTCAGAGAAATTCAAGAAAAACCAGAAAAAGATTGTAAGCACAAAGGTGTATCAACTTTAAACAAAAGCATCGTTCACACAACAAGAATTAGATTATGCCAAATCTATCAGTAATATCCAAAAATGGAAACGAAAATTTACAAGAATTAAATCCCTTAAAGTTGAACACCTTCAATTACATCTAACTTGATCTTATGAGTAATGCCTTTATCAAATAATCAATTCGGTAAAGAAAATGAAATACAAAGATCAATAGATGTTTGAAATCCCAATATGGTAGATAATATTTCTAGACAATCTGTTGAAGAGAGTGGCTCTTTGAGCATCTTTCTTTAAAATCCCACCTTATACCACCTTGAAATTTGACAGAGTCAAGTATTTCAACATGCATTTTACTTAATCAAAAATTTGAACAACCATTGCTTGGTATACATGTGGTAGCTGCACACAATACTCGGACGACCGAGGTGGTAGCTCTTTCCTCCATGTGGTGGTAGGTTTTCACACTCCTCATTGGGATGTAACTCTTTCCACATCTTTTGAGCATTTTACATTATCTTTGACTCCCCCTCAATTGGCTATCAATTATTTAAGATATAAAGTATTCAACCAAAAATTGATCTCGATTTCATACTCGACTAACAGTCAAATAAGATAATGACTATACCAAGAGATCATTGAGAGAGAAATTGACTTTGATCACTTTAGAAGATGATTTAATTAACATAAACGATCATTGCAACAAAGAAATATTATGATGGCAAAAGCATAATAATTTCTAAATGTGTGAACAGATGCAATTAAAGTCAATTAAGATCTATGCTCAATTACTATCCTATGTATAAACATAGATATTGAATAGAACAAAACCAAATACAAAACCTATTTTAAGCAAAGGTTTCAAAAGAAGTTTATTTCAAAGAAAGCATACCAATTGCTTTTCGCAAATGAATAAAACGTTTTTGATCCAAGGTTTTGTTTAAAAAAGTCAGCTAATTGATCTTCAGTTGAAACATATGAAAGTTGAAGAGTATTTGATTCAACTAGCTCTCTAAGAAAATGATATCTAAGTTCAATATGTTTTGTTCTAGAGTGCAACACAGGGTTTTTAGAAATGTTAATTGCACTTGTGTTGTCACAAAGAATTGTTACCGAAGATGCTGAAATGCGGAAGTCACTCAATACGCTTTTCATCCAAATGAGTTGAGTTGAGCACCTTCCAGCTGAAATGTATTCCGCTCGGCAGTCGAGAGTGCTATGCAATTCTGCTTTTTACTGTGCCATGCAACAAGGCAATGGCCAAGATAGAAGCATGCACCACTCGTGCTTTTCCGATCATCCACTGATCCTGCCCAATCGGCATCTGAGTATCCAACAATGTCCAGACTTGTTCCCATAGGATACCACATTCCGAAATTAATTGATCCTTTGATGTACCGGATGATCCGTTTCACCGCTTTCAGGTGAACTTCATTTGGTGCTGATTGATATCTCGCGCAAATCCCAACACTAAAGGATATATCCGGGCGACTAGCCGTGAGGTAAGTAGACTTCCAATCATACTTCTATACAGTTTCTCGTCTACATTCTCACTATGTGATTCACTTCCAAGTCCCTTGTGGCTAGTTCCCATTGGAGTTGGAAAATCTTTACAATTTCTAGATCAAACTTTTTGACCAACTCCAGTGCATACTTGGATTGACTCAAGTGAATACCTTCATTATTTTGTTTAATTTGCAATCCAAGAAAATAAGACAGTTCGCCCATCATGGACATCTCAAATTCGCTGTTCCATGGTCTCCGCGAATTTAGAAGCATCATTATCTTTTGTTGCACCAAATACAATGTCATCGACATAGATTTGTGCTACAATGAAATTATTTTGATAATGCTTCACAAAGAGAGTCCTGTCAGCTCCCCCTCGAGTATAGCCCTTCTCCAAAAGGTGCTTTGTTAACCTTTCGTACCATGCTCGCGGTGCTTGTTTCAGACCGTAAAGAGCCTTTTTCAAACGAAAAACATGGTTAGGTTGTTTATGATCTACAAACCTTTCGGTTGAGCTACATAAACTTCCTCATTTAAAAACCCATTTAGAAATGCGCTCTGACGCTCCATTTGGAATAATTTGATTTTAAAATGACAAGCAATAGCAAACAATATACGAATGGACTCGAGTCTAGCTACAGGGGCGAAAGTTTCGTCAAAGTCTATACCTTCTACTTGAGAGTAGCCTTGAGCAACTAGTCGTGCCTTGTTCCTGATGATATGTACCATCTTCATCTTTCTTGTTCTTGAAGATCCATTTGGTATCTATCACATTATGTTGCTTTGGAGGCTTCGTTAATTCCCAGACTTTGTTTCGCTCAAATTGATGGAGCTCTTCCTGCATTGCTTTAATCCAGTAGTCATCCTGAAGAGCTTCATCTATTGTCTTTGGTTCGATTAAAGATACGTAGCAAGCAAATCCGCAAACCAACTGCCTTCGAGTTCTAACTCCTTCTTGTGGATCTCCAATGATGTTCGATTCCGGATGATCCTTGGAGATTCGTAGCGTTTGTTGAAATGGAGTACTCGGAGGTACACGAGATGATTCCTGCACATCAGATAAACTAGAAGAACCATTAGATGCATCATTAATATTGGAAGTATTATTATGAGAAGATGCACTAGCAGGAGAATCATCATCTAGAGAGATATCGAGGGTAGATTTTTCAGATTCAAATGAGAAGCTTCATCTACTTTAACATTTATAGATTCTACGATCGTCTTAGATTCAATGTTAAATACTCGATATGCTCTGCTATTCGTAGAATAACCCAAAAAGATCCCTTCATCACTTCGAGAGTCGAACTTTCCAAGATTTTCACGGTCACGTAAGATGTACATCGACTCCCGAAGATACGAAAGTACTTGATATCCGGTTTTCTACTAAACCACAGCTCATATGGTGTATTCAAGTTCCTGGGCGCAAATACACTCTGTTAATGACATAGACAGCGGTGTCACAGCTTCAGCCCAAAAATGTAGCGGTAATTTCCGGCTATGAAGCATCACACGCGCGCCATCTCTTGAACAACCCTGTTTTTTGCGCTCAACAACACCATTCTGCTGAGGTGTATAGGGTGCCGAGAATTCATGTTTAATGCCATTTGAAGTACAAAAGTCAATGAATTTTGAATTTATGAATTCTCCACCCCTATCACTTCTAACACGAATGATCTTTTCATTCTTTTCAATCATAATACGATGGCAAATCTCATGAAAAGAGTCAAACGTATCAGCTTTCTCTCTCAAAAATGCTACCCAAGAAACCGAGAGAAATCATCACCAATAAAAAAAATACCATTTACCTCCCAAGGATGGTTGACGAGTTGGCCAAAGAAAAAGAAGAAAAGAAAATAGTCTACACAACTATACAAGATTAATCGTAGAACGATTAAGGACAAGGAGGGTTTCACCTTTGCATACCCAAACCTTTGAGTTTTGGAGTATGTTGGTAAAGGTTGAGAGATTCTCCTTGAGAGACGTCTTGTATGATTGATCTTTTTTTTTTGTCATCGTCTTGTTTGAGGTGCTACCAATGTTCTTTCCTTTTGAAAATCCTTCCTTGAATTCCGGGAGTGAGCTTATTGGTAGCAATTGCAAGATGTGGTTGATTTGTTCTTTGAGCTCCAATCTCGCAATTTCTTTCGATGTGCCCTGCAAAATTACAACGAAAACATACCTTTGAGCTTGACGATTCCGAAGAGGATGAGGTAGGTTTGTTGTCGTTGTTTGTCTTGAATTCCGATGTCGGAGGAGGAGATACCGACTGAGGCACAAAGACTGTCCCACTCGAACTTGGACTGTTCCAGTTTGAGTGTACCGAGGCCGAACCGATTTGTTTGACCAAGACCAAGAAGTTTATCCAACTTACTCCTTCCTAAAGAGAATTGCTGTAAGTCATCCTTGAGTTGGAGAATGGTCTCTGTCATTTCCAGTTTTCCTGTCGGCCTCGCCATAGAGCTTCGAAAAGTGTTTCGCTTTGTTCCACCATATCTATATGTTCTTCTCGAGTTGCTCATTGGACTCTTGAAGGGAAACATTTGCTTTTATCATTTCCCTTTCCACTTCAAGATCGGTCGAGAGAGAAGTTGCCCTTTTTACTTCTTCTTCGAGATCCTGCAATCTCCCTCTCAACCCCTTGTTTTGCTTAGCCGGTTTCTTTAAATCCCTAAAAGTCTGTGTAGGCTAGAGCAAAATCTTCACCTTCCGAATCATCCGATTCATTGTCCATTGCATTCTTTTCAACAGTGGAGTTGGACAATGATTCAGACGTACTTGCCATAAAGCACATGAATGGTGAAGATGTGGACGCGTGGAGCCGTGGAGCTCTTTTCTTCATCACTTGAAGACGACTCATTTGACGTTGAGTTGTCATCCCAAGTGACGACTTGCATCGCCTTCTTCTTTGCCGGATACTTGTTAGGACACTCCGTTGCAATGTGGCCGTAGCCTCGACATTTGAAGCATTGCAGTTGTCCTTCTGAACTTTTCTTATCCTTTGAGAAGTTCTCCTGCTTTCTTGACTTGTGACTTGGAGTACCCTTGCCTTTGTTCCACTTTCTGAAGGATGGAGATTTGCTTGAATTACCCCTTCGAAAGTTGCGGCGAAAATTCCTTGTCAAGAGAGCGAGCTGCTTCTCAAATTCCTCCATAGAAAGGTTCTCGTCATCGTCCGAGGAGGATGTATCCGCGTCTTCTTCCTTAGTTGTTTTCAACGCATAACCTGAAGACTTAGAAGTGGATGCTTTTCCAGAAGAATTGTTAGTATTAAAAGTCATTTCATAAGTTTGTAATGAACCAACTAATTCTTCTACACGTATTTCGTCCGGGTGTTTAATAGTTTCAATGGG
>CM055061.1:9372746-9465246 GCA_029204045.2 Tillandsia leiboldiana
TGCATAAGGGTTTAGTTGCCTGATTGGTTGTTAGATTTACTATGCCTGTTATCAGTTCAATTCTCCTTACTGTTATTCATAGTAGCCTCTGTATTTATTATTATCTTGGACATTTCCTGTTTGACTTGGGGGGGTGAGCCTGCGTGTCTTGCTGATCAAATGATACACTGCTGAGCACATAGTTTACTTAACTGAGTTTTACCGAGCTTCGTAGGGTCGCCTGAGTCTGTTCTTGTTTGATAGGACAAAGGGACTGCTCTGCGCGGTTTGGACCTACACCCAGCTTCATAGTGCTCGCCTGAGTCTGTTCTTGTTTGATATACAGGGGGGGCAACGCTCTTCTAGGGTGTTGGATTTTTCAAAATAGTTTTTCTTAAAATAGTTTTTAGTTTTGTATCATTTGGTTGGTCTGCATGAATGATTGAGTTTTTCTGTTGATCTTATGCTGAGTTGAGATTTGCCTTTTGATCCTGCATGCGAGTTGAGCTCAGTTGTTTGGTTATTGCGATCCCAGTGGGGATTTCCGCGGCTTGTTGCCGATTACCCGGTCATATGGACCGTGAGTTGTGAGCATTTGCACTGATCGCCCGCACCGTTGTACTTCACCGAACATCATCGGAGTCATGACCCTCATCGATGTTCTTTACTCCGTTAATGTTACATTTGCAACCCGTGACCCTCAGTGGAGGGAATGTCAACAGGTGGTGCCAGTGGGCAGCCTTGCCTGAGTCTTGTGAAGGCCATATAGTAGCTTTGTGATTGGGTCTTGTGTTTTCATTTATTTGATGCATGTGTTTTAAGTTGCTTTAACATGCTATTGATTCTTTTGATCTGGATTCTAGTTATACTACCTGTATATGATTCTATGTGATGCCTTTGATTATAGTTTCATTGTTATCTGCTGATTGGCCTAACTCTTTGATGCGTTGATTATCCTGATACATGTTTGTCCTGTTTTTTAAATTCTGCTAAAATTATCTCCTATACTTGTACCCAGATTATGAGTTTTGCTTTCTTTACACACCAGTTATATATCTTCTTTACCCTAACCCATGATTAATTACTATCCTCTAGTATTGTATAACCAGTAGGTACGATCTGCTATTTCTCGGCTCGTCGTGCCCACTGGGATAACACTCCGGTGTGTCTCACACCCCTTGACCGTTTTTCAGGTCGAGCGGTGTTGAGATGTCGGGACGAGTTGGTGAGATCACGAGATAGAGCTTGACCCTGGACAGCCTAGCCAAGCATTTAGTTATTTGATGTAACAAGAAAATGTAATATTGTTGTTAATGTATTTTAATATATGATGTGTTATTAGTGATACGTAGTTAGTACTCTGATTTATGCCAACTAGCCGTGCATATATAGAAAAGGCTCCAATCCCCAGTGAGATTGGGAACTCTTCTATATATGTGGCGGTCTGTTGCGCCCTGGCTGGTTTTTGTGTAAACTCTGATTTAAAAACAAAAAAAAAAAAAAATTTGGACGCTGGTTTTTAACTCGGGCGTGACAAGACCAAAACACATTGAACTTAGATATCATTCTTAGAGAGATAGTTGAATCAATATTCTTCAAATTTCCTACATTTTAACTGAAGATCAATTAGCTGACATTTTAACAAAACCTTTGGATCAAAAACGTTTTATTCATTTGCGTAAGCAATTGGAATTCTTTCCTTGAATAAACCCTTTTTGAAACTCTTGTTTAGGTTAGGTTTTGTTTTTGTGTTTTCGTTCATTATCTATGCTTAGACATAGAATATTAATTGTGCATTAGTTTTATCGACTTTGACTGCATCCTTTTATATATTTAGAAATCTATTATGCTTTAGATATCATAATATTCATTTGATGCAATGATCATTTATGTCAATTAACTCATCTTTGTTTTGATCAAAGTCAATTTCTCTCTCGATGATCTCTTGGTATAGTTTTTATCTTATTTTTGACTGTTTAGTCGAGTATGAAATCGAGATCAATATTGGCTGAATAATTTATATCTTAAATAATTGATAGCCAATTGAGGGGGAGTCAAAGAAAAAGTATTATGCTCAAAAGATGTGGAAAGAGTTACATCCCAATGAGGAGTGTGAAAACTACCACCACATGGAGGAAAGAGCTACCACCTCGGTCGTCCGAGTACTGTGTGCAGCTACCACAGTATACCAAGCAAGGTTTTTCAAGTTTGATTAATAAAATGCATGTTGAAATACTTGACTCTGTCAAAATTTCAAGGTTGGTATAAGGTGGGATTTTAATGAAAGATGCTCAAAGAGCCACTCTCTTCAATAAATTGACTAGATATATTATCTATTTTATCGGGGATTTAGACATCTATTGATCTTTGTATTTCATTTTCTTTACCGAATTGATGATTTGATAAGGCATTACTCATAGATCAAGTTAGATGTAATTGAAGTTGTTCAACTTTAAGGGATTTAATTTTTAAAATTTTCGTTTCATTTGTTGGATGTTATTGATAGATTTGGTATAATCTATTTCTTGTTGTGAAACGATGATTTTCGTTTAAAGTTGATACACAAAAGTGCTTACAATCTTTTTCTGGTTTTTCTAGAATTTCTCTGAAATTTTCTAAAGAAAAAGTGGAGCCGATCCGGATTGGACCTGCCGATCCGGATCCCGAACGCAGATATTCTTCTGCGGGCAGACGATCCGGATTGGACCTGCCGATCCGGATCCCGAACGCAGTTTTTCACTGCGGGTAGCCGATCCGGATCGTAATCACGAACTGATCCGGATCGCGCTAGGGTTTTATATAGAACAAAAGGGTTTTGATTTCTTTTACTCCAATCTTTTGTTCCAAAGTTCCAGAGCTTCTCTCTCTAGATTTCATCCATCTTGGAAGCTTTCAAACTCAAGTTCTTCCATTCCAAGTAAGTTTTATTGATCAAAATCTCGGTTTTTCACAGTTTTTCTTATTCCTCCTCAAACGTGATGAATTTCTTGTATCAATTTCATTTGTGGATGGTTTTTGATCAAATTTCTTTTGAAATAGAACTCTGGGTAGATTAGTTTTGATTATATGCTAGGTATTCTCAAGATAAACGGATTTTTGTCTTCGATTTCAAAAATTTCGGTTTTAGGGCATATAATGGGATTTTCCAAAATCATGCAATTGATCTATTTTTAAAATTCTCTTTGCAAAAACTAATTTGATTCTTAGTCCTCTCTACACGATAATGATTGTTTGGGTACAATTTTTCTATTTTTGAAAATTAACAATTTTTTTTTTCGTGTTCTTTGTTACGGCTTTTGTGTTGGCATATTTCGTGAGTTGAGTAGTTGAGTTGTTGAGTTGAGTCGGAGTCTTGAAGTGATCAAATTGTCAATCAGCAATCGAAGACTTAGAGAAGATTCAACAAGAGCTCAAGTTGACACTCATGTTTTGAGTCTTGAAGATTGAAATAGAAGAAATTGTGGATCAATTACATCAATCTTAAGGAAATGGATTCGGATTGATCAGGTACGTTTAACTAAATAATTTTGGTGATCCGAATACATTTGAGTGGTTTAGAAACACTTGGATAAGTTTTCATTGCTTAAAAATAAAAAACTGGACAAATGGATGTTTCCGAATTTCTGATCCTGAACCGATCCGGATCAGAATTCCGATCCGGATCAGAATTCCGATCCGGATCCCGAACCTTGTTTTTTCAGGAATTGCTGAAAAAGACGACGATCAGGATCGCCGTAAATCCGATCCGGATCGTCGTACGGGAAAATTTCTGTTAAGTCAGTTTTTTGATGCTTATCTCTTTCCAAAGGTTTCTAAACTATAAATAGACATTTAGGGTTTCTCAAAAACTACCGATTGATTAATTAAACACTGAGAGCAACCCTAGAGGCTAGGTTTTTATCGTTCTTCTTATAGCCACTTTTAGGTCAATTCGACGGTTCTTCAAGAACATATCTTTTGTCGAATTGATCTAATCTTTGGCTTAGAGATTTCTTTTACGGTTCCTCAATGAGAATCTAAGCAAAGGATCACCATCGAAGCCAATATTCTTACCGGCTGAGTTTGCGTCGTGGATTCGACGTGGCATCGTGGATTCGTTGTGCTAAGGCTTTCGTGGATTCGAAACGTGTGCTCGTGGATTCGAGTGGCGTTCGTGGATTCGAACGTGTGTAGTGGACGTGCAATCGGTGAGCGCAAGGTCCGAAGAAGTTGAAGGAGGGGTTTGAGTCCGTGGAGTCGGTAATCACCTTGTTATTCTTCTTTTCTTAGTGGATTGTTATTGCGTGTTGGTCCCGTGGTTTTTCTCCTGGATTGGAGTTTCCACGTATATCTCGGTGTGCTATTTTTATTTTCCGCATTGGTTTTTATTTGCACTGAGATTGGTTTTATAAGTATTACACCTATTCACCCCCCCTCTAGTTGTTTGATAGTACCTATTTAGATCCTTGTGGACCTTTAAAAAAACCAACATTGTATCAGAGCGGGTTTTAGGTTTATCTATCATGTCGGGTGAAAGTGGTATATTTATAGACCTCCTCTTTTTGATGGGACTAATTATGCGTATTGGAAAGTGCGGATGAGAGCTTTTCTCATCTCAATTGATGAGCGAGTATGGCAATCCGTGGAATACGGTTGGGTGCATCCTGTTGAGGAAGTAGGAAATTCTACTACCCCAAAACCTCGCTCTAGATGGTCCAAAGAGGAACTCGAAAGATCTTCTTACAATGGGAAAGGTATGAACGCTTTATTTAACTCTCTTTCCTCCTCGACTGAGTTCACAATAATTTCCGCGTGTGAAACGCGAAGGAAATTTGGGGATATTCTCAAAATACACATGAGGGTACTAATCTTGTAAAAATTCAAAAGCTCCAGATGCTTACAAGTCAATTTGACTCTATTCATATGGAAGAGCATGAATTGTTTACAGATTATTACACTAGACTTCAAGATGTAATCATACTTGTGCTAATTTAGGAGAAAAGATCCCGGAGTCGAGAATTGTAAGAAAGATACTTCGGACTCTTCCGGAACGGTTTAGGGCAAAGGTTACCGCCATTGAAACCGTTAGTCATCCGGATGAGATGAGAGTAGAGGAATTAGTAGTGCTTTGCAAACTTATGAAATGAGTTTTCCTACTAATCAAGTTTCTTCCAAGTCTTCTTCTAAGCTTACAGGTATTGCATTCAAATCAACAAAGGAAGAAGATAGCGAATCAAGTTCCGACGATGAAATCTCTTTCACTGATTTTGAAGAACAATTGGCGCGGATCGTAAAGAAATTTCGTCGGAAGTTTTGGAAGATCGAGCCGATGGATCTCTATCCTCGAAACCAACTAAAGGATCAATCGGGTTCTAAATCCTCTAATCTCAAAAGCTTTGCAAAACCCTCTAAAGAAAAGAAAAAAAGATGATTTCGAAGGGGAAATCCAATGCTATAGATGCAAAGGCTACGACCATACTTTCAACGGATTGTCGTTCTCTGAAATCATATAAAAAGAAGGCTTTGCAAGCGAAAACTTGGGACGATTCTACTTCTAATGAATCGACCTCAAGTAAAGAGGAAAAAGTTGTTGCCTTTCATGCCTCTCAAATTCCCTCTTCTAATTTTTGCTTATCATCTTTAGTTACTGACTCTACTCCATTGATTTTGTATGAAACATCAACATCCAGCGGAGAGTCATCAAGTAAGGGGGAGTCGGACGAGGAAAGAACTCGTTGAGGCATATCACAACTTCTTGCGGAATCTAAGAAGATGGCCAAGCATATCAAGAAGTTGAGAAAGCAACGACTTGAGAATCAAGACGAGAATCATGCTTTAAAGATAAAACCTCATGATCTCGAGGAGGAACAAGGACGTTTATTGGATAACAATAAAATCCTCCAAGAAAAGCTAAACCAATCGAGACAAACGCTAAATCATATATGGACAAGATTGGTTTTCTAGAAAACAGTTTGAGGATATTCATGTCACCAATCAAGCTTTGACCAAGCAAGTTCATCAACTTAAATCCGACATACAAAAGCTTTCAACCGGTTCTAAGAAACTTGATTGTATGTCCGATTAGGTCAACAAGCAAGGTTGGTTTGGGGTTTTAAAAAAGGATCAAACTGTGCATGCTTCAAGTTCCACAATCAAATTGAAAGGAAGAACGTGTCACCTTTGTGGACTTGAAGGACATTTGGTGAAGGATTGCCCGAAAAAGAGAAAGAAAAATTCTTCGGCAACTTCATCTACGGAGCGGACTCAACGGACTCAAAAGATACATCAAGTCAAAGGAGTTCACTCAACCCACCAAAGGTCCGAGCCACAACATCAATCATACAAGTGGATCATTGCGAGGCAAAGACTTAAGGTGGATCAACAGTCAAAGCGGACAACCCCTGGCCACAACGAATCAAGACAACCCAAAATCCAGCGATTTTGGATTCGGAAAGGTGATATCTTTCCTTGTCTTAAGTTCTAAATAGCTTATGACTGTATGTAAATGCTTTGATTGGTTTTCCTTTCATATTTTTCTGAATCTCTGCATACATGTTTTCAATGCTCTTTGTTTTATGTTTTGTTTTAACAAAAGGTTTTTAATGAACAAGTGCATTGAATAAAAAAGGGCTTCACGGTTATTCACTCCAAATTAATTTTATATGGATTATCAACTTTACTCCATAATCATAATCATTGAAGATACTTCATTATAGGAGTTTTTGATATTATAAGCATCAAATTTTAGAAATCATGTGTGATCTTTAGATGCTTAATCTATCTCGGTTGTGTGAATTCATTGTGATAAACGTGAGACAACCGATAGACTAAAATTTGGAATTTGATTCTTTCACGTAAGAGATTGCATTCTTACAAGGGTAAATAAATGAATTGCAAAAGATGTGGAAAGAGTTACATCCGAAAGGAGTGTGAAAACTACCACCACATGTTGGAAAGAGCTGCCACCCCGGTCGTCCGGTTTGTGTGTGAAGCTACCACATGTTATGGATGCTTGAAAAATATTATGAAATTTTGTTTAGTTGAAGCTTTCGGAGATTTAAATTCAAAGTTCGTATTTTGAACAATCTCCTGGTTGGTATAAGGTGGGATAGTTAAAAGATGCTCAAAGAGCCACCCTTAGGGTATTTTAGTGTTTATCTCAATTTGAAAGTGGTAGAATTCAAGATTGATGTCACCTGGAAATCTCCGTAAGTCATCTTTGTAAATCCGTTACATCTTGATAGAGTTTGGATCTCAAGATTATTTTTGATGACTTGTGTTTGATGAATATAACATGAAAAACGGTTTATAATGTTTTACCTTTATTTTTCATGATTTGGAGTAAATCTTTTTAATTTTTATAATTAATTGGATTGAATGACATCTATGTGATCTCATATTATTTTCAAGCACTTAAATTGTTTTCTTGATGGAATACAAATCGGTAATTCAATTATTTCAAAATCTGGATTTGTTTCAAGAAATTATTTGATTTTTGCTTTTGGCTACCGGTACGCAATCTGTGTTTTTTTATATACCGGAACTGAGCTTTTATCTCTCTTTCTCTATGAACTAATGCTGTTAGTGATTTCCTTTTGTCTAGTATGTTCACTGTTTGACAATTTGTGACAAAAAGGGGGAGAAGAGAAATGGGGGAGATGAGATCATCGAGATAGGGGGAGACGGAGAAGAGATCATCGAGATAGGGGGAGATGATGAAAAAGGAGCCGAAAAACAAAAAGAACCAAAAGGACGAATCAAATGTAGGATTTACATTTAATTTCTAACGACTAACGTTTGATTTTGTTTGGAGTTTTGTTTTGCAGGAATTACATCACTTTAAGACTCCAAGTCCTAAGTCATAGAGTTTGTTCTAAGACTTGGTTCAATTGTAATTTTTGTTTATTGGATCTTTCACGCAAAGAAAGTCAATGTTTTGGTGATGACATTGAGTTTCGATTTTTTGGTTTAAGATGAGTGTCTTGAGCGTTTTATGTATTTTGGGTTTTGTCACGAAATTGCCAAAGTGGGAGATTGTTACGGCTTTTGTGTTGGCATATTTCGTGAGTTGAGTAGTTGAGTTGTTGAGTTGAGTCGGAGTCTTGAAGTGATCAAATTGTCAATCAGCAATCGAAGACTTAGAGAAGATTCAACAAGAGCTCAAGTTGACACTCAGTGTTTTGAGTCTTGAAGATTGAAATAGAAGAATTGTGGATCAATTACATCAATCTTAAGGAAAATGGATTCGGATTGATCAGGTACGTTTAACTAAATAATTTTGGTGATCCGAATACATTTGAGTGGTTTAGAAACACTTGGATAAGTTTTCATTGCTTAAAAATCAAAAACTGGACAAATTGGATGTTTCAGAATTTCTGATCCTGAACCGATCCGGATCAGAATTCCGATCCGGATCAGAATTCCGATCCGGATCCCGAACCTTGTTTTTTCAGGAATTGCTGAAAAAAGACGACGATCAGGATCGCCGTAAATCCGATCCGGATCGTCGTACGGGAAAATTTCTGTTAAGTCAGTTTTGATGCTTATCTCTTTCCAAAGGTTTCTAAACTATAAATAGACATTTAGGGTTTCTCAAAAACTACCGATTGATTAATTAAACACTTGAGAGCAACCCTAGAGGCTAGGTTTTTATCGTTATTCTTTATAGCCTCTTTTAGGTCAATTCGACGGTTCTTTCAAGAACATATCTTTTGTCGAATTGATCTAATCTTTGCTTAGAGATTTCTTTTACGGTTCCTCAATGAGAATCTAAGCAAAGGATCACCATCGAAGCCAATATTCTTACCGGCTGAGTTTGCGTCGTGGATTCGACGTGGTATCGTGGATTCGGTGTGCTAAAGGCGTTTCGTGGATTCGAAACGTGTGCTCGTGGATTCGAGTGGCGTTCGTGGATTCGAACGTGTGTAGTGGACGTGCAATCGGTGAGCGCAAGGTCCGAAGAAGTTGAAGGAGGGGTTTGAGTCCGTGGAGTCGGTAATCACCTTGTTATTCTTCTTTTCTTAGTGGATTGTTATTGCGTGTTGGTCCCGTGGTTTTTCTCCTGGATTGGAGTTTCCACGTATATCTCGGTGTGCTATTTTTATTTTCCGCATTGGTTTTTATTTTGCACTGAGATTGGTTTTATAAGTATTACACCTATTCACCGCCCCTCTAGTTGTTTGATAGTACCTATTTAGATCCTTGTGGATCCTTAATATTATAAAAACCAACATTCTTGAGTTGCTCTTCACAGGATTTCAATCCTCTTAAAGCACGCACAGCTATGGAATTCTCATGGATCATCTTGCTGTTAGTCACAATGGTGCATACTCGAGCAACCAATAAACTGAAAAGAGCCAAGAAACTTCAACGAAAAGGTGAATTTGATCTGATTAGTGACTCGGAAACTGAAGCAAATAATGATGAAGTAGACTGGGACGTGTTAACGAATGATGATGAATCAATGCCCGTTAAACCTGAACAAAAGGCTTCCAATGGATCAAAAGGAAAGGCACCCATTGACACAGGAAAAGCACCTATGACGTCACCGACCGTCTCGGTAAAAAGGAAACGACTTGCTCGATGCTTTGGACGAGCACGAGAGGCTAATGCTAGCAAGCCAATGGTTCCTGACTCCCCGCCTCGGGTGGAAGGAGTGTTCGTCAGCATTGATCGCCTTCGAGCTTTTGAACATCGTGAATGTATCGGTGAACGACATGTCAACATTTAAGCTCTCCGAAATCACTCACCAGAGTTTGGAACTCTAATTGAGCAAGCTAATCTCATCCAAGTCTGCCGATTCCCCGAATTACTTGGGTATTGCTTGTATCGTGTAAGAACCTTCTACACGAATGCAAGACATCTTCAAGAAGATGAACGTGGCTCAATGCATTTCTATACAAATATCCAAGGGATGAAACTTAAAATCACTCCGCAATTAATCGGCGAAGTCCTTGGAATGGAATCCAACACATCGGGGATCAACTATTTGACGGGAAGAAGTTTGACGAATGCCTTGTGGCAAACCGTGATAGGAAAAATTTGTTTGGAAGGAACTGAATCAGCTGATGACAAAAGTGTAAAATCCAAACATCTTCGACTGGAGTACCGATTTCTTAATTTCATCACATGTTACAACATTCTTCCTAACATGCAAACCAAGTTAGTGAGATGGGATAGAATGCTGTTCTTATATCTCATAGGTCATCCCTCTGAGGCTGTAGGATTGAACATGAACATCCCCTACATAATTTGGAATAGAATGTCAAGATATGTTGTGCATCCTCATCCTTCTGAGCGACTTCCATTTCCATTAATCATCATGAGGATCTTGCAAAAGTTTGAAATTGATATAAGCTCGACATCATATCAACACTGTTGGGGGATGATAGATGAGTCAACGATTGTGAAGTCACTTCACAAATTACCACATGTTACTCCGACACCCTCCACTGGAAAGAAACCTTGTGTCGGCACCTCTGCATCACCGTCTCAACAAGCACCCGGCGCGGATGATCAAGCATCGGTAACTTCGATTTTCAAGCAACAACAGCGCCTATCTTTTCAACAAGAGCAAATCACCAAAGAGCAGAGGCGAATCTCCGAAGAACTCGAGATAATCACAGCATCCCAAATCACATTAACTAAGACGGTCTCGTCAATAAAGAAGTTAATGCAGAAAACGTTCTCGAAAATGGGATACAGCGCCTCGGATGACTCAGATTCAGATGCTTGAATCGTTTGTCTAATAATTCTCTTGTGCAGGAACTTCATTTTTTTTAACCTTTTTTTTGTGCAGGTTTTTAAGTTTTAGTTTTAAGTTTTTGTTCTCAAACTTCTGGTACTTGAACTGTTAACTATTCTCTCCATTTTGGTAATTTTTTGGCTAACTTCTGTGACAAAAAGGGGGAGAGAGAAGTATAAACAATGGTTACTGAGAAAACTTGAAACTATAGAGGTAAGTATAACCTCAACTTGAAAGGTAAGTAGAACTTCAACTTTCGGTTTTCATTTGTGTTTGAGTGCATGCCTCGACTAACTATTCGACTAACTATTTGGGCATGTAATATAACTAACAAGTTGATGTTCACTAACATGACATTTGGTTTTTGATTGCATAGAAGATATGTTGGTGTTTTAACTATGATCAGTTTACATATCTGAATGTATAAATGTCATGGTAAGTATAAATGAGTATAAACTTCATCTCTGTATGTGGTTTTTGAATGATATAAAATTCTTGAGGTATCTAACGATTTCTTTTGTCAAGAATGATTTCTTTTGCAGAGAGTACAGATGTCTAAGTCTAGAGTCTGTTTTAGGAGTTTAACTCATGTATTTTATTTTGGATCTCCATTGTAAATTTTTGTTGTATGGTGATAGCAACAAAAATATCTTTTTGAATTTTCTTGAGTGGATCTATGTTTTGTCACGAAACCGCCAAAGGGGGAGATTGTTACGGAATTTGAGTTGGCGTATTTCGTGAATTCGATTAAGTCTTGAAGATTGAAGGTAAAGGAAGTTGGATCATATAACTCAATCTCAAGAAAGAAGAATTCAAAAGGATCAGGTATGTTTAACTTAATATCTTTGGTGATCCGAATACTTCTTATAGCGTAGAAACACTTGGATGGATTTGTTATTGCATAAATATCAAAAACTGGACATGGGACATGTTCAGGATCCGGATCAGACTGTTCGATCCGGATCCCGAAGGTGGTTCGTTCATACACCAGTTCAATCCGGATCGTAGCTTCCCTTGATCCGGATCCCGAACACTGAGTTTACCATTTTATTTGAACGATCCGGATCAGGCTTCGCAATCCGGATCCCGAACGTTGATGTTTGGTGAACTGTATGAACGATCCGGATCAAGCACTTCGATCCGGATCCCGAACCTTCATTTTTCTGGAATCTGTTTTTCTCGCTACTGCAATCCGGATCGCCGATCTCCGATCCGGATCGTCGTCATGTAAAAACTCCAGAAAAGGTTAGTTTTTGATCCTTATCTTCTTCCAAGGGTTTCTAACCTATAAATAGACGCTATGTTTCTTTTTCTAGGGTTAATCCAAATAGCCGTCATAATAACATATAATCTTATATACGGCCTAAGATCCACATATAGAGAAGAAAGGAAATACTAGATTAAATCCTATGTTTCTTCATCTATATTGATTGATTTGATTCTAGGTTTTTATACTCACATTTTGAGTTGAATCAAATCAATGAATACTTAGATGGTATTTCCGATCTATTTCTAATCTAAGTATTCGGCGGATCATCACCACCCAAAAAACAACGATTTACCCCAAAATCGGCGCGTGGACTCGCGTGGCCTTGTGGATTCAAGGTGCAACCGCTCTCGTGGATTCGGAGCGAGGTACGTTCGTGGATTCGAAGCGTGCTACTGGGTGAAGACCGTGGATTCGGTGGGACATCGTGGACTCGACGTTGGACGCCGTGGATTCGGCGTTGGACGCACATCGTGGATTCGAGAAGCGTCGTGGAGCGAGCGGAGAAGATCAACTAGGAGCGTATGGAAAAGGTTGAGTCGTCTGTGAGTACGGTATATCACCTTGTACGTGTTTAATTCTAGTGGATTTCACCGTGTTATCGGTCCTGTGGTTTTTTACTCCAGTTTGGAGTTTTCCACGTAAAAATCTCTGCGTGTTATTTATTTTTCCGCATTGGGTTTTTATATCGCAAAGATTTTTGAGTGTTTATGGTTTACACCTATTCACCCCCCTCTAGGTGTTTTTTCCCCTATTTAGATCCTATTATTCATATAACCCAACAGATCGCGGCCATGGAAAAATTATTTGAGAACCTCTTCATCAAGGAAGAACATCAAGTACATTTGGGGGCGCACTTTTTGGAGGGGGACGCCGAGACTTGGTGGCGTCGAGTCCGCCCAGTTGGACCGCCAGGAGTTCAGTTGATGACGTGGCTAGAATTTTGAGCTTTGCTACGCGGGTCCTATTTTCCTGATAGTGCAAAGCAGAAGCTAGAAGGGGATCTTCGACGATTGCAGCAGGGTGATCGACCACTTCATGAGTACATTCGGGAGTTCCAGAAATTGTTGAGCAGTGTGCCACATGTCGCCCCAGATGAGGCTCAGAAGGTATATTTGTTTGAGAGAGGGCTGCATCAGGATATTTATTATCTTGTTCACTCGCACCGATCATCGACTTTGGATGTGGCCATTGAGCATGCTCAGTGGGTTTCCTGAGGCACAGCGGTTATGTCAGAGAGGGACAGAGCGCCAGGATCCAGCTCCGGGGTGAGGCATCCGGTATCGCCTGATTTCGGACAGTCTAGTGGATCGGGACCCCCGGGGCCGCCACCATCCCAGTCTGAGGGTCGTGGATTTCAGAGGAGACGGAGATCAGGAGGTCCCCCACAGCCGAGGCACCAGCAGCAGTATCAGGATGTGTGTGTCATTTGCGGAGGACCGCATGCAGTGCAGCTGTGTGATCATAGACAGGGGCGATGCTTTTTGTGTGGACAGTCGGGACACTTTCTGGCAGCATGCCCTCGAGCAGTACTTTCGGTAATGCCGCTTGCGACAGCACCCCCGCTACCTTTCCCGGAAGAAGGAGCTCCCCCGACTTACCGCCAGCCAGACGAGGCCACGACGTCGAGGCAGCCAGGGCGACGACCACCCACATCGAGAGGATGAGTTTGGATTGCCCGATTGGAGGGCGCCAGGATAGTGGACCGCATGGTACCTGGTTTGTTTTCCTTTCCTTGTTGTTGAGATCGGAGTTTTGCACCCCTACTTGGTTGAGTTATTGGATTGTGGTTTAGGGTTGCGACCACAGCAGGGACAGCGTCAACACCTCTCTCCTTGTTATCCCGTTTTAACACCGAAACTGGCGAACGGGGCGAAAAATTTCGAAGGGCTACTTCAGAAATGGAGGCGATGCTGGAACCTGTTCTTGTTTGATCGGGGTGAAGGCATCGGTCCTTTGGAAATTTCGGACCTTTCGCTATTCTCGGCTGCTTTTCAAATTGAGAGAGAGTTGGAGTTGATGATGTTCCTGATATAGGTTGCATGTGGTATCGGTCCTTCGGATAGCGCGCCGACCACACCGATGGCTTGGAGCAGAGCGTTTGCCTCGGGCATGTTGCTTTTGAGTTTACAGTTGATGCCGGATTGATTCGGATCAACGCAGAAGCTCCAGCTCGATTCGGGGTTTTTCGGGCTTTGTATGCCGATTGAGGATGAGATTTGGAAATTACCGACTTCACCGTGGAGTGCCGGAAATTCAGGAACACTTGGAACAGGCGTACTTTCAGATTACAGCGAGGTTCGGGAGGTTATGGACTGACGCGGAGGATCCGGAGGCAAAAAGTGAGTCGGAACCGGCAATTTTGGAGCCGGTATTTGATTTGAGCACCCCGACTCAACAGATGAGCTTTTGAAGAGAAAAAGCTGCGGACACGTGTACTATCGATTTACAGCGAGGTTCGGGAGGTTCCGGACTGACGCGGAGGATCCGGAGGCAAAAAGTGAGTCAGAACTGACAGTTTCGGAGTCAGTTTTTGATTTGAGCACCCCGACTCAACGGATGAGCTTTTTGAAGAGAAAAAGCTGTGAGCGCGTGTATTTTCGATTTACAGCGGACTACGGGAGGTTCCGGGCAGCGGCGGAGAGCCCGAAGGCAAAAAGTGAGTTGGGGTGGACTTTTTGGATTAATTATTTAATTAATTTAGTTTTGCTTTATAAAAAGGGGCCTTCTCTTTTGCTTAGGAGAAAAGCACGAAAGAAAGGAAAAGAGAAAGAAAGAAAGAAAGAAGAAGAAAAGAGAGGAAATGGAAGAAGGAGAAAGAAATGAAGAGGGAAAGCAAGGGTTTTGAGGTGATTTTTGGTTGAGGACTCCCCGTTGATGCCGTTTGGAGCTTGTGGGCGTGCGGCGTGCGACGGCGAGGTAAGCATTTTCTGTTTTGTACAGTTTTTGGTGTTTTGGAGCTTTAAGGGATTTATTTATTGTTTTTATTTTAGTTTTCGTGCGCGGGGGGGGGGGGGGGGGGGGGTTGCCGCCGTGGGAGCCGCGCGCGCGCGCAATGGCGCACGCGCGGCCGGCGCGGCTGCTGCGCGGGCGCACAAAGGCGCCGCGCGGAGCAGCCGCCGGGGTGCTGCAACTCTGGCAGCACCCAGCGGCACTGCCGAGTGCGCTGGCAGCACCAGGGCGTTGCGCCCCGGTGCAGCGCCGCGCGGGCGCTGCAAGGCCGCGCGCGGCATGGCCGCGTGCAGGCGCGCGCGCGGCGCTGCCTGCCTGGCCGCGCGCGGGCCTGCGCGGGCGCGCGCGCAGCGCCGCAGGGCGCTACGCACAGCGCCGCTGGGCGCCGCGCGCAGCGTCGCAGGGCGCTGCGCACAGCGCCGCGCAGCGTCGCAGGGCGCTGCGCGGCGCGCTCCGGCACCGCGCAGCAGGTCGCTGCGCGGCGCGGCTTGGTTCGGCGCCGCGCGGCGGGCCTCCCTCGTCGCGCGGCTGGGATATCGCCGCGCGGCGGGCCTCCCTCGTCGCGCGGCTGGGATATCGCCGCGCGGCGGGCCTCCCTCGTCGCGCGGCTGGGATATCGCCGCTCGGCGTGCACCCGGACAGCGGGCTGCACCTCGGTTTGCGCGCCGGCGCTGTTTTTTCCGCCGTCGGGCGTCGTCTTCGCCGTCGGCGCTGTTTTCGTAGTATTTTCGCGAGCGGTTTCGCTAGCAGTTTTCGCAGGATTTTCGCGAGTGGTTTCGCTAGCAGTTTTCGCAGGATTTTTCGCGAGCGGTTTCGCTAGCAGTTTTCGCAGGATTTTTCGCGAGCGGTTTCGCTAGCAGTTTTCACAGGGTTTTTTCGCGAGCGGTTTCACAAGCCGTTTTTCGCTGTTTTTCGCTTGCAGTTTTGGGCAGTTTTCGCGAGCGGTTTCCGCAGTTTTCGCGCTGTTCTCGCGCAGTTTTCGCAAGCTGTTTCGCTAGCGGTTTTCGGAGTTTTTCGCAGTTTTCGCGCGGTTTTTGGCGAGCAGTTTTAGGCATTTTGCGAGCAGTTTTGCGAGCGGTTTTCGAGCAGTTTTTTCGCGAGCAGCTTTTCGCAAGTAGCTTCGTGAGCAGATTTTTGTGGAGGTTTTCGCAAGCTGTTTTTGAGCAGTTTTTCGCCGACGGAGGCCTTTTTCACCGCCGGATGCTCGGTTTTCGACCGTTTTGATTGATTTTGCGATTTCTTCGCTTCTGGCAGCTTGCAGTGCGGTTTTTAGCTTCCGTCGGGACCGGTTGTGAGTTTTTCCGTCGCGTGGACCCGCGGGCTTGTTTCGGGGCATCCGCTGAGTGCGCGATCGTGTGGTAGGACGCTGCGTGCCCCGTTTTGCGTGCGGACCTCGTGGAGGCAAGGTAATCCCGCTGAGCCCAATTGCAAGTGTCGACAAGCAATTGGTGGCAAGCTGAGGTGGGTTGGTTTTTCTCTCCAAGTCTACGGACTTCCTTCTAATTCTATTGTGATAGGATTGCATGCTAGTTTAAGTGTTTTCTTGGAACTTAACTAGCACCCCCGTCATATGTGCATGTGTTCTTTTATGCTTTAGACATCCCACACATTGCATATCCTTCTGGACATAGAGTTCTTCGCCCGGGTAGTGGGCCGAGTGGTCAGAGTGTTGTGGGACAGGTGTTGCACTCGGGCCTGGGGGCCGAGTGGGGTCTGGTGGCTGGGTTAGGCCAGTGTTGGTGTTTTGGGAACCGTTTCAGATAAACGGTGGTCCCGGGTTTTTAGTTTTCGCTGTTCTTCTCGTCCCCACCACGTTGTGATCGTGGTGCACGTGTGTTAGCAGGACCTTGAACCCAGAACCTTTTTTGGACGAACACATGATTTTAGTCAGCCAATGTTTTCTTCCAAGCCTCGCAGGGATGCCTGAGTCTATTCTTGTTTGATAGGACGAGGGCAGTGGCTCTTCGAGGTTTGGACATAAAACTTGTTTTCAAAGGATTTTCCTGAAAAGACTAAAAATTATTAAAAGATGGATTTCTCTCAGATCAAGGGGTTTTCTGAAATAACGTCACTGTTTCTTATAAACTTATTCACCCGAGATGATTCGGGTGATCTGGGTTCTAAGGGTTGTTTTCTTTCTTGGGGACGTAGGTGTTAGTCTCCCGGGGTTTCGGACCCTTCGCGGATCTGGCTGTGGAGCATCTCCAGCCGTGAGTTTGTGTGTTGAGACAGTTTCCCACTTTAACCGAGAGGGGCCGAATCCCTGAACGGTAAAGGATCGAGAGCTTCGATAGGCCGAGCCTAGAGACTGTTCTTGTTTGATTGGGGATTCTAGGCACGGGTCTATCGGGATGTTTCGGATCTTTGCCGCGTCAGTCGGTTCTTCTCGCCTATGAGTGGGGTGTTGTTGTGGGAGCCGTTGGGAGAGACGGTGGTCCCAGCTCTGTAGTACTTTCTTGGAGTGGGTCAGTGTGTGAGATTGAGTCGTGGAGGGTTCTCCGACTGAGTTGTGCTTGAGCATCGTGATACCGATCTGTTTGATCGTGGACTATAGCTTGCAGGAGCCACTGGTGAGACAGTGATACAGATGTGATACTTGAGTTCGGTGGGGTCGCTCCCCTCGAGCTACGCCCCGGGTGCGATGATGATACCGAGCCTGACGAGGCTGCGATGATGCGCCTAGTACATATACTAGAGGTCGCTTGATACCCTTGGCCGAGCTACCATGGGGTCACTTTGTGTGAGATCGAGATAGTCCGATTGGACGCCCTGGTTGATACACTGGGGGGCGCAGGCTTGACTCGACTGGACCCTATGTGGCAGTCGCTGAGATTTGGGTTACACTGAGAGAGTGATGGCATAGCATGTGTCATAGTAGAGTTTCTTGAGCATAGTACTTGTGACATATTGTCAGCAGCGAGTGGCTGGATACCATCATCCATATTCTCTTCCTATTGAGCATAGTAGATAGAGGCATGATAGCTGTAGATTCTTTTCCAGCTTATTTACATTATCACAGTCTTTTCTGTTATCTTATGCCTCTAGTAGACTTAGTGGGCAGACCGTGGTTCTTGGAGACGGTACCCACTGAGAACTACTGTACGATGTAGTTCTCACACCCTCTGTCGGTGACAGGTTGCTGAGGCTTTCTTCCGTTCCTGCCGAGCTTGACTGGACGGACCGAGGACAGGGTGTCGCGTGATAGTTCCCTACCAGCATTGTTATTTTAGAGTGAGGTAGATGTACCATCCCAGAATATGGGAGCTTGATTATGTATGGTTATATTTCCTGTTTAGCTATCTCCCATTTGGATTTGTAGATGTTGTATAGGTGGACTTCTATTTGTATCATCTTGTTTTTGGGAGATATGCTATGTTTTGTTGCAGCTTTGTAGTAGATGAGATTTTATATTACAGCTTTCTTATCCGCTCTGATATCTGGGTAGCTGTAGTTCTGTCTTTGCAGGTTAGACGCTTCGTCTGTACGGCAGTTTCCGTACAGATGGCGGATCTGTTAGCGCGCCCGGGTCACAGTTTCGACCCCGGGGCGTGACACCGGCACCCTTGGGCACTAACCTGGGAGTCACGGGTCGTATACCAGACCACTTTACCGGTAAAGAACATACACACGGGGAGCGACCCCGCTTATGTTCGTGAAGTACAGCAGTGCGGGCGATCAATCATGCAAATGCTCAAGCTCACGGTCCACAGACCGGGTAATCGGCAACAAGTCGGGAAATCCCAATAGGGATGCAATAATAGAATGCCAACTGAATCTCATCATATGCAATGACAGAAATATACAACCACTAAAGCATGGATCAGATGTAATCAGGAAGTACTGATAATCAGGTATAAATGTGCAAGCTAGCTAATGACCAATCAGGCATGGCAAATGTCCAGGAATAAGATCATAATAACTGGAAGCAAGCTAAGATCAATCGAGCATGGCAACATATAAGCTAGCAAGATAAGGATCAATCAAGTATGGCAACATATAGGCTGATAACTGATAATGATCAATGAATCAAGCAGATATAGCAATATAAAAGTGATGCTGATGAATAAAAAAGAGCAGGCTCAACAAGGAAATCTAGGCCATCACAAGAACAGGGGTGGTCCGACCAATTACGATACCCAAGAGGGCCGAAATGATAAAGCCCGGACCGAAGATAAACCCACCTGTCTGCAGGCGATCTGACAACTCCAACGGAATGCTCGAAGACTAGAGCCAAACCGTGCCAACCTGAATCATAAACATTGCTAAACTCAACCTTTTATTCAAATATTGGTATAATTACCAAAATGCCCCTCCCAAAAATTCCATTTGAATTTTCGGGAGACACGGGCTTTGACCCTTTGCCGCTGGCTCAACCAGATTCTACTGGGGCTCAACAGACGGCTAGGCGTAATCACCGCAATTCCTCAAATTGCGTGATTAACCCCGGGATGCCGTTAAACTGACGATTTTATCGATTTACAGACCGATAATCAATTTCTGCTCAACGAGAGCCGTTGGATCCCTAACGAAAAGCTTAGAGATCATGGACACACTGCCCGAGACAGCACGCGAAGTTACAATTGCGTTTAGACCCCTAGGATTTTCAAAAATCACATTTTTATAGCAATTTGAGAGCCGTTTTCGCTCGTTCTAACTATCGGAGCGTCATTTTAACGAACCGTCACCTCCAGTAGGTGACCCTCGACTCACTAAACACCGTGCTCACCATTTGGCAGCAGCACGGTACCCGAGAAAAACTTTGGGTGATAATTTACTTGCTAACATAGGCTAAATCGCATTATCCTTGCATTTTAATTTTTCGACTCGACCAAAGCAATTTCTGAGGCGAGCATCGCGTTCAGTGACCTCAAAATAGCCAGAAGCTTACTGTCGCGAAGTTCCATAATGCCCAAAACAGCTCTAGATCCAATAGATCTCATTTAAAGCTCTAATTATCCAAACTTTAATTCCTGACTGTGCCATCCTTAAACAAAGATGAACATCCTTCTCTGGACATCACAGGGACTCTCAGGCTTGCTCTGGAGCAACCCATAAGCAGTAGGATCAAAAGATCCAAGTCCCATTGCTCTCACATGGCCACAACAAGCTCCACACAAAATCCACTCAGTCCAAAATCGGATCTGAAGTGAGCATCAAGCTCAGGGGAGTGTGTGGAGGCATCTGGAGCTTTTCTGGATGCTAGATAATTGTTAAACAAAATTCGGGCTCATTGGGGCATTTCAACAAACACATGGTGGGCATTACTTCTAAACATGCAACAAACCCAAACCCAAGCGGCCACTCAGCAACCGTGGGTTCCTGAGTGCAATGGACAGCACCATAAGCTTCCTAGCATGCTTTTAAGAAGTTCTGGGCAAGTCAGGCCCGTCGGAGATCGCCGAACGGTCGGCCGCCATTAATGGCCGCGAGCTCCCTAATAGCCATTGATGGTGATTTCCCATTAATGTCTCTGGGCCACATGCAACAGCACCTACAGGTGCATCTCGACCCCACGAAGCTCACTGGGCTCGTGGTCGACGGCGAGGTACGGCAGCGGCGGCGGCGGCGGAGCAAGCTCGGTTTCGAGCTTTCCACCAACAATGGTGAATCTCCACCAAAGCTGCATGGACTCCATGCAAGTGCATGGATGGGATCCCCTTGATCCCAGTAAACTTCCCGACCATGTGCCCGGCGTCGAGGAGCGACGCCGGCGTCGGAGCAAGAAACTCGGCCAAGGCGCAAGAAACCCGAAAACTAGGGCTTAGGTTTTTGGTTCAACCGCTTGACCAAACTCCACAAAATTTTGTGGAGTTGATCATCTCCTCCTACAGTTTCTACCCATCATTTTATTTCTTTATTTGGTCGAGTGGTGGCGACACAAACCGAGGCGGAGCTCTTGGCGGTGCAACTTGGCCGCCGGCCAACCGGAGCTTTTCCCATTTTGTGGATGGGCTGGAAAGAATCCTTAGGTGATAAGGAGGACACTTCCAAGGGTCTCGGGCCAAAGAAACCAAAGGATCAAGGGAACTCACCTCGCCGGAGTTGGAGAAGAAGGATGAAGCCGGTTTCCTTCCCCGACGTCGCGCAGCCTCCCAGCAGCCTCAGCCTTGATCTCCAGACACAGGAGAAACCTCCAGAGACCTTAGGAAGAAGCTAGAGGATCTTGGGAGAAACCTTCACTCCTATTCTCTCCCTCTCGGTTTTTGTAACAAGGGGAATTGTGGGGGTGACTCCGAGCTAAAGGGAGGGAGGCGTTTTGCTTCTTCAATGCACCCAAGACTTAAAAGCTTCCAAAAAGGGATCTGTAACCCCCCCCCCCCCCCCCCCCCCCGCCCATGGGCAGCCCAAAGGTCCCAAGCCAATTCCAAAAAAATATCTTTTGCTACAATATGCTATTTGGTCCTTTTATCTTATGCTTCCAACACCCTCGTCCATTGCTGTAGATCACATATACTGTAAGGACCTCCAACAATAAGCCTTAAATAATTTGATCAATGAAATATCTAAGTTTTTGTAAAAATACGCAATTTTTCGACACTTTTCACGCATTTCGAGACGAACGGGTCGTCGAAATGGAAAACAAACTTCGCCACGACGTCCGGCTCGTCGAGACCTTTCAATTAGCGTATTTGCTTTCTTGATTTGATGCTCGAATGAATTCTCGGGCCATGAAATACTGCAATTTGCACTATTTGACACGCATTCCCATGCACCAGAGTCGCCAAACGCGAATTCCGTCTGTGCCATTGCGTTCAGAATGTCGAAATTAGCCAGAAACGACTACTCGTAGTGCTATGCTTGGGGTCCAGACAGCGAAACAGCCGACGATGGTCGAGAGGGGAATTAAATCAGGGATTACTATTCACAACTTAAGTTGTGGGCCCCGCAACTTCTTCGCTGATTTGCGGAAAATCCGACCGTCGGATCGAAAACTTTTGAATATCAATCTTTCATGTTTCGACGATACGGTCGCGCTGGTGATCTCAGATTTTCGAGATCAGACCCCGAATAAAAGTCGATATTTTCGGGCAACATTTGCACTACGAATATTCCATTTTTACCATTTAAATAATCCAGAAAATTATTTAAACTTAGATTTTGGATTTCAAAAATTATGGTTACTACATCACCCACCACTTATAAGAAGTTTCGTCCCCGAAACTTAAACTTAACTAAACCACTATTAAGCCTCTAACAGGTTCGCAGTAGCGACAATCAGTCACAAACTATCGACAACTCTCAAACTACTCATTTAGACCCAATCTGATACTCCCCATTACAGGGCAGAGTATTTCCTCAGGTCTTTCGGCAGTAAGTTGTCTGCAGCCAACGTGCTTACCAAAAGAAAAACGAAATACTATAGATCTGTCGGCAACAACTAGTTGGGGACCAATACCCATCAGAAGGTATATTGTATACCTCCCATCACAGTCTCTATGTCGATGACATGACCTCTATCAAGGGTCACTATCATTTCGTGATCATAAATACCACCCTGGCTAACTCATAGGAGAGTCTACGTCGGTCCACAAAATCTGTGCAAAAGGTGGAGCCAATTTGAATCCATCCCAAAACAGGGTTACCATCGGGCTTACAGGCCGCAGAATTATGATACTGAGACACTGAAGGATCAACAACTTGTTCTATCTCTAGGCAAACGGTGGGGCCGGTGCAATAATAGCAGTCATCTACTACTATGCCATCTGCCAGGCGATTACGGCAAAAGCGGTGGTCTGACCTTCAACCGCTATAACTAATCCGAGCCCTCTGGCTCCACTGGAACTTCAAGCCCACGGCCAACACCATGACCGCGGTTAACCCTGCACTAGCAACAACCCCCAGGCCCAGAGCGCGTACGAACGCCGCTCATAACCACAACAATGAGACTCAACTGTGTGTGAACACACCTGAGATCCAATCCACTATACAAATATCCCTCGCTCTCTCATGAACACAAGTCATCCTAGGGTTCGTTCCTAACCAAAACTAGGCATCATCATCCTATTTCACTGATACCATCTAATCTGTCACGCCCCGAGTTCGAAAAACAGAGTCTAATTTTTTTTTTTTTTTTCAGAGTTTATAAAATCCAGTCATGGCGCAACAGACCGCCACATATATAGAAAATTCCCAATCCCCATTGGATTGAGCCTTTTCTATACATGCTCGGCTCTATAATGGCAAACCAACATCAGAGTAGTCTAAAATACGAACTCTAAAGAACTAATAAACAAAATACAAATATTACAACAACTTATTACAAATTGAATTAGAAGCTTGAAACTGAAATAACAACGGCTATCCAGGGTCAAATTTAACGCGGCATCTCACCAACACGTCCCAACGTCCCAACACCCTCTCGACCTGAAAAATGGTCACCCAGGGGGTGTGAGATACATCGACAGTGCATCCCAGTGGGCACGACGAGCCGAGAAATAGCAGATCGTACCTACTGGCATACAATAACTAGCGGATAGTAAGAGATCATTAGGCAAGGCAGTTATATATCATGGTGCTGTAATATCAACAATAGGCAAAGCAGAGATATTTGGTGCTGTAAACAATAGGCAAAGCAGATATATTTGGTGCTGTAAATTAAAGAAGGCTTAAACAATTACTAAGCAATTATAGGATGATAACTATAACAGGAATAGGAACTAGGAAATCATGAGGTATGATAAAAACAGGTTAAACAGGCAACATATGCATCAATAATAGAACAAGCAGATACCCAATCAAGCCACCATATTGGTCTATAAAACCTCAGGGAAAAACACCGAACCTGGCATCAAACAGAAGCATGCTGATATAGATTCTAATCAAAACTGAACAAGCACTGTGTAATCATAAGAGTATGGTGTAAAGCAGATTAAACAGGCAATTTATGCATCAATGGAAGAACAAGCAAGTACCCAATCAAAAGCCACCATATTGGTCATCAAGACCTCAGGGAAAAACTCGCCGAACCTGGCACCAACCTGGCTGACATACTCTGGCACCCTCGAGCACTAACCTGGGAGTCAACACTCCGGCACCCTTGGTCACTAACCTGGGAGTCATGGGTCGTATACCAGACCACTTTACCGGTAAAGAACATACACACGGTGAGCGACCCCGCTTATGTTCGTGAAGTACAGCAGTGCGGGCGATCAATCATGCAAATGCTCAAGCTCACGGTCCACAGATTGGGTAATCGGCAACAAGCCGGGAAATCCCAACAGGGATGCAACAACAGAATGCCAACTGAATCTCATCATATGCAATGACAGAAATATACAACCACTAAAGCATGGATCAGATGTAATCAGGAAGTACTGATAATCAGGTATAAATGTGCAAGCTAGCTAATGACCAATCAGGCATGGCAAATGTCCAGGAATAAGATCATAACAACTGGAAGCAAGCTAAGATCAATCGAACATGGCAACATATAAGCTAGCAAGCTAAGGATCAATCAAGTATGGCAACATATAGGCTGATAACTGATAATGATCAATGAATCAAGCAGATATAGCAATATAAAAGTGATGCTGATCAATAAAAAAGAGCAGGCTTAACAAGGAAATCTAGGTCATCACAAGAACAGGGGTCCGACCAATTACGATACCCCAGAGGGCCGAAAGCACGGACCGAAGATAAACCCATCTGTCTGCAGGCGATATGACAACTCCAACGGAATGCTCGAAGACTAGAGCCAAAACGTGCCAACCTGAATCATACACATTACTAAACTCAACCTTTTATTCAAATATTGGTATAATTACCAAAATGCCCCTACTGAAATTCCATTTGAATTTTCGGGAGACACGGGCTTTGACCCTTTGCCGCTGGCTCAACCAAATTCTACTGGGACTCAACAAACGGCTCGGCATAATCGCCGCAATTCCTCAAATTGCGTGATTAACACCGGGATGCCGTTAAACCGACGATTTTGTCGATTTACGGACCGATAATCAATTTCTGCTCAACGAGAGCCGTTGGATCCCTAACGAAAAGCTTAGAGATCATGGACACACTGCCCGAGACTGCACGCCAAGTTACAATTACGTTTAGACCCCTAGGATTTTCAAAAATCACACTTTTATAGCAATTTGAGAGCCGTTTTCGCTCGTTCTAACTATCAGAGCGTCATTTTAACGAACCGTCACCTCCAGTAGGTGACCCTCGACTCACTGAACACCGTGCTCACCATTTGGCAGCAGCACGGTACCCGAGAAAAACTTCGGGTGATAATTTACTTTGTAACATAGGTTAAATCGCATTATCCTTAATTGCATTTTAATTTTTCGACTCGACCAAACCAATTTTTGAGGCGAGCATCGCGTTCAGTGACCTCAAAATAGCCAGAGGCTTACTGTCGCGAAGTTCCATAATGCCCAAAATAGCCCTAGATCCAATAGATCCCATTTAAAGCTCTAATTATCCAAACTTTAATTCCTGACTGTGCCATCCTTAAACAAAGATGAACATCCTTCTCTGGACATCACTGGGACTCTCAGGCTTGCTCTGGAGCAACCCATAAGCAGTAGGATCAAAAGATCCAAGTCCCATTGCTCTCACATGGCCACAACAAGCTCCACACAAAATCCACTCAGTCCAAAATCGGATCTGAAGCGAGCATCAAGCTCAGGGGAGTGTGTGGAGGCATCTGGTGCTTTTCTGGATGCTAGATAATTGTTAAGCAAAATTCGGGCTCATTGGGGCATTTCAACAAACACATGGTGGGCATTACTTCTAAACATGCAACCAACCCAAACCCAAGCGGCCACTCACCAACCGTGGGTTCCTGAGTGCAATAGACAGCACCATAAGCTTCCCAACAAGCTTTTAAGAAGTTCTGGGCAAGTCATGCCCGTCGGAGATCGCCGAACGGTCGACCGCCATTAATGGCCGCGAGCTCCCCAATGGCCATTGATGGTGATTTCCCATTAATGGTTCTGGGCCACAAGCAACAGCACCTAAAGGTGCATCTCGACCCCACGAAGCTCACTGGGTTCGTGGTCGACGGCGAGGAACGGCGGCGGCGGAGCAAGCTCGGTTTCGAACTTTCCACCAACAATGGTGAATCTCCACCAAAGCTGCATGGACTCCATGCAAGTGCATGGATGGGATCCCCTTGATCCCAGTAAACTTCCCGACCATGTGCCCGACGCCGAGGAGCGATGCCGGCGCCGGAGCAAGAAACTCGGCCAAGGCGCAAGAAACCCGAAAACTAGGGCTTAGGTTTTTGGCTCAACCGCTTGACCAAACTCCACAAAATTTTGTGGAGTTGATCATCTCCTCCTACAGTTTCTACCCATCATTTTATTTCTTTATTTGGTCGAGTGGTTGCGACACAAACCGAGGCGGAGCTCTTGGCGGTGCAACTTGGCCGCCGGCCAACCGGAGCTTTTCCCATTTTGTGGATGGGCTGGAAAGAATCCTTAGGTGATAAGGAGGACACTTCCAAGGGTCTCGGGCCAAAGAAACCAAAGGATCAAGGGAACACACCTCGCCGGAGTTGGAGAAGAAGGATGAAGCCGGTTTCCTTCCCCGACGTCGCGCAGCCTCCCAGCAGCCTCAGCCTTGATCTCCAGACACAGGAGAAACCTCCAGAGACCTCAGGAAGAAGCTAGAGGATCTTGGGAGAAACCTTCACTCCTATTCTCTCTCTCTCGGTTTTTGTAACAAGGGGAATTGTGGGGGTGACTCCGATCTAAAGGGAGGGAGGCGTTTTGCTTCTTCAATGCACCCAAGACTTAAAAGCTTCCAAAAAGGGATCTGTAACCCCCCCCCCCCCCCCCCCCCCCATGGGCAGCCCAAAGGTCCCAAGCCAATTCCAAAAAAACATCTTTTGCTACAATATGCTATTTGGTCCTTTTATCTTATGCTTCCAACACCCTCGTCCATTGCTGTAGATCACATATACTGTAAGGACCTCCAACAATAAGCCTTAAATAATTTGATCAATGAAATATCTAAGTTTTTGTAAAAATACGCAATTTTTCGACACTTTTCACGCATTTCGAGATGAACGGGTCGTCGAAATGGAAAACAAACTTCGCCACGACGTCCGGCTCGTCGAGACCTTTCAAGTAGCATATTTGCTTTCTTGATTTGATGCTCGAATGAATTCTCGGGCCATGAAATACTACAATTTGCACTATTTTGCACGCATTCCGATGCACCAGAGTCGCCAAACGCGAATTCCGTCAGTGCCATTGCGTTCAGAATGTCGAAATTAGCTAGAAAAGACTACTCGTACTGCTATGCTTGGGGTCCAGACAGCGAAACGGCCCACGATGGTCGAGAGGGGAATTTAATCAGGGATTACTATTCACAACTTAAGTTGTGGGCCCCGCAACTTCTTCGCTGATTTGCGAAAAATCCGACCGTCGGATCGAAAACTTTTGAATATCAATCTTTCATGTTTCGACGATACGGTCGCGCTGGTGTTCTCAGATTTTCGAGATCAGACCCCGATTAAAAGTCGATATTTTCGGGCCATATTTGCACTACGAATAATCCATTTTTACTATTTAAATAATCCAGAAAATTATTTAAACTTAGATTTTGGATTTCAAAAATCATGGTTACTACATCACCCACCACTTATAAGAAGTTTCATCCCCGAAACTTAAACTTAACTAAACCACTATTAAGTCTCTAACAGGTTCGCAGTAGCGACAATCAGTCACAAACTATCGACAACTCTCAAACTACTCATTTAGACCCAATCTGATACTCCCCATTACAGGGCAGAGTATTTCCTTAGGTCTTTCGACAGTACGTTGTCTGCAGCCAACGTGCTTACCAAAAGAAAAACGAAATACTATAGATCTGTCGCCAACAACTAGTTGGGGACCAATACCCATCAGAAGGTATATTGTATACCTCCCATCACAGTCTCTATGTCGATGACATGACCTCTATCAAGGGTCACTATCATTTCGTGATCATAAATACCACCCTGGCTAACTCATAGGAGAGTCTACGTCGGTCCACAAAATCTGTGCAAATGGTGGAGCCAATTTGAATCCATCCCAAAACAGGGTTACCATCGGGCTTACAGGCCGCTGAATTATGATACTGAGACACTGAAGGATCAACAACTTGTTCTATCTCTAGGCAAACAGTGGGGCCGGTGCAATAATAGCAGTCATCTACTGCTATGCAATCTGCCAGGCGATTACGGCAAAAGCGGTGGTCTGACCTTCAACCGCTATAACTAATCCGAGCCCTCTGGCTCCACTGGAACTTCAAGCCCACGACCAACACCATGACCGCGGTTAACCCTGCACTAGCAACAACCCCCAAGCCCAGAGCGCGTACGAACGCCGCTCATAACCACAACAATGAGACTCAACTGTGTGTGAACACACCTGAGATCCAATCCACTATACAAATATCCCTCGCTCTCTTGTGAACACAAGTCATCCTAGGGTTCGTTCCTAACCAAACCTAGGCATCGTCATCCTATTTCTCTGATAACATCTAATCTGTCACGCCCCGAGTTTGAAAAACAGAGTCTAATTTTTTTTTTTTTTTTTTCAGAGTTTATAAAATCCAGTCATGGCGCAACAGACCGCCACATATATAGAAAATTCCCAATCCCCATTGGATTGAGCCTTTTCTATACATGCTCGGCTCTACAATGGAAAACCAACATCAGAGTAGTCTAAAATACGAACTCTAAAGAACTAATAAACAAAATACAAATATTACAACAACTTATTACAAATTGAATTACAAGCTTGAAACTGAAATAACAACGGCTGTCCAGGGTCAAATTTAACGCGGCATCTCACCAACACGTCCCAACGTCCCAACACCCGCTCGACCTGAAAAATGGTCACCCAGGGGGTGTGAGATACATCGACAGTGTATCCCAGTGGGCACGACGAGCCGAGAAATAGCAGATCGTACCTACTGGCATACAATAACTAGCGGATAGTAAGAGATCATTAGGCAAGGCAGTTATATATCATGGTGCTGTAATATCAACAATAGGCAAAGCAGAGATATTTGGTGCTGTAAACAATAGGCAAAGCAGATATATTTGGTGCTGTAAATTAAAGAAGGCTTAAACAATTACTAAGCAATTATAGGATGATAACTATAACAGGAATAGGAACTAGGAAATCATGAGGTATGATAAAAATAGGTTAAACAGGCAACATATGCATCAATAATAGAACAAGCAGATACCCAATCAAGCCACCATATTGGCCTATAAAACCTCAGGGAAAAACACCGAACCTGGCATCAAACAGAAGCATGCTGATATAGATTCTAATCAAAACTGAACAAGCACTGTGTAATCATAAGAGTATGATGTAAAGCAGATTAAACAGGCAATTTATGCATCAATGGAAGAACAAGCAAGTACCCAATTAAATGCCACCATATTGGTCATCAAGACCTCAGGGAAAAACTCGCCAAACCTGGCATCAACCTGGCTGACATACTCTGGCACCCTCGAGCACTAACCTGGGAGTCAACACTCCGGCACCCTTGGGCACTAACCTGGGAGTCATGGGTCGTATACCAGACCACTTTACCGGTAAAGAACATACACACGGTGAGCGACCCCGCTTATGTTCGTGAAGTACAGCAGTGCGGGCGATCAATCATGCAAATGCTCAAGCTCACGGTCCAAAGATCGGGTAATCGGCAACAAGCCGGGAAATCCCAACAGGGATGCAACAACAGAATGCCAACTGAATCTCATCATATGCAATGACAGAAATATACAACCACTAAAGCATGTATCAGATGTAATCAGGAAGTACTGATAATCAGGTATAAATGTGCAAGCTAGCTAATGACCAATCAGGCATGGCAAATGTCCAGGAATAAGATCATAATAACTGGAAGCAAGCTAAGATCAATCGAACATGGCAACATATAAGCTAGCAAGCTAAGGATCAATCAAGTATGGCAACATATAGGCTGATAACTGATAATGATCAATGAATCAAGCAGATATAGCAATATAAAAGTGATGCTGATCAATAAAAAAGAGCAGGCTTAACAAGGAAATCTAGGCCATCACAAGAACAGGGGTCCGACCAATTACGATACCCCAGAGGGCCGAAAGCACGGACCGAAGATAAACCCATCTGTCTGCAGGCGATATGACAACTCCAACGGAATGCTCGAAGACTAGAGCCAAAACGTGCCAACCTGAATCATAAACATTGCTAAACTCAACCTTTTATTCAAATATTGGTATAATTACCAAAATGCCCCTACTGAAAATTCCATTTGAATTTTCGGGAGACACGGGCTTTGACCCTTTACCGCTGGCTCGACCAAATTCTACTGGGACTCAACAAACGGCTCGGAATAATCGCCGCAATTCCTCAAATTGTGTGATTAACACCGGGATGCCGTTAAACCGACGATTTTGTCGATTTACGGACCGATAATCAATTTCTGCTCAACGAGAGCCGTTGGATCCCTAACGAAAAGCTTAGAGATCATGGACACACTGCCCGAGACTGCACGTGAAGTTACAATTGCGTTTAGACCCCTAGGATTTTCAAAAATCACACTTTTATAGCAATTTGAGAGCCGTTTTCGCTCGTTCTAACTATCAGAGCGTCATTTTAACGAACCGTCACCTCCAGTAGGTGACCCTCGACTCACTGAACACCGTGCTCACCATTTGGTAGCAGCACGGTACCCGAGAAAAACTTCGGGTGATAATTTACTTTGTAACATAGGTTAAATCGCATTATTCTTAATTGCATTTTAATTTTTTGACTCGACCAAACCAATTTTTGAGGCGAGCATCGGGTTCAGTGACCTCAAAATAGCCAGAGGCTTACTGTCGCGAAGTTCCATAATGCCCAAAACAGCCCTAGATCCAATAGATCCCATTTAAAGCTCTAATTATCCAAACTTTAATTCCTGACTGTGCCATCCTTAAACAAAGATGAACATCCTTCTCTGGACATCACTGGGACTCTCAGGCTTGCTCTGGAGCAACCCATAAGCAGTAGGATCAAAAGATCCAAGTCCTATTGCTCTTACATGGCCACAACAAACTCCACACAAAATCCACTCAGTCCAAAATCGGATCTGAAGTGAGCATCAAGCTCAGGGGAGTGTGTGGAGGCATCTGGTGCTTTTCTGGATGCTAGATAATTGTTAAGCAAAATTCGGGCTCATTGGGGCATTTCAACAAACACATGGTGGGCATTACTTCTAAACATGCAACCAACCCAAACCCAAGCGGCCACTCACCAACCGTGGGTTCCTGAGTGCAATAGACAGCACCATAAGCTTCCCAGCAAGCTTTTAAGAAGTTCTGGGCAAGTCATGCCCGTCGGAGATCGCCGAACGGTCGGCCGCCATTAATGGCCGCGAGCTCCCCAATGGCCATTGATGGTGGTTTCCCATTAATGGCTCTGGGCCACAAGCAACAGCACCTACAGGTGCATCTCGACCCCACGAAGCTCACTAGGTTCGTGGTCGACGGCGAGGAACGGCGGCGGCGGAGCAAGCTCGGTTTCGAGCTTTCCACCAACAATAGTGAATCTCCACCAAAGCTGCATGGACTCCATGCAAGTGCATGGATGGGATCCCCTTGATCCCAGTAAACTTCCGGACTATGTGCCCGGCGTCGAGGAGCGACGCCGGCGCCGGAGCAAGAAGCTCGGCCAAGGCGCAAGAAACCCGAAAACTAGGGCTTAGGTTTTTGGCTCAACCGCTTAACCAAACTCCACAAAATTTTGTGGAGTTGATCATCTCCTCCTACAGTTTCTACCCATCATTTTATTTCTTTATTTGGTCGAGTGGTTGCGACACAAACCGAGGCGGAGCTCTTGGCGGAGCAACTTGGTTGCCGGCCAACCGGAGCTTTTCCCATTTCGTGGATGGGTTGGAAAGAATCCTTAGGTGATAAGGAGGACACTTCCAAGGGTCTCGGGCCAAAGAAACCAAAGGATCAAGGGAACTCACCTCGTCGGAGTTGGAGAAGAAGGACGAAGCCGGTATCCTTCCCCGACGTCGCGCAGCCTCCTAGCAGCCTCAGCCTTGATCTCCAGACACAGGAGAAACCTCCAGAGACCTCAGGAAGAAGCTAGAGGATCTTGAGAGAAATCTTCACTCCTCTTCTCTCTCTCCCTCGGTTTTTGAAACAAAGGGAATTGTGGGGGTGACTCCGAGCTAAAGGGAGGGAGGCGTTTTGCTTCTTCAACGCACCCAAGACTTAAAAGCTTCCAAAAACGGATCTGTAACCCCCCCCCCCCCATGGGCAGCCCATGTTGGGTTATGTATAATTGGATCTAAATAGGGGAAAAACACCTAGAGGGGGGTGAATAGGTGTAAACAATAAACACTCGAAAATCTTTGCGATATAAAACCCAATGCGGAAAAATAAATAACACGCAGTGATTTTTACGTGGAAAACTCCAAACCGGAGTAAAAAACCACGGGACCGATAACACGGTGAAATCCACTAGAATTATAACACGTACAAAGGTGATATACCGTACTCACAGACGACTCAACCTTTTTCCATACGCTCCTAGTAGATCTTCTCCGCTCGCTCCGCAACGCTTCTCGAATCCACGATCTGCGTCCAACGCCGAATCCACGACGTCCGACCGAATCCACGGTCTTCACCCAGTAGCACGCTTCGAATCCACGAATGTACCTCGCTCCGAATCCACGAGAGCGGTAGCACCTTGAATCCACAAGGCCACGCGAGTCCACGCGCCGATTTTGGGAAATCGTTGTTTTTGGGTGGTGATGATCCGCCGAATACTTAGATTAGAAATAGATCGGAAATACCATCTAAGTATTCATTAATTTGATTCTACGCAAAATCTGAGTTTGGAAAACCTAGAATCAAATTAATAAAATAGATGAAGAAACATAGAATTAAATCTAGTATTTCCTTTATTCTCTATCTGTGGATTTTTCTATTTCGGTCGTATTTTTTCCATTTTTCGTTGTACCCTAAAAGATGAATTAAAGGGTCTATTTATAGGTTAGAAACCGTTGGAAGAGGATAAGAATAAAAAACTAACCTTTTCTGGAATTTTTCAGGACGGCGATCCGGATCGGATTTACGCGATCCGGATTGCAGTAACGAGACAGACAGTTTCCAGAAAAACAAAGGTTCGGGATCCGGATCGAAGTGCCTGATCCGGATCGTTCATACAATTCACCAAACACCAATGTTCGGGATTCGGATTGAACTGCCTGATCCGGATCGTTCATAAATTACGGTAAAAACCAGTGTTCGGGATCCGGATCAAAGGAGGCTACGATCCGGATTGAATTTGCGTATGAACTAACACCCTTCGGGATCCGGATCGAAGTGTCTGATCCGGATCCTGAACATGTCCCATGTCCAGTTTTTGATTTTTATGCAATTAAAAATTTATCCAAGTGTTTCTACACTATAAGAAGTATTCGAATCACCAAAGATAATTAGTTAAACATACCTGATCCTTTTGAATTCTTCTTTCTTGAGATTGAGTTACATGATCCAACCTTCTTTATCTTCAATCTTCAAGACTTAACCGAATTCACGAAATACGCCAACTCAAATTCCGTAACAATCTCCCCCTTTGGCGGTTTCGTGACAAAACACAAATCCACTCAAGAAAATTCAAAAAGATATTTTTGTTGATATCACCATACAACAAAAATTTACAATGAGATCCAAATAAAGATGGATACATGAGTTAAACTCCTAAAACAGACTCTAGACTTAGACATCTGTACTCTCTGCAAAGGAAATCATTCTTGACAAAAGAAATCGTTAGATATCTCAAGAATTTTATGTCATTCAAAAACCACACACAGAGATGAAGTTTATACTCATTTATACTTACCATGACATTTATACATTCAGATATGTAATTGGATCATAGTTAGAAAACCAACATATCTTCTATGCATTCAAAATCCAAATGTCACAACATTGTTAGTCAACATCAACTTGTTAGTTATATTACATGCCCAAATAGTTAATCGAATAATTAGTCGAGGCATGCATGCAATCACAAAAGAAAACCAAAAAGTTGAAGTTATACTTACCTTCATGGTTCACAACTGGTTATACTTACTTTCATGGTTCGCAACTGGTCAATCGATCATAGTTTCTTTGTTTCTGTTCTAATATTCTCTCATTGTTTCTGTTCTAATATTCTCTCCCCCTTTTTGTCACAAAGTTAGCCAAAATTACAAAAATAATAAGGAGAGTTAAAAAGTTCGAGAACCAAAAGTTTGAGAACAAAAACTAAACAAAAGTTAAAACCTGCACAAAAATTAAAACCTGCCAAGAAAAGAAAAGTTAGAATATGAGGTTAGATCATCCCGAGTCAGAACTGGTGGGATTGCTACAATCCAACTTCTTCAAAATTGCTTTAAGCAATTTTGATATTGTGGAACACTTTCTTTTCATCTTGTGTTGCTCAGAGATAATCTGTTGGAGGTTTGTGGACAAACTGTCTTGTTCAGCAGACAATCTCCGCTGTTCTTGTCGAATGGAGGACCATACATTCGCTTTTGCAGTGTGTCTCCAGGACGTTGAGGGATGCAGTGTAGATGCAGATGGTGCACCTTGTCCTTCATTCCATGAAGATTCTCTAGGGAGAGAGCGAGCTCTGGTGAGGGGTTCATCAATCTGAATTCCAGTGCCCCTTGAATTCTTTCGCCTAGTGTACTGCTTGGTTGTTGAGGAAGATTTCGTCAGCTTTTTGCTCTTTAAGTACAACCTGTTTTCTTGATCAACAGCTTGTTGTGCTTGTTTACAGATTTTCTCCCAATCTTCTTCATCTGATTCTGAATTATTTTGACACACTTTCTGTTACGGCATTTTCGTGTTGGCATATTTCGTGAGTCAAGTCAGTGAGTTGAGTCGGAGTCTTAAAGGGATCAAATTGTCAATCAGCAATCAAAGACTTAGAGAAGATTCAACAAGAGCTCAAGTTGACACTCAGTGTCTTGAGTCTTGAAGATTGAAGTTGAAGAATTGTGGATCAGTTACATCAATCTCAAGAAGAAAGTATTCAAAAGGATCAGGTATGGTTAACTAAATAATTTTGGTGATCCGAATACTTTCTTATAGTGTAGAAACACTTGGATGAATTTTTAATTGCATAAAAATCAAAAACTGGACATGGGACATGTTCAGGATCCGGATCAGACAGTCCAATCCGGATCCCGAAGGGTGCTTGTTCATTGGCAAATCCGATCCGGATCAAAGGTCATTTCGATCCGGATCCCGAACATGGGTTTTTGCTGGAATATATGAACGATCCGGATCGGGCATTTCAATCCGGATCCCGAACCCTGTTTTTCTGGAATAGCCTGGCTCGTTACGACGATCCGGATCACAGTAAATCCGATCCGGATCGCCGTCCTGAAAATTTCTAGATAAGGTAAGTTTTTGATTCTTATCTCTTTCCAAAGGTTTCTAAACTATAAATAGACATTTAGGGTTTCTCAAAAACGTGGGGAGCACGGCCGATCAATTGATAAAACACTTGAGAGCAACCCTAGCGGCTAGGTTTTTATCGTTCTTCTTTATAGCCTCTTTTAGGTCAATTCGACGGTTCTTTCAAGAACATATCTTTTGTCGAATTGATCTAATCTTTGCTTAGAGATTTTTCCCATGGATCTTTATTGATAATCTAAGCAAAGGATCACCATCGAAGCCAATATTCTTACCGGCTGAGTTTGCGTCGTGGATTCGACGTGGCATCGTGGATTCGGTGTGCTAAAGGCGTTTCGTGGATTCGAAACGTGTGCTCGTGGATTCGAGTGGCGTTCGTGGATTCGAACGTGTGCAGTGGACGTGCAATCGTTGGAGCGCAAGGTCCGAAGAAGTTGAAGGAGGGGTTAAATCCGTGGAGACGGTAATCACCTTGTTATTCTTCTTTTCTTAGTGGATTGTTATTGCGTGCACATCCAATCGATGAGCGCAAGGTCCGAAGAAGCTGAAGGAGGGGTTTGAGTCCGTGGAGTCGGTAATCACCTTGTTATTCTTCTATTCTTAGTGGATTGTTATTGCGTGTTGGTCCCGTGGTTTTTCTCCTGGATTGGAGTTTCCACGTATATCTCGGTGTGCTGTTTTTATTTTCCGCATTTATTTTTATTTTGCACTGAGATTTGGTTTTATAAGTATTACACCTATTCACCCCCCTCTAGTTGTTTGATAGTACCTATTTAGATCCTTGTGGATCCTATATATAAACCTACACTTTCCTTGTCTGTTCTTGACTATCTGCTTCAGCCTCTAAATCCCTGACAAGAAGAAACTCACCTTTCCGTTGAGTTTTCTTAGCTCTTTTCAGTTTGTTTGTTGCTCGAGTGTGTACCATTGCAACTACCAGAAAGATGATCCATGCAAACGCCATTGTTGCTATTACTTGTGAAAAGAAATCCTGTGAGCAACAACTCAAGAACACGAAAAATTGTTAATTTTCAAAAATTTGAAAAATCGTACCCAAACAATCATTATCGTGTAGAGAGACTAAGAATCAAATTAGTTTTGCAAAAAGAATTTTAAAAATAGATCAATCGCATGATTTTCGAAAATTCCCATTATATGCCCTAAAACCGAAATTTTTGAAATCGAAGGCCAAAAATCCGTTTATCATTAGAATACCTGGCATATAATCAAAACTAATCTACCCAGAGTTCTTATTTCAAAAGAAATTTGATCAAAAACCATCCACAAACGAAAAAGATGCAGAAATTTCATCACGTTTTGAGGAAGAATATGAAAAACTGTGAAAAACCGAGATTTTGATCAATAAAACTTACTTAGAATCGAAGAACTTGAGTTTGTAAGCTTCCAAGACGGATGAATTCTAGAGAGAGAAGCTCTGGAGACTTTGGAACAAAAGATTGAAGTAAAAAGAAATCAAACTCCTTTTGTTCTATATAAAACCCTAGCCGCGATCCGGATCAGTTCGTGATTCCGATCCGGATCGGCTACCCGCAGAAAATACCTGCGTTCGGGATCCGGATCGGCTTGTCCAATCCGGATCGGCTCCAACTTTTTCTTTAGAAAAATTCAGAAAAATTCTAGAAAATCCAGAAAAAGATTGTAAGCACTTTTGTGTATCAACTTTAACCAAAAATCATCATTTCATATCAAAAGAAATAGATTATACTAAATCTATCAATAATAGCCAAATAATGAAATGAAGATTTATAAAAATTAAATCCCTTAAAGTTGAACAACTTCAATTACATCTAACTTGATCTTATGAGTAATGCCTTTATCAAATCATCAATTCGGTAAAGAAAATGAAATACCAAGATCAATAGATGTCTGAAATCCCAGATAAGTTAGATAATATATCTAGTCAATTTATTGTAAGGAGTGGCTCTTTGAGCATCTTTCAATAAAATCCCCACCTTATACCAACCTTGAAATTTTGACAGAGTCAAGTATTTCAACATGCATTTTATTTAATCAAACTTGAAAACCCTTGCTTGGTATACATGTGGTAGCTGCACACAGTACTCGGACGACCGAGGTGGTAGCTCTTTCCTCCATGTGGTGGTAGTTTTCACACTCCTCATTGGGATGTAACTCTTTCCACATCTTTTGAGCATATTACATTTCTTTGACTCCCCCTCAATTGGCTATCAATTATTTAAGATATAAAATATTCAATCAAATATTGATCTCGATTTCATACTCGACTAAATAGTCAAATAAGATAAAAACTATACCAAGAGATCATCGAGAGAGAAATTGACTTTGATCAAAACAAAGATGATTTAATTCACATAAATGATCATTGTATCAAATGAATTATTATGATATCCAAAGCATAATAAATTTCTAAACATATAAAAGGATGCAGTTAATGTCAATAAAACTAATGCTCAATTAATGTTCTATGTCTAAGCATAGATAATGAACAAAAACACAAAAACAAAACCTAACCTAAACAAGAGTTTCAAAAAGAGGTTATTTCAAGGAAAGCATTCCAATTGCTTTACGCAAATGAATAAAACGTTTTTGATCCAAAGGTTTTGTTAAAAAGTCAGCTAATTGATCTTCAGTTGAAATGTAGAAAATTTGAAGAATATTTGATTCAACTAGCTCTCTAAGAAAATGATATCTAAGTTCAATTTGTTTTGTTCTTCAGTGCAACACAGGGTTTTTTGAAATGTTTATAGCACTAGTGTTGTCACATAAAACAGTTATCGAAGTTGCTGAAATCCGGAAGTCGCTCAACACGCTTTTCATCCAAATGAGTTGAGTTGAACAACTACCCACTGAGATATATTTCGCTTCGGCAGTCGAGAGTGCAATACAGTTTTGCTTTTTACTATGCCATGCAACAAGGCAATGGCCAAGATAAAAACATGCACCACTCGTACTTTTCCGATCATCCACTGATCCTGCCCAATCGGCATCTGAATATCCTATAATGTCAAGACTTGTTCCCATAGGATACCAAATTCCGAAGTTTACAGTTCCTTTGACGTACCGGATGATTCGTTTCACCGCTTTCAGGTGATCCTCCTTCGGTGCTGACTGATATCTCGCGCAGATCCCAACACTAAAGGATATGTCCGGGCGACTAGCTGTGAGGTAGAGTAGACTTCCAATCATACTTCGATAGAGTTTCTCGTCTACACTATCACTAAGAGATTCACTTCCTAATCCCTTATTGCTAGTTCCCATAGGAGTAGGAAAATCTTTAGAATCTTCTAATCCGAATTTCTTTACCAACTCCTTTGCATACTTGGATTGACACAGATGGATGCCTTCACCATTTTGTTTCACTTGCAATCCAAGAAAGTATGTCAGTTCGCCCATCATAGACATCTCAAATTCGCTTTCCATGGTTTCTGCGAATTTAGAAGCATCATTATCCTTTGTTGCTCCAAATACAATGTCATCGACATAGATTTGTGCAACAATGAAGTTATCCTGATAATGCTTCACAAAGAGAGTCCGATCTGCTCCCCCTCGAGTATAGCCCTTCTCCAAAAGGTGTTTTGTCAACCTTTCGTACCACGCTCGCGGTGCTTGTTTTAAACCGTAAAGAGCCTTTTTCAAACGAAAAACATGGTTAGGTAGTTTGCAGTCTACAAAACCTTTCGGTTGAGCCACATAAACTTCCTCATTTAAAAATCCATTTAAAAACGCGCTCTTAACGTCCATTTGAAAGAGTTTTATTTTAAAGTGACAAGCAATAGCGAATAAGATACGAATGGACTCGAGTCTAGCTACAGGGGCGAACGTTTCATCAAAGTCTATACCTTCTATTTGAGAGTAGCCTTGAGCAACTAAACGTGCTTTGTTCCTGATGATGGTACCATCCTCATTTTTCTTGTTCTTGAAAATCCATTTAGTACCGATCACATTGTGTTGCTTCGGAGGCGTCATTAATTTCCACACTCATTTTCCAACAATTTTGGAAGACTGACCGTCTCCGAAAACTACAAGTCCTCCGGAGATTTTCTCAAAATTTTGAAAACAGTTTTTGTCACCGGTCATGTGACGGGAACAACCGCTATCCAGATACCAAGACGAATTATCATATGCATGCAAGGAAATATTTGTAACAAGACAAGGGAAGGTTTCACCTTTGAGTACCCAAACCTTTCGAGTTTTGGTGTACGTCGGAAATGATTGTGATGCTGATACCTTTGGTAAAAGCGTCTTGTTTGATCCATCGCTTTTCCTTGACGTCGTCGTCTTGTTTGATGAACTACCGAGGTTTTTTCCTTTCGAATGATTTGCATTTGATTTTCGAGGAATCACCATTTTGGTAGTCGTTGCAAGAGGTGCTTGAGTTGAGCGTTTGGCTCCCATCTTGCAATTTCTCCTTATGTGCCCTGCAATACCACAACGAAAACATACCTTGGTGCTTGACGATTCCGAAGAGGGGGAAGTTGGTTTGTCGTCGTTGTTTGTCGTCAAATCCGGTGTCGGAGGAGGAGATACCGACTTGGGCACAAAGACTGTCCCAACTAAACTAAAATTGTCTTCAGTTAGATTGTATCCGAGGCCGAATTTGTTTGATTGACCAAGACCAAGAAGCTTATCCAACTTACTCATTCCTGATGAAAATCGCTGTAAGTCATCCTTGAGTTGGAGAATAGTCTCTGTCATTTCCAATTTTTCCTGTCGAGCCTCGTTGTTGAGCTTCAAGAAGTAATTCGCTTTGTTCACCATATCTACATAATTCTTCTCGAATTTCTCATTGGACTCTTGAAGGGAAACATTTATTTTAATCAGATTATCCCTTTCCACTTCAAGAGCGTTTGAGAGAGAAGTTGCCATTTTTGCTTCTTCTTCGAGATCCTGCAATCTCCCTCTCAAACTCTTGTTTTGCTTTGCCAGTTTCTTTGAATCCCTCAAAAGCTTATGGTAGGCAAGAGCAAAGTCTTCACCTTCTGAATTATCCGATTCATCGTCCGTTGCAATTTTTTCAACAGTGGAGTTGGACAATGACTCGGATGTATTAGCCATTAAGCACATGAAGGGTGAAGATGTGGACGCGTGGAACGCCGTTGCGTTATCTTCTTCATCACTTGACGATGACTCATTTGACGATGAGGTGTCATCCCAAGTGACGGCTTGCATCGCTTTCTTCTTTGACGGATTCTTATTGGGACACTCCGTTGAGATATGGCCGTACCCTTGGCACTTGAAGCATTGGACTTGTCCTTCTGAGCTTTTCTTATCCTTAGAAAAACCCTCTTGCTTTCTTGATTTGAAACTTGAAGAACCTTTGCCTTTCTTCGACTTTACGAAGGATGGAGTTTTGCTTGAGTTACCCCTTCGAAAGTTTCGGCGAAATCTTCTTGTCAAGAGAGCGAGCTGCTTCTCAAAGTCCTCCATAGATAGGTTGACGTCATCGTCTGAGGAGGATGAATCCGCGTCTTTTTCTTTTGTTGTTTTCAATGCTAAACCTGAAGACTTAGAAGAGGATGCTTTTCCCGAAGAATAGTTAGTAGGAAATGTCATTTCATATGTTTGTAAAGAACCAACTAATTCTTCTACACGGATTTCGTCCGGGTGTTTAATAGTTTCAATGGCCGTAACCTTGGATCGAAATCTTTCAGGAAGAGTTCTTAATATTTTTCTTACAACTTTAAATTCTGGAATCTTCTCTCCCAAGTTAGCACATGAGTTTACGATGTCTTGCAATCGTGTATAATAATCTGTGAACGATTCATTTTCTGCCATGAAAATAGAGTCAAACTTGCTCGTAAGCATTTGCAGTTTCTGAATCTTCACAAGGTTAGTTCCCTCATGTGTAACTTGAAGAACATCCCAGATTTCTTTCGCAGTCTCACATGCCGAGACGCGAGAGAACTCAGTTTGAGACAAAGCATTAAATAGAGCATTAATCCCTTTGCCATTGTAAGAAGAAAAATCTATCTCTTCCTTGGTCCATTTCGACCTAGGTTTGATGGTGTGAACATCAGCAATAATTTCAGTTGGATTAGACCATCCTAATTCAATTGATTGCCACACCCGTTCGTCAATGGAAATTAAAAAGGCTTTCATCCGTACTTTCCAGTACGCATAATTTGTTCCATCGAAGAACGGAGGTCTGTTGATGTTTCCACCTTCAACCATTGTTTACAACCCTATTCCCTCTCTGATACCACTTGTTGGGTTATGTATAATTGGATCTAAATAGGGGAAAAAACACCTAGAGGGGGGTGAATAGGTGTAAACAATAAACACTCAAAAATCTTTGCGATATAAAACCCAATGCGGAAAAATAAATAACACGCAGAGATTTTTACGTGGAAAACTCCAAACCGGAGTAAAAAAACACGGGACCGATAACACGGTGAAATCCACTAAAATTATAACACGTACAAAGGTGATATACCGTACTCACAGACGACTCAACCTTTTTCCATACGCTCCTAGTAGATCTTCTCCGCTCGCTCCGCAACGCTTCTCGAATCCACGATCTGCGTCCAACGCCGAATCCACGACGTCCGACCGAATCCACGGTCTTCACCCAGTAGCACGCTTCGAATCCATGAACGTACCTCGCTCCGAATCCACGAGAGCGGTAGCACCTTGAATCCACAAGGCCACGCGAGTCCACGCACCGATTTTGGGAAATCGTTGTTTTTGGGTGGTGATGATCCGCCGAATACTTAAATTAAAAATAGATCGGAAATACCATCTAAGTATTCATTAATTTGATTCTACTCAAAATCTGAGTTTGGAAAACCTAGAATCAAATTAATAAAATAGATGAAGAAACATAGAATTAAATCTAGTATTTCCTTTCTTCTCTATCTATGGAATTTTCTATTTCGGTCGTATTTTTTCCATTTTTCGTCGTACCCTAAAAGATGAATTAAAGGGTTTATTTATAGGTTAGAAACCGTTGGAAGAGGATAAGAATAAAAAACTAACCTTTTCTGGAATTTTTCAGGACGGCGATCCGGATCGGATTTAGGCGGTCCGGATTGCAGTAACGAGACAGACAGTTTCCAGAAAAACAAAGGTTCGGGATCCGGATCGAAGTGCCTGATCCGGATCGTTCATACAATTCACCAAACACCAATGTTCGGGATCCGGATTGAACTGCCTGATCCAGATCGTTCATAAATTACGGTAAAAACCAGTGTTCGGGATCCGGATCAAAGGAGGCTACGATCCGGATTGAATTTGCGTATGAACTAACACCCTTCGGGATCCGGATCGAAGTGTCTAATCCGGATCCTGAACATGTCCCATGTCCAGTTTTTGATTTTTATGCAATTAAAAATTTATCCAAGTGTTTCTACACTATAAGAAGTATTCGGATCACCAAAGATAATTAGTTAAACATACCTGATCCTTTTGAATTCTTCTTTCTTGAGATTGAGTTACATGATCCAACCTTCTTTATCTTCAATCTTCAAGACTTAACCGAATTCACGAAATACGCCAACTCAAATTCCGTAACAGCCCAAAGGTCCCAAGCCAATTCCAAAAAAATATCTTTTCCTACAATATGCTATTTGGTCCTTTTATCTTATGCTTCCAACACCCTAGTCCATTGCTGTAGATCACATATACTGTAAGGACCTCCAACAATAAGCCTTAAATAATTTGATCCACGAAACATCTAAGTTTTCGTAAAAATACGCAATTTTTCAACACTTTTCACGCATTTCGAGACAAACGGGTCGTCGAAATGGAAAACAAACTTTGCCACGACGTCCGGCTCGTCGAGACCTTTCAAGTAACATATTTGTTTTCTTGATTTGATGCTCGAATGAATTCTTGGGCCATGAAATACTGCAATTTGCACTACTTGGCACGCATTTCGATGCACCAGAGTCGCCAAACGTGAATTCCGTCAGTGCCATTGCGTTCAGAATGTCGAAATTAGTTAGAAACGACTACTCGTACTGCTATGCTTGGGGTCCAGACGGCGAAACGGCCGACGATGGTCGAGAGGGGAATTAAATCAGAAATTACTATTCACAACTTAAGTTGTGGGCCCCGCAACTTCTTCGCTGATTTGCGGAAGATCCGACCGTTGGATCGAAAACTTTTGAATATCAATCTTTCATGTTTCGACATACGGTCGCACTGGTGATCTCAGATTTTCGAGATCAGACCCCGATTAAAAGTCGATATTTTCGGGCCACATTTACACTACTAATAATCCATTTTTATCATTTAAATAATCTAGAAAATTATTTAATCTTAGATTTTGGATTTCAAAAATCATGGTTACTACATCACCCACCACTTATAAGAAATTTCGTCCCCGAAACTTAAACTTAACTATACCACTATTAAGCCTCTAACAGGTTCGCAGTAGTGACAATCAGTCACAAAATATCGACAACTCTCAAGCTACTCATTTAGACCCAATCTGATACTCCCCATTACAGGACAGAGTATTTCCTCAGGTCTTTCGACAGTATGTTGTCTGCAGCCAACGTGCTTACCAAAATAAAAACAAAATACTAAAGATCTGTCGCCAACAACTAGTTGGGGACCAATACCCATCAGAAGGTATATTGCATACCTCCCATCATAGTCTCTATGTCGATGACATGACCTCTATCAAGGGTCACTATCATTTCGTGATCATAAATACCACCCTGGTTAACTCATAGGAGAGTCTACGTCGGTCCACAAAATCTGTGCAAAAGGTGGAGCCAATTTGAATCCATCCCAAAACAGGGTGACCATCGGGTTTACAGGCCACTGAATTATGATACTGAGACACTGAAGGATCAACAACTTGTTCTATCTCTAGGCAAACGGTGGGGCCGGTGCAATAATAGCAGTCATCTACTGCTATGCCATCTGCCAGGCGATTACGGCAAAAGCGGTGGTCTGACCTTCAACCTTCAACTGCGGCTAGCTCCAAGTCATGTGTCGGGTAGTTCTGCTCGTAATCCTTGAGTTGTCTTGAGGCATAGGCTATAACCTTTCCTTGTTGCATCAGTACTCCTCCCAAACCAACTCGCGATGCATCGTAGTAAACCTCGTAGTCTTCACCGGGTGTTGGTAATGCAAGCACCGGCGCTCTAGTTAGCCTCTTCTTGAGTTCTTCAAAACTTTCTTGGCATTGGGCCGTCCAGACGAACCTTTCTCCTTTCCGGGTCAGGCGGTTTAGAGGGGTCACAATTTTCGAGAAGCCCTCGACAAAATGTCTATAATACCCCGCGAGGCCCAGGAAGCTGCGGATTTCCGTTACTGTGGTCGGTTGGGGCCAGTCCGTCACCGACTCCACCTTTTTGGGATCCACTGAGATTCCTGCTGCTGAAATGATGTGCCCCAGAAATCCTACCTCGCGAAGCCAAAACTCGCACTTCTTAAGTTTGGCATAAAGCCTCTGGTCTCTGAGTGTCTGCAGAACAATCCGTAGGTGCTCCTCGTGTTCTTCATCATTGGGCGAGTAGATCAGGATGTCGTCGATGAAGACCACTACGAACTGATCCAGGAAGGGTCTGAAAACTCGGTTCATCATGTCCATAAATACCGCTGGGGCGTTGGTAAGCCCGAACGGCATTACAGTAAACTCGTAGTGGCCATACCGAGTCCGGAAAGCCGTCTTCGGGATATCCCCATCTTGGACTCTGAGCTGGTGGTAGCCTTGTTGGGTTATGTTTAAAATATGGATCTAAATAGGAGAAAAACCACCTAGAGGGGGGGGGGGGTAAATAGGTGTAAACAATAAACACTCAAAAATCGTTGCGCAATAAAACCCAATGCGGAAATGAAAATATAACACGCAAGATTTTTACGTGGAAAACTCCAAAACCGGAGTAAAAAACCACGGGACCGATAACACGGCGAAATCCACTAGAATTAACACACGTACAAAGGTGATATACCGTACTCACAGACGACTCGACCTTTTTCCATACGCTCCTAGTAGATCTTCTCCGCTCGCTCCGCAACGCTCCTCGAATCCACGATTAGCGTCCAACGCCGAATCCACGGCGTCCAACGTCGAATCCACGACGTCCAACCGAATCCACGGTCTTCACACAGTAGCACATCTCGAATCCACGAACGTACCTCGCTCTGAATCTACGAGAGCGGTAGCACCTTGAATCCACAAGGCCACGCGAGTCCACGCGCTGATTTTGGGAAAATCGCTGTTTTTGGGTGGTGATGATCCGCTGAATACTTAGATCAAAGATAGATCGGAAATACCATATAAGTATTCATTAATTTGATTCTACTCAAAATCTGAGTATGAAAACATAGAATCAAATTAATCAATATAGATGAAGAAACATAGAATTAAATCTAGTTATTTCCTTTCTTCTCTATATGTGGATTTCTCATTTTCGACCGTATTTTGTATTACCCTAAAAAATGAATCGTAGGGTTTATTTATAGGTTAGAAACCGTTGGAAGAGGATAAGAATCAAAAACTGACTTAATCTGGAATTTTTCAGGACGACGGTCCGGACTGTATAATCGGTGGTCCGGACTGTCGTGGCTAAATAGACAATTTCCAGAAGAACATACGTTCGGGGTCCGGACTGAAGTACACGCTCCGGACTGTTCATATATTTCAGCAAAACCCATGTTCGGGGTCCGGATCAGAATTGGCTTTGTTCCGGACTGGATTTGCGCATGAACAAACAACGTTCGGGGTCCGGACTGTGGTCACTGATCCGGATCCTGAACATGTCCTATGTCCAGTTTTTGATTTTTATGCAATTAAAAATTCATCCATGTGTTTCTACACTATAAGAAGTATTCGGATCATCAAAATTAATTAGTTAAATGTACCTGATCCTTTTGAATTCTTCTTTCTTGAGATTGAGGTATATGATCCAAACTTCTTTATCTTCAATCTTCAAGACTTAACACTTTCACGAAATACGCCAAAACAAATTCCTTAACAATCTCCCCCTTTGGCGGTTTCGTGACAAAACAAAAAATCCACTCAAGAAAATTCAAAAAGATATTTTTGTTGCTATCACCATACAACAAAAATTTACATTTGAGAACCAAGAAATAAGTACATGCGATAAACTCCTAAAACAGACTCTAGACTTAGACATCTGTAATCTCTGCAAAAAAAATCATTCTTGACAAAAGAGATCGTTAGATACCTCAAGAATATTTAGCATTCAAAACCAAACAGAGATAGAGTTTATACTTACCATGACATTTGTGAACTCAGATATGTATTAAGATCATAATCAGAAATAGACATATCTTCTAAGCATTAAAATCCAAATGTCATAAGTTTGTTAGTAATCAAACAACTTGTTAGTAATAATACATGCCCCAATAGTTTGTCGAATAGTTAGTTGTGGCATGCATTCAAAACACAATACAGAACCAAAAGTTGTTTTGATACTTACCTTCAAAGTTTCAAAGTTCAAAGTTTCTCACACCATTGTACCTAACCATTGTTCCAATTGTTCTTATATCTCTCCCCCTTTTTGTCACTAAAGTAGCCAAAATTACAAAAATAAAGGGAGTGTTAAAAGTTCAAAAAGGTAAGAACTAAAACTGAAAAACTTGCAAAACACAAAGATATGTTAGAAAGAAATTCAGTTGTCGGACTCATAATCCTCAGAGCTACTGCAGTCCAATTTGTTCAAAATCCCTTTAAGCATCCTTGATAAGTTGGAACAATTCTTTTTCATCTTGTGAATGTCAACCGACATTCTTTCTTGTTCTTCAGACATTCTCCTCTGTTCTCGTTGCATAGATAATATATCAGCTTTTGTGGTGTTTCTCTTGGAGGTAGAAGGAGCGAGATTGCGTGGATGCTGAAAGTGTATTTTGACCTTCATTCCAAGGAGATTCTTTAGGCAGAGAGCGTGCACTGGCGAGGGGTTCATTGATCTGAATTCCTCTGCCCCTCGAATTCTTGCTCCTTGTGTGCTGCTTGGTTGTTGAGGAAGACTTCATCAGCTTCTTTTGCTTTAGATAGAACCTATCTTCGTTATCAACCGCTTGTTGTACTTCTTTACAAAATGTGTCCCAATCTACCCAGAGTTCTTATTTCAAAAGAAATTTGACCAAAAACCAATCTCAAACGAAAAAGTTACAAGATTTCCATCACGTTTTGAGCAAAATAGTGAAAAACTATGAAAAACCGAGTTTTTGATCAAGAAAACTCACTTGGAATCGAAGAACCTGAGTTGAAAAGGCTCCAAATCGGTTGATTTCTAGAGAGAGAAGCTCTGGAGACTTAAGAACAAAAGATTGTTGTAAAAAGAAATCAAAACCCTTTTGTTCTATATAAAACCCTAGCCGCGGTCCGGATCGGATCGTGATTCCAGTCCGGATCGGCTACCCGCAGGAAATTCCTGCGTTCGGGATCCGGAACGGATGATCCGGTCCGGATCGGCTCCAAAATTTTTCTTAAGGAAAATTCAGAAAAATTCCAGAAAATCCAGAAAAAGATTGTAAGCACTTTTGCATGTCAACTTTAAATGAAAATCATCATTTCATAATAAAAGAAATAGATTATGCAAAATCTATCAAAAATATCCAAATAATGAAACGAAAATTTATAAAAATTAAATTCCTTAAAGTTGAACAAGTTCAATTATATCTATTAGGATCTTATGAGTAATGCCTTTATCAAATCATCAATTTGGCAAAGAAAATGAAATACCAAGATTAATAGATGTTTGAAATTTCAAATAAATTAGATAATATATCTAGTCAAATTATAGTAAGGAGTGGCTCTTTGAGCATCTTTCAATAAAATCCCCACCTTATACCAACCTTGGAATTTGACAGAGTCAAGTATTCCAAAAAGCATTTTATCTAATCAACTTGAAAAACCATGCTTGGTATACATGTGGTAGCTGCGCACAGTACTCGGACGACCGAGGTGGTAGCTCTTTCCAACATGTGGTGGTAGTTTTCACACTCCTCATTGGGATGTAACTCTTTCCACATCTTTTGAGCATATCAATTTACATTAACTCCTCCTAAATTGGCTATCAATTATTTAATATATAAGGTATTCAACCAAAAATTGATCTCGATTGCATACTAGACTCAATTGTCAAATAAGATAAAAACTATACCAAGAGATCATTTGAGAGAGAAATTGACTTTGATCAAAACAAAGATGACTTAATTGACATAAATGATCATAGCATCAAATGAATTATTATGATATCCAAAGCATAATAAATTTCAAATTATACAAAAGGATGCAGTTAAAGTCAATAGTACTAGTGCTCAATTAATGTTCTATGTACAAACATAGATAATGAACAAAAACACAAAACAAAACCTAACCTAAGCAATGATTTCAAAAAGGAATTATTTCAAGAAAAGCATTCCAATTGCCTTACGCAAATGAATAAATCATTTTTGATCCAAAGGTTTTGTTAAGATGTCAGCTAATTGATCTTCAGTTGAAATGTAAGAAATTTGAAGAATATTCGATTCAACTAGCTCTCTTAGAAAATGATATCTAAGTTCAATGTGTTTTGTTCTTGAGTGCAACACAGGATTTTTGAAAATATTTATAGCACTTGTGTTGTCACAAAGAATTGTTACCGAAGTTGCTGAAATCCGGAAGTCGCTCAACACACTTTTCATCCAAATGAGTTGGGTTGAACAACTACCCGCTGAAATATATTCCGCTTCGGCAGTTGAGAGTGCTATGCAGTTTTGCTTTTTACTATGCCATGCAACAAGGCAATGGCCAAGATAAAAACATGCACCACTCGTACTCTTCCGATCATCCACTGATCCTGCCCAATCGGCATCTGAATATCCTATAATGTCAAGCGTTGTTCCCATAGGATACCAAATTCCGGAATTCAGTGTTCCTTTGACGTACCGGATGATCCTTTTCACCGCTTTCAGGTGAACCTCCTTTGGTGCTGACTGATATCTCGCGCAAATCCCAACACTAAAGGATATATCCGGGCGACTAGCCGTGAGATAGAGTAGACTTCCAATCATGTTGCGATAAAACTTCTCGTCTACACTTTCACTAGGAGATTCACTTCCTAATCCCTTATTGCTAGTTCCCATAGGAGTCGGAAAATCTTTAGAGTTTTCTAAATCGAATTTCTTCACCAACTCCCTTGCATACTTGGATTGACACAAATGGATGCCTTCATCATTTTGTTTCACTTGCAATCCAAGAAAGTATGTCAGTTCGCCCATCATAGACATCTCAAATTCGCTTTCCATGGTTTCTGCGAATTTAGAAGCATCATTATCTTTAGTTGCACCAAATACAATGTCATCGACATAGATTTGTGCTACAATGAAATTTTCCTGATAATGCTTCACAAAGAGAGTCTGGCCTGCTCCCCCTGGAGTGTAGCCCTTTTCCAATAGATGCTTTGTTAGCCTTTCGTACCATGCTCGCGGTGCTTGTTTTAAGCCGTAAAGAGCATTTTTCAAACGAAAAACATGATTCGGTTGTTTATAGTCTACAAAACCTTTCGGTTGAGCCACATAAACTTCCTCGTTTAAAAACCCATTTAAAAACGCGCTCTTAACGTCCATTTGAAAGAGTTTGATTTTAACATGACAAGCAATTGCGAACAAAATTCTAATCGACTCGAGTCGAGCTACCGGGGCGAATGTCTCATCAAAGTCTATACCTTCAATTTGTGAGTAGCCCTGAGCAACTAGGCGTGCTTTGTTCCTGTTGATGGTACCATCCTCGTTTTTCTTGTTCTTGAAAATCCATTTAGTACCAATCACGTTGTGTTGCTTCGGTGGCTTCGTTAGTTCCCAGACTTTGTTTCGTTCGAACTGATGGAGCTCTTCCTGCATTGCTTCAATCCAGTAGTCATCCTGAAGAGCTTCATCGACGTTCTTTGGTTCTACCATGGAGACGTAGCATGCGACTCCACAAACCAACTGTCTCCGAGTCCTGACTCCTTCTTGTGGGTCTCCAATAATGTTTGATTCCGGATGATCCTTGGAGATGCGTAGCGTTTGAGGTAACGGAGTACTTGGAGGTACATGTGATGATTCCTGCATTTCAGATAAACTAGAAGAACCATTAGATGCATCAACTTTATCGAAAGAGTTATTACGAGAAGATACATTTACAGGAGTATCATCATCCAGAGACATATCAGGGGTAGATTTATCATATGCAAAATGGAAAGCTTCATCTACTTTAACATTAATATTTTCTACCATCGTTTTAGATCCCAAGTTAAATACCCGATATGCTCTACTGTTTGTAGAACAACCCATGAAAATCCCTTCATAACTTCGAGAGTCGAATTTACCAAGATTTTCGCGATCACGCAAAATAAAACAACGACTCCCAAAGATACGAAAATATTTGATATTTGGTTTTCTACAAAACCACAGCTCATATGGTGTATTTAAAGTTCCCGGGCGCAAATACACTCGATTAATTACATAGATAGCGGTGTTCACGGCTTCAGCCCAAAAATGTAATGGGAGATTCCGGCTATGAAGCATCACACGCGCCATCTCTTGAACAACCCTGTTTTTGCGCTCAACAACACCATTCTACTGAGGTGTATAGTATGGTGACCCGGATCTTTGCAGGGCTTCTACAGTGTGACCAGCAGCTTCTGGAAGCCTACGTGGCATGTCGGCGGTGTTCGTGCGCCAATTTGGACACAAGTGATGGACTCGGGGCTTAAAATGGATCACGTGGGTAATCGAGGGACCCCGTCGGATGTTTAGAGGTGTTTCCGCGCAAAATGGATATCAAATTTAGGCTCAGCGCGAAATTCGGATCAAAAATACCTTTTCGGGAGCCTCCGGCAATTTATAGGATTGGAATTTGGCAAAATGGACGCCGGATTTGGAATCAGCGCGCGAAAACCGTCAAGATGGGCTATTTATTTGCATTTTTCGGGCTAGCTACAGTAATTTTACTGTTCACCGGCCAGAACAGTAACTCCGGCGATCGCCGGCGGCGACTGGCGGCGGCGGGCAGCGGCGCGGCCTCGGGCAGGCGGCACAGCGCGGCGCGGGCAGGGGCGCGGTCCACGCGGGCGGCGTGCACCTGAGGTGTGCCACGTGGCGTCCTCTGAGTGGGTGGTTCTGGCAGCGCGGTCCACGGAAATTTTTGGGTGCACGGTGGACCGGTGTGTGACACGTGGCAGCTTGTGATTCGCTAGCGTTGTGCACCCGGTCCACGGTGTAGGAGGTGGTTACCTCGGTTTGCGTGCACGGCATGGTCGCGGCAGCGCGCACGTGGGCGCGGGCGCGCGGGATGGGGGCGCCACGTGTCGCGCGGAGAGTGGCCGGGGTTGGTGTTTTGTGTACTGGTGCCACGTGGCGCGGCATGAGCGGCCCGTTTTGGGTGTTTCCTGTTCGGCGGGACATGATGGGTATTTTCTGAAAAGATTTTCTGGTTTTTCCCTTAAGTTGCAACCGAGGGCTCTTCATTGGGGATTTTCGACCCCTTCGAGCCCTCTGCTCGAAGGGGGTTGTGAAGAAGGGTTGTTCTTCATGAAGAGAGGATTTCGCCCGTCAAGTTTCGGATTTTTCGATGGCACGGATTTCGAGATTTTGATTTTACCGGCGCGGCGCAATGTTTCTTCTTCGGTGTTCTTTTCCGTAGCTTTTCGGTGCACGAGCTCCCTCGGCCTACCCCGAACTTCTTTTTCTGTGATTTTTGTGCCGTTGGCTTCACGACAGGTAGGGCTTCATCTTTCATTTTGATCGCGCATTCCGATTTTGACTCCCTGGCTCGGATTCCGAGGTAACAATGGTTACCCTTTTTCTGTGAGAGATTTTGGGACAGCAGCGGATTGTGGAGGCCATATCTTCGCGCACGAGCGTCAGACGGGAATTTTCTTACACAACTTTTTCATCTACAGATCGCGAGGAACACGCTCGTATTTTTCTTGGATTTTTCAGAAATTTATTTCGAGGTGAAAATCACTGTTTCTCTGTGTACAGTGCTACAGTCTTTTTGTGCTGAAATCTTTTGAGTGTACCACCTTGTCAAATTTATATCTTGGCTTACCGAACTCAGATTTGGGCGTGCAAGCTACCGTTGCGAAGCTATCGACGCGAGGATCGCAGTGATATTTTTCTGGGAATTTTTTGGGCTCTTGCTGCAGGTGAAAATTAAGCATTTCTGGGACTATTGTTGTTTGTGTGTGTGAGAGCAGATTTTGGAATGTATGTGTAATAGTGGACTTTGTATTGTGCCAGGAGGGTTACGGGTGTGCTGAACTTATTGGAGCAAGGGATTAGAGTTATTTGGTGTTCTCAGCTGTTGGGCTTTGGACAGTCAGCTTTTCAGGTGGGTGCCTTATTCCTGGAACCGGTGGACGGTTCTCTAAATTTTTATATGTTAGTATTGCATGCAGGTGTATGGTACAATAGCTGGGATCGATCGATAAGGTTGACAATGAGGATTTTATGGAAATTGCAAGTGAATTATTCATAGTATGACAATGGTATTAATCAAACATTCATGTTGATGATTAGTGGAAGCTTACCTAAGGCAAGGTCACCCTATATGATTGGTTATCATGCCATGTTAGCACATAACCCTTTTATGAGGCTGGTTTATACAATGGGATAGTATTATGTAGTTATGTGCAGGTTCTACTCCAAGGAGTGATTATGGATCGAAAATCATGGACAGGTATGGTCATTGCTAATTCTGGCATGAGGTTTATTTTCTTTATTCTTCTTTGAGGACAAAAGCATGCTTGTATGGACATATAGTTAGGCCATCTTTTACTGCTGCACTACATATTGGAACTTGACTTAGGAGAAACCATGTTATTCCTTTCTCCTTCTTGTTAGTTAGGCGGTCTGTGTTGCTCGGGTGCGAGCAGGGGTCTGGGATAGTGTAGCAGGGACATTGGTGACAGGGACGGGTTGTGCTGGATTGCGGCTGGCAGGGTTTTGGCGGTGACCGCGGACTTTGGGCGGTTGACCGGAGGTCGGCTATAGTACTTAGTTACGGACGGTAGGGCATTGCGGCAACCGCGGATATTGGGCGGTTGACTAGATATTTATTGATGTATCAGATTGGGTATTAGACTTTCCTCTAGTGGATGGAGTTTCCACTTATCGTTTACTGTTGTATCAGTTTGGGGATCGGGTTTCCCTTTAGTGGATGAGTTCTTCCACTTTGATCCGAGTCGTGATCCAGTCCTGCTATCTCGTGATACTTGTTACAGTGATACTTTACTCGTGTGGGTCGCTCCCCACGAGTGCCACTCTGGAGTAGGCGAGACCGGGTTGTCGTACCGGCGTTGAGTTGAGCTTTTACCGGGTTGTCGTACCGGCGTTGAGTTGAGCTTTTACCGGGTTGTCGTACCGGTGTTGAGTTGAGCTTTTTCAGTTTTTACTGGTCCATCGTTTGGGTTTATTCAGGAGATACTTTTTGGTTACACTCGTGCCTGGGGGACCGAGTGAAGTCTAATTGCTGTGTTTAGACCAGTGCTAGTGTTGTTGGGAACCGTTTGGGGATTGACGGTGGTCCCGAGGTTGTTGCGGGTTAGTCGACCGTTGTGCGAGAGGTTTGGTGATCTTGAGGCTATTCATTCTGGGAGAGAGAGCGTGGATTCCGACTATAGCCTGCATGAGCCACTACTCGATAGCGAGTTAGTCCGTTTGGACGCCCTACGTAATTCCTGCCCGTCAGCGGGAGGTGGTTGTAGGTGGGCGCAGGTTTGACTGGACCCGATGTGGCAGTCAGCTCGATTGGGTCGATTGAGCACCACGTGTGCGAGTGTTGCATATCTTTATCAGAGTTTCCCCATTTGAGCTTGTAGATAGAGGCATGGTAGCTGTAGAGTGTCTCCAGCTCCTTCTTTCAGTTTTACTGCATTGGTTATCTTTTGCCTCTAGTAGTCTTGGTGGGCAGATCGTCGGGCCTAGTGGCGATACCCACTGAGAACTCCCTTTTTGCGTAGTTCTCACGCCCGTTGGGGGTTCCCCCCCTTTTTGTCCTTTCTCTCCTTGTTTTGCCGAGTCTTGGCGGGTGTTGCCGTTCTGTGGTTGCTGTTCGTGGTGAGGGAAGTAGCGAGCTAGATCCAGACCCATCTTGGGAGAGTAGCGGTACCCCCCCCCCCCCCCCCCCCCCCCCCCCCCCTTTTGAGGAGATCTTCAGTATAGTCGGTAGATTGGTATTTATTTCCTCTTTGAGAGACTGATGTAGTGAGGATATGATGTATTGAGAGCTTGTACACTGATATTTTATTTGGGTTGTCTCCCTGTTGAGCTGTGAGTTTTGTACTCGAGGTTATTGTATGATTATCATTTTTGGGAGATGGACATTGCTGTTTTATCTTCAGTTGTACAGTGGTTGATTTTATTTCTATAGCAGTTTTATCTTTTAGCTCTGATATCTGTTTAGTTGTAGCTCTTTTTGCAGGTAGGACGCTTCGCCTATGCGGGTTTAGCATAGGTGGCGGATCTGTTGGCGAGCCCGGGTCGCAGTTCCGACCCCGGGGCGTGACAGATTAGAGTGGTATCAGAGCCTAGGTTGTAGGTCATGGTGGACTTAGAAATCCTAGGCTTGTGGTTGGACCCTAGGATGACTTCGTGAGAGTCGTGATTTGTAGCGAGAGTCCTGATTGAGTTTTACACCTCTCCCGAGGGACGGGATGAGTGATTGGAATGTTTATTCTCCTAAGTAGTTATGTTGGCTGCAGACAACATAACGCTGTGGAATGGGTGACATGCTCTAGACTTTCGCTGGATTGGGTCGAGCGTTGTTGTGTGCTGATTTGTGGTTTCGTCGTGGCGAGCGATGTCTCCCCGACGCTGGGTTTGGGACCCTTGTGCATCCTGTCATGGCAGTTGAGCTTGAGCGGTTGGTTTTGGGCCGGATACCCGGATTGAGGTCAGAGAACTCCGGATCCAGATGACAGGATCGTCAGAGGCATATCAGCGGCAGAGTAAGCAGCTGGTCTGGGTGACACAGTTGTCAGAGCAGCGGGCAGCCCGACAGTACTTTTCTTCTGAGACCACCAGGATGTAGTATCCTCAGCGGCAGGGATTTCTGTAGTGCCAATGGAGCGAGTGGCCCCCTCCGTGCCAATGTTTAGTGTCGAGGCACCGAGGCAGGGTGGATATTTGACAGCAGAGGAGCTGTGGGGCATGTTTGATTAAGTGAGCCAGACTTGGCAGATGAACCACCCCGACTCGTAAGATTGAGCTTGGAGCCTTTGGAGGCAGAGTCGTGGTTGGGGGTGATGGAGTGATCAATTGAGAGCCTCCCTGTGCTAGAGAGTTTATGCAGTTGTTGAACCGGCGCTCCAGGTTTCGAGGGACGAGGCACATAGGATAAGTGAGACTGGGAGTGGACTGCGTCAGGATACCTTTCAGGTTATTTGATTTCCCCCGTTTTGGATTTTGGATGCCTCGATAGAGTAGACATTGTGTATGGAGCGTAGTGTTGCAGTTCCTTGGGATAGGGGTCTGCCGCCAGAGGCGAGTCTTGGATAGAGACGCTTGGCGCTAGGTGTTGGAGGACAGATCGGTCGGCAGAGACATTTTTGTTTTCCCTTCTAGGATGGTGGATATCCTTGTGGATGGATTATGTAAAGCTTACCCATGGGGGATGTTACCCTGTGTGATTGATAACTGGCATGTTTGGGGTGCAATGTTTGTGATTGAGGGGTGAGAATAGTAAGGATAATTGTATAAGGAATTGCATGAATCAATTGTGTTTGGTGATGATGATATCCATGTGGATTTCTGAGATCTCAGAGGTTGGGTGGACCCCGATGACAGCATCAGCCCTTTTATCTGAGTGGCGCAGCGGTAGCGTGGATTGGCTGTCTGCAAGAGACCATATTCGTCACCTCAGTGTGAGCATGGACAGAGGTCGTGCTCCCTTTGTGATTGGTCTAGATATTTTGGCAGGCTGAGCGACGACCACTTGCATCGAGTGGATGAATCTGTGCCGCCCGGTGGGAGGGCGCCACGGTAGTGGATTGAGTTGTCGCAGGTGTGATTTCATCACAGCAGTCGGAGTTAGGACATGTTGCATTCCTGCATGGACTAGAGGTAGAGTCGTTACCACATGCACTTGAGGTACAGGTTACTGTTGGCATTGTGCAGGTGGAGGAGGCTTGTGGATCATGTCCAGTGCAGCAGAGACCGTGAGTTATGCCGGCAGACTTATTGGTATTTGTGGTAGTTCAGTGTTTTGACCCAGTGCTTGGGATCGGTTGGCATAGTGCCACAGGATGTTTGACTGCTGAGAGAAAGGACTTTGATTTTCTGCGAGGCAGATAATGGAAGGCATTTTGATTGTTGAGACTATTAGAGCACACAGGTTACAGCGACAGTGTGAGAGGTGCCTACGGCGGCAGCGTGACTTAAGGATATTTCTATTGCTGCGAAATCCCGGGTGTGAGTCCACTCGAGTCGATGATTATGCCGCCTGTTAGGGAGATTGAGATTGCGGTTGACGTGGTTCTGGAGACCGCGCCAACCTCAATAGCACCGCTTGGATATTATCTGTAAGAGCTGGGAGAGTTGATCGCACCGGTACAGGGATCTGTTGGATCGAGGGTCTGTTTGACCTAGTGCCATGTCGTTGATATACGACGGTGAGAGCCCTTTGGGATTGGAACCTAGGCACGTCCAGGCATTATTTAGAATCTTTTGATGGAGCTATGTTCCGGCAGTTATTGTATGATGCCTGCACCAATATGGAATTTCAGCTGAGGGCTTTGTCTAGATGGTGTTCAGGACACGGTAGGGGCATTATGAGTACAGTGAAGCCAATGGAATGACTAATGCCCTGTCACCTTTAAAATTGAGGAATTTCGTGTTCCAGTTGGACTTGAACGGATTGTTAGCGGCATCCTCCAGGGATATTTTGGTTTTACCCCCCCTCCCTAAGTGATTTAGAGTTGTGAAGCATTTGTAGATGATGTGATAAGGTCTGTGGGGAAGAAGCTTTATGCCAAGTCGTTGTGGTATGAGTTTAGCTTTGAGAGCATATCTCCTGGACTACATATTCTAGCCGTAGGGGCGGCGGTGGAAATCCGGCCAAAATGGATGCTATTTAAGACCGGCCGAGATCGACGGTTATTGTTAGGGTGGGGAGCTTGTGGAGCGGAAGATGAGATTGGTACCAGCGCCGATTTTAACCTTGTCAGTGGTGGGAGATGGATTTGCGAGTTATAGTGATACCTCCCGTAGTGGCTGTAAAGCTACCATTGAATTTTGTTGAGCATCCAGTATCACCCCGACAGAGCAACTGTGGTGGCGGATACCTGGAGCAGAAGAGCTATTTGGGAGTCGAGTTTGATGGTTCCATAGCTGGCACTGTGTGGGGCCATTCTTGTGTGCAGGGTTTGAGTTGTGTTCCTGAGGATCCCTTTTGATGAAAGGCTGCGGCTGAGCAATCCACTTGGGTGGTTGAGTTTTAAGGGTGACTGAGTGTGAACCCTCGCTTGTTAGGGCCCTTTTTCTGTGCAGGTGTTTGTGTGGATGTGTTTCGGGTCGCTTGGGTTGAGTTGGCTCTTAGGAGTGATGTTCGAGCGTGTTGCTCGGGCTATTTGTTCCTTTTCCCCCGTCTTTTGTTGGAGTTTTGAGGTTTTTCTGCATCTCAGCTCAGGAGTGTTATGTTTTGGACCCCTCGCCCGTGATTGACTCGCTTCTTTTGAGCCCTGTGAGAGTTTGGAGTACGTGGGACGCCCGTTGCGAATTCCGGCTCGTGAGGTGAGGGAATTGCGCAATCGGGCTATGCCGTTCTGGTTATTGCTGATGTTGTTGCTGAGGAGTAATCACGGGGAGTGATAGGTGACTTGGGAGCTGGAGACGGCGGTGTTGAGTATTGACCCCTGGTTTTTGAGGCTCCTTGGGAGTTGCTTTAGTTTCGAGGATGAAACTTTCTTTTAGTGGGGGAGGATGTGGTGACCCGGATCTTTGCAGGGCTTCTACAGTGTGACCAGCAGCTTCTGGAAGCCTACGTGGCATGTCGGCGGTGTTCGTGCGCCAATTTGGACACAAGTGATGGACTCGGGGCTTAAAATGGATCACGTGGGTAATCGAGGGACCCCGTCGGATGTTTAGAGGTGTTTCCGCGCAAAATGGATATCAAATTTAGGCTCAGCGCGAAATTTGGATCAAAAATACCTTTTCGGGAGCCTCCGGCAATTTATAGGATTGGAATTTGGCAAAATGGACGCCGGATTTGGAATCAGCGCGCGAAAACGGTCAAGATGGGCTATTTATTTGCATTTTTCGGGCTTGCTACAGTAATTTTACTGTTCACCGGCCGGAACAGTAACTCCAGCGATCGCCGGCGGCGACCGGCGGCGGCGGGCAGTGGCGGCGCGGCCACGGGCAGGCGGCACAGCGCGGCGGGCAGGCGCGCGCGGCGCGGGCAGGGGCGCGGGCAGGTGCGCGGTCCACGCGGGCGGCGTGCACCTGAGGTGTGCCACGTGGCGTCCTCTGAGTGGGTGGTTCTGGCAGCGCGGTCCACGGAAATTTTTGGGTGCACGGTGGACCGGTGTGTGACACGTGGCAGCTTGTGATTCGCTAGCGTTGTGCACCCGGTCCACGGTGTAGGAGGTGGTTACCTCGGTTTGCGTGCACGGCATGGTCGCGGCAGCGCGCACGTGGGCGCGATTCCCGAGGCGCGGGCGCGCGGGATGGGGGGGCCACGTGTCGCGCGGAGAGTGGCCGGGGTTGGTGTTTTGTGTACTGGTGCCACGTGGCGCGGCATGAGCGGCCCGTTTTGGGTGTTTCCTGTTCGGCGGGACATGATGGGTATTTTCTGAAAAGATTTTCTGGTTTTTCCCTTAAGTTGCAACCGAGGGCTCTTCATTGGGGATTTTCGACCCCTTCGAGCCCTCTGCTCGAAGGGGGTTGTGAAGAAGGATTGTTCTTCATGAAGAGAGGATTTCGCTCGTCAAGTTTCGGATTTTTCGATGGCACGGATTTCGAGATTTTGATTTTACCAGCGCGGCGCGATGTTTCTTCTTCGGTGTTCTTTTCCGTCGCTTTTCGGTGTACGAGCTCCCTCGGCCTACCCCGAACTTCTTTTTCTGTGATTTTTGCGCCGTTGGCTTCACGACAGGTAGGGCTTCATCTTTCATTTTGATCGCGCATTCCGATTTTGAAGCCCTGGCTCGGATGCCGAGGTAACAATGGTTACCCTTTTTCTGTGAGAGATTTTGGGACAGCAGCGGATTGTGGAGGCCATATCTTCGCGCACTAGCGTCAGACAGGAATGTTCTTATACAATTTTTTCATCTACAGATCGCGAGGAACACGCTCGTATTTTTCTTGGATTTTTCAGAGATTTATTTCGAGGTGAAAATCACTGTTTCTCTGTGTACAGTGCTACAGTCTTTTTGTGCTGAAGTCTTTTGAGTGTACCACCTTGTCAAATTTATATCTTGGCTTACTGAACTCAGATTTGGGCGAGCAAGCAACCGTTACGAAGCTATCGACGCGAGGATCGCAGTGATATTTTTCTGGGAATTTTTTGGGCTCTTGCTGCAGGTGAAAATTAAGCATTTCTGGGACTGTTGTTGTTTGTGTGTGTGAGAGCAGATTTTGGAATGTATGTGTAATAGTGGACTTTGTATTGTGCCAGGAGGGTTACGGGTGTGCTGAACTTATTGGAGCAAGGGATTAGAGTTATCTGGTGTTCTCAGCTGTTGGGCTTTGGACAGTCAGCTTTTCAGGTGGGTGCCTTATTCCCGGAACCGGTGGACGGTTCTCTAAATTTTTATATGTTAGTATTGCATGCAGGTGTATGGTACAATAGCTGGGATCGATCGGTAAGGTTGACAATGAGGATTTTATGGAAATTGCAAGTGAATTATTCATAGTATGACAATGGTATTAATCAAACATTCATGTTGATGAATAGTGGAAGCTTACCTAAGGCAAGGTCACCCTATATGATTGATTATCATGCCATGTTAGCACATAACCCTTTTATGAGGCTGGTTTATACAATGGGATAGGATTATGTAGTTATGTGCAGGTTCTACTCCAAGGAGTGATTATGGATCGAAAATCATGGACAAGTATGGTCATTGCTAATTCTGGCATGAGGTTTATTTTCTTTATTCTTCTTTGAGGACAAAAGCATGCTTGTATGGACATATAGTTAGGCCATCTTTTACTGCTGCACTACATATTGGAACTTGACTTAGGAGAAACCATGTTATTCCTTTCTCCTTCTTGTTAGTTAGGCGGTCTGTGTTGCTCGGGTGCGAGCAGGGGTCTGGGATAGTGTAGCAGGGACATTGGTGACAGGGACGGGTTGTGCTGGATTGCGGCTGGCAGGGTTTTGGCGGTGACCGCGGACTTTGGGCGGTTGACCGGAGGTCGGCTATAGTACTTAGTTACGGACGGTAGGGCATTGCGGCAACCGCGGATATTGGGCGGTTGACTAGATATTTATTGATGTATCAGATTGGGTATTAGACTTTCCTCTAGTGGATGGAGTTTCCACTTATCGTTTACTGTTGTATCAGTTTGGGGATCGGGTTTCCCTTTAGTGGATGAGTTCTTCCACTTTGATCCGAGTCGTGATCCAGTCCTGCTATCTCGTGATACTTGTTACAGTGATACTTTACTCGTGTGGGTCGCTCCCCACGAGTGCCACTCTGGAGTAGGCGAGACCGGGTTGTCGTACCGGCGTTGAGTTGAGCTTTTACCGGGTTGTCGTACCGGCGTTGAGTTGAGCTTTTACCGGGTTGTCGTACCGGTGTTGAGTTGAGCTTTTTCAGTTTTTACTGGTCCATCGTTTGGGTTTATTCAGGAGATACTTTTTGGTTACACTCGTGCCTGGGGGACCGAGTGAAGTCTAATTGCTGTGTTTAGACCAGTGCTAGTGTTGTTGGGAACCGTTTGGGGATTGACGGTGGTCCCGAGGTTGTTGCGGGTTAGTCGACCGTTGTGCGAGAGGTTTGGTGATCTTGAGGCTATTCATTCTGGGAGAGAGAGCGTGGATTCCGACTATAGCCTGCATGAGCCACTACTCGATAGCGAGTTAGTCCGTTTGGACGCCCTACGTAATTCCTGCCCGTCAGCGGGAGGTGGTTGTAGGTGGGCGCAGGTTTGACTGGACCCGATGTGGCAGTCAGCTCGATTGGGTCGATTGAGCACCACGTGTGCGAGTGTTGCATATCTTTATCAGAGTTTCCCCATTTGAGCTTGTAGATAGAGGCATGGTAGCTGTAGAGTGTCTCCAGCTCCTTCTTTCAGTTTTACTGCATTGGTTATCTTTTGCCTCTAGTAGTCTTGGTGGGCAGATCGTCGGGCCTAGTGGCGATACCCACTGAGAACTCCCTTTTTACGTAGTTCTCACGCCCGTGGGGGGTTCCCCCCCCCTTTTTGTCCTTTCTCTCCTTGTTTTGCAGAGTCTTGGCGGGTGTTGCCGTTCTGTGGTTGCTGTTCGTGGTGAGGGAGTAGCGAGCTAGATCCAGACCCATCTTGGGAGAGTAGCGGTACCCCCCCCCCCCCCTTTTTGAGGAGATCTTCAGTATAGTCGGTAGATTGGTATTTATTTCCTCTTTTGAGAGACTGATGTAGTGAGGATATGATGTATTGAGAGCTTGTACACTGATATTTTATTTGGGTTGTCTCCCTGTTGAGCTGTGAGTTTTGTACTCGAGGTTATTGTATGATTATCATTTTTGGGAGATGGACATTGCTGTTTTATCTTCAGTTGTACAGTGGTTGATTTTATTTCTATAGCAGTTTTATCTTTTAGCTCTGATATCTGTTTAGTTGTAGCTCTTTTTGCAGGTAGGACGCTTCGCCTATGCGGGTTTAGCATAGGTGGCGGATCTGTTGGCGAGCCCGGGTCGCAGTTCCGACCCCGGGGCGTGACATATAGGGTGCTGAGAATTCATGTTTTATGCCATTGGAAGTGCAAAAATCTATGAATTTAGAATTAATGAATTCTCCACCTCTATCACTTCGAACACGAACGATCTTTTCATTTCTTTCAATCATAATACGATGACAAACCTCATGAAAAGAATCGAAAGTATCCACTTTCTCTTTTAAAAATGTTACCCATGAATATCTAGAGAAATCATCAACCAAAAAAAAAAAAATGTACCATTTACCTCCCAAAGATGGTTTACGAGTTGGCCCCATTAAATCCATGTGCAGTAATTCTAAGGGCCGTTTGGTGCCAATGTGGTTCAAGTTCTTGTGTGCAGCCCTTGATTGCTTTCCCTTTTGACAACCTCCACACACAATGTTATCTTTAAATGAAAGTTTAGGAACCCCTTTAACCACGTCTTTATTAGAAACTAGTGAAGTACCCGCGCTGCGCCGCGGATATAATTTTTTTAACAAATATTATTTTTCATTCCATACTTTTCGGTAAATATTAGCTAACCTACAAAATAATCATGCAGTCCACCAACACAGGTATAAAATAAAGGCAAGGTAAATATGAAAAAACATAAGCAAGCTAAGCAAAAAGGACCATCATAGTAAGGAACTAAACTTACAAATAAATAGTCAAAGTATAAAAGTAATCATTCACACAAAATAATTACTCACATAAAATAATCTTTCAAAGCATGAAAATAATCATTAACACAAAATAATTCCTCACACAAAGTAATGCTTCCACAAAGTAATTCTTCACAATGTAATCCACTTTACACTTGAAAACTACAGTACTATTTGAAAACTTACAAACTTTTAAAAGGAATTAAACTTATAAATTGACAATAAAATTCACTTTACATTTGGAAAACCTGTAGAGTCCGGGCGTTCCAATGCCTTCGAATACCCTTCTTTTTGTGATGGAGTTGTTAGGAAAGCTTTTCACTGTGTTTTCTGCAATGGACTGGCCTGGACCGCTAGTATTTTTTTGCGTTTGAGCTCGAAAAACGGAGAACGACAAAGCAATCGGATTCGGATTCTGATTTACGGACCTCCCGAAATGGGGGTCAAAGCATTTGCCTTTGAGTTGTGCACCAGAATCCGTGATAAGTGGCCAGCACGCTTTTCGAGGCGATCGAACGAGACCCTCATGCGATCTGGCTTTTTCACGTTATTTATGTTTTAGGTTATTTTAATTATTTTGGTAATACCTCGACCGCCCGGTTTTTCGTTTTGGTCTTAACTGAATCTTTTAGTTGTTAGGGGGGAGTGAAAGTTCGAGAATTTCTGGGCTGACCGTCGGGGTTTGCGAGTATTTTTAGGTGGTAGAGCTCGCAAAACGATGAACGGTGGCGCGATCGGATCTGAATTCTGACCCCGGGATCTCCCAGAAATAATTTTTGAAGTTTTCTATCAACTTGGGTGCATTGGAATGCATGCCGGCGATCGACACGCTTTCCGAGGCGATCTGGACCCCTCGTTCAATTTCAGAAGGGCTAGGTTTGTTGACTAGGGTTTAATTTTAAAATCCTCTTCGTATCTTTTATTTTCGATCGTGGGTGCGGGGGAAAAACCCTAAACCCCCTTTTCCTCTTTTCAAGAAACGGCGTGAGGAACCGAGGCGACGAGACGGGGAAAAGGAAAGACGATCGCACGTCCTGCGGAACCCGGCGAACGAGAGCGGGATGATCCTCCTCCTTCCTCCCTTACCGACGAAAACGAGGTGAGCGGTTCGAGTCTTTACGGTTTTTCGGTATGAGGTTTTCTTTCTTGTCGTGTCGCGTGCGAGGCGTGTTGTTGAACGGGAGGCCGCCGCCGCCGTTGTTAAACGGGAGGCCGCCGCCGCCGTTACCATGTTCGCGGGGTCGTCGCCGGAGTCGCACGGGAGCGAAAACGGAGAAGAAATCGCGAAACGGGAGCGAAAACGGAGAAGAAAACAAAAAAGGGGCATTACTTCATCGCGGTACGGATGCCTCAGCCGCGGTCCATAGACCCCGGCGTGCACCCGGTGCACGCCCCGCAGCCCCGGAGGCGCAGACCCGGCGCACGAAACCGTGCGCTGGGCTGCACACTGTGCGCGGTGCACGCTCCAGGCGTGCACCCGGCGCACGCATCGGCAGCCAGAGCCGCAGACCCGGCGCACGCTTTCGTGCGCCGGCCCGGCCCGCTCAGGCGCGGTGCACGCTACGGCGTGCACCCGGTGCGCGCCGCAGGCCCCTGCGGCCGTGAGCCCGGTGCACGCTCGTGTCGTGCACCGGCCCGGCCCTGGATGCGCGGTGCACGCTTCCTGCCTGCACCCGGCGCATGCCGCGCAACCGCCGACGCTGTAAACCCGGTCCACGCGCTGCTCCGTGCACCATCCGTCAGCCGGAAGTTCGGTAGCTCCGTTTTGGCCCGTTCTTCCACCGTTTTGAGCGCCGTTTTCGCCGTTGGGATCACCATTTCCGCGGTTTCCTTGGCATGGCCACTTGAGATCTTTTTGGTCACCGTTTCGCCATGTTGGGTGCTAGTTTCGTCGTCGCTCCGCGCCTCGACGAAATCGTCGGGATCGCGCCGTCGGGCCTTTTTCTCATCATTTTCGCCGTCAGGGTCCTCTTGGTTTAACCATTGACGTCCCGAGTAGGCTACCGGTTGAGAATTGGGTTTTGTCGGTTTTGGGTTCCGATGGAGTTCGCGATGAAATAGTCGCGATCCGGTTGTTGTTAGCCTTTGACGTTACCGGTTTGATCTGAGTTTTCGGTTTTGTGGGTTTATTGTTACAGTGGTCGGGACCACTGATTTTACCTGATTAGGGTAAGGTGTTAATTTGTGCTCTCGGATATTTTAGTAGGCCGCGGGGAGTTCTGATCTGCTTAGGAGAGTCGCGGGCGCGGTCAGTTATCTTCATTCCAGGTGGGTACCCCTTAGAACATCGTTGGGTATGTTTCCGTTATTGCTATTTATATCTTGTAAGGGGTGACATAGACCCCCGGTTTACTGAACGTCGCGGTGGGAGACTGGATGGGCGGTTCGCCTCTCCGAACAACAGTAGGGTCGTTTGGAGCATACGGGCGGTGAGGACGGTGATCGGCGTGACCAATCGGACATCGAAAGGTGGGTTCCTCTCCCGACGGCTCTTGAGTCGGAAATCGGGGGCAAATTGGTAAGAGCAAAGGTTTGACACGTGGAAATGCTACTAACCCCGTTTATGCTTATGTTTTTATTGTCACTACGGTTATGACGACTAAGGGTCGCTGTGCTCGACGATACGTCATGTTCTGGGAACCGGACGAGGCAGGTGCTCGGTCTGGTTTACCGAGGTTGGTGCTCGGTTTGGATGGCCGAGGTGGGTGCTCGGTCGAGGCTCGTGTTACTGCACGCACACCGGCGGCTTGGCCCCCGCAAGGGTGTGCTTTTCCGGAAAAGTGGTACGTTGACCCGTGTACCCCACGTGATGGTGACGTAATGGGGGCCCCTCGTAGGTGGGGGGGTGTGAGCGGTGATGCCGAGGCAGGTGCTCGGCGGCCGAGGCAGGTGCTCGGCGGGGGACATCGGGATAGGTGCTCGATGTGGTGGTCGGGGAAGGTGCCCGGTGTTGATTAGTACAGGGTTTAGTCATGGTTGATGGTACTCTGAGGAGGATGGTTGCTCCGGTTATTGTGGTTTGCATACTTTTAGCCCTTTTTGCATACTTTGTTATTTCTGGTCACTGACTTCCCACTCTGTGACAGGTTCGTCTAGTCCGTCCAGGGGCTAGTGCTAGGGCGTTGGTGAGGCCGCATAAGCAATCTTCTGGCCCTTAGAGGCTACATATACGGTTTACTTTACCTTCTCGGTTCATTTCATTACGCATTGTAGCTAGTTGTGGATCGCGATACCCCTGTGGGATCGATGTGGATGTTGAGCTGTTCGATAACCCTTTTGGATGAGTGTTTTGTTCTCATTTCTTGGCTTGGCCGCTTTCAAACTACAAATAAGGAAACTGTTGTGAAAACTGTTTTAAAAATTATGGGTGCCGTGTGGGCACCGTTTTCAAATTCTGTGGATTTATGTGGTTTCGAAAATAGTTTTATAAAACCTGATGTCGAGTGGGCATCGCATTCAAAACCCTGTGGTTTTATCCTTTCAAAAATAGTCGGCCCCTTTATTACTTGTGGAAATTGATGGTATGTTGTTGAAAATGGTTGTATGTGATTGGCAATCGGTCTAGTGTGGTTAAAGGCATGTTTATGTGAACTTTGTAATCAGGACGCCGTGCATATACAAAGGAGACTCTGCCCGTTCGCAGAGTGAATTTGTATATGCGGCGGGTCTGGGCACGCACCGGGGGAGATTGTTTTCAAAAAAAAATTATATGTAACATTTTGGGAGCATCGGTGGCTACCTTTCCGGGCGTAAAAACCCCCCGGGGCGTGACAAAACCACATCAACATTTACAAATGATTTGCAAAGTGCGCTAACATCCACATTCGAAAACGGCACTAAATGGAGGTTGGGCAATATATTTTAGGATTAAATGAATTTTTTTTAGGATCACATATAGGTTCAACAACATATTTCTTTTGTATTACTCAACCAGGAACAGTTCAGCAGCATCAAAATCAACAGCAGCTGGGAGAAGAAGCAGCATCAGCACTTGGAAGTACCAATATATATATATATATATATATATATATATATATATATATATATATATATATATATATATATATATATATATATATATATATATATATATATATATATATATTACATATTAAAGGTAAGTAAGTAACGGAAACATCAGGTAATCTGCCACCGCTAGTCCAACAGGACAAAAGGGGCGGCGAGGACATACGGCGGCACAAAATGATAGAAAACCGCAAACAGGAGGAAGTACGAAAGAGCAAAACTAATTAATACAGGGAAAATCATGAGGCAGAGACACTTGAAACCACTTAAAGAAACAGTGAGGTATATATATGACACTCCAGATCTCATCTTAGTTCTGGTAAAAAACCTAATGTGTTCTTTGATATATATATATATATATATATATATATATATATATATATATATATATATATATATATATATATATATATATATATATATATATATATATATATATATATATTACATATTCAAGGTAAGTAAGTAACGGAAACATCAGGTAATCTGCCACCGCTAGTCCAGCAGGACAAAAGGGGCGGCGAGGACATACGGCGGCACAAAATGATAGAAAACCGCAAACAGGAGGAAGTACGAAAGAGCAAAACTAATTAATATAGGGAAAATCATGAGGCAGAGACACTTGAAACCACTTAAAGAAATAGTGAGGTATATATATGACACTCCAGATCTCATCTTAGTTCTGGTTAAAAACCTAATGTGTTCTTTGCAGTGGCATGTATATACTCATAACCTCAAGAGATGGCATGTAAACCTAATGCAGATTTCATCCCCATTCAGTATTTATCTGTGTTAACATGTTGATGGCATTTGATGGCATTTGATATTGGTGGCTCAACTTGTGATCATATATTTTGTGATCGAAATATAAACCTACTCACCTCGGAAACTTAATAGGCAAAAAAAGAAAAGAAAAAGAGTTAAACAGAGCTTGCCCTTTGATGCCGCCTTAACTTGCACACTACAGTCTCAACTGCGCAGGGCGGCCACATTACCATATTGGTCGCATAGTAACTGAACTTGAGCTACCTCCAACTGTTAGAATAGACTATAGGATAAGAATACTTAAACTAAAAAAAAAAGAACATACTAACCCACATGAAATGGTCATTTTTTTTTTTTCTTTTGGCTAAGAAAATATGCAGGTAATCATGCGAGTCTAGAAGCATAACTAATTTTCCACTGAATTGGCCCTAATAAAACCACCAATTACTTCCAACTGGTTGCTTAAAGAGCAGGCTATTGAAGGCTGAATAGGAAAGAAAGAGGGCAAGGGCAGAGAGGGGATCAGTGCGAGATGCGGGACATCATGTACACCACACGTGAGGCAAAAGAGAAGCAAATAGAGAAGAGCACCCACAGAGTAGTGAAGAATGTAGATTATCCCAAAATTAGTTTGGGAGTAAATAAACTTCAGCATACTCAACAATCATCTCCAACTGGTTACCCAAACAGTTGGCCTTTCAAATTAAGTTGGTTTTTTCTGCATTATCATCATTGCTATAAGAAAACATGAACCGAAGAACATACTACCTTTTACTCTGTGTGATCATCTTAGTTCTTTATGTTTTACCTCATTCCGATGTAGAAATTAATGCGGATACTTTTTGTAATTATCTTCAATAATATAGGAAAATATTAATGCTTGTTTATAACCTTCATAGTAGGGAAGAGAAAGTTATATTCAAATTGCAGCCTAGTTGGGGGTTTTATGATTTAAAACATGAGATTTTGAAGCGGTTTAATATTCCTGGCACAGTTCCAGTGAATCTTAAGTATTTGGATGATGAATCCGAGTGGGTCCTGTTAACATGTGATGCAGATATGAAGGAGTGTGTTGATGTATGTAAATCATTGAGCACTCATACAATAAAAATTTCTGTGAGTCATGCAGCTCAGCCAAACATCAGAGCTTACTTTGGTCGCACAGGACTCTCATGATTGAGATTTTATATCATTCAGGACACTGCTCTAAGCTTAACAGCTTTGAAGGGCGACCACATAAACTTTTCTTAAATTTTACAAAAGTCCGAAAATAGAAATTAGTCTAGAAAGTTGAGATCACTTATGAAGGCTCAAAGTGCATACATGAGATGATTATAGAGGTATTTACCAGGAAGGCTAGGTATCTGATTACTTGGGCATGGTTTATCTGTACATATGGTTATCACATAGAGTAATATACAATGGTGATTCTGGTATCTCTAATAAGGACCTGTACATTGAATGCGTGCATAAACCCAATTCTGTAAAAATTATTGGCATTGAGCTGTTGTATTCGCAAGCGCTTCATGTTTTAGTAATCTGAAGTGGAAGCTAGTGCAATTGCAAAAAAAAAGTGTTTCAGTTTATGGAGGGTGCAGATGCTTTGTGGAGTTTCAAAACCAGGTGCAGTACCCTTAATGAAGGTGGTTAAGGGTTAGGGTCTCCGATATTTGCAACATTGTAGATGATAAGACTTACTGTAATGCAATCTCTTGGCTTATGTAGCACAAATTGATCTTCAAAAGAGGTAATACACTTATAAGAGGGGAATGTAAATTGGGGTGTACAATAGCGTTGGTGTTGTCAATAACAACACCACACTGATGTCCAGAATGCTCAGAAATGACTGTAAGTATTAGTGAAATTATCTGCTTCATTAACATCTGTGAGTATGTGTGAGGTAATAGCAATCTCATTTCTACCTCCTATCGCAGGCAGGTGAAACCGTGGAGGTCACAGCTGGTGAAACCGACCATCATTTTTGGCATGGCCACATGAACAAAAAGGCATATTATGGTTACTCCAGCAAGATCATAAATTTTGCTAGTTGGCAATTGCATCTCAAGTCTGTAAAGCTACTACATTGGTTTTTGAATGTGATATTTTCCAGGCTTGTTCTGCAGTTTTTTTTTTTTTTTTTTTTTTTTCTTTTCTTTTCTCTTGTTCTGTATAACTGTTGGTGTTTTATGAAATTAGACACATATTGAATGGGATCTTTTCATTTTTTTTTCCTTTTTTTATTTTTTCTCTATTTTTCCAACTTGTCAAAATTTCATTTGACTAATTTGAGGTATCAGAAATTGAATATTTTATTAAACAACTTCATTAGTTGGAAATATTTGATTACTAACAAAATTTACATTTTTTTAAGTGGAGAAGTAATTCGAATTGAAGATTATAAAAGGATTTCTAATGCTACCAACACTACCAAATCCAATTAGATAGAATTCCAGTCACCGACCAAGAATCCAATTAATAGTATTCCAGTCACCGACCAAGAAGTGGGAGGTTTATTCTCTCGTATGCGAATGTGCTGAAATGATGATTTAGACTCCAGGGCTTTTCAAAAAAATTATAATATAACTAATTACAGTGTATACTTGTTTAGGTGATATTTGCGGACCCTTTTTTTTTTTAACAGAAAAATTCTACCAGTTTAAGTAAATTTATAATTTGGTTAGGTAAAATATATTAAAATAAGAAAACTTAAAATTTTTTAAAATTTATATTTTAAAATTTAAAATTTATATATTAAAATTTTGAAATTTAAAATTTAAATATACATTTAAAGATTTAATTTAAACTTTTAAAATTAAAATTTATATTTTAAGTTAAAATCTCAAATTTTAATTTTTATGCAAATTTAAAATTTAAAAATTAAATTTATATTTGAATTTTAAATTATTTTAAAATGAAATTTAGAAGAAAAATTATTATTTAAAAATAACAAATATTTTTTCACTTAATTTAGCAAAATCAATTTTATAATTATAAACTCAGTCATGCGTTCTATATTTCAGCCAAAATTAATTTTCTAAATTATAAAATCAATTATGTATAATTAACTTTTTCCTTAACTTTTACAGGACCAGGGCCAATCGGATTTGCACTTGCCAACTGCTGTTCCGCTCAAAACCCACACCGCGCAACGGCGGAGAGAGCCCGAGCACGAGCACGCGCACGCGCACGGCGTTAATGGCGAAGTCGGCGTCGGCTCTCGCCTCGCTACTCCCCTCCGCCGCTGCGCTGCGCCTGCCGCTTTGGGCGCCCACACGGCGAACCCTAATCTCTGCTGCGGCGGCGGCGGCGGCGCCCCCTCCCTCGCCCCTTCCCCGCGTCCTCGTCACCGCCCCTCCCCTCACCAACCCCGGCCGTCACAGCTACCGCCGCTCCGAGCAGGCCCCCCCCTTTTGGGCCGTGCGGAAGAAGCCCTCCGCCTCTCCGCCGCGATTCTCCTCCGCCGCCGCCGTCACCGCCTCAGCTTCGACTAACGGGTGTGTTGTTTAGGGGTTGCAACTTTTACTTTTTATTTTTTTTTGTTTGTTTTGGGACTGAAACTGGTTTTGCTGTTGGTGATTTGGTGATTGCTCACAAGGTGTTTGTATTTGTTTTGTTTTGTTGTTTTGTGTGTGATTGATGCGTTTTGCTGCGCGCAGCAGCTGGCGCATGCAGCGGCGGGCGCTGCCTGCGCAGCGGGAAAGGGGAGAGAATGAGAGATATAGAGAGGGGGGGGGGATTATATATTTTGTGTTGGGTGGGTGTGGGGGCCGGCTTCGGCTCTTGAGAAGACGACACGCTTAGAGGGAGAGGGGGGGGGGGGCACATGAAGCCCATGTGCAGAGAACGGGGGGAGGGGGGGGGGGGCATGTGCAGAGAAGGGAAAGGGAAGGTCATGTGCAGAGGAGAGCGGAGTGAGGAGAAAGCGCCACATCGGCTCGGGACGCCTGGGAAGGCTCCACGCGGGCTCGGAAGAACTGAGGATTTATAATTTTTATTGATCCTTGCTAGTTCTTTAAAATTTATGTGACCTAGTCTTTCATGCCAAAGAGTTTCATTATCTAAAGAAACTAGGTTACATATTTCAGAAATTTTGTTTGAAACAACATAGCAATTATTTTCTGATCTAACCCCTTTCAAAAAGAATACATGGTCCTTATCAGTTACAATACATTCCACAGAAGAAAAATTAACTGAAAAACCATTGTCACAAAGTTGACTTATACTAATGAGGTTAGTCTTAAGGCCTTCAACAAATAAGACATTGTTCAAAACTGGGCCTTCTGGAATAGCGATTGTTCATTTTCCAACAATTTTAGAAGAACGACCGTCTCCGAAAACAACATGCCCTCCGGAGATTTTCTCTAAAGTTTGAAAACAGGTTTTGTCACCAGTCATGTGACGGGAACATCCACTATCCAGATACCAAGACGAGTTGTCATAAGCATGCAGAGAAGTATGAACAACAAGACAAGGGAAGATTTCACCTTTGCGCACCCAAACCTTTTTGGACTGCGTCGGCAATGTTATTGAAGTTATTCTCCTTGGTGAAAGCGTCTTGTTTGATTCATTGCTTGACATCGTCTTGTGAGGTGAACTACCAAGGCTCTTTTCCTTTGAAAAATTTTTCTTTGATTTCCGGGGGAATCACCTTTTTGGTAGTTGTTGCAAGAGGTGCTTGATTTGATCGTTTTGGTCCCATCTTGCAATTTCTTCAAATGTGCCCTGCAAAACCACAACGAAAATATACCTTTGACCTTGATGATCCCGAAGAGGGTGAGGTAAGGTGGTTGTCGTTGTATACAGTGATTTCCGTCGTCGGAGGAGGAGTTACCGACTGGGGCACAAAAACTGTCCCAACCGAACTAGAATTGTCTTCAGTTCGATTGTATCCGAGGCCGAATCGGTTTGTTTGACCAAGACCAAGCATCTTATCCAACTTACTCCTTCCAGAAAAAAAATTGCTTTAAATCATCCTTGAGTTGGAAAATGGTCTTCGTCATTTCCATTTTTTCCTGTCGAGCCTCGGAGTAGAGCTTCAAGAAGTAATTTGCTTTATCAACCATTTTTACATGTTCCTTCTAGAAATGCTCATTTTTCTCTTGAAGTGAAACATTTGCTTTTATCAGATTATCCCTTTCTACTTCAAGACCGGTCGAGAGAGAAGTTGTCTTTTTTACTTCTTCTTCGAGATCCTGCAATCTCCCTCTCAACCCCTTGTTTTGCTTAGCCAGTTTCGTTGAATCCCTCAAAAGTTTATGGTAGGCTAAAACAAAATCTTCACCTTCTGAATTATCTGATTCATCGTCCGTTGCAGTTTTTTCAACTTGGGAGGAGTTGGACAATGACTCAGATGTGCTTGCCATAAAGCATATGAACGGTGAAGATGTGGACGCGTGGAATGTCGTTGCGTTGTTTTCTTCATCACTTGAAGATGACTCATTTGACGTTGAGGTGTCATCCCAAGTGACGGCTTGCATCGCTTTCTTCTTTGACGGATTCTTATTGGGACACTCCGTTGAGATATGGTCGTATCCTCGGCACTTGAAGCATTGGACTTGTGCCTCTGAGCTTTTCTTTTCCTTTGAAAAACTCTCTTTCTTCCTTGACATATGGCTTGAAAAACCTTTGCCTTTCTTCGACTTTTCGAATGATGGAGTTTTACTTGAATTACCCCTTCGAAAGTTCCGGCGAAATTTTCTGCTCAAGAGAGCAAGCTGCTTCTCGAAATCCTCCATAGATAGGTTCTTGTCATCGTCTGAGGAGGATGAATCCGCGTCTTCTTCTTTTGCTGTTTTCAACACAAAACCTGAAGACTTAGAAGTAGATACTTTTCCAGAAGAATTGTTAGTAGGAAATGTCATTTCATTTGTTTGTAATGAACCAACTAATTCTTCTACACGGATTTCGTCCGGGTGTTTAATAGTTTCAATGGTCGTAACCTTGGAACGAAATCTTTCAGGAAGAGTCCTTAAAATCTTTCTTACAATTTTAAATTCTGGAATTTTCTCTCCCATGTTAGCACATGAATTCACGATGTCTTGCAATCGTGTATAATAATCTGTGAACAATTCATTTTCTGCCATGAAAATGGAGTCAAACTTGCTCGTAAGCATTTGCAGTTTTTGAATCTTCACAAGGTTAGTTCCTTCATGTGTAACTTGAAGAACATCCCAGATTTCTTTCGTAGTCTAACATGCCGAGACGCGAGAGAATTCCGTTTGTGACAGGGCATTAAATAAAGCGTTAATTCCTTTGCCATTGTAAGAAGATAAGTCTATCTCTTCCTTGGTCCATTTCGACCTAGGTTTGATGGTGTGAACATCAACAATAATTTCAGTTGGATTAAACCATCCTAACTCAATTGATTGCAACACCCGTTCGTCGATGGAAATAAGAAATGCTTTCATTCGTACTTTCCAGTAGGCATAGTTTGTTCCATCGAAGAACGGGGGTCTGTTGATGTTTCCACCTTCAGCCATTGTTTACAACTCTATTCCCGCTCTGATACCACTTGTTGGGTTATGATAGAATATGGATCTAAATAGAGGAAAAAACACCTAGAGGGGGGGTGAATAAGTGTAAACCATAAACACTCAAAAATCGTTGCGCAATAAAACCCGATGCGGAAATAAAAAAATAACACGCACGATTTTTACGTGGAAAAACTCCAAAACCGGAGTAAAAAACCACGGGACCGATAACATGGCGAAATCCACTAGAATTAACACACGTACAAAGGTGATATACCGTACTCACCGACGACTCGACCTTTTTCCATACGCTCCTAGTAGATCTTCTCCGCTCGTTCCGCAACTCTCCTCGAATCCACGATTAGCATCCAACGCCGAATCCACGGCGTCCAACGTCGAATCCACGACGTCCATCCGAATCCACGGTCTTCACCCAGTAGCACGTCTCGAATCCACGAACGTACCTCGCTCCGAATCCACGAGAGCGGTAGCACCTTGAATCCACAGGGCCACGCGAGTCCACGCGCAGATTTTAGGAAAATCGTTGTTTTTGGGTGGTGATGATCCGCCGAATACTTAGATCAAAGATAGATCGGAAATACCATCTAAGTATTCATTAATTTGATTCTACTCAAAATCTGAGTATGAAAACCTAGAATCAAATTAATCAATATAGATGAAGAAATATAGAATTAAATCTAGTTATTTCCTTTCTTCTCTATATGTGGATTTCTCCTATTCGACCGTATTTTGGATTACCCTAAAAAATGAATCGTAGGGTTTATTTATAGGTTAGAAACCGTTGGAAGAGGATAAGAATAAAAAACTGACCTAATCTGGAATTTTTCAGGACGACGGTCCGGACTGTAGAATCGGCGGTCCGGACTGTCGTGGCTAAACAGACAATTTCTAGAAGAACATACGTTCGGGGTCCGGACTGAAGTACACGGTCCAGACTAAACCCATGTTCGGGGTCCGGATCAGAATTGGCTTTGTTCCGGACTGGATTTGCGCATGAACAAACAACGTTCGGGGTCCGGACTGTGGTCACTTATCCGGATCCTGAACATGTCCCATGTCCAGTTTTTGATTTTTATGCAATTAAAAATTCATCCAAGTGTTTCTACACTATAAGAAGTATTCGGATCATCAAAATTAATTAGTTAAACGTACCTGATCCTTTTGAATTCTTCTTTCTTGAGATTGAGGTATATGATCCAAACTTCTTTATCTTCAATCTTCAAGACTTAACACTTTCACGAAATACGCCAAAACAAATTCCTTAACAAGCCTGATTGCAGGTCAATCTTTGAGAAGACCGTTGCTCCCCGCAGTTGATCAAAGAGATCATCAATCCTGGGTAAGGGGTACTTGTTCTTCACTGTGGCTTTGTTTATTTCCCGGTAGTCGATGCACAGCCGCAAGCTCCCATCCTTCTTCCGTACGAAGAGTACCGGCGCGCCCCAAGGTGACACACTCGGTCTGATGAATCCTTTATCCAGGAGGTCTTCAAGCTGCACCTTAAGTTCCTTTAGTTCTGCGAAGGCCATTCTGTAGGGAGCCTTCGTGATCGGTCGTGTGCCGGGTAGAAGCTCGATCGGAAAAACCACCTCCCGTTCGGGGGGCATCCCCGGCAGTTCGGTCGGGAACACATCTGGGAAGTCCCTCACGACTGGGATGTCTGAGAGAGTCGCAGAGGGTCTAGTGGCCAAGTCCACCGACGCCAAGTAGGCCACGCACCCTCCCTCAATTAGTTTTCTGGCTCGCGATGCTGGAATGATGGTGGAAAAGGAGATGCTCTTGCATGCTAGGTAGACATTCTCAGGAAACTCTGGGTACTGCAGTTGCACCTGGCGCTTCTCGCAGTCAATCATCGCCCGATACATGGCGAGCCAATCCATTCCGAGTACCACATCGTACTCCTTTAATGGAATGACCACCAAATCCCACGGGCAAGAAAGCCTCCCCAACTTTATTGGGTAGGAAGGTACTAAGTTGCGGGCCTCCAAAGGCCCCCCCGCGGTAAGGACTGACAACAAGCTGGGTAGGGGTCTCTCCACAAAACCATGTGATGATACAAAGTCTCAAGATATAAAGGAGTGGGTTGCTCCGGTATCAAAAAGGGTTCTAGCACGGTAAACTGAAATGAGAGTGATACCTGCCACGACGTCCTCGGGTGGGTTTGCCTGCTGGTAGGCCATCGAATAGACCCTGCCTCCCGATTGTGGTGGTCCTTCCCCTGCTGGTCGAGGTGCCGGAAGTCTGGGGGCCGATGACATCCGGGCTTTTCCTCGCCCCGCATGCTGTGGTGCTGGCGTGGAAGCTGCCGAAGATGCTACTCCTTGGTTCGTGGGGCAGTTGAAGCGAAAGTGCCCCTGCTTTCCACACCGAAAACAGTGGTCTTGTCTCTTGGAGCATTCAGTCACCCGGTACGCCCCGCCGCAGATCACGCAAGGCCTGTCGTCCATTCGTTGGCCTCCACCTGGCGCGCCCCTGGTCCTCTGCTGGGATATCCACCCCTTAGAGGGTCGACTCCCACTGGACGAGCCTCCCCCGAGTACGGCTGAGACCGCTTCCTGTCCTCCTGCTGAGTAGGGCCCCCTCCCCGGGCGCGCGTAACGGCGAAGCCGCGCTCTACGATGGTCGCTCGGTCGACTACCTTCTGGAAGGTGTGCAAGTCCGCCGCTTGCACCACCTGGAAGATATCGCTGCGAAGCCCGTCCACGAAGAGGGTGGCCTTGTGGGACTCGTCCCGTATGACAAATGGGACGCAGTTCGCCAGCCTCACGAACTCCCGCTGGTACTCCATCACCGTTCTGTTTCCTTGCCTGATGTGGTTCAGATCGTCTTCTAGTTGTTTCTTGACGCTGTTGGTGAAGAACGCCCCGAACAACTCTCAATTAAAGGTGGTCCACGATAGGAAGGCGGTACCCTTTGCGGAGTTAGGGCGTTCCGTCTTCCACCAAATGCGGGCGTTCCCCTCGAGAAAGTGGACAGCCAAGGGAACCCGCTCGTGGTCTTCCATCAGTAAGTCTTCAAACAGCTTCTACATTGTGTCCACCCACTTCTCCACGACCCAGGGGTCCGTCGTCTCCCCCTCAAACGTCGGCGGGTCGTACTTCTTGAAGTCTGCCAGATTGGCGCGCACGCGATCCCGCTCAGTCGGTGGAGCAGGCCCTTCCCCCGTGGCAATAGTGGCCATGACGGAAGAAGGCCTCACCCCGGTGTCCCCAGGGGTATCTCCGGCTGAAGTTCTCGGCGTCGATCCCGCTACTACTGCCGAAGGGGCTACCACTGGCACCGTCTCTTGGGCTAACGGCACCTCGGGCGCCGCAGCCCGGGTAGGGGCAGCCCCCGCCTCGGCCTCCATCGCCGGCGGTCCCGTCGCCGGTGCAGTTGGCCCCGGAGGAGGGCCCTGGGCGGCCACCACCGTCGCAGCGGCCTGCTGTTGCTGTGTCAGTTGGCGTACATGATCCGTAAGGGTCGCCAACTGTCCCGCCATCTCCCGTAACTGCTGCCTCAGGAGTTGGTTCTCCGCGGTCGCCGACGCCGCTGCGTCCGCCCCTGTATCCTCGGTGGTAGATCTAGTCCTGGCCGTGATCTGGACACATGCACAAACCAGTTACTTCTAGGTTAAACTAAAGTAACACCGCATACGCTGGCACTAAAAGGGATTACACTAATTTCCTCCCTCCCACGTGCACTCGCGTTCTACTTGCCTACACAATGTTCACTTTTATTGTTCATTAGCTAGAGTATTGCGCCCCGTGGATGTCCAGCCCCGACTATTGTGGTTAAAGTTCATGCTCCGATACCATCTTAATCTATCACGCCCCGGGGGTTCAAACGCGCGGAAGGAGAGCCACCGATGCTCCCAGATCAGCGTAATATTTTTTTTTGAAAACAGATCTACCCCAGTGCGCGCACAGACCCGCCGCATATGCAAATTCACTCTGCAAACGGGCAGAGTCTCCTTTGTATATGCACGGCATCCTCATTACATAATACACCCAATTCAAGCTTTAACCACACTAGATCGAAGCACAGCCATATACAACATGCATTTCACACATAGGGAAAAGGCCGACCATTTTAAAAGGATAAATAATCACAGGTTTTGAAAGCGACGCCCACCCGACGCCGATGTTTTAAAAATCCATTTGAAAGTCACATAAATCCACAGAATTTTAAGGACGGCATCCACCCGATGCCTAATTTTGTAAAACCAGTTTCGAAATCACATAAATCCCACAGGGTTTTAAAAATCGGTGCCCACACGACATCCTCGTTTTAAAGACGGTTTTCACAAACGGTTTTCTTTGTTTTTCGTAGTTTTAAAATGGCCAAGTAAGGGAAAGAAACAACATCCATTCAACAATCATGGAAGAAGAGGCACATCCACATCGATCCCACAGGGGTATCGCAATCCACAACTAACTAACATGAACAATAAAAGAACAAGGAAAGTAAAGTCACTGTGTCTGATGTCTCTATATGTCAGAACAGCACTCTCGCAGCCTCACCAGCGCCCTAGCACTCGCCCCTGGACGAACCTGTCACGAAGTGGGAAGTCAGTGACTAGAAATAACATAGTATGCAAAAAGGGCTAAAAGTAAGGCAAACCACGGTAACCGGGGCAACCGTCCTCCTCAAAATACAATCAGAGGGTCGCCGGAGTTTGTTCTTGTCTGATTGGACGAAGGCATTAACCCTTTGGGGTTTGGGTATAAAAACTTATTTTCTAACTGTTTTTCCTAAAAGAACTAAAAATTATTAAAAATGGGTTTTCATTAAATCAAAAGGGTTTTCAGTAATAAATGTCACATTTTTTCTGTAAACTTCCCCACTCGAGAGGATTTGAGTGGTCTGGGTTCTAAGGGTTGCCTTTTTCTTTGGGTCGAGAACAACAAAAGGTTATGCCTAGAGCCTCTTCTTGTTTGATTTGGGTTGTAGGTTCTAGTCTTTCGGGGTTCCCGGACCTTTCTTTGTGGTCGACTGTGGAGTATACCCAGCTAGTGAGTTTGCTTGTGGAGTTGATGTTCTTTTTGGGGAGCCGTTGGGTTGACAGCGGTCCCGACTGTTCGAGTGGTTCCTGTTAGTGAGTTAGAGATGTGATTTGGATACTGTCGATCTTGTTGATCGTGGATTTGGACTATAGCCTGCATGAGCCATATTGAGCTCGACAGAGATGCGCGGATACTTTCCTCGGTGGGGTCGCGCCCCTCGAGTGCCGCTCCGGAGCTGGACCTGTTACTTTGCTATCGCGACTTGTCGACGCAGTCCCTCTGGCTGGGCCAGTTTTGGCAGTCACAGACGCCCTACGTAAGTCCAGTCCTCCGTGGATGTAATGGCAGTAGGTGGGCGCAGGTTTGACTGGACCCTATGTGGCAGTCACTGTGATTGGGTTGATTGAGTGCTTGGGTTAGAGTCGATGCATCATTTTCATCTGTATCACCATTTGAGCATTGTAGATAGAGGCATGATAGCTGTAGACTCTTTCCGGCTTATCTTTTCATTATTACAGTTTTTCTGTTATCTTATGCCTCTAGTAGACTTAGTGGGCAGACCGTCGGGCTTGGTAGCGGTACCCACTGAGAACTACTGTGGGATATAGTTCTCACACCCGCTGTGGTGTCTTTCCCCAGGGACCCTTTCTCCAGTTCCTGCTGCTCCAGTTGCTGATCCTTCTGTTGCTGATCGAGGTGAGGGAGTCGCGAGCTAGTTCCCTACCCGTCCTTGGAGTATATCGGTACCCTTTTTGGAGCTTAGTAGTACAGTCTGCTGGATTTTAGTAGTTAGTTACTTTTGAGAGTTTTATTTTGAGACACTTTTATAGTGAGGTTCAGACTTGTACTATTTGACAGTTGTATTATTTCTTATTTCAGTAGTTTACTTTTCAGCTCTGATATCTGTATAGCTATAGTATCCTTCTTTTTGCAGGTTAGACACTTCGTCTATACGGGGCTTTCTGTATGGGCGGCGGATATGTTGGCGGGCCCGGGTCGCAGTTTCGACCCCGGGGCGTGACAGAACACCTGAGGGAAGTAGACGCGTTGGCCGAGTCGCAACCTGTCGCACGAAGTTCGCACTGGTGGTACGGGTAGGCTATGGCAAAAAGATGGTACAGATCGGCCATGACGAAAACACAAAGGCGTCAGCAGCAACGAGGTAGAGTCAAGGCAATGAAGGAGGCTACGATGGCTCAAGAGCCACGGTCTATGCTTTATATGTCGGTCCAACCAACACGGAGCAATTACGAAGGACGAGAGTCGGAAACGTCGCCACGCGGCAGGCCCGCCACGCCGCGGGTAATAATAGGTGGACCGGCGAGCGTTTGTCAGGAGCTTAACGCTTGGTTGAGAGTCCCCGAGGCAGAGGTTCAGCGCAACACCAACGTTAAGGAAGATCACGACAAACAGCCTCCGGAAGGAAGAAATGCGGAGGTCGTAATTATTTTTTCAGTTAAAGCCGTCGAGGATATTAAAGGAAAGAAACCCTAGGCCGATGAAGATTCGGCCAACGTATTAGGGTCAAATCGAAGCAATTATTGACCCAGTCCCAACATTAGAATTGAAAAGGTCGGCCAAAGGGGATGACCAGGAGATCGAGCTTCGGCTATTGAGATCAAGGCCAAAAAAGGAGAAGGTGAGGCACCCGATGGGTTGAAGACCTTGGGTACAACATGCTAGATTTGGCTAAAAGTGTTCGATTTGTTGGGTTATGATAGAATATGGATCTAAATAGGGGAAAAACACCTAGAGGGGGGGGTGAATAGGTGTAAACCATAAACACTCAAAAATCGTTGCGCAATAAAACCCGATGCGGAAATGAAAAAATAACACGCACGATTTTTACGTGGAAAAACTCCAAACCGGAGTAAAAAACCACGGGACCGATAACACGGCGAAATCCACTAGAATTAACACACGTATAAGGTGATATACCGTACTCACAGACGACTCAACCTTTTTCATACGCTCCTAGTAGATCTTCTCCGCTCGCTTCGCGACGCTTCTCGAATCCACGAATAGCGTCCAACGCCGAATCCACGGCGTCCAACGTCGAATCCACGACGCCCAACCGAATCCACGGTCTTCACCCAGTAGCACGTCTCGAATCCACGAACGTACCTCGCTCCGAATCCACGAGAGCGGTTGCACCTTGAATCCACAAGGCCACGCGAGTCCACGCGCCGATTTTGCGAAAATCATTATTTTTTGGGTGGTGATAATCCGCCGAATACTTAGATCAAAGATAGATCGGAAATACCATCTAAGTATTCATTAATTTTATTCTACTCAAAATCTGAGTATGAAAACCTAGAATCAAATTAATCAATATAGATGAAGAAACATAGATTTAATCTCATTATTTCCTTTCTTCTCTATATGTGGATTTTTCTCGTTTTGACCGTATTTTGGATTACCCTAAAAAATGAATTGTAGGGTCTATTTATAGGTTAGAAACTGTTGGAAGAGAATAAGAATAAAAAACTAACCTTTTCTGGAATTTTACAGGACGATGGTCCGGACTGGAATTGGCGGTCCGGACTATCGTGGCTTAAACTGACAATTTCCAGAAAAACATACGTTCGGGGTCCGGACTGAAATACCACGGTCCGGACTGTTCATGCAATTCCTTCAGAATTAACGTTCGTGGTCCGGACTGAGATACCACGGTCCGGACTGGAATTGCGCATGAACTACCCTATGTTCGGGGTCCGGACTGTAGTGCCCGATCCGGATCCTGAACATATAGTATGTCCAGTTTTTTAATTTTTATGCAATTAAAAATTCATCCAAGTGTTTCTACACTATAAGAAGTATTCAGATCATCAAAATTAATTAGTTAAACGTACCTGATCCTTTTGAATTCTTCTTTCTTGAGATTGAGGTATATGATCCAAACTTCTTTATCTTCAATCTTCAAGACTTAATACTTTCACGAAATATGCCAAAACAAATTCCTTAACAATCTCCCCCTTTGGCGGTTTCGTGGCAAAACGGAGAATCCACTCAAGAAAATTCAAAAAGATATTTTTGTTGCTATCACCATACAACAAAAATTTACATTTGAGAACCAAATAAGATACATGAGATAAACTCCTAGAACAGACTCTAGACTTAGACATATGTAATTTCTGCAAAAGAAAAACGTTCTTGACAAAAGAGATCGTTAGATACCTCAAGAATTTTTGCATATAAAACTAAGCACAGAGATAGAGTTTATACTCATCATGACATTTATGAATTCAGATATGTAATAAGATCACAATCAAAATTAGACATATCTTCTAAGCATTAAAAACCAAATGTCATATGTAAGTTAGTTAACAAACAACTTGTTAGAAACATTACATGCCCAAATAGTTAGTCGAATAGTTAGTAGAGGCATGCATGCAAAACCCAATTCAAACCAAAAGTTGATGTCATACTTACCTCTTTCATAGTTCAGTTCACAGTATACTTACCTTACCTTTCATAGATACCTTTCATAGTTTAGTTCCTTTCATAGTTTTGTTTGTCTCTTGTCTCTCTCTCTCTCCCTTTTTGTCACAAAATAAGCCAAAAATTACAAAACGGAGAGGTGAAAAGTACTCAAACAAGAAAAATTAGAGACCTAAACAAAGAATAACTAAAAACTAAGCCTGCACAACAAAACGATAGGTTAGGAGGAAGTTTAATTGTTAGACTCTGAGCCTTATGAGCTACTGCAGTCCAGTTTGTGTAAAATTCCTTTAAGCATTTTTGATCATTTGGAGCAGTTCTTTTTCATCTTGTGAATGTCAGCCGACATTCTTTCATGTGCTTCAGACATTCTCCTTTGTGCTCGTTGCATAGACAGTATATCAGCTTTTGTGGTGATTGTCTTGGAGGTAGAAGGAGATTGTATGGATGCTGAAGGTGTATTTTTAGATTCTCTAGGCAGAGAGCGTGCTCTGCCCAGTGGTTCATTAATCTGAATTCCTCTGCCCTTCGAGTGCTTGCTCCTTGTGGGATGTTTGGTTGTTGAGGAAGACGTTGTCAGCTTCTTTTCCTTTAGATAGAACCTATCTTCGTCATCCACCGCTTGTTGTGATTCTTTACAAAATATTTCCCAATCCTCTTCATCCTCTGATTCTGACTCAACTTGAGGAACATCGTTTATCTTCTCCTGACTTGCTTCAGCTTGTTCCTTTTTGAGAGATGCTCGAGTTCCCACTAATGCTACAATGAGCGCAATAATCCAAGCGAAAACCATTGTGCTACTAGTGCTCAGATAATAGAAAAGCCTGTGAGCAAAACTCAAGAACACGAGAAAAATTATTTATTTTCAAAAATTTGAAAAATTATACCCAAACAATCATTATCGTGTAGAGAGACTAGGAATTAAATTAGTTTTGCAAAAAGAATTTTAAAAATAGATCAATCCCATGATTTTCAAAAATTCCTATTATATGCCCTAAAACCGAATTTTCAGAAATCGAAGCCTAAAAATCCGTTAATCAAGAGAATACCTAGCATATAATCAAAACTAATCTACCCAGAGTTCCTATTTCAAAAGAAATTAGATCAAAAACCAATCCCAAACGAAAAAGATACAAAATTTCCAACACGTTTTGAGCAAAATAGTGAAAAACTGTGAAAAACTGAGTTTTTGATCAAGAAAACTTACTTGGAATCGAAAAACCTGAGTTGAAAAGGCTCCAAATCAGTTGATTTCTAGAGAGAGAAACTCTGGAGACTTTGGAACAAAAGATTGTAGTAAAAAGAAATCAAAACCCTTTTATTCTATATAAAACCCTAGCCGCGGTCCGGATCGGATCGTGAATCCAGTCCGGATCGGCTACCCGTAGGAAATTCCTGCGTTCGGGATCCGGATCGGATTGTCCAGTCCGGATCGGCTCCAAACTTTTTCTTCAGAAAAATTCTGAAAAATTCTAGAAAATCCAGAAAAAGATTGTAAGCACTTATACATGTCAACTTTAAGTAAAAATCATCGTTTCATGTTAAAAGAAATAGATTATGCTAAATCTATCATTAATATCCAACAAATGAAACGAAAATTTATAAAAATTAAATCCCTTAAAGTTGAACAACTTCAATCACATCTAACATGATCTTATGAGTAATACCCTTATCAAATCATCGATTTGGTAAAGAAAATGAAATACCAAGATCAATAGATGTTTGAAATCCCAAATATGTTAGATAATGTTTCTAGTCAATCTATTGAAGAGAGTGGCTCTTTGAGCATCTTTCATTAAAAATCCCACCTTATACCAACCTTGGAATTTGACAGAGTCAAGTATTCCAAAAAGCATTTTATCTAATCATCTTGAAAGAACCATGCTTGATATACATGTGGTAGCTGCACACAGTACTCGGACGACCGAGGTGGTAGCTCTTTCCTCCATGTGGTGATAGTTTTCACACTCCTCATTGGGATGTAACTCTTTCCACATCTTTTGAGCATAACATTCTGCATTAACTCCCCCTCAATTGGCTATCAATTATATAATATATAAGATATTCAACCAAAAATTGATCTCGATTTCATACTCGACTCAATTGTCAAATAAGATAAAAACTATACCAAAAGATCATTTGAGAGAGAAATTGACTTTGATCAAAAACAAAGATGACTTAATTGACATAAATGATCATTGCATCAAATGAATTATTATGATATCCAAAGCATAATAAATTTCAACTTATATAAAAGGATGCAGTTAAAGTCAATAATAGTAGTGCTCAATTTATGTTCTATGTACAAACATAGATGATGAACAAAAACACTAAACAAAACCTAACCTACGCAAAATTTTTAAAAAGAAGTTATTTCAAGGAAAGCATTCCAATTGCTTTACGCAAATGAATAAAACGTTTTTGATCCAAAGGTTTTGTTAAAAAAGTCAGCTAATTGATCCTCTGTTGAAATGTAGGAAAGTTGAAGAATATTTGATTCAACTAGCTCTCTTAGAAAATGATATCTAAGTTCAATGTGTTTTGTTCTTGAGTGCAACACAGGGTTTTTGGAAATATTTATAGCACTTGTGTTGTCACAAAGAATAGTTACCGAAGTTGCTGAAATTCGGAAGTCCCTCAACATGCTTTTCATCCAAATGAGTTGAGTTGAACAACTACCCGCTGAGATATATTCCGCTTCGGCAGTCGAGAGTGCTATGCAATTTTGCTTTTTACTATGCCATGCAGCAAGGCAGTGGCCAAGATAGAAGCATGCACCACTCGTACTCTTCCGATCATCCACAGATCCTGCCCAATCGGCATCTGAATATCCTATAATATCAAGCGTTGTTCCCATAGGATACCAAATTCCGAAATTCAATGTTCCTTTGATGTACCGGATGATCCTTTTCACCGCTTTCAGGTGAACCTCCTTTGGTGCTGACTGATATCTCGCGCAAATACCAACACTAAAGGATATATCCGGGCGACTAGCCGTGAGATAGAGTAGACTTCCAATCATGCTGCGATAAAGCTTCTCGTCTACACTCTCACTAAGAGATTCACTTCCTAATCCCTTATTGCTAGTTCCCATAGGAGTCGGAAAATCTTTAGAGTCTTCTAATCCGAATTTCTCCACCAACTCCTTTGCATACTTGGATTGATATAGATGAATGCCTTCTTCATTTTGTTTTACTTGCAATCCAAGAAAGTATGTCAGTTCGCCCATCATGGACATCTCAAATTCGCTTTCCATGGTTTCAGCGAATTTAGAAGCATCATTGTCTCTAGTTGCACCAAATATAATGTCGTCGACATAGATTTAAATTATCCTGATAATGCTTCACAAAGAGAGTCCGGTCTGCTCCCCCTCGAGTGTAGCCCTTTTCCAATAGGTGCTTTGTTAGCCTTTCGTACCATGCTCGCGGTGCTTGTTTTAGACCGTAAAGAGCTTTTTTCAAACGAAAAACATGGTTAGGTTGTTTATAGTCTACACAACCTTTCGGTTGAGCCACATAAACTTCCTCGTTTAAATAACCATTTAAAAACCGCTCTTGACGTCCATTTGAAAGAGTTTTATTTTAAAGTGACAAGCAATTGCGAATAAGATACGAATTCACTCGAGTCGAGCAACTGGGGCTAACGTCTCATCAAAGTCTATTCCTTCAATTTGCGAGTAGCCCTGAGCAACTAATCGTGCTTTGTTCCTGATGATGGTACCATCCTCATTTTTCTTATTCTTGAAAATCCACTTAGTACCAATCACGTTGTGTTGCTTCGGTGACTTCGTTAATTCCGAGACTTTGTTTCTTTCGAACTGATGGAGCTCTTCCTGCATTGCTTCAATCCAGTAGTCATCCTGAAGAGCTTCATCGACGTTCCTTGGTTCTATCATGGAGACATAACATGCGACTCCACAAACCAACTGCCTCCGAGTTTTGACTCATTCTTGTGGATCTCCAATAATGTTTGATTCCGGATGATCTTTGGAGATTCTTAACGTTTGCGGTAGCGGAGTTCTCAGAGATGCATGTGATGATTCCTGCACATCAGATAAACTAGAAGAGCCATTAGATGCATCATTATTATTGGAAGAATTATTATGAGAAGATGCATTTACAGGAGTATCATCATCAAGAGACATATCAGGGGTAGATTTATCAGATGTAAAGTGAAAAGCTTCATCTACTTTAACATTTATAGATTCTACCATCGTTTTAGATTCAAGGTTAAATACCCGATATACTCTACTGTTTGTAGAATAACCCATGAAAATTCCTTCGTCACTTCGAGAGTCGAATTTACCAAGATTTTCGCGATCTCGCAAAATAAAACAGCGACTCCCAAAGATACGAAAATATTTAATATTTAGTTTTCTACAAAACCACAGCTCATATGGTGTATTTAATGTTCCCGAGCGCAAATACACTCGATTAATTACATAGACGGCAGTGTTCACGGCTTCAGCCCAAAAATGTAACGGGAGATTCCGGCTATGAAGCATCACACGCGCCATCTCCTGAACAACCCTGTTTTTGCGCTCAACAACACCATTCTGCTGAGGTGTATAGGGTGCTGAGAATTCATGTTTTATGCCATTGCAAGTGCAAAAATCAGTGAATTTAGAATTAATGAATTCTCCACCTCTATCACTTCGAACACGAACGATCTTTTCATTTCTTTCAATCATAATACGATGACAACCCTCATGAAAAGAGTCGAAAGTATCCGCTTTCTCTTTTAAAAAAGTTACCCATGAATACCTAGAGAAATCATCAACCAAAAGAAAAATATACCATTTACCTCCCAAGGATGGTTGACGAGTTGGCCCCATTAAGTCCATATGCAGTAATTCTAAGGGCCGGTTAGTACCAACGTGGTTCAAGTTCTTGTGTGCAGCCCTTGATTGCTTTCCCTTTAGACAACCTCCACACACAATGTTATCTTTAAATGCAAGTTTAGGAACCCCCTTAACCACGTCTTTATTAGAAATCCTTGGTAGTTCTTTAAAATTTATGTGACCTAGCCTTTCATGCCAAAGAGTTTCATTATCTAAAAAAACTAGGTTACATTTTTCAGAAATTTTGTTTGAAACAACATAGCAATTATTTTGATATCTAACCCCTTTCAAAAAGAATACATGGTCCTTATCAGTTACAATACATTCTTCAGAAGAAAAATTAACTGAAAAACCATTGTCACAAAGTTGACTTATACTGATGAGGTAAGTCTTAAGGCCTTCTACAAATAGAACATTATTCAAGACAGGGCCTTCTGGAATAGCGATTGTTCCTTTTCCAACAATTTTAGAAGAACACCGTCTCCGAAAACAACATGTCCTCCGGAGATTTTCTCTAAAGTTTGAAAACAGTTTTTGTCACCGGTCATGTGACGGGAACATCCACTATCCAGATACCAAGACGAGTTGTCATAAGCATGTAAAGAAGTATGAACAACAAGACAATGGAAGATTTCACCTTTGCGCACCCAAACCTTTTTGGATTGCGTTGGCAATGTTCTTGAAGTTATTTTCCTTGGTGAAAGCGTCTTGTTTGATTCATTGCTTGACATCGTCTTACGAGGTGAACTACCCAGGCTCTTTTCCTTTGAAAAGTTTTCCTTTGATTTCCGGGAAATCACCTTTTTGGTAGTTGTTGCAAGAGGCGCTTGAGTTGAACGTTTCGCTCCCATCTTGCAATTTCTCCTTATGTGCCCTGCAAAACCACAACGAAAACATACCTTAGTGCTTGACGATCCCGAAGAGGGTGAAGTAGGCTTGTTGACGTTGTTTGTCGTAAATTCCGGTGTCGGAGGAGGAGATACCGACTGGGGCACAAAGACTGTCCCAATCGAAATAAAATTGTCTTCAGTTCGATTGTATCCGAGGCCGAATCTGTTTGTTTGACCAAGACCAAGCATCTTATCCAACTTACTCCTTCCAGAAGAAAATTGCTTTAAATCATCCTTGAGTTGGAAAATGGTCTTCGTCATTTCCATTTTTTCCTGTCGTGCCTCGCCGTAGAGCTTCAAGAAGTAATTCGCTTTATTCACCATATCTACATAATTCTTCTCGAGATGCTCATTGGACTCTTGAAGGGAAACATTTACTTTGATCAGATTATCCCTTTCCACTTCAATAGCGTTTGAGAGAGAAGTTGCCCTTTTTGCTTCTTCTTCGAGATCCTGCAAACTTCCTCTCAAACTCTTGTTTTGCTTTGCCAGTTTCTTTGAAACCTTCAAAAGTTTATGATAGGCAAAAGCAAAATCTTCACCTTCAGAATTATCTGATTCATCGTCCGTTGCATTCTTTTCAACTTGGGAGGAGTTGGACAATGACTCAGATGTACTTGCCATAAAGCATATGAATGGTGAAGATGTGGACGCGTGGAATGTCGTTGCGTTATTTTCTTCATCACTGGAAGATGACTCATTTGACGTTGAGGTGTCATCCCAAGTGACGGCTTGCATCGCTTTCGTCTTTGCCGGATTCTTATTGGGACACTCCGTTGAGATATGGCCGTATCCTCGGCACTTGAAGCATTGGACTTGTCCCTCTGAGCTTTTCTTATCCTTTGAAAAACTTTCTTGCTTTCTTGACTTTTGGCTTGAAAAACCTTTGCCTTTCTTCCACTTTCCGAAGGATGGAGTTTTACTTGAATTACCCCTTCGAAAGTTTCGGTGAAACTTTCTTGTCAAGAGAGCAAGCTGCTTCTCAAAGTCCTCCAAAGATAGGTTCTCGTCGTCGTATGAGGAGGATGAATCCGCGTCTTCTTCTTTTGCTGTTTTCAACGCAAAACCTGAAGACTTAGAAGTAGATGCTTTTTCAGAAGAATTGTTAGTAGGAAATGTCATTTCATATGTTTGTAATGAACCAACTAATTCTTCTACACGGATTTCGTCCGGGTGTTTAATAGTTTCAATGGCCGTAATCTTGGAACGAAATCTTTCAGGAAGAGTCCTTAAAATCTTTCTTACAATTTTAAATTCTGGAATTTTCTCTCCCAAGTTAGCATATGAATTCACGATGTCTTGCAATCGTGTATAATAATCTGTGAACAATTCATTTTCTGCCATGAAAATGGAGTCAAACTTGCTCGTAAGCATTTGCAGTTTTTGAATCTTCACAAGGTTAGTTCCTTCATGTGTAACTTGAAGAACATCCCAGATTTCTTTCGCAGGCTCACATGCCGAGACGCGAGAGAATTTCGTTTGTGACAGGGCATTAAATAAAGCGTTAATTCCTTTGCCATTGTAAGAAGATAAGTCTATCTCTACCTTGGTCCATTTCGACCTAGGTTTGATGGTGTGAACATCAACAATAATTTCAGTTGGATTAAACCATCCTAACTCAATTGATTGCCACACCCATTCGTCGATGGAAATAAGAAATGCTTTCATCCGTACTTTCCAGTAGGCATAGTTTGTTCCATCGAAGAACGGGGGTCTGTTGATGTTTCCACCTTCAGCCATTGTTTACAACCCTATTCCCGCTCTGATACCACTTGTTGGGTTATGATAGAATATGGATCTAAATAGGGGAAAAAATACCTAGAGGGGGGGGTGAATAGATGTAAACCATAAACACTCAAAAATCGTTGCGCAATAAAACCCGATGCGGAAATGAAAAAATAACACGCACGATTTTTACGTGGAAAAACTCCAAACCGGAGTAAAAAACCACGGGACCGATAACACGACGAAATCCACTAGAATTAACACACGTACAAGGTGATATACCGTACTCACAGACGACTCAACCTTTTTCATACGCTCCTAGTAGATCTTCTCCGCTCGCTCCGCAACGCTTCTCGAATCCACGAATAGCGTCCAACGCCGAATCCACGGCGTCCAACGTCGAATCCACGACGTCCAACCGAATCCACGGTCTTCACCCAGTAGCACGTCTCGAATCCACGAATGTACCTCGCTCCGAATCAACGAGAGCGGTTGCACCTTGAATCCACAAGGCCACGCGAGTCCACGCGCCGATTTTGGGAAAATCGTTGTTTTTTGGGTGGTGATAATCCGCCGAATACTTAGATCAAAGATAGATCGGAAATACCATATAAGTATTCATTAATTTGATTCTACTCAAAATCTGAGTATGAAAACCTAGAATCAAATTAATCAATATAGATGAAGAAACATAGATTTAATCTCGTTATTTCCTTTCTTCTCTATATGTGGATTTTTCTCTTTTTGACCGTATTTTGGATTACCCTAAAAAATGAATCGTAGGGTCTATTTATAGGTTAGAAACTGTTGGAAGAGGATAAGAATCAAAAACTAACCTTTTCTGGAATTTTACAGGACGAATGTCCGGACTGGAATTGGCGGTCCGGACTGTCGTGGCTTAAACAGACAATTTCCAGAAAAACATATGTTCGGGGTCCGGACTGAAATACCACGGTCCGGACTGTTCATGCAATTCCTTCAGAATTAACGTTCGGGGTCTGGACTGAGATACCACGGTCCGGACTGGAATTGCGCATGAACTACCCTATGTTCGGGGTCCGGACTGTAGTGCCCGATCCGGATCCTAAACATGTAGTATGTCCAGTTTTTTGATTTTTATGCAATTAAAAATTCATCCAAGTGTTTCTACACTATAAGAAGTATTCGGATCATCAAAATTAATTAGTTAAACGTACCTGATCCTTTTGAATTCTTCTTTCTTGAGATTGAGGTATATGATCCAAACTTCTTTATCTTCAATCTTCAAGACTTAATACTTTCACAAAATATGCCAAAACAAATTCCTTAACACGATTATACGCAGGACCGTTAGAGCCGAGTCTAGTACACGGGCAACAAACAGATCGGAAAGAAATCAACTAATCGAAGAGATACCTGAAACACTACTATTGGTTTTGAAGGATATGGAGCAAAAATACGAGAAGACTTCACATTTAGCAAACCGACATGTATACAACTCAAAAAAAGAGCAAAATACAAAGGTGTTTTTTTAAAAAGAAAAGTTGTGGTCGATAAAGAAGGTTGGAGGAGCACAGAACCACCACCAGGTCTAACCAGAAGGGAGGCTAAAGGCAGACGATCAAACACTGCCTTTTGAAAATCAAGACACCCGACCACCGTGATGACAATGGGTCTCGAAATCCTTGGACTCCTGCGACAAACTCGTATCAGGCACGATGCCCCCTCCTCAAGACGATGGAGACCAAGCTCAAAAGAGGGTTGGCCGAAGCGTGATAGTGCGCCCCTCCGGTGAGAGAAATCAAACGTAGAACGGCTCAAGAACCTCCAGTCCTAGGAGATAGAGACGCCAGTCGGCCGGGCCATCGTGCATAAGATCCCAAACCAGACGATCATGCCCAAAGGTCTTCCCGAGAGAATCTCCTTCGAAATGGCAAGGAGTGAGGACACTTTCACCGGCCGACGTTGAAATGTCGCCAAGGTCAAATTGAGAGACTGCCTCGGAAGCACTTTCGAGGATGAAAAAGCTACGATCAGAGCATTGCTGTAGCATTACATGGGAATCATCATGAGGAAGGCAAGAAGATGCAAAGAAAGCCGCACGCAGCGACCCATTTATAGGCTAGTGAAGAAAGGCAAGATGATGATCGTCCTAAAAAATAGCAGTGGTAAACAGAGAGGGAAACAACGAAGGATGGTTTTGCCAAATATCGAGGAAGGTTGGCACCTATTCGCGAGTTCCTCGAACAATGAGCAACTCCAGTCATCCCAAATCTCTCGAAAATAGGCAAATATCTTGCTAGAGTACGGGGATGATTGTGGAACGTCGAGATGCGCGCAAGGTTTTGGACTCAATTTTGATAATCACCCGAATGACACATCAAGCGATTGCCGAGGGGGCATTGTTGAGACTAAAATTTTTGCCTCTTAAGAGAGCGACACGTGGCGGGTAGCGTCGGACGACCAATATAAGATGACGGGAGAAAGGGCTAGAAGAATGAGACCTGCGCATCTCGATCGAGATCAACTTTTGTCGCATAAAAATTTCGCACGCGAAAAATATCATCGGCTGAAAGCATCAGC
>CM055061.1:9472746-9496119 GCA_029204045.2 Tillandsia leiboldiana
ACAAGTCCCTCCATGTCGACTCTAACCTCATCGGTTGATGTCTTTCAACTGATAGTTGACTCCATGCGTCATTTCCTTAAGTGGCGAAAATTCTGGTCTCAATAATGCCCCCTCGGCAATCGCCTAATGTGTCGTTAGGGAGATTGCCGAAATTGAGTCAGCCTCTAGTACGAGCAATACTGACCAGCGATCACCCTCTTATCTCGGCAGGATATTTTCTCACTGCCCGAGGGATTCGTGAATAGATGTCGATCTTTCTTGAGTTTCGGCGAAACTGTCCTTCGCTTTTCTCCTTATCAAATGTTGCTGCTTTCCGAGGGATGACTGTCGCTCCTCCTCGATGGCCTATAAATAGGGTCACTACTTGTAGCTTTCTCTACATCCCTTTTCCCCCTCACGACGCTTATTACGCTCTCGCTACAACGATGCTCTGGTCGTAGCTTTTTCGTCATTAAGGGTGCTTTCGAGGTGACCTCTCAATTCCACCTCAATGACATTGCGTCGTCGGGTGATGAAAGGCTCTTCTCACTTCGGGCTCGCAACAAAGCTCTTTTTGATGCTGCTGCTGCGCGTGACCTACCGATCCGGGATCTTACGTCCGGTGGCCTAGCCGATTTTCGGCTGCTTACAAATGGTTATCATTGAAAAGATCCCTTAGGGAGAAGGTCGACCTTTTGCCTCCATCTCTCAGGGCTGGATAAACTTGGGTCATTTGACCGTTCGAACTCTATCGGGGAGTCGGCCTCGTCACCCTTCGACCAGCTTTTCTGCGAGATCGGGGGCCTTCTTCTCCAGGAGGAACCGCATGATCTTCTCCCGTTGTATGAAATGAGTCAAGGGATTAAGAGAGGCTTTGTAGTCTCTATTGTTCCCACTCCTGCCAGCTCCAAAGGTGGTCAAGTGCCCCAATTTTCGGCGAGCAGGGTTTGGTTACTGCCAGCTTGAAGACGACTGTGTCTTTCCACCTCTCGATGGAGCGCTCCAACTGTGAGTCTTTTTTCTTCTAAAACACTTTTGTATTTGCTCTTCTTTCGAGCTGCGTGTGTGTCGGTCTAATAAATGTGAAGTCTTCTTATATTTTTGTGACACCCCGGAATTTGGATTAGTCCTCTATATAAATGATATAATAGGACTAAATCTCTAACCCGGCTATAGCATTTTGGATGGTAGCAAGATCCAAGAGGAACATGAGAGTTAAGCATGCTAGAGCTAGAGTAGTTTTGGGATGGGTGACCCCCTGAGAGGTGGGGCGTCACAGTTGGTATCAGAGACATTCACCAGCCGGAAATGTGAGATGAGTCTCGGCTGAGCCAGGGTTATATAGCGGGTAGAGCGAGGCTCCCCGGCTAATGACCGTTGTTGGTGGAGTGCAGCTCCCCACAAGGTCGGCTAAGGCTAGCGAGACGAGTCTCACATCGCCTGGTGCTTGTGAGTGTGCTTGAGCCTGACGTGGACGTCAGGGCTTAAAGGGGGGAAGAATGTGACACCCCGGAATTTGGATTAGTCCTCTATATAAATGATATAATAGGACTAAATCTCTAACCCGGCTATAGCATTTTGGATGGTAGCAAGATCCAAGAGGAACATGAGAGTTAAGTGTGCTAGAGCTAGAGTAGTTCTAGGATGGGTGACCCCCTGGGAGGTGGGGCGTCATAATTTTGCTCCACATCTTCCAAAATTGATAGTCGTGTTTAAGATAGCTTCTAGATCGGCTGCTCGCTTTTCGATTTGCTTATTGTGTGTGAATTACATTCAGCCTTGGTAGACTCGAGTGGAGCCCAGCATTCTTTGGCCGAAATAGGCACATTCCTTGTCCGATGCCTTTGGCTAATCGGAGTGGCTTGCTCTCTGATTCTCCCCATCGAAATCAAGATTCTCACCCCTGATCCTTTTGACCGATTGGGCTTTTCATCCGCATTTGGCCTTGACTATGTTCGCCGAAAGGTTCTCCCAATCGGCGTTCTTGGCCGACTTTCGATCCTCAGACCCGGAGTGGGGCCTGAGTCAGTGATTCCTTTGAGACGACCTCAGCAGGTCTATACTTTCGGTTACCTCGACCGAGAGTTTGTCAAACTTCGGCCTTTTCCAATTGGCCTAGTAAGGGTCTCCCATGCAAACCTTCTCGTTTGAAGGTTGCGGGGACCTAGATGCTGGCCGCATATCCGGCTCGGTCTTGGTGCCGAAGGTGTCCTACACATGGGCGTGGAGGTTGGAAAGCCCCACCTAAGGTACTAGGGCCTTCAGCTGCGCCGGTGTGGGCGGCGGCCTGCTTTGGCCATCCCGGCTTTAGTGCGGTCCCTGCGGAAGGACTCGTTCGCCGCTCCTACCCCAGCCCGGGGCTGGACGAACGGAGGTGGGAGAGGCAGATGTGTCACGCGCCGGGGTCAAAACTGCGACCCGGACTTGCCAACAGATCCGCCGCCCATACGGTGAACCCCGTATAGACGAAGCGTCAAACCTGCAAAAGGAAGATACTATACTAAACAGATATCAGAGCTGAAGAGTAAAAGCTGAAATAAAATATATACAACACAAAGTCCTCACCAAAAGTACATAAGTATCTCAACTAAGAAAGAAAAGTACAACTCTATACCTCACTACAAGGGTCTCTCAACAAGAAACTCTCAAAATAACAAGGGTACATCTACTCTCTGAACGACGACTGGTAGGGATCTAGCTCGCGACTCCCTTACCTCGATCTAAAGAAGCAGCAACTGGAGCTGCAGGAACAGGAGCAGACGTCCCTGGGGAAAAAGACACCACGACGGGTGTGAGAACTACATCCCACAGTAGTTCTCAGTGGGTGCCGCCAACAAGCCCAACGGTCTGCCCACTAAGTCTACTAGAGGTATGATGTAACAAATGAAATACTGAAGGAAAGAGCCGGAAATGAATAACTCTACAGCTACTATGCCCCTATCTAGATGCTCAAAAAGTGGAACAGATGATAACGTGGTGCATCTACAATCCCTCAACTCAGATCACCCAATCTACCTGACTGCCTCCTCGGGTCCAGCCAAACCTGCGCCTACCTACTGCCGTTACATCCCGGAGGACGAGACTTACGTAGGGCGTCCGTAGCTGCCAAAACTGGCCCAGCCAGAGGGACTGTGTCCGTAACTGCCAAAACTGGCACAGTCAGAGGGACGGCGTCGACAAGTCGCGATACCAAAGTGCAGACCCACCCCGGACGTGGCACTCGAGGGGAGCGACCCCAACGAGGACAAAGGTATCCACGCACTGGCTGGAGATACTCCACAGCCAGGATCGGCCCACAACTCAGGGCTAACAAATCTGGTCGGACAACACTCAATGACCCGGGACCACCGTCAACTCCAACGGTTCCCAACAACAGAACATCAACCCAACCTGCAGACTCACTGACAGGATAAACTCCAATATAGACAGAATAAAGGGTCCGGAAACCCCGAAAGACTAGAACCTACAACCCAATCAAACAAGAACAGGCTCTAGGCATAGCCTCTCGTTGTTCTCGTCCCGATGAAAAAGGCAGACCTTAGAACCCAGACCACTCGAATCATCTCGAGTGGTTAATTTATAGGAAAAATGTGACATTTTTTACTGAAAGCCATTTGATCTAGAAGAAACCCATATTTAATGATTTTTAGTTCTTTTTAGGAAAACAATTGAAAACAAGTTTAATATCCAAGCCTCGAAGAGCTAATGCCCTCTTCCAATCAAACAAGAATGGACTCAGGCGACCCTACGATGCTTGGAAGAAAACATTGGTTGACTAAAATCATATGTGTGTCCAAAAAGGGTTCTGGGTCAAGGTCCTGCTAACACTGGTATACAGCTGCCACTAACACAACGGCGACAATAAAACAAGACAACAAAACATCCCGGGGCCGCCGTCTACCCGAACGGCTCCCGCCACAGATGAACGATCAACTAGATCTACCAGACTCCACTCTGCTCCCAAGCACGAGTGTAAATGCATCCCACACTAAAAGAATCCCGACCTCTCGGCCCACTACCCGGGTGAGTAAAATACTATGTCCAGGAAAGAATAAGAAATATGGATGTCTAAAGCAGAATAAACCTAGCCCAAGTTGGAGTTTTTCTACTAGTTTGGTTACACATGCAGCATATGATGGGGGTGCTAGGTCAAGTTCCAAGATAACAATAATTTAACAGATGGTAGGAAGCAAAAGATCGCATGGTCATCGAATAACTCTAGAATTATCAGTTATCACATTCTAGCATGCTACACAAGAAATTCACTATCATGCAAGGTCCTACATCAGCAGATTTAATGCACAGTCCAACAATCTTGGAGGCAGGGCCACCCACCTGAAGAGCTGAACTGTCCAAAGTTCCATAGCTGAAATCCCCAAGAACAACCGTCTCCAATAATTCTCAACGCCAACAGGTTCACAAACACCCACAAATACCCCTGGGTACAACAAAAAGTCCAAGATTACACTTTATTCCACCAAAAACCCAAATACAACAAATCTGCTAGAATAGTCCCAAAGATGTGCATTTTTCACCTGTAAACAATGCTCCAAAAAATCAAATAAAAATTCTTCTATGATCCTTGCGTTAATACCTTCGAAACGGGTACTTGCAAGTCCAATTCTGAGCCCCGTAGGCCGAGTTACAAATTCCACAACACAGGGTGCGTAAAACTTCACAATCACACAACTGTAATAATCTGCACAGTAAAAGGGAAAACTGTATACCTTCGGGCAAGCCTCAGGAAAATTCCAGAAAAATACGACGATAATCCTCACGACGAGTAGATGCCAAAAGTGTATAGGCTCGTCTCGATGCGACGCTCGAGCACGGAGATAAAATTCCGGCAAGGGGCTGCTGTCCATAAACTCCACCAGCAAAATTATGGCTTAGAAATGTCTCGAAAACCGTGCCACGAACTCAGAATAAAGCAAAGTGGTCAACACCGAAATCGAAGGCGTTCCTCTCGTGAATACGATGCCGCAAAAATCGTCCAAAAACACTGTCGGAGTAGCTCTGTGGACCTCGCAGACCGAAACGCGACGATAACGGGCCTCCGATGAAAGATCGTCGCTCTATGCTACGATGCCGATGTCGTCGACGCCGCGGCTTCCAAAAATTCCGGGCCTCCACCAATAGATGCGCCACAGGAAGATCTCCAACTTTGCTGAAGGGTCCAATGGCAGAGGGGCTCGGGAAAACCTCAAAAAAAACCCAAGGGAAGAGCTATTTATAGGCACAAGGGGGGGGGGGGGGGGGAATACCCCTTCGGGGTACGTTTTCGGGCGCCCGAAACAACTGGGCGTCGAATAGGGGACACCGTGTCTGCATCCTGCGTCGGGGAGGCATCGTGCCCACCTGCAATCCACATGCAAACATCAGGACAGCACCAAACAACACTCGACCCAATCCAGCGAAAGTCCAAGACATGTCATCTATTCCATAGCATTATGTTGTCTGCAGCCAACATAATCGCTTAGGAGAATAAACATGCCAATCACTCATCCCATCCCTTGGGAGAGGTATAAAACTCAATCAGGACTCTCGCTAACAGTCACGACTCTCACGTAATCATCCTAATGTCCAACTACAAGCCTAGGGTTTCTAAGTCCACAATGACCTAAAACCTAGGCTCTGATACCACTCTAATCTGTCACGCCCCGGGGTCGAAACTGCGACCCGGGCTCGCCAACAGATCCGCCGCCCATACGGTGAACCCCGTATAGACGAAGCGTCAAACCTGCAAAAGGAAGATACTATAGTAAACAGATATCAGAGCTGAAGAGTAAAAGCTGAAATAAAATATATACAACACAAAGTCCTTACCAAAAGTACATAAGTCTCTCAACTAAGAAATAAAAGTACAACTCTATATCTCACTACAAGAGTCTCTCAACAAGAAACTCTCAAAATAACAAGGGTACATCTACTCTCTGAACGACGACTGGTAGGGATCTAGCTCGCGACTCCCTTACCTCGATCTAAAGAAGCAGCAACTGGAGCAGCAGGAACAGGAGCAGACGTCCCTGGGGAAAAAGACACCACGACGGGTGTGAGGATTACATCCCACAATAGTTCTTAGTGGGTGCCGCCAACAAGCCTAACGGTCTGCCCACTAAGTCTACTAGAGGCATGCTGTAACAAATGAAATACTGAAGGAAATAGCTGGAAATGAATAACTCTACAGCTACTATGCCCCTATCTAGATGCTAAAAAAGTGGAACAGATGATAATGTGGTGCATCTACTATCCCTCAACTTAGATCACCCAATCTACCTGACTGCCTCCTCGGGTCCAGTCAAACCTGTGCCTACCTACTGCCATTACATCCCAGAGGACCGGACTTACGTAGGGCGTCCGTAGCTGCCAAAACTGGCCCAGCCAGAGGGATTGTGTCCGTAACTGCCAAAACTGGCCAAGTCAGAGGGACGGCGTCGACAAGTCGCGATACCAAAGTGCAGACCCACCCTGGACGTGGCACTCGAGGGGAGCGACCCCAACGAGGACAAAGGTATCCACGCACTCTGTCGAGCTCAGGTGGCACTGCAGGCTATAGTCCAAAATCCACGCTCACGCTCTGAACGGAAGGACTCAATCCTCAAATATCTCGCACAACAGTCGGAGCACTCTCGACGACTCAGCTGATCAACTCTCACGAAACACGAGACACTAGCCTCTCCAACAGCTCACAGCACAAAACACACTGGCTAGAGATACTCCACAGCTAGGATCGGCCCACAACTCAGGGCTAATAAATCTGGTCGGACAACACTCAACGACCCGGGACCACCGTCAACTCCAACGGTTCCCAACAACAGAACATCAACCCAACTTGCAGACTCACTGACAGGATAAACTCCAATATAGACAGAATAAAGGGTCCGGAAACCCCGAAAGACTAAAACCTACAACCCAATCAAACAAGAAAAGGCTCTAGGCATAGCCTCTCGTTGTTCTCGTCCCGAAGAAAAAGGCAGACCTTAGAACCCAGACCACTCGAATCATCTCGAGTGGTTAATTTATAGGAAAAAGGTGGCATTTCTTACTGAAAGCCATTTGATCTGGAAGAAACCCATATTTAATGATTTTTAGTTCTTTTAAGGAAAACAATTGAAAACAAGTTTAATATCCAAGCCTCGAAGAGCTAATTCCCTCGTCCAATCAAACAAGAACAGACTCAGGCGACCCTACGATGCTTGGAAGAAAATATTGGTTGACTAAAATCATATGTGTGTCCAAAAAGGGTTCTGGGTTCAAGGTCCTGCTAACACTAGTATACAGCTGCCACTAACACAGCGGCGACAATAAAACAAGACAACAAAACATCCTGGGGCCGCCGTCTACCCGAACGGCTCCCGCCACAGATGAACGATCAACTAGATCTACTAGATTCTACTCTGCTCCCAAGCACGAGTGTAAATGCATCCCACACTAAAAGAATCCCGACCACTCGGCCCACTACCCGGGCGAGTAAAACACTATGTCCAGGAAAGAATAAGAAGTGTGGATGTCTAAAGCAGAATAAACCTAGCCCAAGTTAGAGTTTTTCTACTGGTCTGGTTACACATGCAGCATATGACGGGGGTGCTAGGTCAAGTTCCAAGATAACAATAATTTAACAGATGGTCGGAAGCAAAAGATCGCATGATCATCGAATAACTCTAGAATTATCAGTTATCACATTCTAGCATGCTACACAAGAAATTCACTATCATGCAAGGTCCTACATCAGCAGATTTAATGCACAGTCCATCAATCTTGGAGACAGGGCCACCCACCTGAAAAGCTGAACTGTCCAAAGTTCCACAGCTGAAATCCCCAAGAACAACTGTCTCCAATAATCCTCAACACCAACAGGTTCACAAACACCCGCTAATACCCCTGGGTACAACAAAAAGTCCAAGATTACACTTTATTCAACCAAAAACCCAAATACAACTAATCTGCTGGAACAATCCCAAAGATGTGCATTTTTCACCTATAAACATTGCTCCAAAAAATCCAATAAAAATATCGATGTGATCCTCGAGTCGAGACCTTCGAAACGGGTACCTGGACGTCCAATTCTGAGCCCCGTAGGCCGAGTTACAAATTCCACAACATAGGGTGCGCAAAACTTCACAATCACACAACTGTAATAATCTGCACAGTAAAAGGGGAAACAGTATACCTTCGGGCAAGACTCAAAAAAATCTTGAAAAAAATATGATGATAATCCTCGCGACGACTAGATACAAAAAGTGTATAGGCTCGCCTCGATCCGACGCTCGAGCACGAAGATAAAATTTTGGCAAGGGCTGCTATCCATAAACTCCACCTGCAAAACAGTGGCTTAGAAATGTCACTAAAACCGTGCCACAAACTCAGAATCAAGCAAGGTGATAAACACGGAAATCGAAGGCGTACCTCTCGTGAATGTGACACCGCAAAAATCGTCCAAAAATACTGTCGGAGTAGCTCTATGGACCTCGCTGACCAAAACGCGACGATAACGGGCCTCCGATGAAAGATCGTCGCTCTATGCTACGATGCCGAAGTCGTCGATGCCGCGGCTTCCAAAAATTTCGAGCCTCCACCAAAAGATGCGCGACTGGAAGATCTCCAACTTTCCTGAAGGGTCCAATGGCAGCGGGGCTCGGGAAAACCTCAAAAAAAACCCAAGGGAAGAGCTATTTATAGGCACAAGGGGGGGGGGGGGGGGGAATACCCCTTCGGGGTACGTTTTCGGGCGCCCGGAACAACCGGGCGCCGAACAGGGGACACGGTGCAACACGCCCGGAATCACCCCAACATGCCACGTGGCGCCGAACACGGGACAGCCAAACCAGCAAATCACCAGGTGACGCGTGGCCAGCCGCGGACGCCGACGCGTGGCGCACCCGAGCGGGAACCACGCGCCCACGTGCGCGCACACCGCGTTGCCGGACACGCATCCCGAGGTAACCGCTATGAACTCTGTGGACCGCGCGCTCGTGCACCAGCCAATGCCATCACGCCGCGTGTCCCGTTCCCGGTGCACGCCGGCCCCGTGGACCGCGCGCCTGCCCGCGCGCCTGCCCGTGCCCGCGTGCCTGCCCGCGGCCGCTCCGCCGCCTGCCCGACCCCGCGCCGCCGCGCTCCGCCGCCGCCGGAATAGTGCCCAAACACCTCAAAATCCGTATTTTCTCCCCCGGGCTGCGAAAAATACAAGTAAATAGTCCATCTTCATCGTTTTCGCGCGCTGAATCAAAATCCGCTATCCGTTTGGCCCAATTCCACTTCTAAAATTTGTTGAAAATTCCCGGAAAAGTGAACTTGATCTATTTTTCGTGCCGAGTCAATTCATTGGTTCCAATACGCACGCAAAAACCTCAATCACCCAATATGGGCCTCCTGTTAAGCAATCTTGCTCCCAATTACACCAGGAATCCATTTCTGGGGTCCGACAAGCGCACAAACACTCCCAAAAGCCACTAATCCATCAATAAACCTATAAGTGGGGATTCGGATCCTCACAAGATGAACCCCTCAGAAATTCTTTTGTGGATAGCCGATGTCCTGCCCCATCAGCCCTGCCCCTGTCTGGTACGAGATTTCTTGCGTCTGGATTGCTCCCATCGGTCGCGTTACCGTAAGGGACACGCCCTACAGCGTCAGCTTAGCTTCGGTTCAAGATTTTGCCCGTTGCTCATGTTGCCCCCAGCCCGGGACTGATCGCCCAACTGGGGAGATGTAGCAGGTGCACTCCAAGAGGCCTCCTGCTATTCTTCCCCCAGTGGATGTGCCGTGGCGAGGGTCACATCCTGCTGTACCACTGTAGTTGTCCGTGTCGTCAGGACCGCTGATGCCGAGATTGGTGATGGCGAGACTGATGGAGACTCCTATGAGTCTCCATGGTATGGCTCATTTCGCACTACGAATTACTACGAATTGCCCGAACTGCGCAAGACTTTCATCCGTGACCGGGGCATCAGCGTCCCAGGCTCGGATTCGTCTCTATAGAGACCTCATCATCTAGGCCAGTTGCCCATACAACTCTGACAGGGACGACTCTGGTAGTGCTGCCTCCCTATACAGCTCTAAGAAATGTGATATGCTTGTGGTAGGATTAGGTAATGAATTTCCTAAGTGTCCCACCGGGCATGCCAAGAAGGTTGTTGGGGCCACAAAGTGGCTTGCGCGTGATTGGCCCCTGGGTGACCCTCCAAAGGTGTCGAAGTGCGTCGCGTGCCAACAATCAAACGATCAGGCCGAGGAGGGGTCTGTTCGGCCGGGTCCTCTGGTAACTTTTAACGACCGTTCGACTAATGACAGCCGAATCGGATTTATGGAGGTAGAGAGGGATCGCCGGTTTTGACTTAGATAAGTTGAACCGGGTTAAGATGTAATGGTATGGCTGATGAGTCGATTGTAACGTTAAAGCACAAAAATCACCAATAAAGACACGACTGATTGGCCGGTTTATACTCTAAAGAAAAAATAAGATAAAGACACGGCTGAGCCGGTTTACACTTTATATTGATAAAAAACAGGAATACAAGTGAGAAAAGGGGATAGAAAGATTACAATTAAGCCTACTCCTAGGAAAACAGTAAATGTAGGTATGAAAAGTTAAGTTAAACCTACTCCTAGATAAATGAAGAAGCTGGGGTGGTACCGGGCTTACGAGGTTGCCAGACCCCTTTTCCTTCAATGGTTCGGATATTTATACACATCCCGAACTGACTTATTAGGCACTGATTTAAATTATCGGCATTATTTGGGGGGGTCATCGTGAAATCCTGAACGGCTTCCTTTTGAATCGACTAGCCTTATCTAGATAGTAGTTATCTCCCGTCTAGGTTCATCCCCTGATTATCGCGCCGGAACGTAATTCTCGGCGTTTCCCAATCCTGGATGCCGCTTGCCGTTCTGGGTTAGTTGCGAGATTCGCACCTTAATATCGCACTCCTTCCTTTCAAGATCTTTCCCTCTGCGGTCTCGAGCAGCTTAGGGTTGACTTTGACTTCGCCTCTTCCGTCATTTGAGTGAGGCGACCTGGTATTTGTCTTCGTCTGAGTGACGGTGATCGTTCGGTTGACTGCCTCTCCTATCGGTTATTTCTCTTATCGGCTGGCTCCTTCGACCGATAGCACAAGTTGCGTCTTGTGGTTAGAGTCGGTCCAGATCGGGACGTGGGCTCGTCTTTGGCTGATCTGTCCTTCTGTCGGCTGGATTGATCGAAGGTTGACTTTGACTCCACGTGCTCCATTGTTTGGTCGAGGTGGTTGGATATCTTCCTTCAAACCGTAGCCGATCCTAAGTAATGCCTCCACCCGATAGTGCATCGCGTGATGCGCGTCCCCGTGCTTGGGGCTGGCCTCAACTGGGACATAAGTCCCTCCATGTCGACTCTAACCTCATTGGCTGATGTCTTTCAACTGATGGTTGACGCCACATGTCATTCCCTTAAGTGGCGAAAATTCTGGTCTCAATAGGTCTATGTTTAAGCCTTCTGTGCATAGTGAGTCAGTGGGTTGGGTATGGGTGAGTCAATTTCTGCTTAGTGTGTATGATCCCGATCCTAGCAGTCGGACTCCAAGCCGCGAATCTTCCTGCATAGTTTAGGACTGCCTACACTGAGATGGGTTTTCTTCGGTCCGGGCTTTATCATCTCGGCCCTATGGGGTACCATATTTGGTCAGACCCCTGTGCTTTATGATGGCCCTGATTCTATCCTTGAGCCTCTTTCTATTGATTGATTATCATCGGCTTATACTTGGACATTTACCATGCTTGATTGGTTATCAGTATACTTAGATTATATCTGGACATTAATTACCATGCTTGATTGGCCATTCACTGAATATCATTATACTTTGATTCTACCTGGACATATGCCATATGTGATTGGTCATTACTTTGATTGCTCTTATTCAGATAGTTCATTACTCCTTGCATTCAGTACTGCATGATATGACACATGATTGGTATACAGATACTTGCATCCCTGTTGGGATTTTCGGCTTGTTGTCGATTACCCAGTCTCTTGACTATGAGCTTGAGCATAAGCATTATGATCGCCATAGAGCCAGCTTTCAGTCACGTACACCCGCGGATTAGCTACTTGCAATGGTGTTCTTTACCGGTATAGAGGTCACATCGACCCGTGAGCCCAGAGTTCACAAGGTGTGTGTAGGGTTATGATAGCCTATTGGTGCATCAGTATGGCATTAGCCTGAGGTCTTAGTGACCAAAAGTGGCATCGATTGAGTACTTGGGTTTCTATCATTGATGAATGATTCATATATCTATTTTAGCATGCTCTTGCACCTATATTTCTGTACCCTTATATGCTCAGTATTGTGATTATGATTCTTTCAGTTTTCTGCTTATTTATATCTGCCCTTACCTACTGATCATTTACTATCCGCTCATTATGCTATGCCAGTAGGTACGATTTGTTATTTTTCGGCTCGTCGTACCTACTGGGATACACTTATGTTGTATCTCACACCCCTGGGTGACCATTTTTCAGGTCTGTCAAGTGATAGGATGTCTAGGCGAGTTGGTGAGGCTGTCACAATAGAGTTGTCCCCCTGATGTTTACTGTGGATTTCAGTTTATCTATTTTGTGGTTATATGATGACTTAGCGATATTATTGTCTGATGAATGATTTACTTAAAGACTAGTTTGAATATTTAGAACTAAAATAGATATGTTTTGGATTATGTTTAGTCATGTAGTGTTTAGATATTACTCTTATTGCAACTGTACTTGCTTAGCCATGTATGTTTAGGAAATACTCTGTCATGCCCCGGGGTCAAAACTGCGACCCGGGCCCGCCAACAGATCTGCCGCCCATACGGGAAGCCCCGTATAGACGAAGCGTCTAACCTACAAAAAGAAAGATACTACAACTACACATATATCAGAGCTAAAAAGTAGACTACTGAAATAAAATAATACAACTCCAAAAGTACAAGTCTGAACCTCACTACAAAAATCTCTCAAAAATAAAACCCTCAAAAGTAACTAACAACAATAATCCAGCAGACTGTACTACTAAGCTCCAAAAAGAGGTACAGCTATACTCCAAGGACGGGTAGGGAACTAGCTCGCGACTTCCTCACCTCGATCAGCAACAGAAGGGTCAGCAATTGGAGCAGCAGGAACTGGAAAAGGGGTCCCTGGGAAAAGTCACCACGGCAGGTGTGAGAACTACATCCCACAGTAGTTCTCAGTGGGTACCGCTACCAAGCCCGACGGTCTGCCCACTAAGTCTACTAGAGGCATAAGATAACAGGAAACTGTAATAATGTAAAGATAAGCTGGAAAAAAATCTACAGCTATCATGCCTCTATCTACAATGCTCAAAGGGTGATACAGATGAAAATGATGCATCGACTATAACCCAAATACTCAATCAACCCAATCACAGTGACTGCCACATGGGGTCCAGTCAAACATGCGCCCACCTACTGCCACATATCCACAAGAGGACGGGACTTACGTAGGGCGTCCGTGACTGCCAAAACTGGCCAAGCTAGAGGGACTGCGTCGACAAGTCGCGATAGCAAAGTAACAGGCCCAACTCCGGAGTGGCACTCGAGGGGCGCGACCCCACCGAGGAAAGTATCCGCGCATCTCTGTCGAGCTCAATATGGCTCATGCAGGCTATAATCCAAATCCATGATCAGTCAGATCGACAATGTCAACCTCACAATACTAACCCAATGGCTGGAGGTACTCAACAGCCGGGACCGTCGTCAACCCAATGGCTCCCAAAACACGACATCCAACTCACAGACGAGAAAGAACCAACCGACACAGTAAGGGTCTGAGAATCCCGAAAGGTCGGTGTCTAGAATCCCAATCAAACAAGAACAGACTCCAGACTCAACCTTTCGAAGTTCTCGACCCCTTACATTTCGGGAAAACAACTCCCTTGGTAAAACATGCGGAAGAAACCAACCAGGGTCCGAAAGTTCCGGGAGACCAACACCTACAACATTATCAAACAAGAATAGGTTCCAGGTACAGCCCCCGTAGCTTTCGTCCCGAAATAAGGGAACGACCCCTAGAACCCAGGTCACCCAAACTCTCTCGGGTGAGGAAGTTTGTAATAAAAGAGGGCAGTTATTACTGAAAACTATTTTAATATGAGAAACCTAATTTAATATATTTTAGTTCTTTAATAAAATCAGTTTAAATAAGTTTTATTTTCCAAACCTCGAAGGGCTATTGCCTTCACCCAAATCAAACAAGAACAGGCTCCGGCGACCCCTCGAAGTTTGGAAGGAAAAATATTAGTTTATAGAAATTATGTGTGTCCAAAAATAGTCTGGGTTCTAGGTCCTGCTATCACTAGTATACCCCTGTCACTAACATAGTGACGACAAAGAAAACAGCGAAGTACGATAACCCGGGACCACCGTTTACCCAACGGCTCCCGCCACAGATACAAGACTAGCTACATCTACCAGACTCCACTCGGCCCCCAAGCACGAGTGTAACATGCATCCCACACTAAAATAAATCCTGACCACTCAGCCCACTACCCGGGCGAGGAAAAACACTATGTTCAGGAATAGAATACGAAGTGTGGATGTCTAAAGCATAAATAAACCTAGCCCAAGTGAGGGTTTTCTACTGGTCTGGTTATACATGCAACATATGACAGGGTGCTAGGTCAAGTCCAATAATAGTATTTAATCAACACAGATAGGAAGTAATAATCAACATGATCAGAATCACCACACTAGAAAATCCTATATGATACAACATGCTTTCTAATAATGCTCACATAATGTATGCTCACTAACAATATAGAGTTAGAGAACCGTCCATCGGTTTTGGAGACGAAGCAACCCACCTGAAGCGTGCGTCAATCCAGGATCCAAAAAAGTTGAAACTGAACAGGGACAATCCTCGGATTCCCACGATTGCAACGAGTCCAAAAACACCAGAAAACTCCTCATGGGTACAAAGATATGGTCCAACATTGCAATAAGTCAAAATTCCCATAACACATACACTGCTGAAACATCTGTCCCAAAGAAGCCTAATTCCCACCAGTGATATAATCTCCAAAAATTCCAATAAAAATACGACGGTGATCCTTGCGAAGAGTAGATGTCGATCGAGTCCTCACAGGACAAAATCCGACACCAGAGCGCAGAGATAAAAATCCGAAAAGCCTCCGCTGTCCAGAAAAACTATCAGCAGGAAAGGGGTGCAAAGATGCCTCGTAAATCGTGCTAAGGACTCAGAATGAAGCAAGGTGATCAACACGGAAATCGAAGGCCTACCTCTCTTGAAACCAACGCCGTAAAAATTGTCCAAAAATTCTATCGGAGTAGCTCTGTGAACCTCGTGGACCGAAACGCGACGGAAATGGGCCATCGAAGAAGAAACGTCGCACTGTGCCGAATCGCCGAAGCCATCGATGTTGCGCCCTCCAAAAATTCCAAGACTCCTGAGCAATGTCTTTATTGGCGGTTGCGCGACGAGGGCTCTGTCGCAGAGGAGCTCGGGAAAAGGGGCTAAAGGCCCAAGAAAGGGGCCTATTTATAGGTCCCCACCAAAAACAATCCAAAAGTCCACATTATTGGGCTTTCGGGCCCAATTTTCGGGCGCCCGGGGGGTTTCGGGCGCAAAAAGTGCCCGAAACTGCCCCCCAGGCCTGGCCCGCGACCAACGCCCGAATCACCCAGCGCCTGACACGTGTCCCGAACAGCGGACAGCGTGTGCGGGGCCGCTGGGGATCCGCCACGTGGCCCGACCCAGGGTCGTGGGGTGTGTCACGCCCCGGCGTCGAAACTGCGACCCGGGCTCGCCAACAGATCCGCCGCCCATACGGGAAGCCCCGTATAGACGAAGCGACTAACCTGCAAAAGAACATCTATACTATGCAGATATCAGAGCTGAAAGTAAAACTGCTAGAATAAAAACTATATACAACACAAGTCCTCACCAAAAGTACAAAAGTCTCTCGAGCAGTAGAAAATAAATACAACTCTATATCTCACAACAAAGTTCTCTCAACATGAACTCTCAAAAGTAATAAGGGTACATCTACTCACTGGACGAAGACTGGTAGGGAACTATCTCGCGACTCCCTTACCTCGATCAGAAGAAGCAGCAACAGGAGCAGCAGGAACCGGAGTAGAAGTCCCTGTGGGGAAAACACCACGACGGGTGTGAGAACTACGTCCCAAGTAGTTCTCAGTGGGTGCCGCCAACAAGCCCGACGGTCTGCCCACTAAGTCTACTAGAGGCATAAAGTAACGATAATACAGAAATGAAAGGGCTGGAAAAGTAACTCTACAGCTACTATGCCTCTATCTAGATGCTCAAGAAAAGGAACAGATGGAACATGATGCACCTACTAACACACACAGTAAACTCACCAAATCTATACTGACTGCCTCAAAGGGTCCAGTCAAACCTGCGCCCACCTACTGCCGCACATCCTCAACAGGACGGGTCTACCGTAGGGTGTCCGTGACTGCCACTAACTGGCACAGTCAGAGGGACGGCGTCGACAAGTCGCGATAGCAAGTAACAGGCCCAACTCCGGAGTGGCTCTCGAGGGGAGCGACCCCACCGAGGAAAGTATCCGCGTAACTCTGTCGAGCTCAAATATGGCTCATGCAGGCTATAGTCCAACCACGATCAACAAGATCGACCAACAACAACAACTCTCAACCACAGGCTGGAAAACCACACAGCTGGGGCCACCGTTCACCAGACGGCTCCCACAACAGAACACTAAACTCACAGGAAAGACCGACACCATAAGGGTTCGGAAACCCGATAGACCGGTGCTAAGAACCCTATCAAACAAGAACAGACTCTAGGCTCGGCCTATCGAAGTTCCCGATCCCCTTACAGTTCGGGAAAGAAAAACCTCGGCACGACACGCAGAAAGCACCAACAGGGCCCGAAAGTCCCGGGAGACCTACACCTACAACCCTATCAAACAAGAACAGGTTCCAGGCTCGGCCCCCGCGGCTTTCGTCCCGACAAAGGAACGGCCCCTAGAACCCGGATCACTCGAATCCTTTCGAGTGAGGAGATTTATATGAAAAGGTGACATTTGTTATTGAAAATTATTTTGATCTGGAAGAAATCCATATTTAACGATTTTAGTTCTTTTAGAAAATCAGTTAGAAAAATAAGTGTTTTACCCAAACCCCGAAGGGCTGATGCCTTTGTCCAATCAAACAAGAACAGACTCTAGCGGCCCTTCGATGCTTGGAAGAAAACATTGGTAGACTAAAATCATGTGTATGTCGAAAAGGGTTCTAGGTTCGGCTAACACTAGTATACTACTACCACTGACACAGTGGCGACAACCCCAACAGGGGAAAACAAGACCTCTCGGGACCACCGTTTATCTCAAACGGTTCCCGGTACAGACAAGCGATCCACTACATCTACCAGACTCCACTCTGCCCCCAAGCACGAGTGCAAATGCATCCCACACTAAAAAGATGTCCCGACCGCTCGGCCCACTACCCGGGCGAGGATAACACTAAGTCCAGGAATGAAACATAAAGTGTGGATGTCTAAGCATAAATAACCCTAGCCCAAGAGAGGGTTTTCTAATGGTCTGGTTACACATGCAACATATGACGGGGGTGCTAGGTCAGGTTCAACATAACAAATATTTAACATGAAAGTAGGAAACAGGAGATCACCAAATCGACAGATAAAACAAGGAACAACAATTCCTACACTCTAGCATGCTACCCCAGTCCAATCACTATCATGCATGATTCTATATCAATAGAATTAGAGTACAGTCCATAGATCTTGAAAGCAAAGCCACCCACCTGAAAACGCTGATCTGCCCAAATTCTATAGCTGATAAAACCAAAAACAGCAACTCACTGTCCAGTATGCCCCGTACAGTCCAAAATCCCACCTGGGTACAACATAGGGCTACAGTTATACTCAACAACCCAAAATCTGCCCAAAATCGCAAGTCTGAAATTCAGCTGTAAAAAAGCCAATAATTCACCTGCTGAAATTGGTCAGTAAATTCCAGATAAAATACCCCAACGTTCTACGCGTCGATAGCTTCGAAACAAGTACCTGCACGCCCAAAACGGAGCACCGTAGGCCGAGCTATAAATTCCACAATATCGGTGCGCAGTAACTCCCAATCAACTAACTGTAATCTCTTATACAGATAAAATGGAAAGTGTATACCTTTGGGGAGGTCTCCAAAATTCCCAGAAAAATATATGATGATCCTTGCGTCGCGTAGATGAAAAAAGTCTATAAGCACGTTCTGATCCGAGATCTGTGCGCGAAGATATCCTCAAAAGAAGCTGCTATCCTCACCACAAACTCACAGCAAGAAGGGTCCCAATGAGCACGAGAAAACACCTCGGAAAACGCGAAATCAGAAAATGTGCGTGAAACCCAAAATCGTAGCCTCACCTGTTACGAATCCAGCGGCGAAGAAATCGCTCGAAAGATGGTGGGAGTAGGTCGGGGGAGCTCGTACACCGAAGAGCGACGGAAGAAACACCAAAGAAGGAGCGTCGCGCCGCGCCAAGAAAAAGAGAATCTCGAAAAGCGTGCCCCCAAAATCCCCAAACTCTGCAGATAGAAGCTCCACAGTGTGAGGATCAACTTTGGTAAAGGGCTCTTGGCGGTTTGAAGCTCGGAAGTGCCAAAAGGTTGAAGAAGAAGAAGGCTCGGGCTTTAAATAGGCCCCAAAAAACAATTGAAGAAATACCCGCTGTGTCCGGTTTCGGGCGCATGGCAACTTTCGGGCGGCTACAGTGTTGGGCCGGCCCAACACTGTGCGCGCCCGAAACGGCCCGGGGCCGCCACGTAGCCCGACCAACAGGCGACAGCGGCCCGAGCCGCTCCGCTGCGGCCACGTCGCACGCCCCGGCGCCCGACACGCGTCCCGCACAGCGAACAGCTGTGCGGGGCGCATGAGCCGCCGACGCGTGGCACCTCCCCGGTCAAACCGGGTAGGTGGCGCCCGCCAGTGGCAGGGCGACACGCGTCCCTGCCACTGTCGCGGTCACACGTGCGGGCAGGCGGCGCCTGCCGCGCACCGCGCCCCGAGGCGGGGTCCCGCGTCCCCGTGCGCCGCACCCGGTGAGCCGACCAATGACACGTTGACACGTGTCCCATGCACCAGGTCCACGCACCCAAAACAGGTTCCGTGGACCGCGCCGCGTGCACCGACCAACCGGGGGATGCCACGTGTCCCCCCGCCCCGGTCATGCACCGCCGCGCAAAATCCGTAGACCGCGCCTCACGAGCCCGCCAATCAGGCGGCGCCACGTGTCCATGCACCGGGTCCGTGCACCCAGCCGCTCCCCTCTGTGGACCGAGCGCTGCGGACCGGCCCAATCACAAGCCGCAACGTGGCAGCCGGCGGTCCACGGCCCCTCCCATGCACCGAAATTCAGCGAAAACTTCCGGGGGTCCGTTTTTGGGCATCCGGACTCCAAATCAAACAAGAAAATAACCGTTTTCAAGCGTTTTTCCGCGCTGAATCCAAATCCAACCTCTGTTTGGCCCAAAACCAGTCCGAAAATTCGGCAAATGCAGCCGAAGGCCAATCCAGCTGTGGATATCACACAGGGTCCATCTGTGGCATCCCTTTGATGCACTATGGACCAGATACACCAACACTAGGTGTTCAACACCACGGTTCATGGGAGAAGCTACACGGGGATCAGGGTCACCACATCCTCCCCGACTAAAAGGAAGTTTCGTCCCCGAAACAAAACACACAACCACAAAACCAAGACAATCAAAACAACCAAGAACGCAACACTAAACTAAAAGGAAGATACGGCTCCACCAGCAGGAAGGTCATCAACCCCAACCCTCGATTTAGAAAACCGCTGAAATTCACGAAAAGTCTAAAAATTTCGAAAAATCAGTGCCTTCGCCCCAATCAAACAAGAACAGGTTCGGGCACTGTCTCCATTTCTGGAGCAATCCTTCGAAATCTTTGTCCTGTTCGTAAATTTCAGTACAAAGGCGAGAAAAGGAGAGAAGTGTTGGTGTCGTTCCTGCTGTGGCCTAAAAAAGAAAGCTATCCCTAACAGAGACTCCTAAGGATACAACCTCTAGTCCCTAAACACCACAACTGCTCCAGAGGTGGCGCCTGTCCACAGTCGCTGAAGCCCATGCTGCTGGAAGGATACGCCGGCAAACCGAGAAAACGAACTCCTCCAGTCCAACTCGCAGAAGGATAACTGCTCTCATTCCATTATCAGTCGTAGCACTACACCGCACCAACCAGTCCAACATGTGTGCTCAGTCCAAATCCTGGAGCTGTCCTTGAATCGTCACATCAGCCGGTGAAGTCCCAAGTCTCAACTGCACTGATCAAACAACGCGAACCTCCTCTACTCGTAGGATACTGGGAAGAAACCAAATGCTAAAACATGTAGTAGAAATTCCTAATCCATACCCATGCAAAGATGCCGATGAAGATACTCAACTAATAATGCAGAAGGATGCAGCGGTAAAGAAATGCTCAACTCAGCTAACTGAAATAAAATCATACCTGCCGCGGCATGATCCGCTGCCCGGGGTGTCCTCCAACAAGGCTGCATAAACCCGTCCACTGGGTGCTGCAGGTCGTCGTCCCGTCTGTCCCGACGTCGTGGCCCACTCTGTCTGCTGGTGTGCCGGAGGGGTTCCCGCTGCATGGATGGGCAAGGGGGTGCTGTCGCAATCGGCCACCTGACAAAATGGCCTGGGGGCAAGCTGCGCGGAAATGTCCCAACTCTCCACAGAGGAAACACCGCCCCTATCTCTGATCACACTGCGACGGTGGATGAGGCCCGCCACAGATGACACACCGCTCCTGCCGCTGCTGCCAGATACCGCTGATGCTGCTGCTGGGGCTCACCAGATCTCCGGCGCCTACGAAACCCACGACCCTCAGAATGAGATCGTGGAGGTCTCGGAGTCCCTGCCCGCTCGTCTGACCCTCATCATCCGGTGCTGGGCGCTTTCGCCCCAGGAATCACTACGGGGTTAGAGCCACCTCTGACATCACTGCCTCTCCAGACTCAACATATAACGCCTGCTCCATCGATGCCTCCAAAGTCTGTAATCTGCCGGAGCGAACAAGCTGATAAATATCCCGGCGCAGCCCCCGCTCGAACATGTAGATCCGGTGTGACTCGTCCCTGGCCACGTGAGGCATACTAGCCAACAGCTGATTGAATTCGGCTATGTATGCATTCACGGGCCGATCTCCCTGGCGGAGATTTCTCAGCTGCTCCTCCAATCTCTGGCGAACACTCTCAGGAAAGAAGGCCCCTAAAAGAAGTCCGCGGAACTCCCGCCCAGGGAAGATCTGCGTCCCAGGCGGACCAGCAGGCCGCACACGCGCCACCAAGCCTCGGCGTTGCCCTCCAAGTAGTGTGTAGCCAAGAAGACCCGAAATCGATCCTCAACAAACAAACTCTCAAAATGACGCTCCATGGACGTGATCCAAGACTCTGCCTCCCACGGCTCAGTACTCATACCAGAAAAAACGGGTGGATCAAACCGGCGGAACCTCATCAACAGATCTACCCACCGCACTCTGCTTCAGCCAAAGTCAAAGGTCCCACCGACACCAGGCGGTGGTATGCTAGAAACCGGCTCGACAGGAATAGCCGGCGCTGACGGAACCACAGGGGCGCCACAGCTGGCGAAGAAGGCACAGGCGAACACACAGGGGGTGCTACCACAGGCTGCGTCCTCTGCTCTAAAAGAAGTATCATCCGACCAAAGGCCTCCTCCTGGCGCCGAGAAGCCTCCTCCTGCGCTGAGATGTCTCCTCCCTGGCGCCGCACCGCCTCAGACAACTGTGCCACCTGGGTACGAGCTCTAGAACCTCCCTCTGCTGTCCCTGCCCCGAGTCCTCCTGCTCGGGCTCATCGGAGGGGAAAGGCTGAGAACGCGTCTGCACCCTGCGTCGGGGAGGCATCGTGCCTACCAGCAACACACAAGCAACCATCAGGACAGTACCAAACAATACTCGACCCAATCCAGCGAAAGTCTAGGACATGTCATCCATTCCCTAGCACTATGTTGTCTGCAGCCAACATAATCGCTTAGGAGAATAACATGCCAGTCACTCATCCCACCCCTGGGGAGAGGTATCAAACTCAATCAGGACTCTCGCTAACAGTCACGACTCTCACGTAGTCATCCTAATGTCCACCACAAGCCTAGGGTTTCTAAGTCCACAATGACCTACAACCTAGGCTCTGATACCACCTAATCTGTCACGCCCCGGCGTCGAAACTGTGACTCGGGCTCGCCAACAGATCCGCCGCCCATACGGGACGCCCGTATAGACGAAGCGACTAACCTGCAAAAGAACATCTATACTATGCAGATATCAGAGCTGAAAGTAAAACTGCTAGAATAAAAACTATATACAACAACAAGTCCTCACCAAAAGTACAAAAGTCTCTCGAGCAGTAGAAAATAAATACAACTCTATACCTCACTACAAAGTTCTCTCACATGAACTCTCAAAAGTAATAAGGGTACATCTACTCACTGGACGAAGACTGGTAGGGCAAACTATTCTCGCGACTCCCTTACCTCGATCAGAAGAAGCAGCAACAGGAGCAGCAGGAACCGAGTAGAGTCCCTGTGGGGAAAAACACCACGACGGGTGTGAGAACTACGTCCCAAGTAGTTCTCAGTGGGTGCCGCCAACAAGCCTGACGGTCTGCCCACTAAGTCTACTAGAGGCATAAAGTAACGATAATACAGAAATGAAAGGGCTGGAAAAGTAACTCTACAGCTACTATTCCTCTATCTAGATGCTCAAGAAAAGAACAGATGGAACATGATGCACCTACTAACACACACAGTAAACTCACCAAATCTATACTGACTGCCTCAAAGGGTCCAGTCAAACTGCGCCCACCTACTGCCGCACATCCTCAACAGGACGGGTCTACGTAGGGTGTCCGTGACTGCCACTAACTGGCACAGTCAGAGGGACGGCGTCGACAAGTCGGGATAGCAAGTAACAGGCCCAACTCCGGAGTGGCTCTCGAGGGGAGCGACCCCACCGAGGAAAGTATCCGCGTAACTCTGTCGAGCTCAAATATGGCTCATGCAGGCTATAGTCCAAACCACGATCAACAAGATCGACCGAACAACAACAACTCTCAACCACAGGCTGGAAAACCACACAGCTGGGCCACCGTCCACCAGACGGCTCCCACAACAGAACACTAAACTCACAGGAAAGACCGACACCATAAGGGTTCGGAAACCCGATAGACCAGGTGCTAAGAACCCTATCAAACAAGAACAGACTCTAGGCTCCGCTATCGAAGTTCCCAATCCCCTTACAGTTCGGGAAAGCAAAACCTCGCACGACACGCAGAAAGCACCAACAGGCCCGAAAGTCCCGGAGGACC
>CM055061.1:9496219-9534816 GCA_029204045.2 Tillandsia leiboldiana
TAGCATGCTCGTGCACCTATATTTCTGTACCCTTATATGCTCAGTATTGTGATATGATTCTTTCAGTTTTCTGCTTATTTATATCTGCCCTTACCTACTGATCATTTACTATCCGCTCATTATGCGATGCCATAGGTTACGATTTGTTATTTTTTCGGCATCGTCGTAACCTACTGGTATACACTTATGTTGGATCTCCCCACCCCTGGGTGACATTTTTCAGGTCTCAATTGATAGGATTTCTAGGCGAGTTGGTGAGGCTGTCACAATAGAGTTGTCCCCTGAAGTTTAGCTGTGGATTTCAGTTATCTATTTTGCGGTTATATGATGACTTAGCGATAATTATTGTTGAGGAATGATTTACTTAAAGACTAGTTTGAATATTTAGAACTAAAATAGAAGTTTTGGATTATGGTTTAGTCATGTAGTGTTTAGATATTACTCTTATTGCAACTGTATTGCTTAGCCATGTAGGTTTAGGAAATACTCTGTCATGCCCGGGGTCAAAACTGCGACCCGGGCCGCCACAGATCTGCCGCCCATACGGAAGCCCCGTATAGACGAAGCGTCTAACCTACAAAAAGAAGATACTACAACTACACTATCTATCAGAGCTAAAAAGTAGACTACTGAAATAAAATAATACAACTCCAAAAAGTACAAGTCTGAACCTCACTACAAAAATCTCTCAAAAATAAAACCCTCAAAAGTAACTAACAACAATAATCCAGCAGACTGTACTACTAAGCTCCAAAAAGAGGTACAGCTATACTCCAAGGACGGGTAGGGAACTAGCTCGCGACTTCCTCACCTCGATCAGCACAGAAGGGTCAGCAATTGGAGCAGCAGGAACTGGAAAAGGGGTCCCTGGGAAAAGTCACCACGGCAGGTGTGAGAACTACATCCACAGTAGTTCTCAGTGGGTACGCTACCAAGCCCGACGGTCTGCCCACTAAGTCTACTAGAGGCATAAGATAACAGGAAACTGTAATAATGTAAAGATAAGCTGGAAAAAAATCTACAGCTATCATGCCTCTATCTACAATGCTCAAAGGGTGATACAGATGAAAATGATGCATCGACTATAACCCAAATACTCAATCAACCCAATCACAGTGACTGCCACATGGGGTCCAGTCAAACATGCGCCCACTACTGCCACATATCCACAAGAGGACGGGACTTACGTAGGGCGTCCGTGACTGCCAAAAACTGGCCAAGCTAGAGGGACTGCGTCGACAAGTCGCGATAGCAAAGTAACAGGCCCAACTCCGGAGTGGCACTCGAGGGGCGCGACCCCACCGAGGAAAGTATCCGCGCATCTCTGTCGAGCTCAATATGGCTCATGCAGGCTATAATCCAAATCCATGATCAGTCAGATCGACAATGTCAACCTCACAATACTAACCCAATGGCTGGAGGTACTCAACAGCCGGGACCGTCGTCAACCCAATGGCTCCCAAAACACGACATCCAACTCACAGACGAGAAAGAACCAACCGACACAGTAAGGGTCTGAGAATCCCGAAAGGTCGGTGTCTAGAATCCCAATCAAACAAGAACAGACTCCAGACTCAACCTTTCGAAGTTCTCGACCCCTTACATTTCGGGAAAACAACTCCCTTGGTAAAACATGCGGAAGAAACCAACCAGGGTCCGAAAGTTCCGGGAGACCAACACCTACAACATTATCAAACAAGAATAGGTTCCAGGTACAGCCCCCGTAGCTTTCGTCCCGAAATAAGGGAACGACCCCTAGAACCCAGGTCACCCAAACTCTCTCGGGTGAGGAAGTTTGTAATAAAAGAGGGCAGTTATTACTGAAAACTATTTTAATATGAGAAACCTAATTTAATATATTTTAGTTCTTTAATAAAATCAGTTTAAATAAGTTTTATTTTCCAAACCTCGAAGGGCTATTGCCTTCACCCAAATCAACAAGAACAGGCTCCGGCGACCCCTCGAAGTTGGAAGGAAAAATATTAGTTTATAGAAATTATGTGTGTCCAAAAATAGTCTGGGTTCTAGGTCCTGCTATCACTAGTATACCCCTGTCACTAACATAGTGACGACAAAGAAAACAGCGAAGTACGATAACCCGGGACCACCGTTTACCCAACGGCTCCCGCCACAGATACAAGACTAGCTACATCTACCAGACTCCACTCGGCCCCCAAGCACGAGTGTAACATGCATCCCACACTAAAATAAATCCTGACCACATCAGCCCACTACCCGGGCGAGGAAAAACACTATGTTCAGGAATAGAATACGAAGTGTGGATGTCTAAAGCATAAATAAACCTAGCCCAAGTGAGGGTTTTCTACTGGTCTGGTTATACATGCAACATATGACAGGGTGCTAGGTCAAGTCCAATAATAGTATTAATCAACACAGATAGGAAGTAATAATCAACATGATCAGAATCACCACACTAGAAAATCCTATATGATACAACATGCTTTCTAATAATGCTCACATAATGTATGCTCACTAACAATATAGAGTTAGAGAACCGTCCATCGGTTTTGGAGACGAAGCAACCCACCTGAAGCGTGCGTCAATCCAGGATCCAAAAAAGTTGAAACTGAACAGGGACAATCCTCGGATTCCCACGATTGCAACGAGTCCAAAAACACCAGAAAACTCCTCATGGGTACAAAGATATGGTCCAACATTGCAATAAGTCAAAATTCCATAACACATACACTGCTGAAACATCTGTCCCAAAGAAGCCTAATTCCCACCAGTGATATAATCTCCAAAATTCCAATAAAAATACGACGGTGATCCTTGCGAAGAGTAGATGTCGATCGAGTCCTCACAGGACAAAATCCGACACCAGAGCGCAGAGATAAAAATCCGAAAAGCCTCCGCTGTCCAGAAAAACTATCAGCAGGAAAGGGGTGCAAAGATGCCTCGTAAATCGTGCTAAGGACTCAGAATGAAGCAAGGTGATCAACACGGAAATCGAAGGCCTACCTCTCTTGAAACCAACGCCGTAAAAATTGTCCAAAAATTCTATCGGAGTAGCTCTGTGAACCTCGTGGACCGAAACGCGACGGAAATGGGCCATCGAAGAAGAAACGTCGCACTGTGCCGAATCGCCGAAGCCATCGATGTTGCGCCCTCCAAAAATTCCAAGACTCCTGAGCAATGTCTTTATTGGCGGTTGCGCGACGAGGGCTCTGTCGCAGAGGAGCTCGGGAAAAGGGGCTAAAGGCCCAAGAAAGGGGCCTATTTATAGGTCCCCACCAAAAACAATCCAAAAGTCCACATTATTGGGCTTTCGGGCCCAATTTTCGGGCGCCCGGGGGGTTTCGGGCGCAAAAAGTGCCCGAAACTGCCCCCCAGGCCTGGCCCGCGACCAACGCCCGAATCACCCAGCGCCTGACACGTGTCCCGAACAGCGGACAGCGTGTGCGGGGCCGCTGGGGATCCGCCACGTGGCCCGACCCAGGGTCGTGGGGTGTGTCACGCCCCGGCGTCGAAACTGCGACCCGGGCTCGCCAACAGATCCGCCGCCCATACGGGAAGCCCCGTATAGACGAAGCGACTAACCTGCAAAAGAACATCTATACTATGCAGATATCAGAGCTGAAAGTAAAACTGCTAGAATAAAAACTATATACAACACAAGTCCTCACCAAAAGTACAAAAGTCTCTCGAGCAGTAGAAAATAAATACAACTCTATATCTCACAACAAAGTTCTCTCAACATGAACTCTCAAAAGTAATAAGGGTACATCTACTCACTGGACGAAGACTGGTAGGGAACTATCTCGCGACTCCCTTACCTCGATCAGAAGAAGCAGCAACAGGAGCAGCAGGAACCGGAGTAGAAGTCCCTGTGGGGAAAACACCACGACGGGTGTGAGAACTACGTCCCAAGTAGTTCTCAGTGGGTGCCGCCAACAAGCCCGACGGTCTGCCCACTAAGTCTACTAGAGGCATAAAGTAACGATAATACAGAAATGAAAGGGCTGGAAAAGTAACTCTACAGCTACTATGCCTCTATCTAGATGCTCAAGAAAAGGAACAGATGGAACATGATGCACCTACTAACACACACAGTAAACTCACCAAATCTATACTGACTGCCTCAAAGGGTCCAGTCAAACCTGCGCCCACCTACTGCCGCACATCCTCAACAGGACGGGTCTACCGTAGGGTGTCCGTGACTGCCACTAACTGGCACAGTCAGAGGGACGGCGTCGACAAGTCGCGATAGCAAGTAACAGGCCCAACTCCGGAGTGGCTCTCGAGGGGAGCGACCCCACCGAGGAAAGTATCCGCGTAACTCTGTCGAGCTCAAATATGGCTCATGCAGGCTATAGTCCAACCACGATCAACAAGATCGACCAACAACAACAACTCTCAACCACAGGCTGGAAAACCACACAGCTGGGGCCACCGTTCACCAGACGGCTCCCACAACAGAACACTAAACTCACAGGAAAGACCGACACCATAAGGGTTCGGAAACCCGATAGACCGGTGCTAAGAACCCTATCAAACAAGAACAGACTCTAGGCTCGGCCTATCGAAGTTCCCGATCCCCTTACAGTTCGGGAAAGAAAAACCTCGGCACGACACGCAGAAAGCACCAACAGGGCCCGAAAGTCCCGGGAGACCTACACCTACAACCCTATCAAACAAGAACAGGTTCCAGGCTCGGCCCCCGCGGCTTTCGTCCCGACAAAGGAACGGCCCCTAGAACCCGGATCACTCGAATCCTTTCGAGTGAGGAGATTTATATGAAAAGGTGACATTTGTTATTGAAAATTATTTTGATCTGGAAGAAATCCATATTTAACGATTTTAGTTCTTTTTAGAAAATCAGTTAGAAAAATAAGTGTTTTACCCAAACCCCGAAGGGCTGATGCCTTTGTCCAATCAAACAAGAACAGACTCTAGCGGCCCTTCGATGCTTGGAAGAAAACATTGGTAGACTAAAATCATGTGTATGTCGAAAAGGGTTCTAGGTTCGGCTAACACTAGTATACTACTACCACTGACACAGTGGCGACAACCCCAACAGGGGAAAACAAGACCTCTCGGGACCACCGTTTATCTCAAACGGTTCCCGGTACAGACAAGCGATCCACTACATCTACCAGACTCCACTCTGCCCCCAAGCACGAGTGCAAATGCATCCCACACTAAAAAGATGTCCCGACCGCTCGGCCCACTACCCGGGCGAGGATAACACTAAGTCCAGGAATGAAACATAAAGTGTGGATGTCTAAGCATAAATAACCCTAGCCCAAGAGAGGGTTTTCTAATGGTCTGGTTACACATGCAACATATGACGGGGGTGCTAGGTCAGGTTCAACATAACAAATATTTAACATGAAAGTAGGAAACAGGAGATCACCAAATCGACAGATAAAACAAGGAACAACAATTCCTACACTCTAGCATGCTACCCCAGTCCAATCACTATCATGCATGATTCTATATCAATAGAATTAGAGTACAGTCCATAGATCTTGAAAGCAAAGCCACCCACCTGAAAACGCTGATCTGCCCAAATTCTATAGCTGATAAAACCAAAAACAGCAACTCACTGTCCAGTATGCCCCGTACAGTCCAAAATCCCACCTGGGTACAACATAGGGCTACAGTTATACTCAACAACCCAAAATCTGCCCAAAATCGCAAGTCTGAAATTCAGCTGTAAAAAAGCCAATAATTCACCTGCTGAAATTGGTCAGTAAATTCCAGATAAAATACCCCAACGTTCTACGCGTCGATAGCTTCGAAACAAGTACCTGCACGCCCAAAACGGAGCACCGTAGGCCGAGCTATAAATTCCACAATATCGGTGCGCAGTAACTCCCAATCAACTAACTGTAATCTCTTATACAGATAAAATGGAAAGTGTATACCTTTGGGGAGGTCTCCAAAAATTCCCAGAAAAATATATGATGATCCTTGCGTCGCGTAGATGAAAAAAGTCTATAAGCACGTTCTGATCCGAGATCTGTGCGCGAAGATATCCTCAAAAGAAGCTGCTATCCTCACCACAAACTCACAGCAAGAAGGGTCCCAATGAGCACGAGAAAACACCTCGGAAAACGCGAAATCAGAAAATGTGCGTGAAACCCAAAATCGTAGCCTCACCTGTTACGAATCCAGCGGCGAAGAAATCGCTCGAAAAGATGGTGGGAGTAGGTCGGGGGAGCTCGTACACCGAAGAGCGACGGAAGAAACACCAAAGAAGGAGCGTCGCGCCGCGCCAAGAAAAAGAGAATCTCGAAAAGCGTGCCCCCAAAAATCCCCAAACTCTGCAGATAGAAGCTCCACAGTGTGAGGATCAACTTTGGTAAAGGGCTCTTGGCGGTTTGAAGCTCGGAAGTGCCAAAAGGTTGAAGAAGAAGAAGGCTCGGGCTTTAAATAGGCCCCAAAAAAACAATTGAAGAAATACCCGCTGTGTCCCGGTTTTCGGGCGCATGGCAACTTTCGGGCGGCTACAGTGTTGGGCCGGCCCAACACTGTGCGCGCCCGAAACGGCCCGGGGCCGCCACGTAGCCCGACCAACAGGCGACAGCGGCCCGAGCCGCTCCGCTGCGGCCACGTCGCACGCCCCGGCGCCCGACACGCGTCCCGCACAGCGAACAGCTGTGCGGGGCGCATGAGCCGCCGACGCGTGGCACCTCCCCGGTCAAACCGGGTAGGTGGCGCCCGCCAGTGGCAGGGCGACACGCGTCCCTGCCACTGTCGCGGTCACACGTGCGGGCAGGCGGCGCCTGCCGCGCACGCGCCCCGAGGCGGGGTCCCGCGTCCCCGTGCGCCGCACCCGGTGAGCCGACCAATGACACGTTGACACGTGTCCCATGCACCAGGTCCACGCACCCAAAACAGGTTCCGTGGACCGCGCCGCGTGCACCGACCAACCGGGGGATGCCACGTGTCCCCCCGCCCCGGTCCATGCACCGCCGCGCAAAATCCGTAGACCGCGCCTCACGAGCCCGCCAATCAGGCGGCGCCACGTGTCCATGCACCGGGTCCGTGCACCCAGCCGCTCCCCTCTGTGGACCGAGCGCTGCGGACCGGCCCAATCACAAGCCGCAACGTGGCAGCCGGCGGTCCACGGCCCCTCCCATGCACCGAAATTCAGCGAAAACTTCCGGGGGTCCGTTTTTGGGCATCCGGACTCCAAATCAAACAAGAAAATAACCGTTTTCAAGCGTTTTTCCGCGCTGAATCCAAATCCAACCTCTGTTTGGCCCAAAACCAGTCCGAAAATTCGGCAAATGCAGCCGAAGGCCAATCCAGCTGTGGATATCACACAGGGTCCATCTGTGGCATCCCTTTGATGCACTATGGACCAGATACACCAACACTAGGTGTTCAACACCACGGTTCATGGGAGAAGCTACACGGGGATCAGGGTCACCACATCCTCCCCGACTAAAAGGAAGTTTCGTCCCCGAAACAAAACACACAACCACAAAACCAAGACAATCAAAACAACCAAGAACGCAACACTAAACTAAAAAGGAAGATACGGCTCCACCAGCAGGAAGGTCATCAACCCCAACCCTCGATTTAGAAAACCGCTGAAATTCACGAAAAGTCTAAAAATTTCGAAAAATCAGTGCCTTCGCCCCAATCAAACAAGAACAGGTTCGGGCACTGTCTCCATTTCTGGAGCAATCCTTCGAAATCTTTGTCCTGTTCGTAAATTTCAGTACAAAGGCGAGAAAAGGGAGAGAAGTGTTGGTGTCGTTCCTGCTGTGGCCTAAAAAAGAAAGCTATCCCTAACAGAGACTCCTAAGGATACAACCTCTAGTCCCTAAACACCACAACTGCTCCAGAGGTGGCGCCTGTCCACAGTCGCTGAAGCCCATGCTGCTGGAAGGATACGCCGGCAAACCGAGAAAACGAACTCCTCCAGTCCAACTCGCAGAAGGATAACTGCTCTCATTCCATTATCAGTCGTAGCACTACACCGCACCAACCAGTCCAACATGTGTGCTCAGTCCAAATCCTGGAGCTGTCCTTGAATCGTCACATCAGCCGGTGAAGTCCCAAGTCTCAACTGCACTGATCAAACAACGCGAACCTCCTCTACTCGTAGGATACTGGGAAGAAACCAAATGCTAAAACATGTAGTAGAAATTCCTAATCCATACCCATGCAAAGATGCCGATGAAGATACTCAACTAATAATGCAGAAGGATGCAGCGGTAAAGAAATGCTCAACTCAGCTAACTGAAATAAAATCATACCTGCCGCGGCATGATCCGCTGCCGGGGTGTCCTCCAACAAGGCTGCATAAACCCGTCCACTGGGTGCTGCAGGTCGTCGTCCCGTCTGTCCCGACGTCGTGGCCCACTCTGTCTGCTGGTGTGCCGGAGGGGTTCCCGCTGCATGGATGGGCAAGGGGGGTGCTGTCGCAATCGGCCACACTGACAAAATGGCCTGGGGGCAAGCTGCGCGGAAATGTCCCAACTCTCCACAGAGGAAACACCGCCCCTATCTCTGATCACACTGCGACGGTGGATGAGGCCCGCCACAGATGACACACCGCTCCTGCCGCTGCTGCCGATACCGCTGATGCTGCTGCTGGGGCTCACCAGATCTCCGGCGCCTACGAAACCCACGACCCTCAGAATGAGATCGTGGAGGTCTCGGAGGTCCCTGCCCGCTCGTCTGACCCTCATCATCCGGTGCTGGGCGCTTCGCCCCAGGAATCACTACGGGGGTTAGAGCCACCTCTGACATCACTGCCTCTCCAGACTCAACATATAACGCCTGCTCCATCGATGCCTCCAAAGTCTGTAATCTGCCGGAGCGAACAAGCTGATAAATATCCCGGCGCAGCCCCCGCTCGAACATGTAGATCCGGTGTGACTCGTCCCTGGCCACGTGAGGCATACTAGCCAACAGCTGATTGAATTCGGCTATGTATGCATTCACGGGCCGATCTCCCTGGCGGAGATTTCTCAGCTGCTCCTCCAATCTCTGGCGAACACTCTCAGGAAAGAAGGCCCCTAAAAGAAGTCCGCGGAACTCCGCCCAGGGAAGAATCTGCGTCCCAGGCGGACCAGCAGGCCGCACACGCCGCCACCAAGCCTCGGCGTTGCCCTCCAAGTAGTGTGTAGCCAAGAAGACCCGAAATCGATCCTCAACAAACAAACTCTCAAAATGACGCTCCATGGACGTGATCCAAGACTCTGCCTCCCACGGCTCAGTACTCATACCAGAAAAACGGGGTGGATCAAACCGGCGGAACCTCATCAACAGATCTACCACCGCACTCTGCTCAGCCAAAGTCAAAGGTCCCACCGACCCAGGCGGTGGTATGCTAGAAACCGGCTCGACAGGAATAGCCGGCGCTGACGGAACCACAGGGGGCGCCACAGCTGGCGAAGAAGGCACAGGCGAACACACAGGGGGTGCTACCACAGGCTGCGTCCTCTGCTCTAAAAGAAGTATCATCCGACCAAAGGCCTCCTCCTGGCGCCGAGAAGCCTCCTCCTGGCGCTGAGATGTCTCCTCCTGGCGCCGCACCGCCTCAGACAACTGTGCCACCTGGGTACGGAGCTCTAGAACCTCCCTCTGCTGTCCCTGCCCCGAGTCCTCCTGCTCGGGCTCATCGGAGGGGAAAGGCTGAGAACGCGTCTGCACCCTGCGTCGGGGAGGCATCGTGCCTACCAGCAACACACAAGCAACCATCAGGACAGTACCAAACAATACTCGACCCAATCCAGCGAAAGTCTAGGACATGTCATCCATTCCCTAGCACTATGTTGTCTGCAGCCAACATAATCGCTTAGGAGAATAAACATGCCAGTCACTCATCCCACCCCTGGGGAGAGGTATCAAACTCAATCAGGACTCTCGCTAACAGTCACGACTCTCACGTAGTCATCCTAATGTCCAACCACAAGCCTAGGGTTTCTAAGTCCACAATGACCTACAACCTAGGCTCTGATACCACCTAATCTGTCACGCCCCGGCGTCGAAACTGTGACTCGGGCTCGCCAACAGATCCGCCGCCCATACGGGAAGCCCCGTATAGACGAAGCGACTAACCTGCAAAAGAACATCTATACTATGCAGATATCAGAGCTGAAAGTAAAACTGCTAGAATAAAAACTATATACAACACAAGTCCTCACCAAAAGTACAAAAGTCTCTCGAGCAGTAGAAAATAAATACAACTCTATACCTCACTACAAAGTTCTCTCAACATGAACTCTCAAAAGTAATAAGGGTACATCTACTCACTGGACGAAGACTGGTAGGGAACTATCTCGCGACTCCCTTACCTCGATCAGAAGAAGCAGCAACAGGAGCAGCAGGAACCGGAGTAGAAGTCCCTGTGGGGAAAACACCACGACGGGTGTGAGAACTACGTCCCAAGTAGTTCTCAGTGGGTGCCGCCAACAAGCCTGACGGTCTGCCCACTAAGTCTACTAGAGGCATAAAGTAACGATAATACAGAAATGAAAGGGCTGGAAAAGTAACTCTACAGCTACTATTCCTCTATCTAGATGCTCAAGAAAAGAAACAGATGGAACATGATGCACCTACTAACACACACAGTAAACTCACCAAATCTATACTGACTGCCTCAAAGGGTCCAGTCAAACCTGCGCCCACCTACTGCCGCACATCCTCAACAGGACGGGTCTACCGTAGGGTGTCCGTGACTGCCACTAACTGGCACAGTCAGAGGGACGGCGTCGACAAGTCGTGATAGCAAGTAACAGGCCCAACTCCGGAGTGGCTCTCGAGGGGAGCGACCCCACCGAGGAAAGTATCCGCGTAACTCTGTCGAGCTCAAATATGGCTCATGCAGGCTATAGTCCAAACCACGATCAACAAGATCGACCAACAACAACAACTCTCAACCACAGGCTGGAAAACCACACAGCTGGGGCCACCGTCCACCAGACGGCTCCCACAACAGAACACTAAACTCACAGGAAAGACCGACACCATAAGGGTTCGGAAACCCGATAGACCGGTGCTAAGAACCCTATCAAACAAGAACAGACTCTAGGCTCCGCCTATCGAAGTTCCCAATCCCCTTACAGTTCGGGAAAGCAAAACCTCGGCACGACACGCAGAAAGCACCAACAGGGCCCGAAAGTCCCGGGAGACCTACACCTACAACCCTATCAAACAAGAACAGGTTCCAGGCTCGGCCCCCGCGGCTTTCGTCCCGACAAAGGAACGGCCCCTAGGACCCGGATCACTCGAATCCTTTCGAGAGAGGAGATTTATATGAAAAGGTGACATTTGTTATTGAAAATTATTTTGATCTGGAAGAAATCCATATTTAACGATTTTAGTTCTTTTTAGAAAATCAGTTAGAAAAATAAGTGTTTTACCCAAACCCCGAAGGGCTGATGCCTTTGTCCAATCAAACAAGAACAGACTCTAGCGGCCCTTCGATGCTTGGAAGAAAACATTGGTAGACTAAAATCATGTGTATGTCGAAAAGGGTTCTAGGTTCGGCTAACACTAGTATACTACTACCACTGACACAGTGGCGACAACCCCAACAGGGGAAAACAAGACCTCTCGGGACCACCGTTTATCTCAAACGGTTCCCGGTACAGACAAGCGATCCACTACATCTACCAGACTCCACTCTGCCCCCAAGCACGAGTGCAAATGCATCCCACACTAAAAAGATGTCCCGACCGCTCGGCCCACTACCCGGGCGAGGATAACACTAAGTCCAGGAATGAAACATAAAGTGTGGATGTCTAAGCATAAATAACCCTAGCCTAAGAGAGGGTTTTCTACTGGTCTGGTTACACATGCAACATATGATGGGGGTGCTAGGTCAGGTTCAACATAACAAATATTTAACATGAAAGTAGGAAACAGGAGATCACCAAATCGACAGATAAAACAAGGAACAACAATTCCTACACTCTAGCATGCTACCCCAGTCCAATCACTATCATGCATGATTCTATATCAATAGAATTAGAGTACAGTCCATAGATCTTGAAAGCAAAGCCACCCACCTGAAAACGCTGATCTGTCCAAATTCTACAGCTGATAAAAGCAAAAACAGCAACTCACTGTCCAGTATGCCCCGTACAGTCCAAAATCCCACCTGGGTACAACATAGGGCTACAGTTATACTCAACAACCCAAAATCTGCCCAAAATTGCAAGTCTGAAATTCAGCTGTAAAAAAGCCAATAATTCACCTGCTGAAAGTGCTCAGTAAATTCTAGATAAAATACCCCAACGTTCTACGCGTCGATAGCTTCGAAACAAGTACCTGCACGCCCAAAACGGAGCACCGTAGGCCGAGCTATAAATTCCACAATATCGGTGCGCAGTAACTCCCAATCAACTAACTGTAATCTCTTATACAGATAAAATGGAAAGTGTATACCTTTGGGGAGGTCTCCAAAAATTCCCAGAAAAATATATGATGATCCTTGCGTCGCTTAGATGAAAAAAGTCTATAAGCACATTCTGATCCGAGATCTGTGCGCGAAGATATCCTCAAAAGAAGCTGTTGTCCTCACCACAAACTCACAGCAAGAAGGGTCCCAATGAGCACCAGAATACACCTCGGAAAACGCGAAATCAGATAATGTACGTGAAACCCAAAATCGTAGCCTCGCCTGTTACGAATCCAGCGGCGAAGAAATCGCTCGAAAAGATGGTCGGAGTAGGTCGAGGGAGCTCGTACACCGAAGAGCGACGGAAGAAACACCAAAGAAGGAGCGTCGCGCCGCGCCAAGAAAAAGAGAATCTCGAAAAGCGTGCCCCCAAAAATCCCCAAACTCTGCAGATGGAAGCTCCACAGTGTGAGGATCAACTTTGGTAAAGGGCTCTTGGCGGTTTGAAGCTCGGAAGTGCCAAAAGGTTGAAGAAGAAGAAGGCTCGGGCTTTAAATAGGCCCCAAAAAAACAATTGAAGAAATACCCGCTGTGTCCCGGTTTTCGGGCGCATGGCAACTTTCGGGCGGCTACAGTGTTGGGCCGGCCCAACACTGTGCGCGCCCGAAACGGCCCGGGGCCGCCACGTAGCCCGACCAACAGGCGACAGCGGCCCGAGCCGCTCCGCTGCGGCCACGTCGCAGGCCCCGGCGCCCGACACGCGTCCCGCACAGCGAACAGCTGTGCGGGGCGCATGAGCCGCCGACGCGTGGCACCTCCCCTGTCAAACCGGGTAGGTGGCGCCCGCCAGTGGCAGGGCGACACGCGTCCCTGCCACTGTCGCGGTCACACGTGCGGGCAGGCGGCGCCTGCCGCCCACGCGCCCCGAGGCGGGGTCCCGCGTCCCCGTGCGCCGCACCTGGTGAGCCGACCAATGACACGTTGAGACGTGTCCCATGCACCCGGTCCACGTACCCAAAACAGGTTCCGTGGACCGCGCCGCGTGCACCGACCAACCGGGGGATGCCACGTGTCCCCCCGCCCCGGTCCATGCACCGCCGCGCAAAATCCGTAGACCGCGCCTCACGAGCCCGCCAATCAGGCGGCGCCACGTGTCCATGCGCCGGGTCCGTGCACCCAGCCGCTCCCCTCTGTGGACCGAGCGCTGCGGACCGGCCCAATCACAAGCCGCCACGTGGCAGCCGGCGGTCCACGGCCCCTCCCATGCACCGAAATTCAGCGAAAACTTCCGGGGGTCCGTTTTTGGGCATCCGGACTCCAAATCAAACAAGCAAATAGCCGTTTTCAAGCGTTTTTCCGCGCTGAATCCAAATCCAACCTCTGTTTGGCCCAAAACCAGTCCAAAAATTCGGCAAATGCAGCCGAAGGCCAATCCAGCTGTGGATATCACACAGGGTCCATCTGTGGCATCCCTTTGATGCACTATGGACCAGATACACCAACACTAGGTGTTCAACACCACGGTTCATGGGAGAAGCTACACGGGGATCAGGGTCACCACACGGTGGGTGGCGCCCGCCAATCGCCGGGCGCCACGTGGCACCCTGCGTACAGCGGCCACCTGCCCAACCTGCCCCCGCCTGCTCTCGCTGTTTCATGGACCGCGCGCACAAGAGCCGGCCACTCACAGGCTGCCACGTGGCCCGCCCCGGTCCATGCGCCAACCCGCTTGATGCCGTGGACAGAGCCGCGTGAGCCCACAAATCAGGGGCTGCCACGTGTCCCCTGCGCCTGGTCCATGCACCAGCGCCCAACTCTGTGGACCGCGCCGCATGCGCCGGCCAATCAGCGGCCGCCACGTGGCAACCGGCCGGTCCACAGCTTCGCCCATGCACCAAAATGCGTAGAAAACTTCTAGGTGTCCGTTTTTGGGCATCCGGACTCCGAAAAATACAAGTAAATAGCCGATTTTCGACGTTTTTTGCACTGAATCCAAATCCGGACTCGGATTAGCCTGAAACCCTTTCTAAAATTCGGCGAAAGCAACCGAAGGACAGGCATGATCTAGAAACCTCACTGAGTCCATCAAACGCGTCCATTTGACGCATTGCGGGTTCGACGCACCACTAATAGGTGTTCCACTACATGGGTCATAGGGAAAGCAACACGGGGATCGGGGTCACCACATACTCTGTCTAAGGGGACGAAGAATTTTCTATATATGTGGCGATCTGTCCATACCCTAGAAGTGTGCTTTAAACTCTTATTGAAAAAAAAAAAAAAAAAAAAAAAAAAAAAAAAAAAGACTGCTTTTCGGAACTCGGGGCGTGACAGCAGAGCACCGCTCATGATCAATCCCTACTCATCGCCGCCACTTCCACCGCCGCTACAATTGCTTATCAGAATCCTCTACTTCTCCGCCTACTCCTCTTCCTCCTCCTCCACCGTTGTCGCCGTCATCGTAGCTCATAGAAGTGAGTTCTCTCTCCCCCTCTCTCTAAACTTCATTATATTCCCATATACACCTTAGATTTTATTCCCGAGTGGATTAATTTTCTACTCCAATTGCTGCTGATAGGTTCTTATGTTAGGGTTGAAAAGTATTTTTTTTTTCCTGATATGTTGGAACGGGAGCTTTAAAACAGTGTTTGAAATTTTTCTACATAATTTTTTGTTTCCATGTCTATATATATATATATATATATATATATATATATATATATATATATATATATATATATATATATATATATATATAACTAGGCTATTATGCTATCGATAGTACCAAGTCATTGGTACCATTAGGTTTTTAGTCCTTGAATTAAGGAATGTGTGCTTAGCCGGATTATAGTGGTCCCTTAGGGCTTAGTGGGTGGTTAGGTGAATAGTATGATCTAATGGTTAAAAATTATAAAAATGATAGATCTAACGACTAAAATCTTGGTAGCACAAATGCTTGGTGCTATCGATAGCATAATTGTCACGCACCGGGTGTAAACCCAAACCCGGGCCCGTCTACAGATCCGCCGTGCACACGGAATTTCCCGCGTACACGAAGCGTCGGTAACCAGCTCAGATATAAGATATACAATAAAAGAGCATAAAACAGAGCTGAACTAAAAACTATTACATCTCAGACTGAAATTGGAAGTAAAATACAGTACATCTGTAAAAATAATACATTTGTCTCTCCCAGCTCACCAAATAATACAACCAGCTGGCTAAAGTCAGACCCAAAAGTAAAGTACAATAGTCTGAGTATGTTACGGAATTTGAGTTGGCGTATTTCGTGAAATCGGTTAAGTCTTGAAGATTGAAGATGAAAAAGTTGGATCGTATACCTCAATCTCAAGTAAGAAGAATTCAAAAGGATCAGGTACGTTTAATTCAATAAGTTTGTTGATCCGAATACTTCTTATAGTGTAGAAACACTTGGATGAATTTTTGATTACATAAAAATAAAAAACTGGGCATTTTACATGTTCAGAGTCCGGACCGTGGATCTCAGTCCGGACCCCGAACGTAGGTTTGTTCGTGCGCAATTCCAGTCCGGACCGTGGATCTCAGTCCGGACCCCGAACGTGGAATTTGCAAGAAAAGCATGAACAGTCCGGACCGTGGATTGCAGTCCGGACCCCGAATGTCGTCTTTTCTGGAAATAGTCTGTTTCGCTAAGACAGTCCGGACCGTCAATTCCAGTCCGGACTGTCGTCCTGCAAAATTCCAGAAATGGTTAGTTTTTTATGCTTATCTTCTTCCAATAGTTTCTAACCTATAAATAGACCCTATGATTCATCTTTTAGGGTAAGCGAAAAATACGACCGAAAAAGAAAAATCCACATATAGAGAAGAAAGGAAATACATGATTTAATTCTATGTTTCTTCATCTATATTATTAATATGATTCTAGGTTTTCCAAACTCAGATTTTGAGTAGAATCAAATTAATGAATACTTAGATGGTATTTTCGATCTATTTCTAATCTAAGTATTCGGCGGATCATCACCACCCAAAAAATAACGATTTATCCCAAAATCGGCGCGTGGACTCGCGTGGCCTTGTGGATTCAAGGTGCTACCGCTCTCGTGGATTCGGAGCGAGGTACGTTCGTGGATTCGAGACGTGCTACTGGGTGAAGACCGTGGATTTGGTCGGACGTCGTGGACTCGACGTTGGACGCCGTGGATTCGGCGTTGGACGCTAATCGTGAATTCGAGCAGCGTTGCGGAGCGAGCGGAGAAGATCTACTAGGAGCGTATGGAAAAGGTTGAGTCGTAAGTGTGTACGGTAAATCACCTTGTACGTGTGTTAATTCTAGTGGATTTCACCGTGTTGGTTTTTAAGGATCCACAAGGATCTAAATAGGTACTATCAAACAACTAGAGGGGGGTGAATAGGTGTAATACTTATAAAACCAATCTCAGTGCAAAATAAAAACCAATGCGGAAAATAAAAATAGCACACCGAGATATACGTGGAAACTCCAATCCAGGAGAAAAACCACGGGACCAACACGCAATAACAATCCACTAAGAAAAGAAGAATAACAAGGTGATTACCGACTCCACGGACTCAAACCCCTCCTTTAACTTCTTCGGACCTTGCGCTCACCGATTGCACGTCCACTGCTCACGTTCGAATCCACGAACGCCACTCCAATCCACGAGCACACGTTTCGAATCCACGAAACGCCTTTAGCACACCGAATCCACGATGCCACGTCGAATCCACGACGCAAACTCAGCTGGTAAGAATATTGGCTTCAATGGTAATCCTTTGCTTAGTTTCTCATTGAGGAACCGCAGAAGAAATCTCTAAGCAAAGATTAGATCAATTCGACAAAAGATATGTTCTTGAAATAACCGTCGAATTGACCTAAAAGAGGCTATAAAGAAGAACGATAAAAACCTAGCCTCTAGGGTTGCTCTCAAGTGTTTAATTAATTAATCGGTAGTTCTTGAGAAACCCTAAGTGTCTATTTATAGTTTAGAAACCTTTGGAAAGAGATAAGCATCAAAAACTGGCTTAACAGAAATTTTCCCGCACGACGATCCGGATCGGATTTACGGCGATCCTGATCGTCGTCTTTTTTCAGCAATTCCTGAAAAAACAAGGTTCAGGATCCGGATCGGAATTCTGATCCGGATCGGTTCAGGATCAGAAATTCTGAAACATCCAATTTGTCCAGTTTTTGATTTTTAAGCAATGAAAACTTATCCAAGTGTTTCTAAACCACTCAAATGTATTCGGATCACCAAAATTATTTAGTTAAACGTACCTGATCAATCCGAATCCATTTTCCTTAAGATTGATGTAATTGATCCACAATTCTTCTATTTCAATCTTCAAGACTCAAAACACTGAGTGTCAACTTGAGCTCTTGTTGAATCTTCTCTAGGTCTTCGATTACTGATTGACAATTTGATCACTTCAAGACTCCGACTCAACTCAACAACTCAACTACTCAACTCACGAAATATGCCAACACAAAAAGCCGTAACAATCTCCCCCTTTGGCAATTTCGTGACAAAACCCAAACATACAAAAAACGCTCAAGACACTCATCTTAAACCAAAAAATCGAAACTCAATGTCATCACCAAAACATTGACTTTCTTTGCGTGAAAGATCCAATAAACAAAAATTACAATTGAACCAGTCTTAGAACAAACTCTATGACTTAGGACTTGGAGTCTTAAAGTGATGTAATTCCTGCAAAACAAAACTCCAAACAAAATCAAACGTTAGTCGTTAGAAATTAAATGTAAATCCTACATTTGATTCGTCCTTTTGGTTCTTTTTGTTTTTCGGCTCCTTTTTCATCATCTCCTTTCTTTATCTCGATGATCTCATCTCCGTCTCCCCATTTCTTGAGCATCTCTGTTCCTCCCCCTATCTCTGTTCTCCCCCTACATTAAATATAAATCCTACATTCGATTCGTCCTTTTGTAGGATTTTATATATTAAGGATCCACAAGGATCTAAATAGGTACTATCAAACAACTAGAGGGGGGGTGAATAGGTGTAATACTTATAAAACTCAATCTCAGTGCAAAATAAAAACCAATGCGGAAAATAAAAATAGCACACCGAGATATACGTGGAAACTCCAATCCAGGAGAAAAACCACGGGACCAACACGCAATAACAATCCACTAAGAATAGAAGAATAACAAGGTGATTACCGACTCCATGGACTCCAACCCCTCCTTCAGCTTCTTCGGATCTTGCGCTCGCCGAACACGCAATAACAATCCACCAAGAAAAGAAGAATAACAAGGTGATTACCGAATCCACGGACTCAACCCCTCCTTCAACTTCTTCGGACCTTGCGCTCCACCGATTGCACGTCCACTGCACACGTTCGAATCCACGAACGCCACTCGAATCCACGAGCACACGTTTCGAATCCACGAAACGCCTTCAACACATCGAATCCACGATGCTACGTCGAATCCACGACGCAAACTTAGCCGATAGGAATATTAGCTTCGATGGTGATCCTTTGCTTAGATTCTCATTGAGGAACCATAGAAGAAATCTCTAAGCAAAGATTAGATCAATTCGACAAAAGATATGTTCTTGAAGGAACCGTCGAATTGACCTAAAAGAGGCTATAAAGAAGAACGATAAAAATCTAGCCTCTAGGGTTGCTCTCAAGTGTTTAATTAATTAATCGGTAGTTTTTGAGAAACCCTAAATGTCTATTTATAGTTTAAAAACCTTTGGAAAGAGATAAACATAAAAAACTGGCTTAACAGAAATTTTCCCGCACGACGATCCGGATCGGATTTACGGCGATCCTGATCGTCGTCTTTTTTCAGCAATTCCTGAAAAAACAAGGTTCGGGATCCGGATCGGAATTCTGATCCGGATCGGAATTCTGATCCAGATCGGTTCAGGATCAGAAATTCTGAAACATCCAATTTGTCCAGTTTTTGATTTTTAAGCAATGAAAACTTATCCAAGTGTTTCTAAACCACTCAAATGTATTCGGATCACCAAAATTATTTGTTCTTTCCCTTTAGAAATTAAATGTAAATCCTACATTTGATTCGTCCTTTTGGTTCTTTTTGTTTTTCGGCTCCTTTTTCATCATCTCCTTTCTTTATCTCGATGATCTCATCTCCGTCTCCCCCTTTCTTGAGCATCTCTGTTCCTCCCCCTATCTCTGTTCTCCCCCTATTTCTGTTCTCCCCCTTTTTGTCACAAATTGTCAAACAGTGAATATAGGCAAAAAGAAATCACTAACAACATTAGTTCATAGAGAAAGAGAGATAAAAGCTCAGTTCCGATATATAACAAAAACACAGATTGCGTACCGGTACTCGAAAGCAAAAATCAAATAATTTCTTGAAACAAATCCAGATATTGAAATATTTGAATTACCGATTTGTATTCCATCAAGAAAATAATTTAAGTGCTTGAAAATAATATGAGATCACATAGATGTCATTCAATCCAATTAATTTTACAAAAATTAAAAAGATTTGCTCCGAAATCATGAAAAGCAAAGATAAGACATTATAAACCGTTTTTCATATTATATACGTCAAACACAAGTCATCAAAAATAATCTTGAGATCCAAAGTCTATCAAGATGTAACGGATTTACAAAGATGACTTACAGAGATTTCCAAATGACATCAATTTTGAATTTTACCCTTTCAAATTTGAGATAAGCACTAAAATACCTAAGGGTGGCTCTTTGAGCATCTTTTTAACTATCCCACCTTATACCAACCAGGAGATTGTTCAAAATAGGAACTTTGAATATAAATCTCCGAATGCTTCAACTAAAAATTCTTATAAAATATTTTCCAAGCATCCATAACATGTGGTAGCTTCACACACAAACCGGACGACCGGGATGGCAGCTCTTTCCAACATGTGGTGGTAGTTTTCACACTCCTTTCGGATGTAACTCTTTCCACATCTTTTGCAATTCATTTCATTACCTTTGTACGAAAATACAATCTCTTATGTGAAAGAATTAAATTCCAAATTTTAGTCAATCGGTTGTCTCATGTTTATCACAAAGAATTCACACAACCGAGATAGATTAAGCATCTAAAGATCACACATGATTTCTAAAATTTGATGCTTATAATATCAAAAACTCCTATAATGAAGTATCTTCAAGATTATGATTATGGAGTAAAGTTGATAATCCATATAAAATTAATTTGGAGTGAATAACCGTGAAGCCCTTTTTTATTCAATGCACTTGTTCATTAAAAACCTTTTGTTAAAAAAAACAAAACATAAAAACAAAGAGCATTGAAAACATGTAATGCAGAGATTCAGAAAAATATGAAAGGAAAACCAATTAAAGCATTACATACAGTCATAAGCTATTTAGAACTTAAGACAAGGAAAGATATCACCTTTCCGAATCCAAAATCGTTGGATTTTGGGTTGTCTTGATTCGTTGTGGCCAGGGGTTGTCCGCTTTGACTGTTGATCCACCTTAAGTTTTTGCCTCGCAATGATCCACTTGTATGATTGATGTTGTGGCTCGGACCTTTGGTGGGTTGAGTGAACTCCTTTGACTTGATGTATCTTTTGAGTCCGTTGAGTCCGTTCCATAGATGAAGTTGCCGAAGGATTTTTCTTTCTCTTTTTCGGGCAATCCTTCACCAAATGTCCTTCAAGTCCACAAAGGTGACACGTTCTTCCTTTCAATTTGATTGTGGAACTTGAAGCATGCACAGTTTGATCCGTTTTAGAACCCAAACCAAACTTGCTTGTTTGACCTAATCCGGATATACAATCAAATTTCTTGAACCGATTGAAAGCCTTTGTATGTCGGATTTAAGTTGATGAACTTGCTTGGTCAATGCTTGGTTGGTGACATGAATCTCCTCAAACTGTTTTTCTAGAAAACCAATCTTGTCCATATATGATTTAGCGTTTGTCTCCGATTGGTTTAGCTTTTCTTGGAGGATTTTATTGTTATCCAATAAACGTCCTTGTTCCTCCTCGAGATCTTGAAGTTTTATCTTTAAAGCTTGATTCTCGTCTTGAATCTCAAGTCGTTGCTTTCTCAACTTCTTGATATGCTTGGCCATCTTCTTAGATTCCACAAGAAGTTGTTGATATGCCTCAACGAGTTCTTCTTCGTCCGACTCCCCCTCACTTGATGACTCTCCACCGGATGTTGATGTTTCATACAAAATCAAAGGAGCAGAGTCAGTGACTAAAGATGATAAACACAAATTAGAAGAGGGAATTTGAGAGGCATGAAAAGCAACAACTTTTTCCTCTTTACTTGAGGTCGATTCATTAGAAGTAGAATCGTCCCAAGTTTTCGCTTGCAAAGCCTTCTTTTTGTATGATTTCTTAGAAGGACAATCCGTTGAAAAATGGCCGTAGCCTTTGCATCGATAGCATTGGATTTCCCCTTCGAAATCATCTTTTTCTTTTTCTTTAGAAGGTTTTGCAATGCCTTTGAGATTAGAGGATTTAGAACCCGATGATCCTTTAGATGGTTTCGTGGATGAATATCCATCGGTTCGATTCTTCCAAAACTTCCGACGAAATTTCTTTACGATCCGCGCCAATTGTTCTTCAAAATCGACAAAAGAGATTTCATCGTCGGAACTTGATTCGCTATCTTCTTCCTTTGTTGATTTGAATGCAATACATGTAAGCTTAGAAGAAGACTTGGAAGAAACTTGATTAGTAGGAAAAGTCATTTCATAAGTTTGCAAAGCACCTACTAATTCCTCTACTCTCAACTCATCCGGATGACTAACGGTTTCAATGGCGGTAACCTTTGCCCTAAACCGTTTCGGAAGAGTCCGAAGTATCTTTCTTACAATTCTCGACTCCGGGATCTTTTCTCCTAAATTAGCACAAGTATTGATCACATCTTGAAGTCTAGTGTAATAATCTGTAAACAATTCATGCTCTTCTATATGAATAGAGTCAAATTGACTTGTAAGCATCTGGAGCTTTTGAATTTTTACAAGATTAGTACCCTCATGTGTAATTTTGAGAATATCCCAAATTTTCTCCGCGGTTTCACACGCGGAAATTCTTGTGAACTCAGTCGAGGAAAGAGAGTTAAATAGAGCGTTCATACCTTTCCCATTGTAAGAAGATCTTTCAAATTCCTATTTGGACCATCAAGAGCGAGGTTTTGGGGTAGTAGAATTTCCTACTTCCTCAACAGGATGCACCCAACCGTATTCCACGGATTGCCATACCCGCTCATCAATTGCGATGAGAAAAGCCCTCATCCGCACTTTCCAATAAGCATAATTAGTCCCATCAAAAAGAGGAGGTCTATAAATATTACCACTTTCACCCGACATGATAGATAAACCTAAAACATGCTCCGATACCAATTGTTGGTTTTTAAGGATCCACAAGGATCTAAATAGGTACTATCAAACAACTAGAGGGGGGGGTGAATAGGTGTAATACTTATAAAACCAATCTCAGTGCAAAATAAAAACCAATGCGGAAAATAAAAATAGCACACCGAGATATACGTGGAAACTCCAATCCAGGAGAAAAACCACGGGACCAACACGCAATAACAATCCACTAAGAAAAGAAGAATAACAAGGTGATTACCGACTCCACGGACTCAAACCCCTCCTTCAACTTCTTCGGACCTTGCGCTCACCGATTGCACGTCCACTGCTCACGTTCGAATCCACGAACGCCACTCCAATCCACGAGCACACGTTTCGAATCCACGAAACGCCTTTAGCACACCGAATCCACGATGCCACGTCGAATCCACGACGCAAACTCAGCTGGTAAGAATATTGGCTTCAATGGTGATCCTTTGCTTAGTTTCTCATTGAGGAACCGCAGAAGAAATCTCTAAGCAAAGATTAGATCAATTCGACAAAAGATATGTTCTTGAAAGAACCGTCGAATTGACCTAAAAGAGGCTATAAAGAAGAACGATAAAAACCTAGCCTCTAGGGTTGCTCTCAAGTGTTTAATTAATTAATCGGTAGTTCTTGAGAAACCCTAAGTGTCTATTTATAGTTTAGAAACCTTTGGAAAGAGATAAGCATCAAAAACTGGCTTAACAGAAATTTTTCCGCACGACGATCCGGATCGGATTTACGGCGATCCTGATCGTCGTCTTTTTTCAGCAATTCCTGAAAAAACAAGGTTCAGGATCCGGATCGGAATTCTGATCCGGATCGGTTCAGGATCAGAAATTCTGAAACATCCAATTTGTCCAGTTTTTGATTTTTAAGCAATGAAAACTTATCCAAGTGTTTCTAAACCACTCAAATGTATTCGGATCACCAAAATTATTTAGTTAAACGTACCTGATCAATCCGAATCCATTTTCCTTAAGATTGATGTAATTGATCCACAATTCTTCTATTTCAATCTTCAAGACTCAAAACACTGAGTGTCAACTTGAGCTCTTGTTGAATCTTCTCTAAGTCTTCGATTACTGATTGACAATTTGATCACTTCAAGACTCCGACTCAACTCAACAACTCAACTACTCAACTCACGAAATATGACAACACAAAAAGCCGTAACACACCGTGTTATCGGTCCCGTGGTTTTTTACTCCGGATTGGAGTTTTCCACGTAAAAATCTCTGTGTGTTATTTATTTTTCCGCATTGGGTTTTATATCGCAAAGATTTTTGAGTGTTTATTATTTACACCTATTCACCCCCCTCTAGGTATTTTTTCCCCTATTTAGATCCAATTATACATAACCCAATAAGTGGTATCAGAGCGGGAATAGGGTTGTAAACAATGGTTGAAGGTGGAAACATCAACAGACCCCCGTTCTTCGATGGAACAAATTATGCCTACTGGAAAGTACGGATGAAAGCCTTTTTAATTTCCATCGACGAACGGGTGTGGCAATCAATTGAATTAGGATGGTCTAATCCAACTGAAATTCTTGCTGATGTTCGCACCATCAAACCTAGGTCGAAATGGACCAAGGAAGAGATTGATTTTTCTTCTTACAATGGCAAAGGAATTAATGCTTTATTTAATGCCTTATCACAAACAGAGTTCTCTCGCGTCTCGGCATGTGAGACTGCGAAAGAAATCTGGGATGTTCTTCAAGTTACACATGAGGGAACTAACCTTGTGAAGATTCAAAAACTGCAAATGCTTACGAGCAAGTTTGACTCCATTTTCATGGCAGAAAATGAATCTTTCACAGATTACTATACACGATTGCAAGACATCGTAAACACATGTGCTAACTTGGGAGAGAAGATTCCAGAATTTAAAATTGTAAGAAAGATCTTAAGAACTCTTCCTGAAAGATTTCGTTCCAAGGTTACGGCCGTTGAAACTATTAAACACCCGGACGAAATCCGTGTAGAAGAATTAGTTGGTTCATTACAAACTTATGAAATGACATTTCATACTAACTATTCTTCTGGAAAGGCATCCTCTTCTAAATCTTCAGGTTATGCATTGAAAACAACAAAAGAAGAAGACGCGGATTCATCCTCCTCAGACGATGACGAGAACCTATCTATGGAGGACTTTGAGAAACAGCTTGCTCTCCTGACAAGAAATTTTCGCCGAAACTTCCGAAGGGGTAATTCAAGTAAAACCTCATCCTCCGGAAAGTGGAAGAAAGGCAAATATTTTTCAAGCCAAAAGTCAAGAAAGCAAGAAAGTTTTTCAAAGTATAAGAAAAGCTCAAAAGGACAAGTCCAATGCTTCAAGTGCCGAGGATACGGCCATATCTCAACGGAGTGTCCAAATAAGAATCCGTCCAAGAAGAAGGTGATGCAAGCCGTCACTTGGGATGCCACCTCATCGTCAAATGAGTCGTCTTCAAGTGATGAAGAAAAGAGCGCAACGGCATTCCACGCGTCCACCACATCTTCACCCTTCATGTGCTTAATGGCAAGTACTTCAGATTCATTGTCCAACTCCTCCCGGGTTGAAAAAACTGCAACGGATGATGAATCGAATAACTCTGAAGGTGAAGATTTTGCTCTTGCCTACCATAAGCTTTTGAGGGATTCAAAGAAATTGGCAAATCAAAACAAGAGTTTGAGAGGGAGATTGCAGGATCTTGAAGAAGAAGCAAAAAGGGCATATTCTCTCTCAAACGCTCTTGAAGTGGAAAGGGATAATCTGATTAAAGTAAATGTTTCCCTTCAAGAGTCCAATGAGCAATTCGAGAAGAATTATGTAGATATGGTGAACAAAGCGAATTACTTCTTGAAGCTCTACGGCGAGGCTCGACAGGAAAAATTGGAAATGACGGAGACCATTTTCCAACGCAAGGATGATTTAAAGCAATTCTCTTCTGGAAGGAGTAAGTTGGATAAGCTTCTTGGTCTTGGTCAAACAAATCGGTTCGGCCTCGGATACACTCAAACTGGAGACATTCCTAGTTCGAGTGGGACAGTCTTTGTGCCCCAGTCGGTATCTCCTCCTCCGACACCGGAATTCACGACAAGCAACGACAACAAGCCTACTTCACCCTCTTCGGGATCGTCAAGCACTAAGGTATGTTTTTTTTTGTGGTATTGCAGGGCACATAAGAAGAAATTGCAAGAATGGAGCGAAAAGATCGAATCAAGCACATCTTGCTACTACTACCAATGAGTTCATTTCCCGCAAATCAAAGAAAAATCTTTCAAAAGGAAAGAACATTGGTAGTACATCAAACAAGACGACGACGTCAAGGAAAAGCGATGGATCAAACAAGACGCTTTCACCAAAGGTATCAACTTCACAATCATTTCCGACGTACACCAAAACTCGAAAGGTTTGGGTACGCAAAGGTGAAATCTTCCCTTGTCTTGTTACTAATATTTCCTTGCACGCATATGATAATTCGTCTTGGTATCTGGATAGCGGTTGTTCCCGTCACATGACCGGTGACAAAAACTGCTTTCAAAATCTTGAGAAAATCTCCGGAGGACTTGTAGTTTTCGGAGATGGTCGGTCTTCCAAAATTGTTGGAAAAGGAACTGTAGCTATTCCAGATGGCCCGGTACTGAATAATGTGTTATTTGTTGAAGGCCTTAAGACTAACCTCATAAGTATCAGTCAACTTTGTGACAATAGTTTTTCAGTTAATTTTTCATCTGTTGAATGTGTTGTAACTGATAAGGACCATGTTTTATTTTTAAAGGGGGTTAGATCTGAAAACAATTGTTATGTTGTTCCCAATAAAATTTCTGAAAACTGTAACTTAGCCTCTTTGAATAATGAAACACTTTGGCATGAAAGGCTAGGTCACATAAATTTTAAGAAACTTGCTAGAATTTCAAACAAAGACGTGGTCAAGGGGGTTCCAAAACTTTCACTTAAACAAAACATTGTGTGTGGTGGTTGTCAAAAGGGAAAACAATCCAGGACTGCACACAAGAACTTGAACCACGTTGGTACTAAACGGCCCTTAGAATTATTGCATATGGATCTTATGGGGCCGACTCGTCAACCATCTTTGGGAGGTAAATGGTATATTTTCTTATTGGTTGATGATTTCTCTAGATACTCATGGGTAGCATTTTTGAAAGAGAAAGCTGATACTTTTGATTCTTTTCACGAGATCTGCCATCGTATTATGATTGAAAAGAATGAAAAGATCATTCGTGTTAGAAGTGATAGAGGTGGAGAATTCATAAATTCTAAATTCATTGATTTTTGCACTTCCAACGGCATTAAACATGAATTCTCAGCACCCTATACACCTCAATAGAATGGTGTAGTCGAGCGCAAAAACCGGGTTGTACAAGAGATGGCACGTGTTATGCTTCATAGCCGGAATTTACCGTTATATTTTTGGGCTGAAGCCGTGAACACTGCAGTCTATGTTATTAATCGAGTTTATTTGCGCCCGGGAACCTTAAATACACCATATGAGCTGTGGTTTAGTAGAAAACCAATTGTGAAATATTTTCGTATCTTTGGGAGTCGATGTTTTATTCTGCGTGATCGCGAAAATCTTGGTAAGTTCGACTCGCGAAGTGACGAAGGGATTTTTATGGGTTATTCTACTAACAGTAGAGCATATCGGGTATTTAACTTGGAATCTAAAACGATTGTAGAATCTGTAAATGTTAAAGTAGATGAAGCTTTCCACTTTGCATCTAATAAATCTACCCCTGATATCTCTCTTGATGATGATACTCCTGCAAATGCATCTTCTCATAACAATTCTTCCGATAATAATGATGCATCTAATGGTTCTTCAAGTTTATCTGATGTGCAGGAATCATCTCATGTACCTCCGAGTACTCCGTTACCTCAAACGTTACGCATCTCCAAGGATCATCCGGAATCTAATATTATTGGAGACCCACAAGAAGGAGTCAGGACTCGGAGACAGTTGGTTTGTGGATTCGCTTGTTACGTTTCCTTAATCGAACCAAAGAACGTCGATGAAGCTCTTCAGGATGACTACTGGATTGAAGCAAAGCAGGAAGAGCTCCATCAGTTTGAACGCAACAAAGTCTGGGAATTAACGACGCCTCCGAAGCAACACAATGTGATTGGTACTAAATGGATTTTCAAGAACAAGAAAAATGAGGATGGTACCATCATCAGGAACAAAGCACGTTTAGTTGCTCAAGGCTACTCTCAAATAGAAGGTATAGACTTTGATGAAACTTTCGCCCCTGTAGCTAGACTCGAGTCCATTCGTATCTTATTCGCTATTGCTTGTCACTTTAAAATAAAACTCTTTCAAATGGACGTTAAGAGCGCGTTTTTAAATGGGTTTTTAAATGAGGAAGTTTATGTGGCTCAACCGAAAAGTTTTGTAGACTGTAAACTACCTAACCATGTTTTTCATTTGAAAAAGGCTCTTTACGGTTTAAAACAAGCACCGCGAGCGTAATACGAAAGGTTGAACCTTTTGGAGAAGGGCTATACTCGAGGGGGAGCAGACAGGACTCTCTTTGTGAAGCATTATCAAAATAACTTCATTGTTGCACAAATCTATGTCGATGACATTGTATTTGGAGCAACAAAGGATAATGATGTTTCTAAATTTGCTGAAACCATGGAAAGCGAATTTGAGATGTCAATGATGGGCGAACTGACATACTTTCTTGGATTACAAGTGAAACAAAATGATGAAGGCATCCATCTGTGTCAATCCAAGTATGCAAAGGAGTTGGTAAAGGAATTCGGATTAGAAGATTCTAAAGATTTTCCGACTCCTATGGGAACTAGCAATAAGGGATTAGGAAGTGAATCTCTTAGTGAGAATATAGACGAAAAACTTTATCGCAGCATGATTGGAAGTCTACTTTACCTCACAGCTAGTCGCCCGGACATTTCCTTTAGTGTTGGGATTTGCGCGAGATATCAATCAGCACCAAAGGAGGTTCACCTGAAAGCGGTGAAACGGATCATCCGGTACATCAAAGGAACCATTAATTTCGAAATTTGGTATCCTATGGGAACAAGTCTAGATATTGTTGGATATTCAGATGCCGATTGGGCAGGATCTGTGGATGATCGAAAAAGTACGAGTGGTGCATGTTTTTATCTTGGCCATTGCCTTGTGGCTTGGCATAGTAAAAAGCAAAACTGCATTGCACTCTCGACTGCCAAAGCGGAATATATCTCTGCGGGTAGTTGTTCAACCCAACTCATTTGGATGAAAAGTGTGTTGAGCCACTTCCGAATTTCAGCAACTTCGGTAATGATTCTCTGTGACAACACCAGTGCTATAAACATTTCCAAAAACCCTGTGTTGCACTCAAGAACAAAACACATTGAACTTAGATATCATTTTCTTAGAGAGCTAGTTGAATCAAATATTCTTCAACTTTCATATATTTCAACTGAGGATCAATTAGCTGACATTTTAACAAAACCTTTGGATTAAAAACGTTTTATTCATTTGCGTAAGGCAATTGGAATGCTTTCCTTGAAATAATTTTTTTTTGAAACCAATCCTTAGGTTAGGTTTTGTTTTTGTGTTTTTGTTCTTTACCTATGCTTGTACATAGAACATTAATTGAGCATTAGTTACATTGACTTTAACTGCATCCTTTTATATGTTTAGAAATTTATTATGCTTTAGATATCATAATAATTCATTTGATGCAATGATCATTTATGTCAATTATATCATCTTTGTTTTGATCAAAGTCAATTTCTCTCTCAATGATCTCTTGGTATAGTTATTATCTTATTTGACTATTTAGTCGAGTATGAAATCGAGATCAATTTTTGGTTGAATACTTTATATCTTAAATAATTGATAGCCAATTGAGGGGGAGTCAAAGAAAAAGTATTATGCTCAAAAGATGTGGTAAGAGTTACATCCCAATGAGGAGTGTGAAAACTACCACCACATGGAGGAAAGAGCTACCACCTTGGTCGTCCGAGTACTGCGTGCAGCTACCACATGTATACCAAGCAAGGTTTTTCAAGTTTGATTAAATAAAATGCATATTGAAATACTTGACTCTGTCAAATTTCAAGGTTGGTATAATGTCACGCCCCGGGGGTCGAAACTGCGACCCGGGCTCGCCAACAGATCCGCCACCTATGCGGAACCCCGCATAAGCGAAGCGTCCAACCTGCAAAGTACCATCTAACGACTAAACAGATATCAGAGCTGAAGAAAAACTGCTGTAATAAAAACCTGAATCACTGTACAACTGAAAAATAAAAGTACAATATCAATCTCCCAAAAATAATAATACAATAATCTGATCCACCGAAACTGTAATACAAGTAAAAGCCACCTATACAACATCTACCAATCCAAAAAGGGAGATAACTAAAATAATAAAATACAACTGAGTACAGTGAAACCCACATTCCGGGTTGGTACAACTATCCCACTGTAGGAATCAACACTGGTAGGGATCTATCTCGCGACTCCCTCGCCTCGGACCGTCAACCGAAGATCCGCAACTCCCGCAGCAGACACTGCAAAACAAAGGGAGGAAAGGGAAAAAACAACAATGGGGGTGAGAACCACTAGTAAAACCAGTAGCCTCCCCCTGTGGGTAAAGCCTCAAACCCCGACGTACCCACAAGTCTACCAGAGGCAAGAAAAAGAATAAGAGAGGTGGTAAGCTATAAACAGAACTACTGATAAAAGAGAGCTACCACTAAAATGCCTCTAAAATGCCCAGCTAAAAGAATAGCTAAAAGTATGCCTGAGAAAGTCAAAGCCTGCCTGACCAAACCCAATCAATACACCAGTAAACACTGGTACTGCCTGCTCTGTCATCAATCTCACGAACTCAGTGTCTCCACTGTCCAAATGACCGGAACCCAACACGGTCTGACCGGCACCCAACACGGTCTAAAGCCTACTCCGGAGTGGCACTCGAGGGGAGCGACCCACACGAGTAAAGTATCTCAGTATCCAGTAACATAAGTATCATAAATCAGCAGGACTGGATCAAGACTCTAAGTAAGTGGGAAAAACCATCCACTAAGGAAGCCCGATCCCTCACCTCCAATCCGATGTAATAATAATAACCCGGTCAACCGCCCACAGTTCGCGGTTGCCGCAATCCCTGCCATCAGGCCCTGCCTGTCCCAAATCCCCAGAAACCTGACTACACTATCCCAAACTCCCTGCTCGCACCCGAGCCACAAATACCCAGAGTCTAAAATGAAAAGGAGAAAAGTATAAAGCATGGTTTCTCCTAAGTCAAGTCCAACATGATTGTGTAGCAGAAAAAGGTGGCCTATCTAGATGACCATACAAGCATGAAGATGTCCCAAGATGATGTAAAGTAAACAGGTGTCGATATTCTTACATTTATTAGAGCATGCTATCCAAATTACATAATCAATCTCATAAAAGGATTGGATGTTAACATAGCATACATCAATTCTACACAAGTATGCACCTTTCACATTTGGAAATAAAGTGAGAATAGTATCCAACATGCTTTGCACCAAACATGAATCAGGAGATAAATGGCAATCATTACTTTCATAAAGAGTGAATCTCACATAGATAGATCAAGATTAATGTAGTCAGTTATTCTCACACAAACCACTAACCACCCTCGAATGAAACATCCATTCACATATAGACTTGCCAAAGATCATTTAACATTACTTGAATATGGTCATTCAATCCACTATCACCAATGAATAGACTAAGGTTCAACAACTTTTATTGTTCTCACATAGGATGCACATAGAATCCACCAACAACATTTATTTCCACATAGGCTAAATCGCCGACCATTCACAATACACAATCTCACGCAAAATAGTCTAAGGATCAACCATTATGGTAAATATCACAAGATGTAGAAGGAAAATCTACCGGGTCAATTATTCTCACGTAGATAAGTCAAGAATCATTTAATAAGATCACCCTCACTTACCTTGGATAGCCATTCACACCTAGGCCATATGACATTCACATAAAGTCATAACAATCCCTTCCTACATAGCAACCATATCCTTCACATAAATCAACTAAAATCATTTACATATAGCTATCACCATCATTCACCATAATTAGGTTAACCATTCATCACAAAGTGTAGGCTAAAGATTAATTTCCCAATTACCCTCACATAACATAGGTTAAAGGATGATCACTTATAATCAACTTCATATGAGATAATACAACATCAATCAAACTATTCATTCACTCATGTATACACTGAGAATCAATTAACTTAATCTAAACATGGATATCCAAGCATATTATACCGAGGAGAAGAGAACATCAACCACAATGCCATGAGGGAAACCAATAGCCCGAGTGAGTAAATCGATGTTTTCGGCAAAGCACAACCACCCACCTGAAACTTGACGATCCGCTGCCCGCTGTAGTTGAAATTTTGCGTGAGTAATCCTTATCCTCCCAGGAGACCGATGCCGCGAAAATCATCCAAATCCGCCTCACGGATTGGGCGCAATCACTGAAACAATGCACACTGCGCACTCAAAATCCAGAATTTCAGCAAGTGCAACAAGATTAAATAAAAGGTATGTGCAACCTCAAATACCTCAAGATGAAGTCTCCAACAGTAAAAAAAAGATCTCCTCTTTCATACAAATTTCTTCAAGTCCCCAAAAATCCACCATTAATTTCCCTTAACATTCAAACGAAGCAAAATTCACAATGCTGCCCAAAAACTGTTAACATAAACTTGCTAGCATTTCCAAGCTTAATTAGAGGCTTTTCCAAAGGAATTTATCCATAGATCGCAAAAGAGAATTTGCTCACCTTGAAGTTAAGAAGAAGTCCCAACTTAAATTTCTGAAAAAGACCTTGTATCCAGAAAGTTATCTGCATTCCAAGGAGCATTGCTCAAATCCAAATTAAAACAGGGACTGCAGTAATCCATAAAATAGCACTTGAAAAGATTATTAATTTTACCTAACCAAACTTACTCCAAATCCTACAAGAGAGGTACCATTGGATTCCTTGTCGAGAGTAGATACAAATTGAGTTAAAGAACTCCAATTTTCATGCTCGGATGAAGGAGAAAACCCATAAATACTTTGAACTATCCACCAAGTTCCATCTGTACACGAATGCAGCAAGGTGCTCCAAAGATCATGCATAAACCCTAATAAAAACTCAGATATGGGGAAAATGGTACATACCAATATTGTAGATCTTAGAGTTCTGGAAATTTCTCCGCAAAAATCATCCAAATATTCCCATCCTACTGCCCAGAAAGGCCAAAACACTGAGGACTGTTCAGGATTCCAGACTGAAATGAAGGGTTCCAAAGATGGCCTTAAAACTCTGTAAAAACATGAGATCTGTGGGGAGAGTTGAATACAAAGATTGTAGCCTTACCTCTTGTGAAAACGTAGAACCAAAAATGAGCTCAAAACTCCAAGAAATGAGTCCTGGGAAATTTTTTCACTGAAACGCGACGGTGGAGCTCGTAAAATCCAGCAATGGTGCTTGTGCTCCATCATGGAGAAGAAGATGACCAAGCTAGCTCCAATGGCTCACCCAAGATGATGATTTTGAAGAAGAAACGTTGGTGATGCTCTGTACAAAACCCTCCAACAATCCATGGTCCATGGAGGAGAAGAAGGAGGAAGAAAAAGAAGAGGAAGAAGAAGAGGAGGAAGAAGAAGAAAGGAAAAAAAAATAATTAAAACAATCCTCTCTCTCTCCCTCTCCCACACTCCACCCCACGTGAAGTATGGCTGGCCCATCATGGCTAGCCATGTGGCAGCCTAGCATGCCTGATGGACCACACTCCCAACACCGAACCAATGGGGTGACGCCACGTGGCACCCCCGGTCCACAGCCTATTCATGCACCCGAAAATCCCCAAAACTTTCGGTTGCCCGTTTTTGATCATCCGGACTCCGAAAAATACAACCAAATAGCCGATTTCCAACGTTTTTCCGCGGTGAATCCAAATACGAAGTCCATTTTGCAAGAATCCATTTCTAAAAATTTACGGGGGCATCCGAACACACCAATTCGATCCATTTTTCGCGCTGAGTCCGATTTTGAAGTCCGATTTGCGCGCAAAGCCTCCACACTCGTGACGCCCCACTTCCCAGGGGGTCACCCATCCTAGAACTACTCTAGCTCTAGCACGCTTAACTCTCATGTTCCTCTTGGATCTTGCTACCATCCAAAATGCTATAGCCGGGTTAGAGATTTAGTCCTATTATATCATTTATATAGAGGACTAATCCAAATTCCGGGGGTGTCACATATAAGGTGGGATTTTTAATGAAAGATGCTCAAAGAGCCACTCTCTTCAACAAATTGTCTAGATACATTATCTGATATATTTGGGATTTCAAACATCTATTGATCTTGTATTTCATTTTCTTTACCAAATTGATGATTTGATAAAGGCATTACTCATAAGATCATGTTAGATGTGATTGAAGTTGTTCAACTTTAGGGATTTAATTTTTATAAATTTTCGTTTCATTTGTTGAATATTTTTGATAGATTTGGCCATAATCTATTTCTTGTTGTATGAAACGATAATTTTTATTTAAAGTTGATACACAACAATGCTTACAATCTTTTTCTGGAATTTCTGGAATTTTTCTGAATTTTTCTGTAGAAAAAGTTTGGAGCCGGTCCGGACTGGACAAGCCAATCCGGACCCCAACCGCAGGAAAATCCTGCGGGTACCCGATCCGGACTGCATTCTTCGGGCAGTCCGGACCGCGGCTAGGGTTTTTATTAAGAACAAAAGGGATTTGATTTCTTTTACTACAATCTTTTGTTCAAAAGTCTCCAGAGCTTCTCTCTCTAGAATTCAAGTATTTTGGAGCCTTTCCCAACTCATTTTCTCCAAATCCAAGTGAGTTTTCTTGATCAAAATCTCGGTTTTTTCACAGGTTTCCTATATTTTTCTCAAAACGTGATGCAAATCTCATATCTTTTTCGTTTGTGATTTGTTTTTGATCAAACTTCTTTTGAAATAAGAACTCTGGGAACATTAGTTTTGATTATATGCTAGGTTTTCTCTTGATTAACAGATTTTTAGGCTTCGATTACTAAAAATTCAGTTTTAGGGGCATATAATAGGAATTTTCGAAAATCATGGAATTGATCTACTTTTAAAATTCTTTTTGCAAAACTAATTTGATCCTAGTCTCTTTATATGATAATGATTGTTTAGGTACAATTTTTAAAATTTTTGAAAATAAACAATTTTTGTCGTATTCTTGAGTTGTTGTTCACAGGACACTTCTCTCTTAAGCACTTTCTGCAATGGAGTTTGCATGGATCATCTTTCTGCTAGTTGTAATGGTGCACACTCGAGCAGCAAACAAACTGAAAAGAGCTAAGAAAACTCAACGGAAAGGTGAGTTTCTTCTTGTCAGCGATTCAGAAGCTGAAGCAAATAATGAAGAGTAGATTGGGACAAATTGACGGATGATGAATCAATGCCTGCTAAATCTAAGCAAAAGACTTCCGACACATCAAGAGGAAAAGCACCTATGACTTCACCAACCATCTCGGTGAAAAGAAAACGACTAGCTCGACGCTTTGACAAGCACAAGATGTTGATATTAACAAACCAATAGTTCCTGATTCTCCGCCTCGCTTGGAAGATGTGTTCATTAATGCTGACCGTCTTAGGGCATTTGAACATCGAGAATGCATCGGAGAAAGACATGTGAATATTGGTGCCCTCCGAGATCACTCACCGGAGTTCGGATGTTAATTGAACGAGCCAATCTTATCCAAGTCTGCAGATTCCCGGAATTACTTGGGTATTGTTTACATCGTGTGAGGACCTTTTACTCAAATGCGAGACATCTTCAGGAAAATGAACACGGTTCGATGCAATTTTACACAAACATCCAAGGGATGAGACTCAAAATAACTCCGCAATTGATCGGGGAAGTTCTGGAAATGCCATCAAGTAGATCGGGGATTAACTATTTAACTGGAAAAAGCTGACGAATGCTCTGTGCAAACCGTTATAAAAGGAATTTGTTTGGACGGCACTGAATCGACAGATGGTAAAACTGGTTAAATCCAAACAACTCCGCTTGAATACCGGTTTCTCAACTTCATCACCTGTTATAACATTCTCCCGAACATGCAAACAAAGGTGGTGAGATGGGATCGAATGTTGTTTCTATACCTCCTAGGGCATTCATCTGAAGCAGTTGGATTGAATCATGAAAATCCCTTACATTATTTGGAACAGGATGTCGAGATATGTTGAGCACCCTCATCCTACCGACGGCTTCCGTTCCCATTGATCATTATGAGGATTCTAAAGAAATTTCAAATCGATATCAGCTCAACATCGTACCAGCACTATTTGGGGATGATAAATGAATCCACAATTGTTAAGTCCCTTCACAAATTGCCTCATGTTACTCCGAATCCATTCCTCTGGAAAGAACCGTGTGTCGGCACCTCTGCCTCTCCATCACGACAACACCCGGACCAGATGAAGAAGCATCGGTAACCTCAATTTATCAGCAGCAACAACGCCTATCTTTTTGAACAAGAGCAGCTCACCAAAGAACAGAGGCGAATCGCAGACGAACTTGAAATTATCACAGCATCCCAAATAACATTGACTAAGAAAGTCTCCCCATGAAGAAGTTGATGAAGAGAATGTTTCAAAAATGGATGCAGTGCCTCTGATGACTCAGACTCAGATCACTAATTTGTGCACTCTAATTTCTTTTCTTTTTCTAGTGCAGATTCTTAATCTTTTTGTGCAGGTTTTTACTTTAGTTTTTAGTCTTAGTTCTCAGTTTTTCGTATCGTGTGAACTTTTGTTAACTCTCTTTCTTTGTGTAATTTTTGGCTTCGTTTTGTGACAAAAGGGGGAGAGAGTTTAGAGAACTTTGAACTTTGAAGAGTAATTGAACAATGCACAATGCTGACTAATAAGTATAACTTCAACTTTTGGGTTTTTATCTTGTGATTTGATGCATGCCTCAACTAACTATTCGACTAACTATTTGGGCATGTAATATAACTAACAAGTTGCTTGTTGACTAACCTTTCTGTGACATTTGGATTTGTATTGCTTAGAAGATATGTCGATTTTTGATTTGATTTTCATACATATCTGAATTTGCAAATGTCATGATGAGTATAAACTCTATCTCTGTGTTTGGTTTTGATTGTTGAAAATTCTTGAGGTATCTAACGATTTCTTTTGTCAAGAATGCTTCTTTTTGCAGAGATTACAGATGTCTAAGTCTAGAGTCTGTTTTAGGAGTTTAACTCATGTATTTATCTTTATTTGGATCTCCAATGTAAATTTTTGTTGTATGGTGATATCTTTTTGAATTTTCTTGAGTGGATTTGTGTTTTGTCACGAAACCCAAAGGGGGAGATTGTTACGGAATTTGAGTTGGCGTATTTCGTGAAATCGGTTAAGTCTGAAGATTGAAGATGAAAAAGTTGGATCGTATACCTCAATCTCAAGTAAGAAGAATTCAAAAGGATCAGGTACGTTTAATTCAATAAGTTTGTTGATCCGAATACTTCTTATAGTGTAGAACACTTGGATGAATTTTTGATTGCATAAAAATCAAAAACTGGGCATTTTACATGTTCAGAGTCCGGACCGTGGATCTCAGTCCGGACCCCGAACGTAGGTTTGTTCGTGCGCAATTCCAGTCCGGACCCTGGATCTCAGTCCGGACCCCGAACGTGGAATTTGCAAGAAAAGCATGAACAGTCCGGACCGTGGATTGCAGTCCGGCCCCGAATGTCGTCTTTTCTGGAAATAGTCTGTTTCGCTGAGACAGTCCGGACCGTCAATTCCAGTCCGGACTGTCGTCCTGCAAAATTCCAGAAATGGTTAGTTTTTGATGCTTATCTTCTTCCAATGGTTTCTAACCTATAAATAGACCCTATGATTCATCTTTTAGGGTAAGCGAAAAATACGACCGAAAAGAAAAATCCACATATAGAGAAGAAGGAAATACATGATTTAATTCTATGTTTCTTCATCTATATTATTAATTTGATTCTAGGTTTTCCAAACTCAGATTTTGAGTAGAATCAAATTAATGAATACTTAGATGGTATTTCCGATCTATTTCTAATCTAAGTATTCGGCGGATCATCACCACCCAAAAAAACAACGATTTATCCCAAAATCGGCGCGGTGGACTCGCGTGGCCTTGTGGATTCAAGGTGCTACCGCTCTCGTGGATTCGGAGCGAGGTACGTTCGTGGATTCGAGACGTGCTACTGGGTGAAGACCGTGGATTCGGTCGGACGTCGTGGACTCGACGTTGGACGCCGTGGATTCGGCGTTGGACGCTAATCGTGGATTCGAGCAGCGTTGCGGAGCGAGCGGAGAAGATCTACTAGAGCGTATGGAAAAGGTTGAGTCGTAAGTGTGTACGGTAAATCACCTTGTACGTGTGTTAATTCTAGTGGATTTCACCGTGTTATCGGTCCCGTGGTTTTTTACTCCGGATTGGAGTTTTCCACGTAAAAATCTCTGCGTGTTATTATTTTTCCGCATTGGGTTTATATCGCAAGATTTTTGAGTGTTTATGTTACACCTATTCACCCCCCTCTAGGGTTTTTTTTTTTCCCTATTTAGATCCAATTATAACATAACCCAACAGTGCTTCTTGTTGCAAATGGTACATACACGAGCAACGAACACGCCAAAAGGACAAAAACTCATGACAACTCAGATTCAGGATCCAAGACAGAATTTGAGACGGAATCAGTGGGATTGGATGGAGCTTAGGGAAAGAAGGCGCAGCACGTGCTGCACTACTGCCTCAACGGGAAAGCCCCTGCAAGCTAGCTTCCAAGGTCGAAGACTCCGCCACCGCCGCCGAAAAAGCAAAAGCCCCAATGGAACACACTCCAGTTAAGATGAAAAG
>CM055061.1:9534916-9709109 GCA_029204045.2 Tillandsia leiboldiana
TGCACTCTCGACTGCCAAAGCGGAATAATCTCTGCGGGAGTTGTTTCAACCCAACTCAGTGGATGAAAAGTGTGTTGAGCCACTTCCGAATTTCAGCAACTTCGGTAATGATTCTCTGTGAACAACACCATGCTATAAACATTCCAAAAACCCTGTGTTGCACTCAAGAACAAACACATTGAACTAGATTATCATTTTCTAGAGAGCAGTTGAATCAAATGCGTCCAACTTTCATATATTGCCACTGAGGACAATTAGCTGACATTTTAACAAAACCTTTGGATTAAAACCGTTTTATTCATTTGCGTAAGGCACATTGGAATGCTTTTCCTTGAAATATTTTTTTTGAAACAAATCCTTAGGTTAGGTTTTGTTTTTTTTTTGTTCTTTACCTATGCTTGTACATAGACGTACATTGATCGCATTAGTTACATTGACTTTAACTGCAATCCTTTAATATTTTAATTTTTATGCTTTAGATATCATAATACTTCTTTGATGCAATGATCATTTATGTCAATATATCATCTTTTGTTTGATCAAAGTCAATTTCTCTCTCAATGATCTCTTGGTATAGTAATTATCTTATTTGACCTATTTAGTCGAGTATGAAATCGAGATCAAGTTGGTTGAATACTTTAATCATCTTATAACTTGATAGCCAATTGAGGAGAGTCAAGAAAAGTATTATGCTCAAAAGATGTGGTAAGAGTTACATCCCAATGAGGAGTGTGAAAAACTACCACCCACATGGAGGAAAGAGCTACCACCCTTGCGTCCGATTACTACTCGCGTGCACTACCACATGTATAACCAGCAAGGTTTTTCAAGTTTGATTAAAATAAAATGCCTATGAACATACTTGACTCTGTCAAATTTCAAGGTTGGTATAATGTCACGCCCCGGGGGGTCAAAACTGCGACCCGGGCTCGCCAAGATCCGCCACCTATGCGGAACCCCGCATAAGCGAAGCGTCCACCTGCAAAGTACCATCTAACGACTAACAGATATCGAGCTGAAAAAAACTGCTGTAATAAAACCTGAATCACTGTACACTGAAAAATAAAAGTACAATATCAATCTCCCAAAATAATATACAATAATCTGATCCACCGAAACTGTAATACAATAAAAGCCACCTAATATAACAATACCAATCCAAAAAGGGAGATAACTAAAATAATAAAATACAATGAGTACAGTGAAACCCACATTCCGGGTTGGTACAACTATCCCACTGTAGAAATCACACTGGTAGGGATCTATCTCTCGACTCCTCCCTCGCCTCGGACCGTCAACCGCAGATCCGCCAACTCCCGCAGCAGACACTGCAAAACAAAGGCAGGCAAAGGGCAAAAACAACAATGGGGTGAGACCACTAGTAAAACCAGTATCCCTCCCCCTGTGGGTAAAGCCTCAAACCCCGACGTACCCACACATTCTACCAGAGCAAGAAAAGAATAAGAGAGTGGTAAGCTATAAACAGACACTGATAAAAGGAGCTAACCACTAAATGCCTCTAAAATGCCCAGCTATAAAGAATAGCTACAAGTATGCCTGAGAAATCAAAGCTGCCTACCAAACCCAATCATACACCATAAACCTGGTACTGTACTACTTGTACTGCCTGCTCTGTCATCAATCTCACGAACCAGTGTCTCCACTGTCCAAATGACCGGAACCCAACACGGTCTGACCGGCACCCAACACTGTCTAAAGCCTACTCCGGAGTGGCACTCGAGGGGAGCGACCCACACGAGTAAAGTATCTCAGTATCCAGTAACATAGTATCATAAATCAGCAGGACTGGATCAAGACTCTAATAAGTGGGAAAACCATCCACTAAGGAAGCCCGATCCCTCACCTCCAATCCGATGTATAATAATAACCCGGTCAACCGCCCACAGTTCGCGGTTGCCGCAATCCCTGCCATCAGGCCCTGCCTGTCCCAAATCCCAGAAACCTGACTACACTATCCCAAACTCCCTGCTCGCACCCGAGCCACAAATACCCAGAGTCTAAAATGAAAAGGAGAAAGTATAAAGCATGGTTTCTCCTAAGTCAAGTCCAACATGATTGTGTAGCAGAAAAAGGTGGCCTTCTAGATGACCATACAAGCATGAAGATGTCCCAAGATGATGTAAAGTAAACAGGTGTCGATATTCTTACATTATTAGAGCATGCTATCCACATTAACATAATCAATCTCATAAAAGGATTGGATGTTAACATAGCATACATCAATTCTACACAAGTATGCACCTTTCACATTTGGAAATAATTGAGAATAGTATCCACATGCTTGCACCAAACATGAATCAGGAGATAAATGGCAATCATTACTTTCATAAAGAGTGAATCTCACATAGATAGATCAAGATTAATGGTAGTCAGTTTCTCTCACACAAACCACTACCCCCCTCGAATGAAACATCCATTCACATATAGACTTGCCACAAGATCATTTAACATTACTTGAACTATGGTCATTCAATCCACTATCACAATGAATAGACTAAGGGTTCAACAACTTTTATTGTTCTCACATAGGTCTGCACATAGAATCCACCAACAACATTATTTCCACATAGGCTAAATCGCCCGACATTCACAATACACACATCTCACGCAAAATAGTCTAAGGATCAACCATTATGGTAAATATCACAAGATGTAGAAGGAAAATCTACCGGGTCAATTATTCTCACGTAGATAAGTCAAGAATCATTTAATAAGATCACCCTCACTTACCTTGGATAGCCATTCACACCTAGGCCATATGACATTCACATAAAGTCATAACAATCCCTTCCTACATAGCAACCATATCCTTCACATAAATCACTAAATCATTTACATATAGCTATCACCATCATTCACCATAATTAGGTTAACCATTCATCACAAAGTGTAGGCTAAAGATTAATTTCCAATTACCCTCACATAACATAGGTTAAAGGATGATCACTTATAATCAACTTCATATGAGATAATACAACATCAATCAAACTATTCATTCACTCATGTATACACTGAGAATCAATTAACTTAATCTAAACATGATATCCAAGCATATTATACCGAGGAGAAGAGAACATCAACCACAATGCCATGAGGGAAACCAATAGCCCGAGTGAGTAAATCGATGTTTTCGGCAAAGCACAACCACCCACCTGAAACTTGACGATCCGCTGCCCGCTGTAGTTGAAATTTTGCGTGAGTAATCCTTATCCTCCCAGGGAGACCGATGCCGCGAAAATCATCCAAATCCGCCTCACGGATTGGGCGCAATCACTGAAACAATGCACACTGCGCACTCAAAATCCAGAATTTCAGCAAGTGCAACAAGATTAAATAAAGGTATGTGCAACCTCAAATACTCAAGATGAAGTCTCCAACAGTAAAAAAAAGATCTCCTCTTTCATACAAATTTCTTCAAGTCCCCAAAAATCCCACATTAATTTCCCTTAACATTCAAACGAAGCAAAATTCACAATGCTGCCCAAAAACTGTTAACATAAACTTGCTAGCATTTCCAAGCTTAATTAGAGGCTTTTCCAAAGGAATTTATCCATAGATCGCAAAAGAGAATTTGCTCACCTTGAAGTTAAGAAGAAGTCCCAACTTAAATTTCTGAAAAAGACCTTGTATCCAGAAAGTTATCTGCATTCCAAGGAGCATTGCTCAAATCCAAATTAAAACAGGGACTGCAGTAATCCATAAAATAGCACTTGAAAAGATTATTAATTTTACCTAACCAAACTTACTCCAAATCCTACAAGAGAGGTACCATTGGATTCCTTGTCGAGAGTAGATACAAATTGAGTTAAAGAACTCCAATTTTCATGCTCGGATGAAGGAGAAAACCCATAAATACTTTGAACTATCCACCAAGTTCCATCTGTACACGAATGCAGCAAGGTGCTCCAAAGATCATGCATAAACCCTAATAAAAACTCAGATATGGGGAAAATGGTACATACCAATATTGTAGATCTTAGAGTTCTGGAAATTTCTCCGCAAAAATCATCCAAATATTCCCATCCTACTGCCCAGAAAGGCCAAAACACTGAGGACTGTTCAGGATTCCAGACTGAAATGAAGGGTTCCAAAGATGGCCTTAAAACTCTGTAAAAACATGAGATCTGTGGGGAGAGTTGAATACAAAGATTGTAGCCTTACCTCTTGTGAAAACGTAGAACCAAAAATGAGCTCAAAACTCCAAGAAATGAGTCCTGGGAAATTTTTTCACTGAAACGCGACGGTGGAGCTCGTAAAATCCAGCAATGGTGCTTGTGCTCCATCATGGAGAAGAAGATGACCAAGCTAGCTCCAATGGCTCACCCAAGATGATGATTTTGAAGAAGAAACGTTGGTGATGCTCTGTACAAAACCCTCCAACAATCCATGGTCCATGGAGGAAGAAGGAGGAAGAAAAAGAAGAGGAAGAAGAAGAGGAGGAAGAAGAAGAAAGGAAAAAAAAATAATTAAAACAATCCTCTCTCTCTCCCTCTCCCACACTCCACCCCACGTGAAGTATGGCTGGCCCATCATGGCTAGCCATGTGGCAGCCTAGCATGCCTGATGGACCACACTCCCAACACCGAACCAATGGGGTGACGCCACGTGGCACCCCCGGTCCACAGCCTATTCATGCACCCGAAAATCCCCAAAACTTTCGGTTGCCCGTTTTTGATCATCCGGACTCCGAAAAATACAACCAAATAGCCGATTTCCAACGTTTTTCCGCGGTGAATCCAAATACGAAGTCCATTTTGCAAGAATCCATTTCTAAAAATTTACGGGGGCATCCGAACACACCAATTCGATCCATTTTTCGCGCTGAGTCCGATTTTGAAGTCCGATTTGCGCGCAAAGCCTCCACACTCGTGACGCCCCACTTCCCAGGGGGTCACCCATCCTAGAACTACTCTAGCTCTAGCACGCTTAACTCTCATGTTCCTCTTGGATCTTGCTACCATCCAAAATGCTATAGCCGGGTTAGAGATTTAGTCCTATTATATCATTTATATAGAGGACTAATCCAAATTCCGGGGGTGTCACATATAAGGTGGGATTTTTAATGAAAGATGCTCAAAGAGCCACTCTCTTCAACAAATTGTCTAGATACATTATCTGATATATTTGGGATTTCAAACATCTATTGATCTTGTATTTCATTTTCTTTACCAAATTGATGATTTGATAAAGGCATTACTCATAAGATCATGTTAGATGTGATTGAAGTTGTTCAACTTTAAGGGATTTAATTTTTATAAATTTTCGTTTCATTTGTTGAATATTTTTGATAGATTTGGCATAATCTATTTCTTGTTGTATGAAACGATAATTTTTATTTAAAGTTGATACACAACAATGCTTACAATCTTTTTCTGGAATTTCTGGAATTTTTCTGAATTTTTCTGTAGAAAAAGTTTGGAGCCGGTCCGGACTGGACAAGCCAATCCGGACCCCAAACGCAGGAAAATCCTGCGGGTACCCGATCCGGACTGCATTCTTCGGGCAGTCCGGACCGCGGCTAGGGTTTTATTAAGAACAAAAGGGATTTGATTTCTTTTACTACAATCTTTTGTTCAAAAGTCTCCAGAGCTTCTCTCTCTAGAATTCAAGTATTTTGGAGCCTTCCCAACTCATTTTCTCCAAATCCAAGTGAGTTTTCTTGATCAAAATCTCGGTTTTTCACAGGTTTCCTATATTTTTCTCAAAACGTGATGCAAATCTCATATCTTTTTCGTTTGTGATTTGTTTTTGATCAAACTTCTTTTGAAATAAGAACTCTGGGAACATTAGTTTTGATTATATGCTAGGTTTTCTCTTGATTAACAGATTTTTAGGCTTCGATTACTAAAAATTCAGTTTTAGGGCATATAATAGGAATTTTCGAAAATCATGGAATTGATCTACTTTTAAAATTCTTTTTGCAAAACTAATTTGATCCCTAGTCTCTTTATATGATAATGATTGTTTAGGTACAATTTTTAAAATTTTTGAAAATAAACAATTTTTGTCGTATTCTTGAGTTGTTGTTCACAGGACACTTCTCTCTTAAGCACTTTCTGCAATGGAGTTTGCATGGATCATCTTTCTGCTAGTTGTAATGGTGCACACTCGAGCAGCAAACAAACTGAAAAGAGCTAAGAAAACTCAACGGAAAGGTGAGTTTCTTCTTGTCAGCGATTCAGAAGCTGAAGCAAATAATGAAGAAGTAGATTGGGACAAATTGACGGATGATGAATCAATGCCTGCTAAATCTAAGCAAAAGACTTCCGACACATCAAGAGGAAAAGCACCTATGACTTCACCAACCATCTCGGTGAAAAGAAAACGACTAGCTCGACGCTTTGGACAAGCACAAGATGTTGATATTAACAAACCAATAGTTCCTGATTCTCCGCCTCGCTTGGAAGATGTGTTCATTAATGCTGACCGTCTTAGGGCATTTGAACATCGAGAATGCATCGGAGAAAGACATGTGAATATTGGTGCCCTCCGAGATCACTCACCGGAGTTCGGGATGTTAATTGAACGAGCCAATCTTATCCAAGTCTGCAGATTCCCGGAATTACTTGGGTATTGTTTACATCGTGTGAGGACCTTTTACTCAAATGCGAGACATCTTCAGGAAAATGAACACGGTTCGATGCAATTTTACACAAACATCCAAGGGATGAGACTCAAAATAACTCCGCAATTGATCGGGGAAGTTCTGGAAATGCCATCAAGTAGATCGGGGATTAACTATTTAACTGGAAAAAGCTTGACGAATGCTCTGTGGCAAACCGTTATAAAAGGAATTTGTTTGGACGGCACTGAATCGACAGATGGTAAAACTGTTAAATCCAAACAACTCCGGCTTGAATACCGGTTTCTCAACTTCATCACCTGTTATAACATTCTCCCGAACATGCAAACAAAGGTGGTGAGATGGGATCGAATGTTGTTTCTATACCTCCTAGGGCATTCATCTGAAGCAGTTGGATTGAACATGAACATCCCTTACATTATTTGGAACAGGATGTCGAGATATGTTGAGCACCCTCATCCTACCGAACGGCTTCCGTTCCCATTGATCATTATGAGGATTCTAAAGAAATTTCAAATCGATATCAGCTCAACATCGTACCAGCACTATTTGGGGATGATAAATGAATCCACAATTGTTAAGTCCCTTCACAAATTGCCTCATGTTACTCCGACTCCTTCCTCTGGAAAGAAACCGTGTGTCGGCACCTCTGCCTCTCCATCACGACAAACACCCGGACCAGATGAAGAAGCATCGGTAACCTCAATTTACAAGCAGCAACAACGCCTATCTTTTGAACAAGAGCAGCTCACCAAAGAACAGAGGCGAATCTCAGACGAACTTGAAATTATCACAGCATCCCAAATAACATTGACTAAGAAAGTCTCCTCCATGAAGAAGTTGATGAAGAGAATGTTTTCAAAAATGGGATGCAGTGCCTCTGATGACTCAGACTCAGATCACTAATTTGTGCACTCTAATTTCTTTTCTTTTTCTAGTGCAGATTCTTAATCTTTTTGTGCAGGTTTTTACTTCTAGTTTTTAGTCTTAGTTCTCAGGTTTTTCTTATCGTTTGAACTTTTTTTAACTCTCTTTCTTTTGTAATTTTTGGCTTCGTTTTGTGACAAAAAGAGGGAGAGAGTTTAGAGAACTTTGAACTTTGAAGAGTAATTGAACAATGCACAATGCTGAAATAAGTATAACTTCAACTTTTTGGGTTTTTATCTTGTGATTTGATGCATGCCTCAACTAACTATTCGACTAACTATTTGGGCATGTAATATAACTAACAAGTTGCTTGTTGACTAACCTTTCTGTGACATTTGGATTTGTATTGCTTAGAAGATATGTCGATTTTTTATTTTCATACATATCTGAATTTGCAAATGTCATGATGAGTATAAACTCTATCTCTGTGTTTGGTTTTGATTGCTGAAAATTCTTGAGGTATCTAACGATTTCTTTTGTCAAGAATGCTTCTTTTTGCAGAGATTACAGATGTCTAAGTTTAGAGTCTGTTTTAGGAGTTTAACTCATGTATTTATCTTTATTTGGATCTCCAATGTAAATTTTTGTTGTATGGTGATATCAACAAAAATATCTTTTTAAATTTTCTTGAGTGGATTTGTGTTTTGTAACGAAACCACCAAAGGGGGAGATTGTTACGGAATTTGAGTTGGCGTATTTCGTGAAATCGGTTAAGTCTTGAAGATTGAAGATGAAAAAGTTGGATCGTATACCTCAATCTCAAGTAAGAAGAATTCAAAAGGATCAGGTACGTTTAATTCAATAAGTTTGTTGATCCGAATACTTCTTATAGTGTAGAAACACTTTGATGAATTTTTGATTGCATAAAAATCAAAAACTGGGCATTTTACATGTTCAGAGTCCGGACCGTGGATCTCAGTCCGGACCCCGAACGTAGGTTTGTTCGTGCGCAATTCCAGTCCGGACCGTGGATCTCAGTCCGGACCCCGAACGTGGAATTTGCAAGAAAAGCATGAACAGTCCGGACCGTGGATTGCAGTCCGTACCCCGAATGTCGTCTTTTCTGGAAATAGTCTTTTTCGCTGAGACAGTCCGGACCGTCAATTCCAGTCCGGACTGTCATCCTGCAAAATTCCAGAAATGGTTAGTTTTTGATGCTTATCTTCTTCCAATGGTTTCTAACCTATAAATAGACCCTATGATTCATCTTTTAGGGTAAGCGAAAAATACGACCGAAAAAGAAAAATCCACATATAGAGAAGAAAGGAAATACATGATTTAATTCTATGTTTCTTCATCTATATTATTAATTTGATTCTAGGTTTTCCAAACTCAGATTTTGAGTAGAATCAAATTAATGAATACTTAGATGGTATTTCCGATCTATTTCTAATCTAAGTATTCGGCGGATCATCACCACCCAAAAAACAACGATTTATCCCAAAATCGGCGCGTGGACTCGCGTGGCCTTGTGGATTCAAGGTGCTACCGCTCTCGTGGATTCGGAGCGAGGTACGTTCGTGGATTCGAGACGTGCTACTGGGTGAAGACCGTGGATTCGGTCGGACGTCGTGGACTCGACGTTGGACGCCGTGGATTCGGCGTTGGACGCTAATCGTGGATTCGAGCAGCGTTGCGGAGCGAGCGGAGAAGATCTACTATGAGCGTATGGAAAAGGTTGAGTCGTAAGTGTGTACGGTAAATCACCTTGTACGTGTGTTAATTCTAGTGGATTTCTCCGTGTTATCGGTCCCGTGGTTTTTTACTCCGGATTGGAGTTTTCCACGTAAAAATCTCTGCGTGTTATTTATTTTTCCGCATTGGGTTTTATATCGCAAAGATTTTTGAGTGTTTATTGTTTACACCTATTCACCCCCCTCTAGGTGTTTTTTTCCCTATTTAGATCCAATTATACATAACCCAACAGAGTAAAAGTAACGGGTACAACAAAAGTCCAGCTAACCTCACTGTCGGGCAGATGATCTATCTACTCCGCTGTCCTCTCTCCTCGATTCGCCGCTAACCGCCCAGCAACACCCGCAGAAGACTCTGCAAAACAAAGGGGAAGAAAAGAGGAAAGAAGAATGGGGGTGAGAACTACTAGTAAACCAGTAGCCTCCCCTAGTGGGTAAAGCCTCTAACTCCGACGCACCCACTAGGTCTACCAGAGGCAAAAAGGAAAGGGAGAGTAGTAAGTCAAAAAGACTGCTGTAAAGGAAAGATACTACTACTATGCCTCTAATGCAATGCCGAAAGAACTGACAGAAAGTATGCATCAGTAACCAACCGACCAAATAAACCCGATCTATCCACCAGTAAAAACTGGTACCGCCTGCCACCGCCCTCATCATCGGGCAAATAAAGCCGCGCCGATATGATAGCAAAACCCAATAACCGTCCGGCGCCTATCCACCACTACACACTCCGGAGTGGAACTCGAGGGGAGCTACCCACATGAGTAGAGTAACCATGACACAAGTGTCATAAAAGTAGGACTGGATCACGACTATGCTCAAGTGGAACAAATCCCTCCACTAAAGAAACCCCGATCCCCAATCTGATGCATAAGTAAACATCCGATCAACCGCCCAATATCCGCGGTCGCCGCAATACCCCACAATCCACGACCATGTCCCACAACCGACATTCGGCCAACCGCTCAATGCCCACGGTTGCCGCAACATCCCACAATCCAAAATCTAGGCCCCGGCTACACTTAGGGGTGGCAATCCAGCTCGTTGTTCGCTAGCCAACTCGCGTTCGACTCGAAATGAGCTCGAGATCGAATCGTTCGTTTAGTAAACGAGCCGAACATGAGCCGAATTTTTCAGCTCGTTTAATAAACAAGCCGAACACGAGCTGGGGTCAGCTCGCTCGTGTTCAGCTCAATAACAGCTCGAATATATATATATACATATACATATATATATATATATATATATATGTATATATATATATATATATATATATATATATATATATATATATATATGTATATATATATATATATATATATGTATATATATATATATATGTATATATATATATATATGTATATGTATATATATATATATATATGTATATATATATATATATATATATATATATATACATATATATATATATATATATATATATGTATATATATATATATGTATATATATATATATATATATATATGTATATATATATATATATATATATATATATATATATTTATTTATTTATATATATATATATATATATATATATATATATATATATATATATATATATTATTTAGATTTTAGACTATCAATTTTTTGTGAATTTTAATTATTAGATTAAAATTTAATTTTTAAATTTTTTTTCGACATTACACCTAATAGTAGAAATGAAAATCAAATTTATTGTTCGCGAGCTAGCTCGTGTTCGGCTCGTTAATAAACGAGCCGAACACGAGCCGAAATTTTCAGCCCGATATTTAAACGAGCCAGCTCGTGTTCGGCTCGTTTATTAAACGAGTCGAACACGAGCCGACCCCAGCTCGCTCGTGTTCGGCTCGTTAACACCCCTAGCTACACTATCCCAAACCCCTGCTCGAACCCGAGCAACACACATCTAGAGTCTAGAAAGAAAGGAGAAAGGAACAGTCATGGTTTCTCCTAAGTCAGATTCCAACATGATAGTGTAGTAGTAAAAGATGGCCTATCTAGATGTCCATACAAGCATGCAAGTGTTCTCAAGGAAAAATAAATTAAGTCATTGGTCATTATCAGTATCCACCTATGCATATCATAAATCCTCAAGTAATACCACTAACAGGATAAATCACCTTGACCCCATATAATAATCAATTCCACATGCAAGGTTAAGTGCTAACATAGCAATCTATATATCCACACAAGCATGCAAAAGTCCAACCACATTAGTTAATTAATAATCCTAACGCAGGGGGATCATTCTGATAATCCTAGTGAGCATGTCGAAATAGAGGTAAACAACAACCACCCACCTCGAAAAGCGCAATCCACCACCGAAAAGGCTCAACGCTGTCCCAAGTCCTCTATCCCTGCAAACCTCCAAAATCCGTGAACAACTGCAAAAATGGATCGCATCCGGTGCAAGTAATAACACCAAAAACAACACTTGCTGTTTTTCCAAACAGCACGAAAAAAGAGGGATTTTCACCTCTGCGCAGTCCTCCAAAAAATCCTGAAAAATCACGGTTGCGATCCTTGCATCGAGTCGATGCGAAACGAGTACTCGCGCGTTCCGATCCGATACCTGTAGGTCAAGTTACAATAAAAACACCGCTGCGTGCCCAAAACTTCCCACAAACAAAAATCCTGTAGCATTCTGTCCAGAAAAGTGGGATTATCACCTTCACAGCAACCTCCAAAAATCCCCAAAAAATAACCACTGTGTTCCTCGCGATGAGTAGATGCAAATTGAATATTTGCATGCCTCGTTCCGACACCCGTAGGTAGAGATATCGCGAAAATAATCCACCGCTGTCCGAAAAGTGGCCGAGGAAAAATAGGGTCAAAATATGCCTCGGGAATCCCACCAAAAGTCCAAAATGAGGTGAAATAATCAACACGGAAAATGAAGTCTTACCTCTTAGGAACATGCTGCCGCAAAAATCGTCGAAAAACTTCCTGGGGGCTGCACAGGGGACTTCTCGGATTGAAAAGCGACAGAAAAAGGCACCAACCAAGGGAACGTCGAAGCGCGCCGTAAAACCAAAATCGGCGCTGCCGAGCCTCCAAAAATCCTGGGAATCCTCCACGAGATGTAGAACAAGTAGGGGAAGAAGTTTGCTATTGGACCCTCAGTGAGAAAATGGCCAGAAAAGGAGAGAACGAAGCATTACTGAGCAAGCCTAGCCCAAGAAATCCAGGAATTCCCACAGTGTCCCCAGATTCGGGCGCTCGGACCGAATTCGGGCGCCCGAATCTTCGGGGAGATGCCCCGCGAGGAGCACCCGAATCGCCCCTGAAGCGCCACGTGTCCCCGAACAGCGGACAGCAAGTCTAACCGCTCCCGCTGCGCGCCGCGTGGCCCGAGCTGGTCAGCGGGGTAGGTGGCGCCCGCCAATGGCGGGGCGCCACCTAGCGCCCACATGCCTGCCACCCGCAGGCCCCGCCCGCCACGCCTGCCGGCCGCCCTGCCACGCCTGCCGGCCGCCCTGCCACGCCACCTGCCACACCCGCACACGCACAGTAGCTCGGCCAACCCCCGCGTGCCACATGTCAGACCCCCAGGTTCGCTGCACCCGGTGCACCCGCCCAGTGCACCCGTCGAATCAGAAGCCGCCACGGGTCCCATGCTCTGCCAATGGGAAGCCGCCACGTGGCACACCACTAGACCGCACTCCCCGCGCCTGCCCGGCCTGCCCGCGCACCCCCGCGTGCGCCACGCCCACTGCACCGAACCAATGGCAACCTGTCACGTGTCACCCGCCTGGTCCATGCACCCGGCCGCGATCTCCCACGGACCGCGCCCCGTGAGCCCACCAACCATGGGCTGCCACGTGTCCCTGCGTCGGTCCACGCACCCAGCCGCGTGCCTCCGTGGACCGCGCGCGCTACGCCGGCCAATCCGGCCCTGCCACGTGGCACCCAGCGGTCCATGGTCCCCCCGTGCATGAGAAAACACCGAAAACTTCCGGGTGTCCGTTTTTGGGCGTCCGGACTCAGAAAAACACAAGTAAATAGCCGTTTTCCACCGTTTTTCTGCGCTGAATCCAAATACGGCATTCGTTTTTCCCAATTCCGCTTCTAAACTTTGTCGAAGGCATCTGGATAAGTAATCTTAATCCAAAATCCGCTAAGTCCAATTCTTGGGTCCGATTCGCGCACAGACATCTCCAACACCCAACATCGGTCTCCAGAAGCCGCTAACCACACCGCAAAAACTCAGTGGGGATCTGGGTAATCACAATAATAACCGGACTATATATATATATATATATATATATATATATATATATATATATATATATAGTTGAGCTTATATACTTTCACAAGCACAAGTTCAAATGTGCTTATAATTTTTTTACCATTGAATTTGCATTGAAATTCACACTATTGTATTTTTTCTTTCTCTTTCTTTAGTTGATTTTACAATAGCACAGATCTCAATGCAAATCCTATGGTAAAAAATTTATAATTATATTTGGTCTTGTACTTTTAAAAGTATATAAGCTCTACTATATATATATATATATATATATATATATATATATATATATATATATATATATATATATATATATATATATATATGATCAAAAAGAAAAAAATATTTTGATAGATCCGATGCATCGCACATGTAACTACACTAGTTAATAATTATTTTGCAAGTACCCAAAGATAGAAGGTAGAACAACTTGTCTTACCTTGTAAACGGAGAGTAGTTAAACTATATAAATGGTAGAAATTATAATTTAAATAGACAACAAATTTTAATTTAAATTGTATAAATTATAATTTAATATTTTTAATTTATCATATAAATTAACACGTACAGTGACTAGTATATATATATATATATATAGTGTAGGACTACTATACTCTTATGAGTATAAACTCCTTTATACTCATAACTTTTATTCTTGGATGAAGAAATGTGTGGTTAGAATAATAGGTGTCCCTCTAGGGTTTACTACGTTGTTGGAAAAATAGTATAAATCCTAGGAACTACTATAATTCTAACCGCACATTTCTTCATCCAATGGATGAAAACTTATGAGTACAAAAAGATTTTACTCATAAGAGTATAGTAGTCGGACCCTATATATATATATATATATATATATATATATATATATATATATATATATATATATATATATATATATATATATATACACACTCTACAACAAAATTAGATTATAAGAACATATTTTTGGGACACATTATAAAAATATATCGCTATACACCCTAGCGACGGCACATATAACAACACTAACAATAAGTGCCGATATTTTTGCCAGCGATACTTTTTTTAGATTTTAGAAATACTTAAAAATATCGTTATAGCATAATTTTATTATAGTAATATATATATATATATATATATATATATATATATATATATATATATATATATATATATATATATATATATATATATATATATATATATATTACACTCCCTTATCTAAGGATAATTCAATATTGGCCTTTTGTTTTGCCAAAACTATTATTTTTTTAATACTAAAAATTCAACGAGTTTTTAAATTCTAGAATGATAAGTTGTAAAATTTATATTTTCTTTTTTCCGTATAACAACATTATTTATTTTACCAATAAGCCTATAACCCAAAAAATCTTATAGGAGATTCTCGAATGATATATTGTAAAATTTACACTCTTTTTTTTTTTTTTTTTTTTTTTCGTATAACAAGAGTATTTATTTTACCAATTAATAAGCCCATAACTATGAAGATCTTTTAAGTCTTTCTCCATCACCTCTCCCTTTTTCTCTCTCTTCTCAATATACTACAACAAAATTAGGTTATAGAGACATATTTCTCACACTTTTTACAAATGTCTCATTTATAGTCCATCTATATTCAAAATTAAGTTATAGGAATATATTTTTGAGACACATTATAATAATGTGTCGCTATACACCCCAGCGACGGCACATATAGCGATACTAATGATAAGTGTTGGTATTTTTTTCAACAGCATTTTTTTTAGTTTTTAGCAACACTTAAAAATATCGCTATAGAATAATTTTGTTATAGTGATACTTTCCGCCGCCGTCAGTACTACTCCTTTCGACTTACTGGTTGGATCAGATACAACAAAATTTTCAGCGAAAATGCAACCAATAATATTATTTTTCTCCTCTTTTCCCTCATCTAATAGTTGTATTTTGCTATTTTTCCATGTTACTCTATAATCATTTCTCTGTTTTCCTTCTCTCCTCTCTTACTTCAATCTGTCCTTTTTTTTTCGCATTCATTGGGCACCTATTTGGATTTTTCAAGCACTATGCAAAAAATAATATTTAATATTACTTTTTTAATAATTTATGATGTTTAAAAGTGTACCAAATTAGTTTATTGTCCAATGAGAAAATATTTACAAAGTAGGCCCTTGTCGGCAAACGAAGAATTGTCATATATATATATATATTTATGACATACGTCAATAAGATATATTTGGATATTTTAAAATATTATGATTTTCTTTTAAATTCAGATATTTTAAAACATCAAAAAAATAAAAATAATAGTATAATTTATTTTTCAATAAATTAGTTTGATACTATAGAAAACTTTGGAGAGATTTTATCGATTCATATGGCAATACTTTAAACTGCGCTATTTATTTTATATTGCTGAACTTTTTTTAAAACATCGTAAAAAAAAATGTTCTTATAATGAAGTTTCTTTTGAAGTGAAGTATGTGGTTGTAGCACATAGTAGATTTAGATAGCGGAAATAGATAAGCTATTAAAGGGTTTCTTAGTGATTGGTTGTGTGTTATGGTTTGTCTAATTTTTTTTTTTATTCTTTTGAGCTCAATGTTTATGAGCTTAATTATTTTGTTACTTTAGAAGTGTAGGTTCAAAGATCATTTCTTAAAAGTTAATTTTTTTATAGTGTTATAGAGTTTTATCCAATTCCTTTGTACTGTCATAATAAACTGAATTGAAAATTTCTTTTTCATTCTATACTGTGGTAATCACGCTCTATATATAATAAAGAGCAATGCTATATGTACACCCCGAAGGGGTGTACATCATACACCTCCACCATTTTAATGATGCCGATATTTTTTACGGGTCACATCGAGTGACCCATCATCACACCCCCACCCTTGGATGGGTGGGGTGTATGATGTACACCCCAAAAGGGGTGTACACATAGCATTTTCCTATAATGAAATATCAAGCACTTTTTCCTTAACCCAATAGTAACAATTTTTTTTTGGCAACATGCCTCAATCCGTACATACGTACAATGCACACGTACATGCATGCGTATTACATGCATACACGTGTGTGTGTGTTTATTGATGTGCTAATTAATGTATAACAATAAAACATATGAACATGTTTCTGCAAACTTTTATTATGGGCCCATGGGCTGCCAACAATTAAGTTGTTGTGGGTCTTGCAATTAAATAAGTTCATATGTACATACTTTATCTGGGCCACACCTTCGCCAACGTTGGCTCGGCTTGATATAGATCGCATAAGTGAGCTTGCAGCGGAGCGCATGATCATAGATGGCGATGATGACGACGGTGAGAGTACTAAAAGATTTAAGGACGATGAGACGGAAGAACGTACGTTTTCGACGAGAGCGGTGGATGCGAAAAAAATATATAGGATAAAAAAAAATAATAATAAAAAATAAAAAAATAATTTTTTTTTTTTCAAAAGACTATTATATATGATCGCTACTATAAAAAAAAACCAAGAACTAAATAAAAAAGAAAAAGAAGATAAAGCCGTACTGTTAAAATAAAATAATATTATTTCAGAAGACGTCGTACTCTTTGAGACGAAAATTACACTATTTGAAAAGAAAGTTACATTTTTTGGACGAAAATTGTACTGTTTAAACGAAAATTGCACTCTTTGAAATAAAAATTATACTTTTTGAGATAAAAATTATTATTTTTGAATAAAAATTGTACTATTTAAGTAAAAATTTTATTATTTGAGATAAAAATTATATTATTTAAAAATCATACTATTTGATGGCTCAATTTCTTCAAGCTCGCTGACTCGCTCCCATGTAATGCCACCTTCGCCCCACACGACATCCAAACCACCGCCACCTTTGACGGCGCTATAGACCCCATCAAAGCGCCGTCTGTCGAAGCCGCACCTGCGCCCACAGCCGAGGAGGACAAGGAGCTCGGCGAGCCTGGAGCTCGTACTGCTCGGGGAGGAGTAGGACGAAGAGGAGCATCATCAAGTTAATTAATTTCTCAGTCCAACTTTCGTCTATGCATTTGAGTTTCTACCAGAAATTAGCTATATATTGGTATAGAGCCATCTTGTTGATTTGGCAAGTAAATTAAGATTTTTTAAATTTAGAAAGCCTTAGATAGTTTGCAAAGTCGAGATTAGTAGTATGTGAACGATGATATTAAGAATGGTGAAATTGGACTTGTCGTAATATAGGCGTATAATATGGAAATAGAAACAAAATGAAAGAATAGATTAATGTTAGGGACCAATTGTGCAATTAATTTTTAATATTAAGAATCTAATCGGGGAAAAAGTAATGGTGAAATTAATCCAAAATATTAGAACCATCTTGTATACATCCAGGAATTGCGTGACTTAAATAGAATTATCATTAATAACACATAATAATGCTCTCGTGCATCTTCTGTTTCAAATTTATTGCAGTGATTTACTATTAGGTGTAACTGAGTGACTGTATGCTATTTGGAAATGGACCCTCAATTTTTTTTTTTTTTATTAAAATTCTTTTAACTTCTAAATTTTTATAATTAAGTGATCATAAAAAGCTTAAAAGTTTTATCAAATCTAATAATCTTAATTAATTTTAAATAAATAAAATAAAATTGTTAATTAATTACTAATAGAGTTATTAATTTAATAAAATTTTTAACTTAATTAAACAATCATAAAAACTCAAATGAAAAAAAAAAAAAAAGAAAAAGAAAGAAAAAAAAAAAAAAGCAAAGTTGATGGGGACTGAAATAAAAATAATTGAATTTGTATCCAAATATATAGCCCTAGCTCACGTGGGCCTTCATAGACTTTTGTTTGGAATCTGTTGCATTACAAGTCTCACTCAACAGTATTCATAAAGAAATTTGTTTTTTATAGGTCGTATATACCTTACATTTTATTTATTAAAAAATAATACTATTTAAAGTAGATGTAAAATTAGAAAAAAAAAAAAAAGAACAACAATTAGAATGAGGAACTCAGAACTCAGGATTCCAGTTTATTAGAACACTTTTAAATTTGTCATTCAATGCGATATTAACATTCAGATTAAAAACTTTTAGATTAGATTATATTTTTATAATTCGTATGTAAGGTGAATTATATAACTCATCAAACTATCTTAATAAAAATTTATTAAAATTTTTTAAATTAAAATTGTGCACTATAAATCATACACTTCATTCATCCCGTGTGAATTTTTTTTTTTTTTTTTTTGAGAGAAAGGCAGCATGCTGCCGCTTCATTTAAGGCGGAGATGAATTTAGCAAAAGGGTAGCCGGTAAGCGCAAAGAAAACCGGCCAAAAAAAAAAAAAAAAAAAAAATTCTAGGTACAAAAACGGGACCACTGCGAGCGGTAAATCCTGATTTCGGCGAGGATAGCGACCAAGCTACGACTCTTGTTATCGAAAACCCTTCTGTTTCTTTCAAGCCAGACCACCCACCAGGTGGTCGCGATAGTGATAAGCGCCCTTTTGCCCCAGGCCCCCCTCTTGTGTGAGCTCGCCTCCCATAGCATGGCGACGGTCGGGCAGCTTCGGATCTCCGCTTTATTAGGAAGAAGGGTCTCCAGCAAGGAGTTGGCATAGGTGCAGGAGAGGAAAAGGTGGTCGGCGGTTTCGTTGGGGCCAAGACAGATTGCACAGCAACTGGGTCCGGTCCAATTCCTTTTTTGGAGGATGTCTCTAGTCAGCACTCTTCTTCGGAGTACGAGCCACACGAAGATTTTGACTTTCAGTGGCAGTTTGATGCTCCAGAGCCTATTGAACCGGTCATTGACTTCCCCGCTGTCCTGCAGGAAGCGGTACAAGGACTTGACTGAAAAGAGCCCAGAGGTGGTCCAGCGCCAATGGAACTCATCTTTGTTGGCGGTGAGGGACATGTGGGATGTAGTCGCTTGCAAGTCTAGGATTATGTCCTCGATGCCTGTGGTGCCCACCTCTAAGCCCTCCACGATTCTCGCCCAGTTCCAGCCGTTCTGGTCAAAACAGTCAATCACCCGTAGATTTTTGTTGGCAGCCAACGCAAAGATACTTGGGAACTGGGTTGAGAGAGACGAATTCCCTATCCAGATATCTGACCAGAAGTCAGTCAGAGCGCCATTTCCTACCGAGTGGATCGTGCCGCACTTGAAGAGTTCCCTCGTGCGTAGCACACTTCTCCACCAGTGTGAGAAGGGTGAGAAGGATGATCCCTCGCTCAGCGGTTTTCTACGGAGGTAGTAAAGCCTCTTGACGAGGGGTTCCCAGGGGGGTGCTTCCGTGGAGAGGAATCTCCACCACCACTTTACCAGTAGAGCAGTGTTCATGCTTTCCAAGTTCAGGATGCCTAAACCCCCCCCATCCTTTTTGTTTCTGCAGACCGTCCTCCAGCTGACCAAGCAACTTCCCCCTGACGTGGATCTGAGACCATTCCAGAAGAAGGCTCGGCGGAGCGTGTCGATTCTTTTGATGACCCAGGCAGGTGCTCTGAAGACCGAGAAGAAGTAGAGGGGTAGGTTCGACAGCACCGAATTGACCAAGGTGAGCCTTCCCCCGTACGAGAGAAGTTTAGCTTGCCACCCGTTGATTCATTGCTCAATCCTGGAGACTATATGTTGCCAATCATCTTTCAGGATGCTGCCCATATTGAGTGGAAGGCCAAGGTATTTGATCGGGAGCGTGCCCAGCTTGGAGTTTAGGATCGCTGCAAGTCGCTCTCCTTTATTGTTCCTGTTGCCCAGATAGAGGAGTTCCGACTTAGACGTGTTGATTTTGAGCCCAGAGGCCCATTCATAGATCAGCCACATAAAGCGGAGGTTGCGAATTTGTCTGGCTTTGGCCTGACAGAAGAAGATAGTGTCGTCCGCGAATTGGATGAGGGAAGTTTTTGAGTACCTCGAAGGTCCAACGCCGGTGAGCAGGTTGTTCCGGACGGCTCTGTTTGTCATGCGCGCCAGGCCTTCAGCCACCAGCAGGTAGAGGAAAGGTGAAAGGGGGTCACCCTGCCGGAGTCCCCTCTTCATTTTGAACCAATTGGTGGCGCTGCCGTTGACAAGGATGGCAACTTTGCAATTGGCGGTGCACTGATCGATCCACCCGCACCATTTTTGGCTAGCGCCAAGGCAAATGAGGATGTGTTTGAGGAAGCTCCAGCTCACGCTATCGAAAGCCTTTTCAAAGTCCGCTTTGACTCAGACGCAGTCTATGTGCTTGCTGACTCCCCAGCTGATTAGTTCGCTGGCTGTGACAAAGGAGTCGAGGATAAATCTACCTTTGACAAAGGCAGACTGAACCGGGGAGATTATCTTGTCTAGTTCGTTGAGGAGCCTGTTTGTAAGCACCTTGGAGATAATCTTCTGGACGCAGTTGAGAAGACTGATGGGCCGGAAGTCGTTTGCCGAGCTCGCCCCTTCAATTTTGGGAATCAGGCAGATATGGGTGTAGTCAATGGGGCCCGTATTTAAAGAGCCATCGAAGAGATCGTCGAATATTTTGAGAAGGTCGGCCTTGATGACGTCCCAGAACTTCTGATAGAAAGCCATACTAAAGCCGTCAGGGCCCGGCGCTTTGTCCCCACTCATCTGAAAAGTTGCTTTTTTGATTTCCTCGAGGGTGAAGGGGGAGGTGAGGTTTTCCGAGCTAAGCACGGTCTTGTCAGGAAAGAGGTCGCTCCAATCTCTGCACTCGGGGGAGGGGAGATTATCTGGCGCGAAACGGTTCTTGAACTTCTGGTAAAAGTAGCCGCTCTTATCCTTTTCCCTTTCCAGCGTGGCACCCTCATCCTTGATGGTCCCGATCCGGTTGGCTCTGTGCCTACCGTTGGCCATAGCGTGGAAGAATTTTGTGTTGCCGTCCCCTTCTTTAAGCCAGTGTTGTTTGGCTCTGATTCTCCAAAGTATCTCCTCTTCCTCTATGATACTTTTCAGGTGCCTTTTGAGCTTAACCCTCAACGCTTGCTCGCTGGGGGTCAGGCATTGAAGCTCCTCTAGAGAGTCGAGCCTCTGTATCTCCTCCGCAGTTGCCCTCTTGGCTTTGCAGATGCTATAGAAGTTTGAGGACCGCCACTCTTTGATGCGCTTGCGACAGTGTCTAAGCTTTGCGGTGAAGGTGAGGATACTCCCTTGCCTCCCATGCTTGGCTTCGATTTCCTGCCACCAGATCGGGACCAGCGAATTGAAGTCGGTCCTGGTAAGCCAGACCTTTTCAAATCTGAAGGGGCAAGGGGGTCGGTTTGTTTGCGTTTTGAGGAGGAGGGGGGAGTGATCCGAAGTGAGTCTGGGGAGCGCCGAGACCGAGGAGAGAGGGAAGGTTAGATCCCAATCGGTTGAGACCAAGAAGCGATCAAGTTTTGCAAGGGTGGGGGGGTTCTGCATGTTGGACCACGTGAAGCTTTGATTGAGTATAGGAAGGTCCACCAATTCCAGCTCGTTGATTAGAGTGGAGAATATGGTCATTAGGCGGTTACACCAGCGGCGGCCCTGTCTTTCGGCCGGGGAGCGCGTAAGATTGAAATCCCCGTAGATTGCCCAGGGACAGGGACAAACGGATTTAAGCGCGCCAAGCTCTCGACAAAACTCATCCTTTCCCTCCCAGGACGGGGGTCCGTACACATTAGTTAGGTAGAAGGAGGAGCCGCTGAAAGCGTTTATTAGGCGCAGCGTGAGAGAGTGATCGCACACAATGACTTCAGAGCAGATGAAGTGCCTGGAGCTCCAACAAGTGGCGAGTCCTCCCGAGGCCCCCGAGGAGGGAATGAAGTGGCATTTGTCAAAGCCTGGCCCAGCAAGTGAAAAGAGGAAGGGACGCAAGAGCGAGCTCACTTTAGTTTCTTGGAAGCATAAAACAGGCACTTTAAGGCCACAGACGACCGATTTAACGAGAGCACGCTTAGAAGGATCGTTCAAGCCTTTGACATTCCATGAGCAAATTTGAAACATAAGAAAGACAAAGCACCGAACAACAAGACTCAAGCGGCCGGGCGGTCAGAACACGGGGCCGGTGAAGTCGAGGAGCGAGGTAGCGTCCCCCTCGCTGAGCTTGATGCCGAGTTTGGCAGACTTGTCGATGATCAAAGTAAGGGCCGAAGATCCGTCGAGGCCGGTGGTTGAGGAGCGGACGCGCCCTCGCCCAAGAGCAAGGTTTTGCGGGATATAGCGCGGTCCAGAGCAAGGGTGCCCGCCTTCTTCGCAAGCCGAGGGCTCCTCCTGATGGTTGGGGTTGGGGAAGTGGCAGCGTCGAGGGAGGCGCAGGCCATAAGCGGTGGGGGCAGAGGCGCGGGGCGCCAAACGGACTGATCGATCGCTGGGCTAGGCGGAGAGGGCAGGGTAAGCTGCGGGCGGTCGTCCGGTTGCACAAGGCAGAGTGGTGCCTCCAGGGTGGCATCGGATGACGGTCCGGCGGCGGGGAGGTGGCAAGCGTCAGGCCCGGGCACCCCGGAGTCGGCAAGAGCCCGCCTTCTTCGCAAGCCAGGGAGAGGGGTGCGACCGAAGGCTGTCTCCGGTGGGCCTGCGCCTCCGGCCAGTGGCTGGGAGGGAGGGGGGCACGGGCAAGGAGGAGGGGGCGGTGGGCCAGTGGGGCGGCCGTAGCGCCAAAATGGGCGGATGAGAGGGGCCCAGGGGGGCAAAGGCAGGTTGGGCCCGCGGGTGGGCCCACGGAGGACCAGGCCGTCAGCTGGAGTGGTGGCCCATGACTACCCCCTGATCGGTTGAGGGGCTCGGGATCCGGAGGTGCGGGCCCGGGCGGAGAAGAGAGGCCCGGAGGCCCGGGGGTGGAGTCCGGGATCGAGAGGGGCCCGCGGGTGGGCCCACGGAGGCCCGACTGGCAACAAGAGGGGTGGCCCAAGGCTGTCCCCAGGACGGTCACAAGCTTAGGGGGCCGGGGGGGGGGGGGGGGGGATCCAGTCTGAAGCTGGCCCGTGGGGGGCCCAGCCTCGAGTCAGCAAGAGGCCCCGAGCCAGGCCCAACAGCGGAAGGCGGGCCCGACCCTGCCCAGGGACCATCCGAGAGGGGCAGGAGCGAGGCCCGGGCCCGAGGCGGGGTGCGCGGGGCTCGAGGGGCCAGTGGGAAGAGACGCACCACCAGTCCCTCCACAGCGAAAGGCTTGCTGGCATCACCCTTCTTTAACCACCCCAAGCATGAGATCTCCCATCTCCCAACAGCGTGAAAAGAATTCGAAAAATTACCAGAAAAAGGCAGAGAGAGCAGCCCGAGAACGGGAGGGCGACATGCCACGACACCCTGCTCCAACGGTTGCGCAGCTCGAGATGGGGCGGCGGGTACGCAGTGCTGGACCTCTGGGCAAAGAGGAGCGCGCCCCGAGGGAGCGTTCGATGGACTACCACAGGAGTCCACGCCGGAAGCCGCCAAACCTTCCGGTGACGGCGGGAGCGTGACCGGGCCAGGCAGACTCTCCAGAGGCAAGGTGGGGCGGCGACGTCGGTCTCGAATTTCGCAGAAGTCCCAGGTATCGCTCTGGCCCGCGCGTGCGGCATCCCTTGAGTCGGAGCTGTCTCTACCGAGGCCCACAACGACGACCCTTCTAGCCAGTCGCATTCCAAGTGGGTCAGTTTGGTCGCCGCCCTCGCTGGGCCCCCCTCCTGCGAAACGCGTGCCGCGGTCGTCGCCTCCGAAGGGGGAGGTGCTCTCGATCCTCACCGGCGAGGAGATAACGTAGTCCCCCATCGGGATCGAGAACGTCTCGGGGATGTCCACAAGGCCGTCGACCGCTACGAGGCACCGGAACCCGGTCATGTCGACCACATTGATGCTGTTTTCGTCGGCTCTGATGAAGCCGCCGAAGCTTCCGACGATGGCACTCACGCGGTCAGGAGACCAGCACTGAAAGGGAAGGTGCCTGATTTTGATCCAGGCCTTGAAGGTTAGCCTAGAGAGGGTGGCATCATGATACGGCTCCTAAGGGTAGCGTTGGAGCCGACAGTGGAGGAGATGGATCAGTCCATGGCCGATGATGTCGTCGGGGCGAACCCACTCGGGCAACAGGATGACGTAGTCACGTTCATGGTAGCGCGCAGGCAGAAAATCGGTGGGGAAGCCACCAAATCTTACCGCCAAGTCTGCTGCGATCGTCCCCCCAGGAAAGAGCCCCAGGTTTGATCGACCAACGACATCGGCCAGGACGGCGCTTCAACGCTGGTTCTGGTGATTGCGGAAGTCTTCTGTCAGAGGGATGAAGACTTTCGAGGTCTCCGGACGGAAACCGCGGCCTCTTTGCATGAAGGGACGATGCCAGCGCATGTGGCAGAGGCGGGAGTTAGCTCTGTGCTCGGTACGAAGACACGCCGCGCAGCAAATTGGGTCCCTGCAGTTGCGCACCAGGTGGTCCCCGGCGAGGCACCTAAAGCACTTTTTGGAACCAAAGGTGGGGAATAAGAGGGGTGGCCGATTCTTGAGGTGGGGCCGAGCGGGGGGAGACGGGGGAGGCAAGGAATGGAGCAAGGCATCTTTAAAGGAGCGAGGGCCAATCCCCGGAGAAGACCGGGAATCAATCTGGGGGGGCAGCAGGATCGGTTGCGTGGAGCAGGGGGGGAGGTGGGAGGCATCAGGTCCCATCAAGCAGGATGAGGGGGTGGGGGGTGGTAGGCTTCACATGGGGGGGAGACAAGGGGGAGCGGAGGGGGTTCCCAAGGTGGTCGGCCCAGGTCACCTTAGGTGACGGGCGCGGGGACAGTTTGAGACCATCGCGGTGGCTGGCGTGGGAATCCTTCGTACCGGACGTCAAAGTCAGGGTTGGGGGAGCGGACCGACCAGACGTAGATGCTCGGGCGTGAGAATCCTTCGTACCATGTCGGCGGGGAAGGTCCCATCTCCGTCACTGTCTCCTCTGCTGCCCGAGGTCAACAGGCAAGGGGCGGGGTAAGACAGGCCCGGTCTGCCGAGGCCGGGGGGGTTCTGTGACAGGTATTAGAGGTGGATTGGATTAAAATTAATTTAGTTCCCCTCTAATTCTTCAATTGGTATCGAATCAAACTGAATTATCTTAATCTGGTACAACCGAATAATCCCAATCGGCAAAGATTATCTAATTTCATTAATTTCACATGATATTGGAGCAAAAGGTTATGAGTTCGAGTCTGACCAGAATTTTAGTATTATTTAATTTTCTCTCATTTAATTAAACTTATATTTTAAATTTATTTAAAAGTATCGAACCAGATGTAAGAAAAAGCATTGAATATAAAATATATAAATACAATTTTCTAACATCTTAAGTGTCACGTCCTGAGGTCGAAACTGCGACCTGAGCTCGCCAACAGATTCGCCATCAATGCGGAAATCTCCACATAGTTGAAGCGTCTAATCTGTAAAAGATAGCAGCTAACAACTATACAGATATCAAAGCTGAAAAGAAACTGCTATCAAATAAAACTACATACATCCACTGTACATGTCAGGTCCTCACAATACAATTATCTCTCAAAATAGAAAATAAAATACACCCAGCTGACTGTACAGAAAACCTCCAAAAATGGGTACATCTACTCTCTACAGATGGGTAGGGATCTAACTCGCGACTCCCTTATCTCGATCGGAAGGAACAGCATGTGCAGAAACGGGAGTAGATGCCTCTGAAAAAAAAAAATCACCAACAGAGGGTGTGAGAACTATATCAAACAGTAGTTCTCAGTGGGTACCGTCTCCAAGACCAACGGTCTGCCCACTAAGTCTAGTAAAGGCATAAGATAACATAGCAGTATAAGAAAAAGTAATAAGTTGGAATAAACTCTACAGCTGTCATGCCTTTATCTATAATACTCAAGGGTGAAACAGATGATAGTATGCAACTACTCAATCTCGAGATGCTCAGTCAACCCAATCCTACTGACTACCACACCGGGTCCAGTCAAACCTGCGCCTACCTACTACCACACGTCCACACCGGAACGGGATTTACGTAGGGCGTCCCACAAGGACTGCATCGACATTGCGCAAAAGCAAAGTAACAGGCCCAGCTCCGTAGCGGCACTCGAGGGGAGCAACCCCACCGAGGAACAACCGCGCGTCTCTGTCGAGCTCAATATGGCTCATGCAGGCTATAGTCCAAATCCATGATAACTCACCAACTCAACTAGTAACAACACCGGCCGGAAATTCAACGGCCCGGGACCACCGTCTACCCAAACGGCTCCCGACACTAGAATAAAATCTAGCCTTAGCTATCAGACTCCACTCGGCCCCCAGGCACGAGCACAACATGCATCCTACACTACCCCGACCACTTAGCCCAATACCAGGGCGAGGATAAACTCTAAGTCAGGAGGGAAACAATGCAATAGTGTAGAAGGTCCGAATACAACTAAAACATACCCAAGTTAAGAGTTTTCTAGAGTCTGGTCAGATATCATGCAGCATATGACAGGGGTGCTAGTCAGAGTTCCACAACTCTACTACTATCATAAACATTAATAACAAGCACGACCACTAGCATGCTGATAACTAAGCAATAGACGTAATAGGAAGTCAGCTGATTTCGGAAGAAATCCAACCCACCTGGAACGTGTCGATCCGGAGTCCGATCGGGCTGAAACACGGTGTGCACGTTCCTCAGGCTCCTACAGTTCCAACAATTTGAAAAAAAAAACTCCCAAAAACTCCTGCCGGATTGAGCACAAAAGCAAAGACATCGGGTTAGTCACATAAATTCAGCAAACGACTACAATAGCAATCGGTAACCCAAATCGAACTCATAGCTCAACAAAAAGATGTCGTACTTGGTTCCTAAGTTCTCATCCCACTTAGGAACACCCAGGAAGTTAGGAAAAGTCCTCTACAAGTACCGAAAATTCAGCAAGGGCAAGAACACTCTGGCGCTGTCCGAATCTGTCCCAAGAACAGTGAGCAACATCAATGAAGCGTAGAAGCTAATCCATATGCAATCTCAAACTGAAATAAAAAAGAAAGGCTCTCACCTTGACCATAAAAATGAGCTCAAACTTTTACATTCTCAAAAAGATCCCAAGGTCACCAAGAAATTTGCATCCCAAAGCCGAACATCACAACGAGCTCTAACACAGAAAATAGCATCTCACATCTATCACAGGGGCTTCAAAAACAAGGAAAAACCTATACAAATTACCTTTAAAAATTCCAAATAAAGATGCTCATGTGTTCCCCTTGAAGTCTAGAAGAATTTCAAACCCTTAAACTTCAAAATCGATCAACAAAAAGCCAAGAAAATCCATGAGTAACCAACTCTATCCAGAAACCAGCCCTGTGCACAAGGGCCCCTGAGTGGATGCAAAACACCCCAATAAAAGCGGGAATGGATGGTGGTCATCAATAAGAAAGTTTGAGATCTACCTGTGGAGAAGGTCCCCTCCAAATTTCGGCACAAAACTCTACGTGGTTTGCTTTGGGAAAGCAGCGGACGAAACAGCGACGATGCAGGTTACGGCTGCAGGAATGATGTAGTGTCACGACTTTTTAGGTGTATTTAAACTCTATTTATATATGGTTAGCCCTAATATTGTTTTTATCGAATCGTCGGGGCTTGTGAATCTGTACTCGCGAGTATTTTTCTAGTTTAGAGTACGGAAAACGGTGAACGACAAAGCAATTGGATTTGAAATCCGATTTACGGATCTCTCAGAAAGGGGTTTTGAAGGTCTCGATATTCATAGTGTGCATCGAAATCCATGCTAAGTGATCGGCGCGCTTTTTGAGGAGATTGGAATCTCTCGCTCTATTTTAAACGACTAAGGGGTTTTATTTTTTAGTACGTACAAGAGAAAATAGTATTTTATATTATACGTTTTATTTTATTTATCTATTTCAAGAAACGAAAACCCTAGTCGGAGAGAAAAAGAGAGAGAGAGAGAGAGAATTTCCCTTCTTCTTCGTTGATCAACCGTGTCGGAGGCGGGGAGCGGAATCGGATTCTCATCGCCTGCGAGGAACGAGTTATTCTTCTTCTTCCTCTTATTCTTCGCGAGATCAAGGTTAGCGGTTTGATGTTTTAGTTTCCGTGTTTTGTTTTTCGTTTCCTGCGTCGGGGGTTTTCGCCATTTTGCTTTGCTTGTGACGTTCGTAGCGCCGCCGTGTTGCCCTTGCGCGCCGCCGCCGCGATGCCCCAGAGCACCGCCGCCGCGATGCCCTGGAGCACCGCCATTGCAGTGTACGAGCGCGCCGCTGCCATGAGGCCGCTGCCCGCACTGCACGCCCGCGCGGGGGTGGTGCCCGCGCGGGGGAGAGCGCGAGGCTGGTGCCCGCGCGGGGCTACACCGCATGCTGCGCCCGCGCGGGGCTGCTGCCTGCACAGGGCCGCACCGCATGTGGCGCGCTGCATGGGGCTGGTGCCCGTGCTGGGCCGCACCGCATGCGGCGCGCCGCGCGGGGAATTTACTGCATGCAGCGCGCCCGCACGGGGTTGGTGCCCATGCGGCGCCCGCGCGGGGCTACACCACATGCGGCGCCCGCGCGGGGCTGGTGCCCGTGCGGGGCTACACCGCATGCGGCGCCCGCGCGGGGCAGGTGCCCGCGCGAGGCCGCACCGTACGCCGCCGCCCCTCGGTTTCCACCTTTACCTTTGCGTGTTCGGGACCTCAGTTTTTCACAGGCAAGTCTAGTCTTACATGTTGCTTCTTTTGGGAACTTTTTAGGTCCGGGAGTCGTTCGAGGGCGCGGGTCGGTTTCAGGCGTTCCGGTCGACGCGATTCGAGGTAGGTACCCCTTTCTGTCGTCTTTGGAGTTTGGGTCTGTCTTTATTATGCAAGAGTAAAGTAATTACACCTTTGAAATCTTGTCTAACCCCCCTTTCGCATAAGTATCATTATTGCTATTATCTGTTGCGACTGAGTGTCCGGTGCTCTATGTTACACTTTGACTATGGTTACTATGCTCATGGCTGCTTGCACGCACACCAGCGGTTTGGCCACCGCATCGGTGTACTTTTCCGGAGAGGTGGTACGTTGACCCGTGATCCCCAGAAGGTGACATAGTGGGGGCCCTTTGCGGTTGCTTACGGTGCTGCACAAGTGTCGCGAGGGGTTAAAAGCACCAAGGTGAGAGCGGTGTGTATTTCTGAGGCAGGTGCCCAGTTCTGCTTTTACAGGGGGTTACGATTGACTGCATGATGGGGAGTGTGGATGCTCTGGTATTTCGGTTTGCGTTATTCTTAGTTTTTATAGTATCTTACACTTTTTACGTTTTACCTCTTACTCTTTGTATCACTGACTTCCCACACTATGACAGGTTCGGTCAGGGGTGGGATCTGGGACGACAGTGAGGCCGCGACTTGAGGACTTTAGCATTGTTCTGGGCTGGTGACTTTTCCCTTTTATGTTTTGATTATTTCGGTTAGTTAGCCTATGTGCGTATATTACCTTTCGTGGATGATGTGGATGTTGGGATTGTTTTATGTTCATGTGGATGAACGATTTTTCTTATTACTTGCTGGTATGGCCAATTTTAAAATCAAAGAAAGAGATTGCGAAAACGTTTTAAAAATTAGGTGCTGTGTGGACGCTGTTTTACAAACCTGTGAATTTATCCATTAAAAATTTGGTGGCCTTATTGGATATGGTGTATGTTTGCTTTCTCCCTTCTCTTTTCATACTTGACTGGTGTAGTTAAAGTGAAGTTGTATTGTCCTACGCCGTGCATACGCAAGGGTCGCTGTGTTTGTTTCGTCGAGGACTCTCGCGTATGTGGCGAATTTGTGCACGTGTCTGGTGGGTGTTCTTTTAAAAAAATAAATAAATAAAATGATGCACGTTTTTCCGCTTAATTAAACCCCCGGTGTAGAGCTCCGAATCCCCTTGCAGGTGTCGGATCGGGACGAGTAAGTACTCGTTTTTCATCTACTCGTCGCGAGGATCGCAACGGTGATTTTTCCCGATTTTTCTGAGGACTGCACTGAGGTAAAATTTTCTCTTTTTCGTGCTATTTTGCAAAACAATAATTACTGTTGTGGAGTTGTCCTTTTATGCCGTGTGCGATCTATTTTGCAGTAGTTCTCGCATTTTGGAGGGTTGCGGGGATTGAGGACAGCGAGGAATCTCGTACTGTTGTGGTTTACACTTTTCGAGGTGGGTAGTTGTTGTGGACCTCATCTTTGATTTACTCACTAGGAATATTAGAGTGATCCCCGTTGTTGAATGTCGATTTGTATATCGTGGGTAGCATGCATGCTTGTATAGTTTGGACTTGTGCTGTGTTAGTACTTAGTGTTCCTATGAGATCTTTATTATCCTGGATTAGCATGCTCTAATTAATGTGAGAACAACGATATCTGTTTTTTTGTTATCAACATGAGGACACTTGCATGCTTGTATGGACATCTAGATAGGCCACCTTTTACTGCTACACTATCATTGAAATTTGACTTAGGAGAAACCATGCTGACACCTCTTCTCCTTTTATTGGGATACATGTGGTATTGCTCGGGTTGAGCAGGGTTGTAGGATAGTGTCGCCGGGTTTATTGAGTCAGTATTCGTCATACCAGATTGTGGATTGTGGGGTATTGCGGCGACCGCGGACATTGGGCGGTTGACCGGATGTTTACTTGTGCATCAGATTGGGGATCGGATTTCTCTAGTGGATGGAGTTTCTCACTTATTGAGTATTATTGCATTAGATTGGGGGATCGGGTTATCTTTAGTGGAGGGGTTTTCCCACTTCGATCAGAGTCGTGATCCAGTCCTGCTATATCGTGATACTTGTTACAGTGATACTTGTTACAGTGATACTTTACTCGTGTGGGTCGCTCCCCTCAAGTGCCACTCCGGAGTGTGCGACCGTGCCGGACAGAAGCCGGTCTGTTACTTATTTTGGGATGCGACCGTATCGGTCAGAAGTCGGTCTGTATCCCGCGGATGAGTTCTTGAGTTCGACAGCAGAGCAGGCAGTGCCAGTTTTTACTGGTGATTAGATTGGGTTTATTTAGTCAGGCATTCTTATAGTTACACCTTTCTGGCTCTGCATTTAGAGGCATAGTAGTGGTAGCTTCATTTTCTTATCAGCAGTACTGTTTATAGCTTACCACCTCTCATTTCCTTTTTGCCTCTGGTAGACCTAGTGGGCACGTCAGAGTTTGAGGCTTAACCCACTAGGGGAGGTTACTGTTTTTATAGTAGTTCTCACCCCCATCGTCCTTTTTCTTTGTTTCTCCCTTTGTTTTGCAGAGTCCTCTGCGGGAGTTGCTGGGCCCTCTGTCACGCCCCGGGGTCGAAACTGCGACCCGGGCCCGCCAACAGATCCGCCGCCTATACGGTGAACCCCGTATAGACGAAGCGTCCAACCTGCAAGAAATAGTACTACAGCTAAACAGATATCAGAGCTGAAAAGTAAACTACTGAAAAACTAAAATCCAATCACTGTACAACTGAAAATAAAGATATAATATCCATCTCCCAAATACGATCAAATAAACTATCCTCAGAATACAATAACCAAAACTAAACAGGGAGGTAAACCTAATAATACATCAGTGTACAGGCTCTCAGTACAAGTCAGATCCTCACAATACAAATGTCTCTCAAATGTAAAAATAAAAACTAATCTACTGACTGTACTACAAATCTCCAAAAAGGGGGCACCGCTATACTCCAAAGACGGGTAGGGAACTAGCTCGCGACTCCCTCGCCTCGGTCTGAAGGATCAGCAACTGGAGCAACAGGAACTAGAGAAGGGGTCCCTGGGGAAGAATACACCACGACGGGTGTGAGAACTACATCCCACAGTAGTTCTCAGTGGGTGCCGCCACCAAGCCCGACGGTCTGCCCACTAAGTCTACTAGAGGCATAAAGTAACAAATGCAATACTGAAAGGAAAGGAGGCTGAAAATAACTCTACAGCTACTATGCCTCTATCTAAATGCTCAAGAAGTGGAATAGATGGAAACATGATGCATCTACTAACTCTCAAGTATAGTTACCCAATCTACACTGACTGCCACATAGGGTCCAGTCAAACCTGCGCCCACCTACTGCCGCACATCCACAAGAGGACCGGTCTACCGTAGGGTGTCCGTGACTGCGAAAACTGGCCCAGCCAGAGGGCACCTACTGCCGCACATCCACAAGAGGACCGGTCTACCGTAGGGTGTCCGTGACTGCCAAAACTGGCCTAGCCAGAGGGACTGCGTCGACAAGTCGCGATAGCAAAGTAACAGGCTCAACTCTGGAGTGGCACTCGAGGGGCGCGACCCCACCGAGGAAAGTATCCGCACATCTCTGTCGAGCTCAATATGGCTCATGCAGGCTATAGTCCAATCCACGATCAACAAGATCGACAGTACCCGAATCACCTCTCTAACTCACAAATAAGAACACTCAAACAGCCAGGACCGCTGTCAACCCAACGGCTCCTAGAACAGAACACCAAACTCACAGATAACACAGGAAGGACCGACACCATAAGGGTTTGAAAATCCCGATAGGTCGGTGCCTAGAACCCCAATCAAACAAGAACAGACTCCAGACATCGCCTATCGAAGTTCCCGACCCCCTTACAGTTCGGGAACACGACAACTTGGTACAGCATGCAAAAGACACCAACCAGGGTCTGAATGTTCTGGGAGACCAACACCTACAACCCTATCAAACAAGAACAGGTTCCAGGCACAACCCCCGTCGCTTTCATCCCAAAAAAGGAACGGCCCCTAGAACCCAAATCACCCAAACACTCTCGGGTGAGGAAGTTGTAATAAAAAGATGACAGTTATTACTTAAAACAATTTTAATCTGAGAAACCCAATTTAATATATTTTAGTTCTTTAATAAAATTCAGTTCAAATAAGTTTTATTTTTCAAACCCCGAAGGGCTATTACCTTCACCCAAATCAAACAAGAACAGGCTCCGGCGACCCGCTCGAAGTTTGGAAGGAAAACATTAGTTTACAGAAATTATATATGTCTAAAAACAGTCTGGGTTCTAGGTCCTGCTAACACTGGTATACAACTGCCACTAACACAGTGGCGAGATATAAAATAAGGAAACAAGACATCCCGGGACCACCGTTTCATCCAAACGGCTCCCGCCACAGATAAAAGACCAACTACATCTACCAGTCTCCACTCTGCTCCCAAGCACGAGTGTAACATGCATCCCACACTAAAAGAAAACCCGTCCACTCGGCCCACTATCCGGGCGAGGAAAACACTATGTCCAGGAATAGAATAGGAAGTGTGGATGTCTAGAGCATAAATAAACCTAGCCCAAGTGAGGGTTTTCTACTAGTCTGGTTACACATGCAACATATGACGGGGTGCTAGGTCAAGTTCCAACAATAGCAATTAATTTAACTGAAGCAGGATCAGGGAACATGAATCAACAGGATATCAACAATAACACAGGAAAGGTGGCATCTCTCTCTCTAACATGCAATCTAATCCATCTCATGGCATGTATGTTCCCTATACAATAGAATTAGTAGATAGTCCATTATTTTTGGAGGTGAAGCAACCCACCTGAAAATGCTAATTGATCCAATGTCCAAAATGGCTGAAGCTGCACGGGGATAATCCTCGATTTCACCTGATTCCAACGGGTCCAAAAATGCCCAAAAGCTCCTCCTGGGTACAAAGATAAGGCCAAAACATTACAAACAACACAAAATTCCAAGTGTACATCTTGCTGAAATTTTAGTCCCAAAGATGCGAAATTTTTATCTGTAAGATAAACTCCAAAAATTTCAATAAAAATACGATGGCGATCCTCGCGAAGCGTAGATGTCAATCGAGTCCTTAAAAGTCGAATTTCGATGCCCGAGTGCTGAGATAAAAATCCGACAAGCCTTTGCTGTCCAGAAAAACCACTAGTAGGAAGGGGTTCAAAGATGCATCGTAAACCATGCCAAGAACTCAAAATGAAGCAAGGTGATCAACACGGAAATCTAAGGAGCACCTCTCATGAACGCGCTGCCGCAAAAATAGGCTCATACTACCATCGGAGTAATCCAGGGTGTCTCGCGGACTGAGAAGTGACGGTGGAAGCCAAAATCCAAGAAACGTCGCAGTGCGCCGCGTCGCAGAAAGCGCAAATGTCAAGGCCTCCAAAAAATTTGAAAATCCCTCACAAGGTGGAGCACAAGATGAAGAACAAAATCTCTTAAGCCCTCAGTCGGAGATAAGCTCGGGAAAAGGCACAAAATCACAGCCAAAGGGGGGTATTTATAGCCTCCACAGAACAATTCCAAAAATACCATCCATGTCCCCTCTTTCGGGCGCCCGAAACTTTCGGGCTGCTACGGTGCCGCGAAAACGTACCCCAAACCATCTAAACCCGAATCAACCCTGGAGCGCCACGTGTCCCCGAGCAGCAAACAGCATAATCCGCCAATCCCTGCGTGCCACGTGGCACGCCGCACAGCGCACAGCGGCGCCAGCCGCTTCGGTCGCGCCACGTGGCGCCGACCGCGCCTGCCCCGCGCATGTCGCCCCGGCTGACCCGGGCGTACGGCCACCTGCCCGCCGTATGGCCACCTGCCCGTTGTCGCCGCGTGGACCGCGCGCACGTGAGCCGGCCAATCCGGAGATGCCACGTGTCCACCCTCCGGTCCACCGTACACTCGCGCTTCTCCCGTGGACCGCGCCTGCTGCGCCGGCCAACCGGATGCCGCCACCTGTCCCGCGCCCGGGTGCACGCCTCCGCGGTGGACCGAGCGGCTGCGCCTCAGCTCGCCGCCGCGCTCCGCCGCCTGCCGCTACCGCCGGCGTAACTCCGACTGCCGGAACAGTGCTCCAACGCCTCAAAATCCGTATTTTGGCGACCAGGCTCCGAAAAATACAAGTAAATAGTCCATTTCCATCGTTTTCACACGCTGAATCCAAATCCGATGTCCGTTTTGCCCAATTCCACTTCTAAAATTTGTCAAAGGCTTCCGGTTAGGCAATCTTGCTCCCATTTTACACCCTGAATCCATTCCTTGGGCCCGACGAATGCACAAACACTCCCAGAAGCCACTAATCCATCAGTAAACCCTTAAGCGGGGATTCGGGTCCTCACACCCTCAGCAGCGAATCGAGGTAAGAGGATAGCGGACTAGATAGATTTTCCACCTGACAGTATGCTAGCTGGACTTTTGATGTACCCCTATCTTCTTAGACAGTTGTATTGTACTTTATTTTTAGGTCTGGCTTTAGCCAGCTGTTTGTATATTTGTGGTGAGCTGGGAGAGATACTTGTATTTATTTACAATTGTACTTTATTTTTATTTCCAGCTTCAGTCTAAGATGTAGTATTTTATTTCAGCTATGTTTTTATGCTCTTTTATTATATCTCTTATAGCTGAGCAGGTTACTGGCGCTTCGTGTACGCGGGAAATACCGTGTGCACGGCGGATCTGTAGACGGGCCCGGGTTCTGGTTTACACCCGGGGCGTGACCGATTAAGATGGTATCAGAGAAAAACAAATTTAACCATGGTAGTCGGTGTCCAATATCCACAGAGTACATTACCACTAGCTACTAAACCAATGAGATGATCAAGGTATAGGTGCGTAGAGCGCGAGTGTTTCGGGGGGGGGGGGGGATTTTGAGTCCCTGTTTGATCGTAGGTCTTGGTGCTAGATCAGGTAAGTCTAGGGTTGACTTGGTTTCTATGTATGCACAGTTTAATGTCCGTTCAGACCCCAGGACGGCCTATTGAAGCTGTTAGCTTTGTGCCTTCCTGCCTAATAAGGTTGGGAAGGCTATCTTGCCCTTGGGATTTGGTGGTGATTCCGTTGAAGGAATTCGACGTGGTACTTGGAATGGATTGGCTTACTAAATATCAGGCGGTGATCGACTGCGAGAAGCGGCAAGTGCGTCTACAGGAACCTGGATTCCAGGAACATGTGTACTTAGCATGTAAAAGCACCTTCTTTTCAACCGTTATCTCCGCATCACGGGCCTGAAGACTGATGGAAGGCGGATGTGTAGCTTACTTGGCTTCGGTGGACTTAGCGACTCGACCCTCAACACCGCTCTCCGATATCCCGGTTGTAAGGAATTTTCCAGACGTTTTTGCAACCGAACTCCCGGGGATGCCCCCCCGAGCGAGAGATCGATTTCCCTATCGAGCTTCTTCCAAGCACGCAACCTATCACAAAGGCACCGTACAGAATGGCTTTCGCGGAATTGAAGGAACTCAAGGCACAACTAGAAGATCTTCTGGATAAGGGGTTCATCAGACCGAGTGTGTCGCCTTGGGGCGCACCCGTACTCTTCGAGCGGAAGAAGGACGGGAGTTTACGTCTATGTATCGACTATCGGGAGATAAACAAGGTCACAGTGAAAAACAAGTATCCCTTGCCTCGGATTGATGACCTGTTCGATCAACTACAAGAAGCAACGGTGTTCTCAAAAATTGATCTGCAGTCCGGCTATCACCAGCTTAGAGTTTGGGGTGAGGATATTCCTAAAACAGCTTTTCGGACTCGATACGGCCACTACGAGTTTACAGTTATGGCGTTTGGACTTACGAATGCTCCAACAGTATTCATGGATATGATGAACAGGATATTCAGACCCTTCTTGGACCAATTTGTAGTGGTCTTTATTGATGACATCCTGATTTACTCACGTTCGGACGACGAGCATGAGGAGCATTTGCGGGTAATTCTTCAGACTCTCACGGACCATAAATTGTTTGCTAAACATAAAAAGTGTGAGTTCTGGCTTCGTAAGGTGGACTTTTTGGGACACATAGTGTAGAATACCGGGATATCCGATAGCGCACCGACCTCGCAAGATGGCGTGGTGCGGAGAAATTGCCTCGAGCGTGTTCCATATGTGTTTACAGGTGAGTTCGGGTTGACTCGGATCAATACGGAAACCCCAGCTTGAATCGGAGTTTTCCGGGCATTGTGCGCCGATGGAGGTCTGATTTTGTGGAAGCCACGACTCCACTGTGGTATGCAAAAAATTGGGAACTAGGAACGGGTGTACTTTCATATTTCAGCGAAGTTCGGGATGTTCCGGACTGACGCGGAGGACCCGAAGACGAAAAGTGAGTTGGAACTGGCAATTTTGGAGCCGGTTTTTGGATTGAGCACACCGACTCCACAGTTGAGCTTTTTGAGTTGGGAAAGCTGTGGACATGTGTATTTTCAGATTATAGCGGAGTTCGGGAGATTCCGGACTGGTGCGGAGGCCCCGAGGGTAAAAAGTGACTTGAAGTTGGCTAAAAAGGGATTAATTAATTAATTTAATTAATTTGGATAATTTTTGTATGTTATGGAATTAGAGATGGAAAGAAAGAAAAAGAAGTTAGTGAATAGAGGAGATTGGAATTAGTGGATATGGTTATAAGGGAGTTAGATATTTTTGATGTTGGGAATATTTAATAGTTTTCCATCCACCTTAATTAGTAGCCATCCACTAATTAAAGTAGCCACGTCACCTCTTCTCCTCCAACCTGCAACAGAATAAATTGGAAGAAACAGAGTAAGAAAGAAAAAGGGGAAGAAGGAGAAGATGATGTGAGAAAAGAAGAGAAAAGAGGGGAAAAAAGAGAGGAAATGACTAAGGCAAGTGGTGGTGACCCCCGGGTGAAGCCGAGCGGAGAGCGCGACGAGCGGAGCGCGCCGAGCCTCGATCAAGGTTGGTAGCAGTTTTTTGTAGAGGCCTTGGGTTCGAATTTTTTCGGTTGATGATTTTGTTATCTTAGCTTGGTTTGAGGTTGGAGTGGGTTTTGGACTGGTTGTCCTTGTGTGGGAGGCTACGGTTGGGTTTGGTGCTGCCGCCTCAAGGGAGCCGCGCGCGCTGCAGGCGGGCGCCGCGTTGCCGGCGGGCGCCGCGCTGCCGGCAGGTGCGCTGTCGGCAGGCGAGCTGCGGGCGCACGTAGGAGGCGCGCGCAGCGGGCCTGGGTGCCGCGCGGGCGCCGCGCGGGCGCCGCCCGGGCGCTGCGCAGGCGCGCGCGGGCACGCAAACGCGCCGCGTGGCCGCGCATCGAGCGCGCAGGGGCGCGCGACCTGCGCGCTGGGGTGCCACGCGGGGGCGCGGTATGCGTGCAGGAGCGCCGCACTGGCGTTGTACTTGGCCGCAAGGCCGCGCGCAGGGCGCAGCTGCCGCATACAGCGCGCTGTTGGCGCGGCTACTGCGTGCGGTCGGCGAGCAAGCTCGGATTTGGTGTCGGCGAACTGTTTGCGCGCACGCCGAGGCTGTGGTTGCCGGGGTGTCGCAGGGCCGTTTGTGTGCCGGGATTGACGGAGTTTTGTGGGTTTTTCTCTTTTTCTCTCAGGTTGGTGTCGTCTGCGACGGGGTTCATTCCAGGGAACTGCGCGGAGCCGCGGGGTGCGAGGGAGTTACCGCGAAATCTGCAGGCATGTTCAGGATGCTGTAGAATTGTGTTTTGTGGTGTTGATGGGGACTTGTAGTGGGCTGTGAGTATAAGATTTATGTTGTGGATTATGTTGTGCTGGAGCTTAGTGTGAGTTGTTGGTGTAGACTGTTGAGCTCAGAGAAGAGAATCCTTTTATAGTGTGTAAGTAAGCATTATTAATTAGTGTGCAGATATTATGTGGACTTAAGTGTGTGTGTGTGTGTGTGTGCAATTGGAGCTTTTTAAGTGTGCTGTGGTTTTTTGTAAAGTAATGGAGGAGGTATGTATGAAGTGTGTGTGTACTGTGGGATTGTGAGTACCTTGTTTAATTTGTGCTGAAGCTTGGCTGTGTATGTGTTGTGAGTAGGTGGATGGGAATAATTGTGTTTGTGTGAGCACATACTCATTAGTGTGGGCAAATGCTTAATGTGGTGCTTGGGTGGTGGATTTGTAGTGTACTTGAGTTTTGTGAACACTGTGAGTAGACAATTGAGTGAGCCGGTTGTGCGCAAGAAACTGTAGAGGACTCGAGTGATTCATTTGAGCTTCCGGGGGATTTTTCTGTGGTTCGCGACAGTGCGCGCGCGCGGTGCGATATTCGGAATTTTTGTCAGTTGAGGATTCGGCGCTTCCCCGACTTCAGCGTTGCCTGCGGAAAGCGTTCCAGGTGGGTTGGAATTTCTTCCAAAATGTATGGAATGCCCTTTAATTCTACTGAATGCAACTTGAACATGTCTAGTGTAATATTTTCACTGTTGGTAAATCTGATAGTTGCCTAGAAAATTACAGAAAATTCTTTGGAACCCCAGATTATTTTTAGTATACTCCTGGTACAGTATGACACTAGATTGCATGATTAGAGAGCATTACTTTTGCACCGGGATCGTTTTTAAAAATCATGAAACCCGTTTTAAGGAAAAATCAGATTTTTAAATGTGGTTTTTAAACTGCGAGATTGCCAGTGAGATGACAGGGTCCCAGGGTGCATGTAACCTCGCGCCTGGGGGTCGAGGATATTTTTATTTCACTTTTGGATGTTTTTACTAGTGTCTCGGGGGTTGGTGAGGGCATATCAGTTCGAGTCGTGGAAGGTTTCCCGACTGAGTTGTGCTTTTGAGCATTGAGTTTCCGATCTGTCTGATCGTGGATTATAGCCTACATGTGCCGCTTATTGACATAGATGAGTCAGTAGAGTGCCTTTACTTGGGCTAGGTTCCTTTATGTATTAGACATCCCACACTTTGCATCTTTCCTGGACATAGTGTTGCCTCGCCCGGGTAGTGGGCCGAGGGGTCAGGTTTCTGTGGGGCATTGTTGCACTCGTGCTTGGGGGCTGAGTGGAGTCCGGCAGCTGAGTTTAGACTGTGCTAGTGTCGTTGGGAACCGTTGGGTTTGACGGTGGTCCCGGGTCATTGTGTGTTGTCCGACCAGTTTTATTAGCCCTGAGTTGTGAGTCGATCCCGGTTGTGGAGTATCTCCAGCCAGTGTGTTTTGTTCCACGAGTTGGTAGAGTTTGCTAGTATCTCGTGATTCGAGAAAGCTGATCAGCTGAGTCGTCGAGAGTGCTCCGATCGTTGTGCGAGATGTTTGAGGATCCTGAGTCTTTCCGTTCTGAGAGTGAGCGTGGATTTTGGACTATAGCCTGCAGTGCCATATTGAGCTCGACAGAGTGCGCGGATACTTTTTCCTCGGTGGGGTTGCGCCCCTCGAGTGCCACGTCCGGAGTGGAGCTGTTACTTTTGTATCGCGACTTGTCGACGCAGTCCCTCTGGCTGGGCCAGTTTTGGCAGTTACGGACGCGGTCCCTCTGGTTGGGCCAGTTTTGGCAGTCACGGACGCCCTACGTCAGTCCGGTCCTACGTGGATGTAACGGCAGTAGGTAGGCGCAGGTTTGACTGGACCCGAGGAGGCAGTCAGTTCGATTGGGTCGATTGGGCACCTCGTGTGTGAGTGGTGTATACATATTATGTTCTTAGATGAGTTCTTTCCTTTTGAGCATGATGGTTGACATATATTAGATGTAGTTTTCATTCAGCTTACATTTTATCTATCTATCTGCATACCTATCTGTTTGCCTCCAGTAGACTTAGTGGGCATGCCGTGGACATTGGTGACGGTACCCACTGGGATCTACCTTTTGCAGTAGATCTCACACCCGCTGCGGTGACAGGTTACTGAGGTTGCTGTTCCGGCTTAGCACGCGCGGAGATAGCTGATCGAGGTGAGGACGTGGCCGAGTAGTTCCTTACCAGCATTGAGAGTCAGAGGTAGATGTACCCGGTATATTTTATGTTTCCACTTTTGTACTGGACAGTCTGAGAGATCTGTGAGATTGTATTCACTTTTTACAAGTTGAGAGACTTGTATTGAGGATTTGTTTTTATTCAGATGTTCAGTGTTTTATATTCTGTAGCTTTTAGTTCTTTTTCAGCTCTGATACATGTTTAGCTATAGATCTTATGCAGGGTAGACGCTACGTCTGTGCAGCAGTTTCCGCACAGACGGCAGATCTATTGGCGAGCCCGGGTCGCAGTTCGACCCCGGGGCGTGACGGATTAGGGTGGTATCAGAGACTAGGAATATAGGTCATTGAGGACGTAGAGACCCTAGGCTATTGGTTGGACAGTAGGATGACTGTCGTGAGAGACGTGACTTTAGCGAGAGTCCTGATTGAGTTTGTACCTCCCCCCAGAGGATTGGGGCGAGTGATCTTACATGTTATTTCTCTAAAGATGATTATGTTGTCTGCAGACAACATAATACTTTAGTATGGGTAACATGTTCTAGACTTTCGCTTGATTGGGTCGAGAGAGTTCTTGGTCCTAATGTTTGTTCTGTTGTTGTGGTTTTGATGCCTCCGAGACGCCGTGCGGCGGTGAAGACATGTTTGACCTTGGATGAGGAGCCCGAACAGCGTAAGGCTGAATGGACAGAGCAGAGTAAGGTCTGAGAGTTATGGGCCCAGGTAGCCCAGATGTCTGAGGCGATGCGGCGCCAGGAAGAGAACATGGAGTGCGTGAGGCGCATGCTTGAGCAGAGAGCATCTCCCGGGGTATCGCCAGTAGTACCTCCGGCCGTGACATTGTCAACTTCGACCCCGATCGCACCGGGAGTGGTGCAGCAGCAGCGAGAGTTTGCTGACCTGTGGTTGTACTTCATCCAGTTCCATCCCCTGCCGATTTCGGGACCGAGTTTGGAGCCTTGGGAGGCTGAGAACTGGATTGCTGCTATGGAAAAAGTTATTTAAAGATTTGTTCATCCAGGAGAAGCATCTGGTGCACTTGGTTGTGCACTTCTGGATAGGGACGCCGAGAGTTGGTGGCATCGGGTTCGTCCTAATGGACCACCGGGAGCGTAGTGGAGGACTGGGAGCAAGTTTCTATGATTGATGAGCAGTGTGCCCTATGTTGCCCAGGATGAGGCCCAGAAGGTTGATCATATGTGAGAAGGGACTGCATCGAGATATTTATCATCTTGTGCATTTTCGGCGAGCACCGATTCTAGATGCAGTGTGTTACGGAATTTGAGTTGGCGTAGTTTCGTGAAAGTTTCAAGTCTTGAAGATTGAAGGTAAAGAAAGTTGGATCATTCAACTCAATCTCAAGAAAGAAGAATTCAAAAGGATCAGGTATGTTTAACTAAATATTTTTGTGTGATCCGAATACTTCTTGTAGTGTAGAAACACTTGGAAGAATTTTTAACTGCATAAAAATCAAAAACTGGTGTTCGGACATGTTCAGGATCCGGATCAGAGCCAGCGATCCGGATCCCGAAGGTTGTTGTTTCATACATTACTTCAATCCGGATCGCAGCATCTCACGATCCGGATCCCGAACGTTGAGTTCTCTGAAATGTATGAACGATCCGGATCAGGCATTCCGATCCGGATCCCGAACGTTTGTTTTCTGGAAACCGTCTTTATTGCTACTGCAATCCGGATCGCCCAAATCCGATCCGGATCGCCGTCCGTCAAATTTCCAGAAATGTTAGGTTTTTGATTCTTATCTCCTTCCTAGGGTTTCTAACCTATAAATAGACCCTATGACTCTTTGTCTAGGGTTAATCCAAATAGAGCCGTCATATTCATATATCATTTCATACGGCCCTAGATCCACATATAGAGAAGAAAGGAAATCATTAGAGAATACTCTTTGTTTCTTCATCTATATTGATTAGTTTGATTCTAGGTATTCATACTCACATCTTGAGTTGAATCAAACTAATGAATACTTAGATGGTATTTCCGATCTATCTTTGATCTAAGTATTCGGCGGATCATCACCACCAAAAACAACGATTTACCCCAAAAATCGGCGCGTGGATTCGCGTGTCCTTGTGGATTCAAGGTTCAACCGCTCTCGTGGATTCGAAGCGAGGCACATTCGTGGATTCGAAGGGTGCTATTGGGTGAAGACCGTGGACTCGGTCGGACGTCGTGGATTCGACGTTGGACGCCGTGGATTCGGCGTTGGGCGCAGATCGTGGATTCGAGAAGCGTCGCGGAGCGAGCGGAGAAGATCCTCTAGGAGCGTATGGAAAAGGTTGAGTCGTAAGTGTGTACGGTAAATCACCTTGTACGTGTTTTAATTCTAGTGGATTTCTGCCGTATTATCGGTCCCGTGGTTTTTTACTCCGGTGATGGAGTTTTCCACGTAAAAATCTTGCGAGTTATTTTTTATTTCCGCATTGGGTTTTTATCGCAATAATTTTTGAGTGTTTATACGTTTACACCTATTCACCCCCCTCTAGGTATTTTTTCCCCTATTTAGATCCTTATTACATATAACCCAACACAGTGATTGTGCATGCTCGATGGATTGACTGAGGATCACTAATCACGTCCAAGAGGGACGAAGAACGAGGGACCAGCTCCAGTGAGTGACGTCCAGCATCGTCGGGTTTTGGGATAGTTGAGTGGATCGAGGTTGCCATGATTCCAGCCTCAGGGTCATGAGTCTCAGAGGAGACAGAGACCAAGATGTACTCGACAGTCGAGGCACCAGCAGTAGTGTCAGGATATTTTTAGGCAGAGTGTCCTAGAATAGTACTCATGGTTTTGCCGCTTGTGATGGCACCCCCACTACCCCTTGGGGATGAAGAGGTTCATCCGATGTACCGACAGGCAGATGGAGCCGTGATGCCGAGGCAGTTAGAGCGATGGCCACCGGCATCTATTTGTTGAGTTTGGGCAGCCGGCTGGAGAGCGCCAGGATAGTGGATCGCGTCTCACTAGGTGTGGGTTTTCTTGTAGTCATCAGAGTTAGAGCTTGGTTGATGCCGACACCGCTCGTGTGTATTTCAGAAAAGCATGGGTAGCTTCGCGTGGGCCAAAGATGGGACTGTTGGCTTGTGCACATGAGGATCAGGTTCCATATCACGTATAGCACATGGATGAGTGTTGCCAGTCCTACCCAGTGTAGGTAGGACATTGGATTTGATACATTGGGTTCTTGGTCCTACATCAGCTTCGGGATGTTGATATAAGGTTGGATAGGGATTGGTCACCCCAATGTTATGCTACCATGGATTGTCGAGAGAGGACAATGACCCTCCGTAGACCTAGTCAGGAGGAGTGTGTTATTGAGGAAGCTAGAGCACGACGGAGGTTGAGTCGTGGTCGTATCGCTTTGTTAGCGATTGAGGAGGAGGTGCCTACGGCGGCACCGGGACTAAAGAATATCTTTACCGCCCGTGTGATCTCGGGTGTGAGTCTACTTGAGCTGATGTTGAAGGCGCCGTTTAGTGAGATTGAGATCACGATAGTGATTGACGTGGTTTTGGAAACCGCGCCGACTTCAGTAGCACCCCTTGGAGTGTCATCTGTGTGAGGCAGAAAGAGAGCTGATAGCGCAGTTACGGGATCTGATGGATCGAGAGGTCTGCGTAACCCAGTGCCACGTTGTGGGTACACAATAGTGAGGGTTCCTTGATGATTTGAGCACAGATAGGTTTGGAGTGTATTTCGGCAAATGCCCCTTGTGAGTTTGATTGCTTTATGGAACCTTACAGCCAAGGGATGTGCCCTGATGGTGTTCAGGACCCGGTAGGGGCATTTTGAGCTTGCAGCACAATCAAGTGGATTGTTTGATGCCCTGCCGCCTTTAGGATTTGAAGAATCGAGTGTTCCAGCTGTGTTTGGATGGGTGGGTAGCCGTAACCGTCATGGATATTTGGATTTATTTTTGAGGCGACATAGAGCCTGAGGAGCACTTGGAGAGAGAGTGCTGCAACTTCCGAGAGAGAAGAAGTTGGATGTCAAGTTTAGAGAGCCTGCTTTTTGACTTTCAAAGGTTCTGTGGTTTAGGCCATGTGATTTCAGCGGCCAGAGTAACAGTCGACCCAGCGAAGAGTGATGCCGTTTGGGTATTTGCCTTAGCCTATGTGGTGATAGAGAGAGTACGGAGTTATCCCTAGACCCTCGAACCGGAAGTATTTGGTTACTCAGGGGGATTTTGGTTGAGGCAACGCCGGTGGACAGAGAGAGTTATTGGTGCTATATGATTGTTTAAGTATATCATTATCCCGGCGAGGACTTTATGGTCGGTACGCCTTGGCTAGGCGGGCAATGCAACCTTGGAATTAGGTGTTCGAACAGTGATTTCCACTTTTGGAACTTGGAGATTGTGAGATGGAAATTTGGGAAGGTTCCCGAAGATGAACTTCCTCCCCTATTGATAGATATGAGAGTGTATTTGTGGAATTTTGAGCCTTTGGGTTGCAAAGGAGCAACGGAGGAGTTTTGCCTAGTGGAGGCTTGGAGTTTGGATTTGGAGACCATGTTCTGAGGAAACCGCCAGCCGCAGGGTTATTTTTAGATTTGAGATTACGCGGGGAATTTGATCCGCGAGTAATTATCTGGCTGGAAGAACCGTATTTGATCCTTGGCACGTTTTGGATTTCACTTCCTTGGAATTGAACGAGGATTGAGTTATCAGGATCGACCGATGCAATTCTTGCTGGTGAGACAGAAGAATTTTGCAGTCGGGTTATACCTTGGTGAAGGTTCAGAGGAGCCATCATGATTTGCGAGAACGACCACCTGAGAGCTGGAGGATGAGTTGAGTATTCCTGTTCCTGTCGGATTAAGACACCCTCCTGAGTTATGGATTTATTCTGGTTTCGGGGACGAAACCCTTTTTAAGGAGGGGGGAGTGTAGAATACCGGGATTTCGGATAGCGCACCGACCTCGCAAGATGGCGTGGTGCGGAGAAATTGCCTCGAACGTGTTCCATATGTGTTTACAGGTGAGTTCGGGTTGACTCGGATCAATACGGAAGCCCCAGCTTGAATCGGAGTTTTTTGGGCATTGTGCGCCGATGGAGGTCGGATTTTGTGGAAGCCACGACTCCACTGTGATATGCAGAAAATTGGGAACTAGGAACGGGTGTACTTTCAGATTTCAGCAAAGTTCGGGAGGTTCCGGACTGACGCGGAGGACCCGAAGACGAAAAGTGAGTTGGAACTGGCAATTTTGGAGCCGGTTTTTGGATTGAGCACACCGACTCCACAGTTGAGCTTTTTGAGTTGGGAAAGCTGTGGACATGTGTATTTTCAGATTACAGCGGAGTTTGGGAGATTCTGGACTGGTGCGGAGGCCCCGAGGGTAAAAAGTGATTTGGAGTTAGCTAAAAGGGAATTAATTAATTAATTAAATTAATTTGGATAATTTTTGTGTGTTATGGAATTAGAGATGGAAAGAAAGAAAAAGAAGTTAGTGAATAGAGGAGATTGGAATTAGTGGATATGGTTATAAGGGAGTTAGATAATTTTGATGTTGGGAATATTTAATAGTTTTCCATCCACCCTTAATTAGTAGCCATCCACTAATTAAAGTAGCCACGTCACCTCTTCTCCTCCAACCTGCAACAGAGTAAATTGGAAGAAACAGAGTAAGAAAGAAAAAGGGGAAGAAGGAGAAGATGATGTGGGAAGAGAAGAGAAAAGAGGGGGAAAAAGAGAGGAAATGACTAAGGCAAGTGGTGGTGACCCCTGCGTGAAGCCGAGCGGAGAGCGCGACGAGCGGAGCGCGCCGAGCCTCGATCAAGGTTGGTAGCAGTTTTTTGTAGAGGCCTTGGGTTTGAATTTTTTCGGATGATGATTTTGCTATCTTAGCTTGGTTTGAGGTTGGAGTGGGTTTTGGACTGGTTGTCCTTGTGTGGGAGGCTACGGTTGAGTTTGGTGCTGCCGCATCAAGGGAGCCACGCGTGCTGCAGGCGGGCGCGCAGCGGGCGCCGCGCTGCTAGCAGGAGCTCTTCGGGCGCACGCAGGAGGCGCGCGCAGCGGGACTGGGCGCCACGCGGTGGGCCCATGCGCCGCGCGGGCGCTGCGCAGGAGCGCGCAGGGCGCCGCGCGGGCGCCGCCCGGGCGCCGCGCGGGCGCCGCCCGGGCGCTGCTCGGGCACGCAAACGCGCCGCGCGGCCGCGCAGCGAGCGCGCAGGGGCGCGCGGCCAGCGCGCTGGGGTGCCACGCGGGGGCGCGGTATGCGTGCAGGAGCGCCGCGCTGGCGTTGTACTTGGCCGCAAGGCCGCGCGCAGGGCGCGGCTGCCGCATACAGCGCGCTGTTGGCGCGGCTACTGCGTGCGGTCAGCGAGCGAGCTCGGATTTGGTGTCGGCGAACTATTTGCGCGCACGCCGAGGCTGTGGTTGCCGGGGTGTCGCAGGGCCGTTTGTATGCCGGGATTGACGGAGTTTTGTGGGTTTTTTCTCTTTTTCTCTCAGGTTGGTGTCGTTTGCGACGGGGTTCATGCCAGGGAACTGCGCGGAGCTGCGGGGTGCGAGGGAGTTGTCGCGAAATCTGCAGGCATGTTCAGGATGCTGTAGAATTATGTTTTGTGGTGTTGATGGGGACTTGTAGTGGGCTGTGAGTATAAGATTTGTGTTGTAGATTATGTTGTGCTGGAGCTTAGTGTGAGTTGTTGGTGTGGACTGTTGAGCTCAGAGAAGAGAGAATCCTTTTATAGTGTGTAAGTGAGCATTATTAATTAGTGTGCAGATATTATGTGGACTTGAGTGTGTGTGTGTGTGCAATTGGAGCTTTTTAAGTGTGATGTGGTTTTTTGTAAAGTAATGGAGGAGGTATGTATGAAGTGTGTGTGTACTGTGGGATTGTGAGTACCTTGTTTAATTTGTGCTGAAGCTTGGCTGTGTATGTGCTGTGAGTAGGTGGATGGGAATAATTGTGTTTGTGTGAGCACATACTCATTAGTGTGGGCAAATGCTTAATGTGGTGCTTGGGTGGTGGGTTTGTAGTGTACTTGAGTTTTGTGAACACTGTGAGTAGACAATTGAGTGAGCCGGTTGCGCGCAAGAAACTGGAGAGGACTTGAGTGATTCATTTGAGCTTCCGGGGGATTTTTCTGTGGTTCGCGACAGTGCGCGCGCGCGGTGCGATATTCAGAATTTTCGTTAGTTGAGGATTCGGCGCTTCCCCGACTTCAGCGTTGCCTGCGGAAAGCGTTCCAGGTGGGTTGGAATTTCTTCCAAAATGTATGGAATGCCCTTTAATTCTTCTGAATGTAATTTGAACATGTCTAGTGTAATATTTTCACTGTTGGTAAATCTGATATTTGCCTAGAAAATTACAGAAAATTCTTTGGAACCCCAGATTATTTTTAGTGTACTCCTGGTACATTATGACACTAGATTGCATGATTAGAGAGCATTACTTTTGCACCGGGATCGTTTTTAAAAATCATGAAACCCGTTTTAAGGAAAAATCAGATTTTTAAATGTGGTTTTTAAACTGCGAGATTGCCAGTGAGATGACAGGGTCCCAGGGTGCATGTAACCTCGCGCCTGGGGGCCGAGGAGATTTTTATTTGACTTTTGGATGTTTTTACTAGTGTCTCGGAGGTTGGTGAGGGCATATCAGTTTGAGTCGTGGAAGGTTTCCCGACTGAGTTGTGCTTTTGAGCATTGAGTTTCCGATCTGTCTGATCGTGGATTATAGCCTGCATGTGCCGCTTATTGACATAGATGAGTCAGTAGAGTGCCTTTACTTGGGCTAGGTTCCTTTATGTATTAGACATCCCACACTTTGCATCTTTCCTGGACATAGTGTTGCCTCGCCCGGGTAGTGGGCCGAGGGGTCAGGTTTCTGTGGGGCATTGTTGCACTCGTGCCTGGGGGCTGAGTGGAGTCCGGTAGCTGAGTTTAGACTGTGCTAGTGTCGTTGGGAACCGTTGGGGTTGACGGTGGTCCCGGGTCGTTGTGTGTTGTCCGACCAGTTTTATTAGCCCTGAGTTGTGAGTCGATCCCGGCTGTGGAGTATCTCTAGCCAGTGTGTTTTGTGCCACGAGTTGGTAGAGTTTGCTAGTATCTCGTGATTCGAGAGAGCTGATCAGCTGAGTCGTCAAGAGTGCTCCGACCGTTGTGCGAGATGTTTGATGATCCTGAGTCTTTCCGTTCTGAGAGTGAGCGTGGATTTTGGACTATAGCCTGCAGTGCCACATTGAGCTCGACAGAGTGCGCGGATACCTTTTCCTCGGTGGGGTCGCGCCCCTCGAGTGCCACGTCCGGAGTGGAGCTGTTACTTTTGTATCACGACTTGTCGACGCAGTTCCTCTGGCTGGGCCAGTTTTGGCAGTTACGGACGCGGTCCCTCTGGCTGGGCCAGTTTTGGCAGTCACGGACGCCCTACGTCAGTCCGATCCTACGTGGATGTAACGACAGTAGGTAGGCGTAGGTTTGACTGGACCCGAGGAGGCAGTCAGTTCGATTGGGTCGATTGGGCACCTCGTGTGCTAGTGGTGTATATATATTATGTTCTTAGATGAGTTCTTTCCTTTTGAGCATGATGGTTGACACATATTAGCTGTAGTTTTCATTCAGCTTACCTTTTATCTATCTATCTGCATACCTATCTGTTTGCCTCCAGTAGACTTAGTGGGCATGCCGTGGATATTGGTGACGGTACCCACTGGGATCTACCTTTTGCAGTAGATCTTACACCCGCTGCGGTGACAGATTACTGAGGTTGCTGTTCCGGCTTAGCACGCGCGGAGACAGCTGATCGTGGTGAGGACGTGGCCGAGTAGTTCCTTACCAGTATTGAGAGTCAGAGGTAGATGTACCCGGTATATTTTATTTTTCCACTTTTGTACTGGACAGTCTGAGAGATCTGTGAGATTGTATTCACTTTTTACAAGTTGAGAGACTTGTATTGAGGATTTGTTTTTATTCAGATGTTCAGTGTTTTACGTTCTGTAGCTTTTAGTTCTTTTTCAGCTCTGATACATGTTTAGCTATAGATCTTATGCAGGGTAGACGCTACGTCTGTGCGGCAGTTTTCGCACAGACGGCAGATCTGTTGGCGAGCCCGGGTCGCAGTTCTACCCCGGGGCGTGACACATAGTTTCGTCGACGGGAATTGCGGTGGATCCTAAGAAGGTGGAAGTAACTAACTGGCCCCGACCGACCACAGTGACGAAAATTTGAAGCTTCTTAGGTTTGGCAGGATATTATAAGTTCTTCGTGGAAGGTTTCTCAAAAATTGCCACCCCTCGAAATCGTTTAACCGAGAAAGGGGAGAGATTTGTTTGGACGACTCATTGCAAGGAGAGCTTCGAGGAACTCAAGGAGAGGCTAACACGGGCACCCGTGCTTGCACTATTGAAACCCGGTGAGGATTTTGAGGTTTATTGTGATGCATCACGGAACGGTCTTGGAAGCGTGCTGATGCAACAGGGGAAAGTTATGTTGGCTATTTATTTATGGGTTAAAAATAGGTCCAACTCCTGCCCGTGACAATTGGCCCAGGAGACTAATAAGTTGAGTTGGGTGAGCCCAATAAGTTGAGTGGGGCTGCGGTCCACAATAGACCTAACGGCAAGAGGCCCAACAATAGACCCAACGTCCAGGTGGGTTGAGTCCGGTCGAGACCCGTGGGCGCTGTGTCTGTACGCTTTAAGTGAATTGGTTGCGTATTTCTAACAGCTCGAGCTTTTGGAATTAATGGTTAGCGCCAATGATCCTACAAGTGGTATTAGAGCCAGTGGCACGGGTTCGATTCCCACACAGTGCAGGTGTTGGGGGGGGGGATTGTTGGCTATTTATTTATGGGTTAAAAATAGGTCCAACTCCTGCCCGTGACAATAGGCCCAGGAGACTAATAAGTTGAGTTGGGTGAGCCCAATAAGTTGAGTGGGGCTGCGGTCCACAATAGACCTAACGGCAAGAGGCCCAACAATAGACCCAACGTCCAGGTGGGATGAGTCCGGTCGAGACCCGTGGGCGCTATGTCTGTACGCTTTAAGTGAATTGGTTGCGTATTTCTAACAGCTCGAGCTTTTGGAATTAATGGTTAGCGCCAACGATCCTACAAGTTATAGCCTACGCATCAAGACAACTCAAGGAGTATGAGCGAAACTACCCTACACACGATCTGGAACTCGCAACGGTCGTTTTCGCTTTAAAACTTTGGAGGCATTACCTTTACGGAGCTCATTGCAACGTGTTTTCTGATCACCAGAGCCTTAAATATTTATTCACGCAGAAGGAATTGAACTTACGGCAGAGACGTTGGTTGGAGTTGTTGAAGGACTACGATTTGTCCATTCAATATCATCTCAGAAAGGCAAATGTAGTGGCCGATGCCTTGAGCAGGAAGGGTCAGTCAGAGAAGTAATCGGTGAGCGCGATTACTCAGCAGGATAGATTAATCGCAGACTTCTCACGAATGAGATTGGAGGTTGTACTAGAGGGCACTATTACTCGACTTTTGTCCCTTGTAGTCAAGCCTACCTTGTTTGAGAAAATCCTAGAAGGTCAAATGACAGACTCTCAATTGCAACTTGTACGGGACAAGTTTACTTCGGATCAAGGGGGCGACTTTTCGATTGGTACGGACGACGCAATATGGTTTCGAGGACGTATTTGTGTGCCCGACCTGCCGGATTTGAAGGATGAGATATTGTCAGAGGCACACCGTGCTCCCTATACGGCGCACCCTGGTGGCACGAAGATGTACAAGGATCTTAAGTAGACTTTTTGGTGGCCTAAACTGAACGGGGGACGTAACACGGTTCGTAGCACATTGTTTGGTTTGTCAACAGGTAAAAGCCGAACATCAGCGCCCGGTGGGAAAACTGCAACCTCTACCAGTGCCAGAGTGGAAATGGGAGCGGATCACTATGGATTTCGTCACTAGTTTTCCACGATCACAGCAAGGTCACGACGCGGTCTGGGCCATAGTGGATCGATTGACGAAGTCGGCTCACTTCCTATCTATTCATACGACGTGGACCCGAGACCGTTTGGCGCATGTCTACATCAACGAGGTTGTGAGATTGCATGGGGTGCCGGCATCGATTACCTCGGATAGAGACACTCAGTTTGTGTCGAACTTTTCGCAGAGTTTGCAGCGGGCTTTGGGGACCAAATTGCATTTCAGCACAGCTTTCCACCCCCAGAGTGATGGACAGTCGGAACGGGTGATCCAGATCGTTGAAGATATGCTCCGAGCTTGCGTGCTCAATTTGGGTGAAGGATGGTCACGCTATCTACCTCTCGTGGAGTTTGCCTACAACAACAGTTACCAGGCTAGTATTCAGATGGCGTCGTACGAAGCCTTGTATGGGCGTCGATGTCGATCTCCTATTTGTTGGGATGACTTAGGGGAGCGGAAGTTCTTGGGTCCGGACTCAGTGGAGGAGACCGAGGCAAAGGTTCGCCTTATCAGGCAGCGGTTGTTGACCGCCCAGTGTCGGCAGAAAAGCTATGCATACCGGAGACAACGTGACTTGGAGTTTCAGGTAGGGGAGCACGTGTTGCTCCGGGTTTCGCCATCCAAGGGGATTAAACGGTTCGGTTTGAGAGGCAAGTTGAGCCCGCGGTTCGTTGGACCTTTTGAAATCTTGGAGCGTGTTGGCCCGGTAGCTTATCGTTTAGCCTTGCCGCCAAATCTCGATCGGGTGCACAACGTGTTTCATGTTTCGATGCTCCAGAAATACCTCCCTGATCCGTCGCATGTTCTCGATGTTTCTGCTATTGAGCTTCGAGAGGACTTGAGCTTTGATGAAACACCGGTACGAATCTTGGCGCGCGAAGACAAAAAGTTGTGCAACCGGATTATTCCCTATGTGAAGGTGCTGTGGAGTAATCACAAAGAGCGCGAAGCGACTTGGGAATTGGAATCAAAGATGAGAGAGTGTTTTCCAGACTTGTTTAGCGTGGGTTGAGGTTAAGTTTCGAGGACGAAACTTCTTTTAAGGGGTGTGTGGTGTAGTGTCATGACTTTTTAGGTGTATTTAAACTCTGTTTATATATGGTTAGCCCTAGTATTGTTTTTATCGAATCGTCGGGGCTTGTGAATCTGTACTCGCGAGTATTTTTCTGGTTTAGAGCACGGAAAATGGTGAACGGCAAAATGATCGGATCTGAAATACGATTTACGGATCTCCCGGAAAGGGGTTTTGAAGGTCTCGATCTTCGTAGTGTGCATCGGAATCCATGCTAAGTGATCGGCGCGCTTTTCGAGGAGATTGGAATCTCTCGCTCTATTTTAAACGACTAAGGGGTTTTATTTTTTAGTACGTATAAGAGAAAATAGTATTTTATATTATACATTTTATTTTATTTATCTCTTTCAAGAAACAAAAATCCTAGTCGGAGAGAAAAAGAGAGAGAGAGAGAGAGAGAGAGAGAGAGAGAGAGAGAGAGAGAGTTTCCCTTCTTCTTCGTTGATCAAGCGTGTCGGAGGCGGGGAGCAGGATCGGATTCTCATCGCCTGCGAGGAACGAGTTATTCTTCTTCTTCCTCTTCTTCTTTGCGAGATCAAGGTTAGCGGCTTGATGTTTTCGTTTCCGTGATTTGTTTTCCATTTCGTGCGTCGGGGGTTTTCGCCGTTTTGCTTTGCTTGTGCCGTTCGTAGCGCCGCCGTTTTGCCCTTGCGCGCCGCCGCCGGGATGCCCTAGACCACCGCTGCCACGATGCCCCAGGGCACCGCCGCCGCGATGCCCTGGAGCACCGCCGCCGCCATTAGGCCGCCGGCCGCACTGCGTGCCCGCGCAGGGGTGGTGCCCGCGCGGGGGAGGGCGCGAGGCTACACCGCATGCAGCCTGCCCGCGCGGGGCTGGTGCCCGAGCGGGGCTGCACCACATGCGGCGCACCGCGCGGGGCTCGTGCCCGCGCGGGACCCCGCCGCATGCTGCGCGCCGCGCGGGGCTCGTGCTCGCGCAGGGTTACTACCCGCGCAGGGCCGCACCGCATGCGGCGCGCCGCGCAGGGCAGCACCGCATGCGGCACGCCGCACGAGGCTTGTGCCTGCGCGGGGCCGCACCGCATGCGGCGAGCCGCGCGGGGGCTGCACCGCAGGCAGCGAGCCGCGTGAGGGCTGCACCGCATGCAGCGCGCCCGCGCGGGGCTGGTGCCCGCGCGGGGCTACACCGCATGCGGCGCCCGCGCGGGGCCGCACTGTCCGCCGCCGCCGCAGCCGCCGCCGCCGCTCGGTTTCCGTCTTTACCTTTGCGTGTTCGGGACCTCAGTTTTTCACAGGCAAGTCTAGTCTTACCTGTTGCTTCTTGTGGGGACATTTTAGGTCCGGGAGTCGTTCGAGGGCGCGGGTTGGTTTCAGGTGTTCCGGTCGACGCGATTTGAGGTGGGTACCCCTTTCTGTCGTCTTTGGAGTTTGGGTCTGTCTTTATTATGCAAGAGTAAAGTAATTACACATTTGAAATCTAGTCTAACCCTCCTTTCGCATAAGTATCATTATTGCTATTATCTGTTGCGAATGAGCGTCGCGGTGCTCTATTTTACACTTTGACTATGGTTACTATGCTCATGGTTGCTTGCACGCACACCAGCGGTTTGGTCACCGCATCGGTGTAGTTTTTCGGAGAGGTGGTACGTTGACCCGTGAATCCCCACAATGTGACATAGTGGGGCCCCCTTGCGGTTGCTTACGGTGCTGCACAAGTGCCGCGAGGGGTTAAAAGCACCAAGGTGAGAGCGGTGTGTATTTCTGAGGCAGGTGCTCGGTTCTACTTTTACAGGGGGTTACGATTGACTGCATGATGGGGAGTGTGTATGCTCTGGTCTTTCGATTTGCGTTATTCTTAGTTTTTATTGCATCTTACACTTTTTACGTTTTATGTAGTGTCCTGGCGTTCCAATGCCTTTGAATACCTTCTTTTTATGACGGGATTGTTAGGAAAACTTTTCACTGTGTTTTCTGCAATGGACCGGCCTGGACCGTGAGTATTTTTCTGCGATTGAGCTCAGAAAACGGAGAACGGCAAAGTGATCGGATTCGGATTTCGATTTACGGATCTCCCGGAATGGGGGTCAAAGCGTTTGCCTTTGAGTGGTGCATCAGAATCCGTGCTAAGTGGCTGGCACGCTTTTCGAGGCGATTGGACGGGATCTTTCTACGATCAGATTCTTTATCTTATTTATGTTATTTGTTTATTTTATTTATATTGTAATACCTCGACCTTCCCGTTTTCCGTTTTGGTTCTAATTGAATCTTTTCAGTTGTTAGGGGGGTCAAAAGTTTGAGAATTTCTGGGCTGATCGTCAGGGTTTGCGAGGATTTTCAGCTGCTAGAGCTCGCAAAACGGTGAACGGCGGTGCGATCGGATCTGAAATCGGACTTACGGATCTCCCGGAATGGGGGTTTGAAGCTTCTAGTGACCGAAAAGTGCACCGAGATTCATGCATTGTAATTTGCACGATTTTTGAGGAAGTCTGAATCAGATCTTGGCCTATGGTAGGGTGGATATTTTTTTATATATAGCACTCTTTTAGTAGTAACCTTTTCTTTTTCCTTTCGAGAACTTGAACGGAGGGGGGGATTTTCGAAATTCGAAAATCCGAAATAGGGGAGCGAGAGAAAAAGGAGAAGAAAGAAAGGGGGGAATCCATCTCTCGTGGAGCATCACGTTGGTGACGAGAGGGACGATCCACCTTCTCCTTCCTCGTAGGATCACGGTAAGCGATCGGGGGAAACCCCTCTTGTTGTTTTTTCTTTTTGTAATTTCTGAGGGATCGAAGGTTTTGGGTGTTGGTGGTTCTGAGGTCGCGTGGTGTGACTTTTGTTTTAAACAGGAGGCCGCCGCTGCCGTCGGATTAGATGGGAGGCCGCAGCCGCCGTTATCATGTTCGCGGGGTCTTCACCGGAGCCGCGGGAGCGAAAACAAAGATTTAATGTTCATCCCGTACGGCCCCGCACCCGCGTGGTCCACCGCAATGGCGTGCACCCGGCGCACGTTTCAGCAGCCCGAAGGCGCGGACCCGGCGCACGGGCGCGTGCGCCAGCCCGGCCCCGCACCCGCGCGGTCCACCAGACCGGCGTGCACCAGGCGCACGTTTTCGCAGCCCGAAGCCGCGGACCCGGCGCGCGGGTGCGTGAGCCAGCCCGGCCCGCAGGCGAGGTCCACGCCTGGGCGTGCACCCGGTGCTGCCACCGCGACCGAGAATGAGTGAACCCGGCGCGCGCCTCACCATGCGCGGCCCGGCCCAAGCCGCAGCGGTCTACCGCTGCGGCGTGCTCTCGGTCTGCGCCGCCGCCGCCTTTTGTCGTGGACCCGGTCCACGCCTGGACCCGTGCACAGCCCCCAGCCTAAGAGTCCGGAAGCTCTGTTTTTGGCCCGTTTCGCCCCATTTTTTAGTGTTTTTGACCACGACGATGTTTTTTTAACAACAATTCTTACTATATCTTTTTCGGACACAAGGTGGGAGTGTTTTAGTTGGAGCTTCCGCACATCTTCTTCTTCGTGTTTGAGGTGGGTACACCCTTAGAACCTCTTTATGCGCAATTTCGTTATTGTTATGTTTATCATGTTAAGGGGTATGGTGGGTGACGTGGACCTCCGGATTAACGAATGTCGCGATGGGAGACTGGACGGGCAGTTCGCCCTCTCCGAACAACGGTAGGGTTGTTCGGAGCATATTAGCGATAGGGACGGTGATCGGTGCGACCATTCGGAAATCAAAAGGTGGGTTCCTCTTTCGACAGTCCAGGAGTCGGAAATGAGGCTAATCGGTAAGAGTAAAGTATTGACATGTTAAAATATTGTTAACCCCTGTATAAGCTTATCTTTTATCATCTTTATATTTATGGCGACTGTGGGTCGCGGTGCTCGGTGATACATCGTGTTCTGGGTACTTTTTTGATGTTTTAGATTCTGGAATTATGGGATAGGTGTAAGAATAAAGTATTTGCATGATTTACATTGGTTAACCCCATTAAAGTTATTATCTACTATTGTCGATATTATGGCGACCCAGTGTCGCGGTGCCCTATGTTATGTATGTGTACTTGGTTATGAGGCTCGAGGTTGCTACACGCACACCAACGGTTTGGCCACCGCGAGGGTGTGCTTTTCCGGAAAAGTGGTATGTTGACCCGTGTACCCCACAAGGTGACGTAGTGGGGGCCCCCGTAGGTGGGGGGTTAGAGGCACCAAGGTGAGAGCGGTGTGGTTTGCCGAGGCAGGTGCTCGGTGTGGTTTGCCGAGGCAGGTGCTCGGTGTGGTTTGCCGAGGCAGGTGCTCGGTGTGGTTCGCCGAGGCAGGTGCTCGGTGTGGTTGCCGGGGCAGGTGCTCGGTTTGGATTATGCAGGGGGGGTTTACCGTCGATTGCATGATGAGGAGGGCGGTTGCTCTGGTTTTCTTACGGTTTGCTTTAGTTATAGCCCTTCATGCATTTCATACTTTACATCATGTGTTGCTGACTTCCCACTCTGTGACAGGTTCAGTCAGGGGTGAGAGCTAGGGCGACGGTGAGGCCGCGATGAGAGGTCTATTGGCCCTTCGAGGTTACAGACTATGTTTATTTTTCCTTATGCTCATTTCATTATCTGTTAGTAGCTATGTGAGTTTGATACACTTGTGGGGTCGATGTGGATGTTGGATGATTTCATACTTCTGTGGATGAATGTTTACTGTTTTATCTGTTGGTTGGTCGTTTTCAAACTATCAAACTACCGAAAAAGCATTGCGAAAATAATTTTGAAAACATGGGTATCGTGTGGGCACCGTTTTTAAAACTCTGTGGATTTATGGATTTCGAAACGGTTTTGGAAAACATTGGTGTCGGGTGGGCACCATTTTTAAAACTCTGTGGATTTATGGATTTCGAAACGGTTTTGAAAAACATAGGTGTCGTGTGGACACCGTTTTTAAAACCCTGGGGATTTATCCTTTCAAAGTTAGTCGGCCTCTTTGTTGCTTATGAAATATTGTTGTATGTACTCGACTCTTGAACTAGTGTGGTTAAAGTGATGATTGTATGGTAATTGTAGTCAGGACGCCGTGCATATACAAAGGAGACTCCGCCCGTTTGCGGAGTGAATTTGTATATGCGGCGGGTCTGGGCACGCACCGGGGGGGGAAAGGTTTCAAAAAAAAAAAAAATACAAAATTAAGATCTCATCGGTGGTTGTTTTCTGCTTGTTTAAACCCCCGGGGCATGACATTTTACCTCTTACTGTTTGTGTCACTGACTTCCCACACTGTGACAGGTTCGGTCAGGGGTGGGATCTGGGACGACGGTGAGGCCGCGACTTGAGGACTTTTGCCTTGTTCTTGGCTGGTGACTTTTCCCTTTTATGTTTTGATTATTTCGGTTAGTTAGCCTATGTGCGTATGTTACCTTTTGTGGATGATGTGGATGTTGGGATTGTTTTATGTTCATGTGGATGAGCGGTTTTTCTTATTACTTGCTGGTATGGCCAATTTTCAAATCAAAGAAAGAGATTGCGAAAACGTTTTTAAAATTAGGTGTTGTGTGGAAGAGAGAGAAAGGAAAAAAGAACCACATCAAGCTCGGCCATCCGCAAATCCGCACACCGCAACGGCTAGCTCTCCGCTGCGCACAGGGCAACCAACTTGCCCCAGCATGCGCACCGCCGCTCGCCTGCGCAATGCCCGCGCGCCCGCGCAGCGCCTCTGCGCGCCCGCGCAGCTCCCCTTCGCAGCCTAGCCGCTCGCTCAGCAAGGGAAAAAAAGGAAGAAAACCAAAAAGTGGAAAAAGAAACCAACTCGAAACCTCCACGGAATAGCACAGTAACATACCTCTGTTGGCTTTCGCACGCGCAGAGCTCCCATCCGAGCTCTATCTTATGGTGGCCCAAGCCGCAGCCGCGCTTTCAGTCGAATTCCGTTGCTTCGGCGCGAATGGGATGCTCCACGACTCCATTGGTAGGGGGGGGGGGGCTCTTGCTCTATGCAGGTGCAACAATGGTGCTTCCCTTCTTCAGCTGGCTCGGGTGGAAGAAGAACACCAGGAAAGAAAAAAAAAAGAAAGAAGAAAAGAAAGAATAAGTGCATGGGAACTAAGAGGAAAGAGAGAGTGATGGGACTTGTAGAGCAATCCCAACCAAGGATTTTCACCTACCACCACCCACACGTGAGGCCACAAGCCACCTGGGTCAGCTGTCCATGCGGATCACCCAGCAATAATAAAAAAAAAATCAGAAGTAAACCCACCTCAGCCAACTAAGTATTTTCAGGTGTCCTCAAAATTGCAAAAATATTTTTCTGGCGTCCGAAAATTTTCCTAAGGCGCTCGAAAAATTCGGAAACCCTCTGTTTCAGCTAATTTGCAGTCCCAAGTCCGTTTTTTCGCGCCATTTGCGCATCCAACGGCACTCACACTGTCCCAGCATCTCCAGATGCTCACATGGGCACACCCGAACAGATACTTAGCCCCGGTACTCTACAGTAATCCCGTAGTGGGTGTCCGATTGCTAGCCGATGTTCTGCCACATCGGCCTTACCCCCGTCTGGTACGGGGTCCACTGAGGCTGTACTGCCCCCAACAGCTGCGCCGCTTGATAAGTCGCCACCAGCAGTGCAATTCTCTGGGGTTGCACTATCAGCATCACTGGTGCAATTGAGATTGATTGCATCGGTAATTGCTGAGATGCTATGGAGACAAACCCTATACCGTATGGCTAATTTAGGCTTGCCCAACTTGAGCCGCATTTTCTTTCCTGGCCGTTATCGCGGCCAACATTGAATCGAACCGAGCATCTCATGCTCGGCTATTACTTTCGAGGGCTGCTCGGGTCCTCTCATTGTTATCTATCATTCGGGTCATTCGCCTGAATAGTTGAGACAGGGTCGGCTTTAGTAGTGCCGACCTCCCGCTGGTTTCGGGAGTTCATGACATATTCAACAGTAGGAAGGTAAAAGTTACCTGAGGATCCCACCGGGTGTGCTAAAAAGGTTGTTGGGGCCGAAAATGTCGATCGTTGATCAGCCCCGATGTGTGTTCGTTTGACCCTCTAAAATGTGATGCGCCACATGGCAATAGATCAAGCGATCAGACTAAGGATGGATCTGCTCGGCTGGGTTCTCCTCGGTAAATTCTTGCGACCGCCCGGCTTAGATTAGCCGAATCGGGATATGGAGATAGAGGGAGATTGAGTACAACCTAGAGTAACCGACTCAGGTGATAGAGACAATAATTTGACACGGCTAAGGAGCGGATTAAAACTTTGTATTGCTTGGAAAGGGGATACAAGGAGGAGGAAAAGGAAGAAATTATAAGTAAGTTTACTCCTAGGAAATACGGTAAATCTATCTAGGAAAGCAGTAAATGCAGATATGAAAGATATGAAAAATCAGGGGGTGGTCTTGGCTTACGAGGTTGCAGGACCCCTTATTCTTCAATGGTTCGGGTATTTATACACTTCCTGAACCATGCTTGCAGGCGCCAATTTTGAAATATCGGCGTAATTTGGGAGAGAGTTATCATGAAATCCTCAACTACTTCCTTTTAAGCTGAAACTTCCTCAAACAGGATAGTAGTCGCTCTGTCGTCTAGGTTCATCCCCTTATTATCGCGCCGAAGCGTGATTTTCGGTGCTTTCCAATGTCGGACGCCGCTTGCCGCTTCGTAGTCCGTCACGAGATTCGCGCCCCGAATCTCATGCACTTCCTTTCCAGAGCCTTCCATCTCCAGTTTGATCAGCCGAATGCTGACTCCGACTCCGCCTTCTTTGTCGTTTGACTAAACAATCTAGCTTTTGTCTTCAGTCGAAGTCGACACTGGATAAGGCGATGATCTCCTTATTTCGACCGCTTTTCCTATCGGCTGATGCCTTTGGTCGACTGGCGTATGTCGCGTGCTGCACTCTTCCGCGCCTGAGACCGGTCTCAAACCCCCGTAGGCTGGTGTTTTTAGCCGTTGGTAGACGCCACGTGTCACTCCCTCAAGTGGCAAAAAATCTTGTCTCAACACCTGGCTATAGCATTTTGGGCGGTGGCTACATCCAAAAGGTTAAGTAGGTTAAGAGGGTTAAGCTTACTAGGAGTAAAGTATTTCTAGGATGGGTAACCCACTGGGAAGTAGGGCATCATAGTTGGTATTAGAACCAATCATTAGCCAAAAATATGAGACGAGCCTTGACTGAACTAGGGTTATACAGCGGGTAGAGAGCATGGCTCCCCCAGCTTATGACTGTTGTGGGTGGAGTGTGGTTGTCACACCCCGGGATCGAAACTGCGACCCGGGCTCGCCAACAGATCCGCCGCCCATACGGAAAGCCCCGCATAGACGAAGCGTCTAACCTACAAAAGATAATACTACAGCTATATAGATATCAAAGCGCGGAAAGTAAGCTACTGAAATATAAAAATACAATTCCAAATAATACAGGTTTGATCCTCACAATACATAAGTCTCTTAAAATAAAACTCTCAAAAGTAACTACATACAATAATCCAGCAGACTGTACTACAAAGCTCCAAAAAAATGTACAGCTACACACCAAGGACGGGTAGGGAACTAGCTCGCGACTCTCTTACCTCGATCAGCAGGTGCAGCAACTGGAGTAGGAACAGGGGTAGATGCCTCTGGAAAATCTGTCACCGACAGAGGGTGTGAGAACTACATCCTACAGTAGTTCTCAGTGGGTACCGTCCCTAAGGCCAACGGTCTGCCCACTAAGTCTACTAGAGACATAAGATAACAATGCAATAAGGAAAGGTAAATAAGCAGGAAATAAACTCTACTGCTACCATGCCTCTATCTATAATGCTCAATGGGTGATACACATGAAAATGATACATCGACTCTATCTCAGTATGCTTAATCAACCCAATCACACTGACTACCACATAGGGTTCAGTTAAACCTGCACCTCCCTACTACCACACATCCCCACTGGGACGGGAATGACATAGGCGGCCCCACACGGACTCCGTCGACAAGCTGCAAAAGATAAGTAACAGGCCTAGCTCCGGAGCGGCACTCGAGGGGAGCGACCCCACCAAGGAAGTATCCGCGCATCTCTGTCGAGCTCAATACGGCTCATGCAGGCTATAATCCAAATCCACGATCAATCAAATCGGAAACAATAACTCAACACTAACCACATCAGCCGGAAACACTCAACGGCTCGGGAACACGTCCCCAAATGGCTCCCAGAACAGACTACTCGACTGACCACACTAAATCCACTGGCCGGAGGTACTCAACCGCCAACCACGAAGGAAGGTCTGAAAGCTTCGGGAGACTAGCGCCTACAACCCTATCAAACAAGAACAGGTTCTAGGCACAGCCGCCCCATAGCTCTCGACCCAAAATATGAAAAAAACCCTTAGAACCCAGATCGCTCGAACCCTCTCGGGTGAGGAAGTTTGCAAGAAAAGATGACAGTTATTATCGAAGACCATTTTGATTTAAGAAACCCAATTTAATGAATTTTAGTTCTTTAAGAAATGTAAGTTAAAACAAATTTTATTTTTCAAACCCCGAAGGACTAATGCCTTCACCCAATTAAACAAGAACAGGCTTCGGCGACCCTTCGGAATTCGAAAGGAAAACATTGGTTTACTGAAATTATGTGTGTCCAAAAACAGTCTGGGTTTAAGGTCTGCTATCACCAGCTCAACACTACTACGAACACAGTGCCAATGCCACTGGTCGGAGGATACCCGATAACTCGGGACCACCGTCGACCCGAATGGCTCCTGACACTAGCCCTGATCTAGCCTCAGCTACCAGACTCCACTCGGCCCCCAGGCACGAGTGCCAATGCATCCCACAATATCCCGACCACTAGGCCCACTTTCCAGGCGAGGAGAAACTCTAAGTCCAGGGAAAAAGAATACAGAGTGTGGGAAGTCTAAAATATGAAGAAAACTAGCCCAAGTGAGGGTTTTCTACTAGTCTGTTTAAATACATGCAAACATACGACGGGGTGCTAATCAAGGTTTCAATATTTCGTTATCACAAGAAATAATCAATTTATTAATTTTATCATGCTTGCATCTCGGTCCACAAAAAGGAGTGCTTTACTTAACTTGCATGCATACTACAACATAGAATTAGTACGTCGCTCGCCAATTTTGGAGGAAATTCAACCCACCTGGAACGTGCTGATCCGTAGTCTGATTAAACTAAAACTGAACGTATGCGTTCCTAGGTTCCCACGGTTCCAACGAACCAAAAATTATCCAAAAACTCCTCCCGGTCGTTGAAATATAAGCCGTACATCGCGGTAAGTCCCAAATCACCAAAACGACAACATCGCGATAAATCTGTCCACAAAACAGTAAAATACCTCCTGCGAGATGCCCTCCAAAATTTTTAAGAAAAATATGGCTGCTATCCTCGCGAAGTGTAGATGCGAAACGAGTCCTTAAACTCCCAATTCCGACAACCGTAGGCCGAGAAAATGCAAGATTACTTCTCCGCTTTCCAGAAGATGCAATAGCAAAAAGGGGTCTTAAGATGCTACAAGAAACCACATAAAATCTCAAAATGGAGAAGAGCGAAGAATACCAAAGTCGAAGGCCTACCTCTTGTGGAGATCCACTTGAAATTTCAGCTTAAAATTCCAAAGGGTAAGCCCATGGGAGTCCGCGGAAGAAACGTCGACGAAGAAAACCACAATTGGAGGAACGTCAAAGCTCACGGAGTCGAGGAAGAAGCTAATGAAACGATCTCCAAAAATCCTCAAAAACCCCTAGAAGTGAAGAAGACTTGTAGAACTTCTTCTCTGTTGAAGGAGGCCCAAAGAAAATTTTCCAAAAGTCCCAAAATGGCAGCACAAAGGGCCTATTTAAAGAGCAAAAACCAAGAAAACTCCATTTCGAGTTAAGGGGGAAACCGGGCACTCGGATCCGCACAGGACCGCGCCCGCGACACGTGGTGTGAGGACTCGAATTCCCGCGAGAGGATTACTGTTGGATCAGTAGCTTCTAGAAGCCTTTGTTGGGTGTTGGAGGTGTTTGGGTGCGTATCGGACTCAAGATAGGGGCTCAGTGCGTTGAATGGATCATGAGTGTATTTGGATGCACCCGTCGAATTTTAGAAGTGGTTTGGCGCGAAACGGACATTGGATTTGGATTCAGCACGGAAAAACGATGGGAATTGACTACTTGGTTGTATTTTTCTTACTCCGAACGCCCGAAAACGGACACCCGGAAGTTTTCTATATTTTCGGGTGCTCGGGAGGAGCCGTTGACCGCCGGGCCGCCATGTGGCGGAGCCGGATTGGCCGGCGCAGCGCGCGCAGTCCACGGAGGCGCGCGGGCGGGTGCATGGACAGGGGCGGGGACACGTGGCAGCCCCGGGTTGGTCGGTGCAGCGCGCGCGGTCCACGCGAGAGCGCGCAGGCAGGTCGGGCAGGCCGCGGGCAGGCGCGGTGAAGCAGTGGCTGGTGTGCCACGTGGCAGATTCCCATTGGCAGGCTGAGGACAGATGGCAGCTTAGGATTGGATGGTGCAGGAGGCACGGTCCACGGAGAGGCGCGGGGTGGCGCATGGACCGGGCGGGACACGTGGCGGCCTCTGGTTGGCGGGCTCTCGAAGGCGGTCGATGGGGTGCACGGGGGGCGCCGCGGGATGTGTGCGAGGCAGGGTGGCAGGCGGCGCGGCAGGGCGCGGTCGGGGGTGCTAGTGCGGGCCACGTGGCTCCCGGGGATTCGCGGGCGCCACCCACCCGCGTTGACCCGGCTGGGCCACGTGGCGGCGCCCGGGCGGCCATGCACCGCTGTCCGCTGTTCGGGGCGACGTGGCGGTGCGGGAGCGATCCGGGCACTCGTCGCAGCGGAGGCTGCGGGCGCGGATTTGGCGCCCGAATGTTTCGGGCGCCCGAATCCGGGAACCCATTGGTCATTTTTGCAATTGTTCGGCTGGGCCTATAAATAGGCCCGTTTGAACAGCGTTTCAGACTTTTCTGGCCGGATTTTCGCAGTGAGTTCTTCAACAAAGTTTCTCATCCTTGTGTGCTGCTTCTACTGGAGATTTCCTAGGATTTTAGGAGGCACCTTCTTCGAGATCTACAGTGATTCGACGCATCGCGACGCTTCTTCCCCAGCGACCCTTCCCGTCGTGTTTCGGTGCGCGGACTCCCCCGGCTACCCCAAAGGAATTTTTGGGCGATTTTTGCGCCGGTATTTCCAAAACAAGTAGGGCTTCATTTCTTGTATTAAGGCTTCCCTCCATTGCGAGCTTTTCATGGGTTTTACGGATCATCTTGTCACCCTCTTTTTCTGTGGCGGAGTTTTGGACAGCATTGGGGTTTTTATGGGATTTCTCGGCCCACGGGTGTCGGAACGAGTAGTGCAAATACTCGTTTTGCATATACTCGACACGGGGAACATAGCAGTGATTTTTTTGGGACTTTTGAAGGACATTTCGAAGGTGAGATTTTTGCTTCTTCGGGACTATTTGCCGCAGAATTTTGTTCTTGAGGAGTTGCGGCTTACAGCGGAGTTTTAATTGTATCTTGGTCTACAGCCGTCGGAATTGGATGTGCAAGTACTCATTTCGACCTGCTCGTCGCGAGGACCGTAGCAGTTATTTTTCTAGATTTTTCCGAGGTCATCTCGCAGGTAAAATTTAGCCATTTTCGGGACTAGTTGTATGGATAGCGGCAGATTGTGCATCTTTGGGATTGATTGTACGCCGTTTGGTTTATATTTGCAGTTTTTGCGGTGTGCCGTGTTGACCTGGAGAGAGGTCGTGTTTGGAGCCGTGCTTCACGTGTTTCACGATCGAGGTGGGAGGTTGCTATATCCCTCTATTTTTGACATTCTCACTAGGAATATTAGAGAGATCCTTTTATTGGACTTATTGATTGATCAATACTCGTGGTTGGGATTATGCATGCTTGTGTGGAATTATGGTTTGCTTTGTTAGCGTTTAACCTTGCATGTGGAAATTGAATATTAAATATGGGACAAGTGTTTTTCCTTGATAGTGGATACCACTTGGGGATATTATTTTTGGACATGCATAGGTGGATGGTTTATGTGAGGGTGAGTAGCGGTTTATGTGAGGTTCATCATGATTGTTGCTACTTTTTACTTTCCTTTCCAAATGAGAACACTTGCATGCTTGTATGGACATCTAGATAGGCCATCTTTTATCGCTACACTATCATGTTGGAATCTGACTTAGGAGAAACCATGTTTATTCTTTCTCCTTTCTTTCTAGACTCTATAGGCATGTTGCTCGGGTTCGAGCAGGGGTCTGGGATAGTGTAGCCGGGGCCTGGATTATGGGCTATTGCGGCAACCGCGGATATTGGGCGGTTGACCGGATGTCAGTTGAGGGACATGACTATGGATTATGGGCTATTGCGGCGACCACGGATATTGGGCGGTTGACCGGATGTCGGTCGTGCGACATGATTGTGGATGGCAGGGTATTGCGGCAACCGCGGATATTGGGCGGTTGACCGGATGTTGGTTATGGTGCCAGATTGTGGATGATAGGGGATTACGACGACCGCGGATATTGGGCGGTTGGCCGGGTGTTGGTTGTTGTACCAGGTTATGGATTGTGGATTATGGGGTATTGCGGTGACCGCGGATATTGGGCGATTGACCGGATATGTACTATTGCATCAGATTGGGTATCAAATTTCTCTAGTGGACGGAGTTTCCCACTTATTGAGTACTATTGCATCTCATTGAGGACCGGCGTTTTCTTTAGTGGATGGGTTTTCCCACTTTGATCAGAGTCGTGATCTAGTACTGCTGTTTTATGATCCTTATGATACTTGTTACTGAGATACTTTACTCGTGTGGGTCGCTCCCCTCGAGTGCCACTCCGGAGTGTGCGACAGGCAGGCTTTGTGTCCTTGAGACTCCTTCTTTAAATCAGTGTTATGCGTTGGCCAGCATACCCGATACGGCTGGCACAGCAGGCAGTACCAGTTCTTACTGGTCCATTGATTGGGTTTATTCAGGCAGGCACTTTTACTGATGCATACATTTAGCTATTTTTCTGGCATTGCATTTAGAGGCATAGTAGTGGTAGCATCTTTTCCTCAGCAGTTTTGTTTATAGCTTACCACCTTTCTTTTCCTTTTGCCTCTGGTAGACCTAGTGGGTGCGTCGGAGTTTGAGGCTTTACCCACTTGGGGAGGCTGCTGGTTTACTAATAGTTCTCACCCCCTTTCTTCTTTTCCTTTTTTTCTTCTCCTTTGTTTTGCAGTGTCTTCTGCGGGTGCTACTGGGCTTTCAGCGGCGGGTCGAGGAGAGAGGACGGCTGAGTAGATAGATCTCCTGGCAGGATGAGAGAGTTAGATGTACTGTTGGTGTACCTATTTTCCTCAGACTGTTGTACTTTTACTTTTGGGTCTGGCTTTTGCCAGCAGGTTGTATTTATTTTGGTGAGCTGGGAGAGAAATATGTATCATTTTTACATATGTACAGTATTTTATTTCCAGCTTCAGTCTGAGATGTATTAGTTTTTAGTTCAGCTCGTTTTTATTGCTCTTTTATTGTATCTCTTATATCTGAGCAGGTTGTTGCCGCTTTGTGTACGCGGAAAATTTTGTGTGCACGGTGGATCTGTAGACGGGCCCGGGTTCTAGTTTCCACCCGTGGCGTGACAGATTAGGTGGTATCAGAGCTTAGGGATAGGTCAGTTGGGACTTAGGAAACCCTAGGCTTTTGGCAGACTCTAGGATGATAGGGCGTGAGAGATGTGATATTTTGCGAAAGTCGGTGATTTATTTATTCGACTCTTCCGGTGAGTGAAGAGGTGTTGGGTTATATGTAATAAGGATCTAAATAGGGGAAAAAACACCTAGAGGGGGGTGAATAGGTGTAAACGTATAAACACTCAAAAATCGTTGCGATAAAAACCCAATGCGGAAATAAAAGATAACTCGCAAGATTTTTATGTGGAAAACTCCATCACCGGAGTAAAAAACCACGGGACCGATAACACAGCGAAATCCACTAGAATTAAAACACGTACAAGGTGATTTACCGTACACACTTACGACTCAACCTTTTCCATACGCTCCTAGAGGATCTTCTCCGCTCGCTCCACGACGCTTCTCGAATCCACGATCTGCGCCCAACGCCGAATCCACGGCGTCCAACGTCGAATCCACGACGTCCGACCGAGTCCACGGTCTTCACCCAATAGCACCCTTCGAATCCACGAACGTGCCTCGCTCCGAATCCACGAGAGCGGTTGAACCTTGAATCCACAAGGACACGCGAATCCACGCGCCGATTTTTTGGGTAAATCGTTGTTTTTGGTGGTGATGATCCGCCGAATACTTAGATCAAAGATAGATCGGAAATACCATCTAAGTATTCATTAGTTTGATTCAACTCAAGATGTGAGTATAAAAACCTAGAATCAAACTAATCAATATAGATGAAGAAACATAGAGTATTCTCTAATGATTTCCTTTCTTCTCTATATGTGGATCTAGAGCCGTATAAAAATAAGATATGAATATGACGGCTATTTTCCTTAACCCTAGAAAAGGAGTCATAGGGTCTATTTATAGGTTAGAAACCCTAGGAAGAAGATAAGAATCAAAAACCTACCATTTCTGGAAATTTTACGGACGGCGATCCGGATCGGATTAGCTATGATCCGGATCGTCGTAACGAGTCAGGTAGTTCCAGAAAAACGAAGGTTCGGGATCCGGATCGAAGTGCTTGTTCCGGATCGTTCATACAGTTCACCAAACATCAACGTTCGGGATCCGGATTGCGAAGCCTGATCCGGATCGTTCAAGGAAAATGGTAAACTTAGTGTTCGGGATCCGGATCAAGAGAGGCTACGATCCGGATTGAACTGGTGTATGAACGAACCACCTTCGGGATCCGGATTGAACAACCTGATCCGGATCCTGAACATGTCCCAAGTCCAGTTTTTTATTTTTATGCAATGAAAGATTCTTCCAAGTGTTTCTACACTACAAGAAGTATTCGGATCACACAAAATCTTTAGTTAAACATACCTGATCCTTTTGAATTCTTCTTTCTTGAGATTGAGTTAAATGATCCAACTTTCTTCACCTTCAATCTTCAAGACTTGAAACTTTCACGAAACTACGCCAACTCAAATTCCGTAACAATCTCCCCCTTTGGCGGTTTCGTGACAAAACACAGATCCACTAAAGAAAATTCAAAAAGATATTTTTGTTGCTATCACCATACAACAAAAATTTAAAATGGAGATCCAAAATAAAATACATGAGTTAGACTCATAAAACAGACTCTAGACTTAGACATCTGTACTCTCTGCAAAAGAAATCATTCTTGACAAAAGAAATCGTTAGATACCTCAAGAATTTTATATCATTCAAAAACCATATACAGAGATGAAGTTTATACTCATTTATACTTACCATGACATTTATACATTCAGATATGTAAACTGATCATAGTTAAAACACCAACATATCTTCTATGCAATCAAAAACCAAATGTCATGTTAGTGAACATCAACTTGTTAGTTATATTACATGCCCAAATAGTTAGTTGAATAGTTAGTCGAGGCATGCATTCAAACAAATGAAAACCAAAAGTTGAAGTTCTACTTACCTTTCAAGTTGAGGTTATACTTACCTCGATGTTCACACATTCACATCATCATTGTTCAAGTTCGATATTCACATCATCATTGTTCAAGTTCTCTCTAAACTCTCTCCCCCTTTTTGTCACAAACAAAGCCAAAATCACAAAAATTTAAGGAGAGTCAAGAAGTTTCAAAAATTTGTTCCTAAAAGTAAGAACTAGAACTAAGAGTGAGTCCTAAAAACTGAACAAGGTTAAAGCCTGCACAAAAATTGTTAGAGCAAAAATTAATTATCGGAGTCTGAATCCTCAGACGCACTATATCCCATCTTAGCGAACATGTTCTTGATCAATTTCTTCATCGAATTTACTTTCTTGGTCAATGTAATTTGGGATGCGGTTATGATCTCGAGTTCTTCAGACATTCGGCTCTGTTCTTTGGTTATTTGCTCTTGCTCAAGAGATAGGCGCTGTTGTTGCTTGAAGATCGAAGTTACTGATGCGTCTTCATCCGCGCCAGGTGCTTGTTGAGACGGTGAGGCCGAGGTGCCGACACAAGGTTTCTTACCAGTGGACGGTGTCGGAGTAACATGTGGTAATTTGTGAAGTGACTTCACAACGGTGGACTCATCGATCATACCCAAACATTGATGATAAGTCGGTGAAGTAATATCAACCTGAAATTTCTTCAAGATCCTCATTATAATCAGTGGAAATGGAATTCTTTCTGTGGGATGAGGGTGCTCAACATATCTTGTCATTCTATTCCAAATAATGTATGGAATGTTGATATTCAATCCCATTGCCTCAGACGGATGTCCTAAGAGATACAAAAATAGCATTCGATCCCATCTCAAGACTTTCGTCTGCAAATTTGGAAGGATATTGTAACAGGTGATGAAGTTTAGGAATCGGTACTCAAGACGAAGTTCTTTGGATCTGATCGATTTCTCCGTTGATTGCGTTCCTTCCAAACAAATTCCCTTTATAACCATTTGCCACAAAGTGTTCGTCAAAACCTTTCCCTTCAAGTAATTAACTCCTGTCTTGCTGGCAGGCATTCCCAAAACCTCGCCAATCAATTGTGGAGTAATTTTGAATCTTGTGCCTTGGATATTCGTGTAAAATTCCATTGGACCATTTTCAATTTCTCGAAGGTGCCGTGCATTTGTATAGAAGGCCCTTACATGATGCAGACAGTATCCAAGCACTTCTAGAAATCGACAAACTTGAATAAGATTTGCTTGTTCAATCAGAACGCCAAACTCAGGGGAGTGATCTCGTAGAGCCTCAATATTAACATGCCTCTCACCAATGCATTCACGATTCTCAAATGCCCTTAGGCGATCCGCATTAACGAACACTTGTTCCTCACGAGGTGGAGAATCCGGAATAATCGGTTCGTTAGACATGAAACCTCGTGCTCGTCCAAACCGTCGAGCAAGTCGTTTCCTTTTCACCGAGATGGTTGGTGCAGTCATAGGTGCTTTACCTTTGTCCATGGGTGCTTTTTCTTTCGATGCATCGGGCATTGATTCATCATCATCTGTTAATTCAGTCCAATCTATCTCTTGACAATCTACTTCTACTTCTGTGTCGCTGATCATATGAAACTCACCTTTTTGTTGTGTTTTCTTAGCTCTCTTTAATTTGTTTGTGGCCCGAGTGTGCACCATAGTGACCAATAAAAGAATGATCCATGAGAATCCCATTGATCCAAGTGCCTTAAGAAGATTGAAATCCTGTGAGCAACAACTCAAGAACACGAAAAAATTGTTAATTTTCAAAGATTTGAAAAATTGTACCCAACCAATCATAATCATGTAGAGAGACTAAGAATCAAATTAGTTTTGCAAAAGGACTTTTAAAAATAGATCAATTGCATGATTTTCGAAAATCCTTATTATATGCCCTAAAACCGAAATTTTAGAAATCGAAGCCTAAAAATCCGTTAATCAGGAGAATACCTAGCATATAATCAAAACTAATCTACCCAGAGTTCTTATTTCAAAAGAAATTTGATCAAAAACCATCCACAAACAAAATTGATCCAAGAAATTCATCACGTTTGAGGAGGAATAGAGAAAAACGGTGAAAAACCGAGATTTTGATCAATAAAACTTACTTGGAGTTGAAGAACTTGAGTTTGAAAGCTTCCAAGAAGGATGAAATCTAGAGAGAGAGGCTCTGGAAACTTTGGAACAAAAGATTGGAGTAAAAGAAATCAAAACCCTTTTGTTCTTTATAAAACCCTAGCCGCGATCCGGATCAGACCATGCTTGCGATCCGGATCGACAGGTCCAATCCGGATCGTCAGCACGCAGAAGAATACCTGCGTTCGGGATCCGGATCATCTTGCCCGATCCGGATCGGCTCCAACTTTTTTTTTAGAAAATTTCAGAGAAATTCAAGAAAAACTAGAAAAAGATTGTAAGCACAAATGTGTATCAACTTTAAACAAAAATCATCGTTTCATACAACAAGAATTAGATTTTGCCAAATCTATCAATAATATCCAAAAATGAAACGAGAATTTACAAAAATTAAATCCCTTAAAGTTGAACACCTTCAATTACATCTAACTTGATCTTATGAGTAATGCCTTTATCAAATCATCAATTCAGTAAAGAAAATGAAATACAAAGATCAATAGATGTTTGAAATCCCAAATATAGTAGATAATGTATCTAGACAATCTGTTGAAGAGAGTGGCTCTTTGAGCATCTTTCTTTAAAAACCTACCTTATACCAACCTTGAAATTTGACGGAGTCAAGTATTTCAACATGCATTTTACTTAATCAAAATTTGAACAACCATGCTTGGTATACATGTGGTAGCTGCACACAATACTCGGACGACCGAGGTGGTAGCTCTTTCCTCCATGTGGTGGTAGTTTTCACACTCCTCATTGGGATGTAACTCTTTCCACATTTTTTGAGCATTTTACTTTTCTTTGACTCCCCCTCAATTGGCTATCAATTATTTAAGATATAAAGTATTCAACCAAAAATTGATCTCGATTTCATACTCGACTAAGCAGTCAAATAAGATAATGACTATACCAAGAGATCATTGAGAGAGAGAAATTGACTTTGATCACTCAGAAGATGATTTAATTAACATAAATGATCATTGCAACAGTGAAATATTATGATGGCAAAAGCATAATAAATTTCTAAATGTGCGAAAAGATGCAATTAAAGTCAATTATGATCTATGCTCAATTAATGTCCTATGTACAAACATAGATAATGAACAAAACAAAACAAAGACAAAACCTATCCTAAGCAAGGATTTCAAAAAGAAGTTTATTTCAAGGAAAGCATTCCAATTGCTTTTCGCAAATGAATAAAACGTTTTTGATCCAAAGGTTTTGTTAGAATGTCAGCTAATTGATCCTCAGTTGAAATATATGAAAGTTGAAGAGTATTTGATTCAACTAGCTCTCTAAGAAAATGATATCTAAGTTCAATATGTTTTGTTCTAGAGTGCAACACAGGGTTTTTAGAAATGTTAATTGCACTTGTGTTGTCACAAAGAATTGTTACCGAAGATGCTGAAATCCGGAAGTCGCTCAACACACTTTTCATCCAAATGAGTTGGGTTGAACAACTACCCGCTGAAATGTATTCCGCTTCGGCAGTCGAGAGTGCTATGCAATTCTGCTTTTTACTGTGCCATGCAACAAGGCAATGGCCAAGATAGAAGCATGCACCACTCGTGCTTTTCCGATCATCCACTGATCCTGCCCAATCGGCATCTGAGTATCCAACAATATCCAAACTTGTTCCCATAGGATACCAAATTCCGAAATTAATTGATCCTTTGATATACCGGATGATCCTTTTCACCGCTTTCAGGTGAACCTCCTTTGGTGCAGATTGATATCTCGCGCAGATCCCAACACCAAAAGATATATCCGGGCGACTAGCCGTGAGGTAAAGTAGACTTCCAATCATACTTCGATATAGTTTCTCGTCTACATTCTCACTTTGTGATTCACTTCCAAGTCCCTTGTGGCTAGTTCCCATTGGAGTCGGAAAATCCTTCGAATTTTCAAGATCAAACTTTTTAACCAACTCCATTGCATACTTGGATTGACTCAAGTGAATACCTTCATCATTTTGTTTAATTTGCAATCCAAGGAAATAAGTCAATTCGCCCATCATGGACATCTCAAATTCGCTTTCCATGGTCTCCGCGAATTTAGAAGCATCATTATCTCTTGCTGCGCCAAATACAATGTCATCGACATAGATTTGTGCTACAATGAAATTGCTTTGATAATGCTTCACAAAGAGAGTCCTATCAGCTCCCCCTCGAGTGCAGCCCTTCTCCAAAAGGTGCTTTGTCAACCTTTCGTACCATGCTCGCGGTGCTTGTTTCAGATCGTAAAGAGCCTTTTTCAAACGAAAAACATGGTTAGGTTGTTTATGGTCTACAAAACCTTTCGGTTGAGCCACATAAACTTCCTCATTTAAAAACCCATTTAGAAATGCGCTCTTAACGTCCATTTGAAATAATTTGATTTTAAAATGACAAGCAATAGCAAATAGTATACGAATGGACTCGAGTCTATCTACAGGGGCGAATGTTTCATCAAAGTCTATACCTTCTACTTGAGAGTAGCCTTGAGCAACTAATCGTGCCTTGTTCCTGATGATAGTACCATCCTCATTTTTCTTGTTCTTGAAGATCCATTTGGTACCTATCACATTATGTTGCTTTGGAGGCTTCGTTAATTCCCAGACTTTGTTTCGCTCAAATTGATGGAGCTCTTCCTGCATTGCTTTAATCCAGTAGTCATCCTGAAGAGCTTCATCTATGTTCTTTGGTTCGATTAAAGATACGTAGCAAGCGAATCCACAAACCAACTGCCTCCGAGTTCTAACTCCTTCTTGTGGATCTCCAATAATATTCGATTCCGGATGATCCTTGGAGATTCGTAGCGTTTGTTGAAACGGAGTACTCGGAGATATATGAGATGATTCCTGCACATTAGATAAACTTGAAGAACCATTAGATGCATCATTAATATTGGAAGTATTATTATGAGAAGATGCAACGGCAGGAGAATCATCATCTAGAGAGATATCGAGGGTAGATTTTTCAGATGCAAAGTGAAAAGCTTCATCTACTTTAACATTTATAGATTCTACAATCGTCTTAGATTCCAAGTTAAATACTCGATATGCTCTACTATTAGTAGAATACCCCAAGAAAATCCCTTCGTCACTTCGTGAGTCAAACTTTCCAAGATTTTCACGGTCACGTAAAATGTAACACCGACTCCCGAAGATGCGAAAATATTTGATGTTGGGTTTTCTACCACACCATAGTTCATATGGTGTATTTAACGTTCCCGGGCGCAAATAAACTCGATTAATTACATAGATTACAGTGTTCACAGCTTCAGCCCAAAAATGTAGCGGTAAATTCCGGCTGTGAAGCATAACACGTGCCATCTCTTGAACAACCCTGTTCTTGCGCTCGACAACACCATTCTGTTGAGGTGTATAGGGTGTAGAGAATTCATGCTTAATACCGTTTGAAGTACAAAAGTCAATGAATTTAGAATTAATGAATTCTCCACCTCTATCACTTCTAACACGAATGATCTTTTCATTCTTTTCAATCATAATACGAAGGCAAATCTCGTGAAAAGAATCAAAAGTATCAGCTTTCTCTTTTAAAAATGCTACCCAAGAATACCGAGAGAAATCATCAATCATCAAGAAAATATACCATTTACCTCCCAAAGATGGTTGACGAGTTGGCCCCATTAAATCCATGTGTAAAAGTTCCAAAGGCCGTTTTGTACCAACGTGGTTCAAGTTCTTGTGTGCAGTTCTGGACTGTTTTCCCTTTTGGCAACCACCACACACAATGTTTTGTTTAAATAAAAGTTTTGGAACCCCCTTGACCACGTCCTTGTTTGAAATTTTAACAAGTTCCTTAAAATTTATGTGACCTAGCCTTTCATGCCAAAGTGTTTCATTATTCAAAGAAACTAGGTTACATTTTTCTGAAATTTTATTAGGAACAACATAGCAATTGTTTTCAGATCTAACCCCTTTTAAAAAGAAGACATGGTCCTTATCAGTTACAACGCATTCAACAGATGAAAAGTTATCTGAAAAACCATTGTCGCAAAGTTGACTTATGCTTATGAGGTTAGTCTTAAGGCCATCAACAAATAAGACGTTTTTCAAAATCGGGCCATCTGGAATAGCTACCGTCCCTTTTCCAACAATTTTGGAAGATCGACCGTCTCCGAAAACAACAAGTCCACCGGAGATTTTCTCAAGATTTTGAAAACAATTTTTGTCACCGGTCATGTGACGGGAACAACCGCTATCCAGATACCAAGACGAACTATCATATGCATGCAAGGAAACATTGGTAACAAGACAAGGAAAAATTTCACCTTTGCGCACCCAAACCTTTTTGGAATGCGTCGGTAATGGTCGTGAAGTTATATGCCTAGGTGAAAGCATCTTGTTAAAACGATTGCTGCTCCTTGATGTGGTCGTCTTGCGTGGTAAACTACCAGGGTTCTTTTCTTTCAATTGATTTGGAATTGATTTCCGAGGAATCACCTTTGTGGTAGTCATTGCAAGAGATGTTTGAGGTGAGCATTTGACTCCCGTCTTGCAATATCTTCTTATGTGCCCTGAAACACCACAACGAAAACATACCTTAGATCTTGACGATCCCAAAGAGGATGAAGTAAGTTTGTTGTCGTTGTTTGTCTTGAATTCCGGTGTCGGAGGAGGAGATACCGACTGAGGCACAAAAACTGTCCCACTCGAACTTGGGCTGTTTCCAGTTTTAGTGTACCCGAGGCCGAACCGATTTGTTTGACCAAGACCAAGAAGCCTATCCAACTTACTCCTTCCTGAAGAGAATCGCTTCAAGTCATCCTTGAGTTGGAAAATGGTCTTTGTCATTTCCAGGTTATCCTGTCGAGCCTCGTTGTAGAGCTTTGAGAGGTGATCCGCTTTATCCACCAGATTTGTATGTTCCTTCTCAAAAAGCTCATTGGACTCTTGAAGGGAAACATTTACTTTTATCAGATTTTCCCTTTCCACTTCAAGAGCGTTTGAGAGAGAAGTTGCTCTTTTTGCTTCTTCTTCGAGATCATGCACTCTCCCTCTCAAACTCTTGTTTTGCTTAGCCACTTTCTTTGAATCCCTCAAAAGTCTGTGGTAGGCTAAAGCAAAATCTTCACCTTCCGAATCATCAGATTCATTGTCCGTTGCATTCTTTTCAACAGTGGAGTTGGACAATGACTCGGATGTACTTGCCATAAAGCACATGAAGGGTGAAGATATGGACGCGTGGAATGCCGTGGTGCTCTTTTTTTCATCACTTGAAGACGACTCATTTGACGTTGAGTTGTCATCCCAAGTGACGACTTGCATCGCCTTCTTCTTTGCCGGATACTTGTTGGGACACTCCGTTGCAATGTGGTCGTAGCCTCGACATTTGAAGCATTGTAGTTGTCCCTCTGAACTTTTCTTATCCTTTGAGAAGTTCTCTTGCTTTCTTGACTTGTAACTTGAAGTACCCTTGCCTTTGTTCGACTTTCCGAAGGATGGAGATTTACTTGAATTACCCCTTCGAAAGTTGCGGCGAAACTTCCTTGTCAAGAGAGCGAGCTGCTTCTCAAATTCCTCCATAGAAAGGTTCTCGTCATCGTCTGAGGAGGATGTATCCGCGTCTTCTTCCTTAGTTGTTTTCGACGCATAACCTGAAGACTTAGAAGTGGATGCCTTTCCAGAAGAATTGTTAGTAGTAAACGTCATTTCATATGTTTGTAATGAACCAACTAATTCTTCTACACGTATTTCGTCCGGGTGTTTAATAGTTTCAATGGCTGTAACCTTTGGGCGAAATCGTTCAGGAAGAGTTCTTAAGATCTTTCTTACAATCTTAAATTCTGGAATCTTCTCTCCCAGGTTAGCACATGAGTTTACGATGTCTTGCAATCGTGTATAGTAGTCCGTGAAAGATTCATTTTCTGCCATCAAGATAGAGTCAAACTTGCTCGTAAGCATTTGCAGTCTCTGAATCTTCACGAGGTTAGTTCCCTCATGTGTAACCTGAAGAACATCCCAGATTTCTTTCGCAGTCTCACATGCTGAGACGCGAGAGAACTCAGTTTGAGATAAGGCATTAAAAATAGCATTAATTCCCTTGCCATTGTAAGAAGATGAATCTAACTCTTCCTTGGTCCATTTTGACCTAGGTTTTAAGGTGCGAACATCACCAATAATTTCAGTTGGATTAGACCATCCTAATTCAATTGATTGCCACACCCGTTCGTCGATGGAAATTAAAAAGGCTTTCATCCGCACTTTCCAGTACGCATAATTTGTTCCATCGAAGAACGGGGGTCGGTTGATGTTTCCACCTTCAACCATTGTTTACAACCCTATTCCCTCTCTGATACCACTTGTTGGGTTATATGTAATAAGGATCTAAATAGGGGAAAAAACACCTAGAGGGGGGTGAATAGGTGTAAACGTATAAACACTCAAAAATCGTTGCGATAAAAACCCAATGCGGAAATAAAAGATAACTCGCAAGATTTTTACGTGGAAAACTCCATCACCGGAGTAAAAAACCACGGGACCGATAACACGGCGAAATCCACTAGAATTAAAACACGTACAAGGTGATTTACCGTACACACTTACGACTCAACCTTTTCCATACGCTCCTAGAGGATCTTCTCCGCTCGCTCCACGACGCTTCTCGAATCCACGATCTGCGCCCAACGCCGAATCCACGTCGTCCAACGTCGAATCCACGACGTCCGACCGAGTCCACGGTCTTCACCCAATAGCACCCTTCGAATCCACGAACGTGCCTCGCTCCGAATCCACGAGAGCGGTTGAACCTTGAATCCACAAGGACACGCGAATCCACGCACCGATTTTTGGGGTAAATCGTTGTTTTTGGTGGTGATGATCCGCCGAATACTTAGATCAAAGATAGATCGGAAATACCATCTAAGTATTCATTAGTTTGATTCAACTCAAGATGTGAGTATGAAAACCTAGAATCAAACTAATCAATATAGATGAAGAAACATAGAGTATTCTCTAATGATTTCCTTTCTTCTCTATATGTGGATCTAGAGCCGTATAAAAATAAGATATGAATATGACGGCTATTTTCCTTAACCCTAGAAAAGGAGTCATAGGGTCTATTTATAGGTTAGAAACCCTAGGAAGAAGATAAGAATCAAAAACCTACCATTTCTGGAAATTTTACGGACGGCGATCCGGATCGGATTAGCTGTGATCCGGATCGTCGTAACGAGTCAGGTAGTTCCAGAAAAACGAAGGTTCGGGATCCGGATCGAAGTGCTTGATCCGGATCGTTCATACAGTTCACCAAACATCAACGTTCGGGATCCGGATTGCGAAGCCTGATCCGGATCGTTCAAGGAAAATGGTAAACTCAGTGTTCGGGATCCGGATCAAGAGAGGCTACGATCCGGATTGAACTGGTGTATGAACGAACCACCTTCGGGATCCGGATTGAACAACCTGATCCGGATCCTGAACATGTCCCAAGTCCAGTTTTTGATTTTTATGCAATGAAAGATTCTTCCAAGTGTTTCTACACTACAAGAAGTATTCGGATCACACAAAATCTTTAGTTAAACATACCTGATCCTTTTGAATTCTTCTTTCTTGAGATTGAGTTAAATGATCCAACTTTCTTCACCTTCAATCTTCAAGACTTGAAACTTTCACGAAACTACGCCAACTCAAATTCCGTAACAAGAGGGATTGACATATCCTATTTCTGTGGGATAGTATGTTGGCTGCAGACAACTTAAAGTTACAGAAATAGGGGGATGTCTTTGACTTTCGCTAGATTGGGTCGTGTGTGGTTGTGTGCTGATTGCGGTTTTGTCGTGGTGAGCGGTGTCTCCCCGACGTTGGGTTCTGACCCGCGTGCACCTTGTTGCAACAGTTGGGTCTGAGCTGTTTGCTTCGGGCCGGATACCCAGATTGGAGTCTGAGCGCTCCGGACCCTGATGGTAGGAATGTTAGAGGCAGATCAGCGGCGGAGTGGGCAGCTGAGCGAGGTGACACAGTTGTCGGAGCAGCGAGTAGCTCCGTCCGTGCCGACGTTTTGTGCTGGGGCACCGAGGCAGGGTGGACAGTTGACAGCGGTTAAGCTGCGGGACACCATCGATCGAGTGAGCCAGCTTTGGCAGAGGAATCACCCCGACTCGTGGGTTTGAGTGTGGTGTCTTTGGAGGCAGGGTTGTGTTCGGTGGTGATGGAGAGTCTATTTGAGTGCCCTCCTTGGGTTAAAGGGTTTACGCAGTTGCTGAACTGCGCGCTCATGTGTAGAGGGACGAGGGGGATAGGATGTGTGTCTGGGAGTGATTTGCGCCAGGATATCTTTTAGCTCATTCGGTCCCTCCATTACAGATTTTGGATGCCTCGATGGAGAAGGCGTTGGGTATGGAGCGTGGTGCTGCAGTCCCTTTGGATGGGGATCTGCCGCCAAAGGCGAGTTCTGGATTGAGGCGCTTGGCACCAGGTGATGGAGGATAGATCAACCGGCAGAGGCATTCCCGATTTCTTTCCCCGGATAGTGGATTTCTGAGACTCCAGAGGGCGGGTGGACCCCGATGGCAGCATCAGCATCGGTATCAGCAGCAGCGGTGGCATGGATGTGTTATCTGTGGAGGGCCACTTTTGTCGCCGGTGTGAGCAGAGGCAGAGGTCGTGCTCCCTTTGTGTAGTTAGTCTCGATATTTGTGGGCAGACTGAGCAACGACCACCTGCTTTGAGCGGTTGAGTCTGTGCCGCCCGGTTGGAGGGCGCCACGGCAATGGATCTGGTTGTCGCAGGTATGAGTTACTTCTGGCTTTAGGGATTCGTTTCTTATTTGGTACAGGGGCATTTCATTCTTTGATTAGCTCTGCATTTACTTCATCGCATGGGTTAGTGGTGGGACGGTTACTACGTGCACGGGAGGTTCAGATTCCCGTTCACACTTAGCACGTGGAAAAGTGTTGTTGGTCTTGAGACAGCTGAGGGACTTTGATGTGGTGATTAGGATGGACTGGCTGGCTCGGTATCTCGCAACAATAGATTGTGCCACGAGGACGGTTACTTTTCGAGAGCCAGGCCAGGAGATGCTCGTGTACCGGGATGCCTGAGTGCTTTCTTTGCCCCCTATGGTTTCGACTTCGCAAGAGAGGCAGATGATCCGCAGAGGATGTGTAGCCATTATGGCTAGTGTAGTTGAGGGGCCTACGGTGGCGCCGGGACTCGGGGATGTCCCCTTTGTTTGCGAGTTCCCGGATGTTTTCCTATCAGAGTTGTCTAGCATGCCACCAGTTGGAGAGTTGAGGGCGCAACTCCAGGATTCAATGGATAGGGAATTTTTGTCAGACCAAGTGTGTCGCCTTTTGGGGCGCCGGTGCTATTCGTGATATGGAAGGATGGTTCACTTCGGCTCTCTATGTGGATTACTGGAAATTGGATGAAGTGACCATCCAGAGCAAGTACCCTTTGCCGAGCATGGAGGATTTGTTTGACCAGTTGCAAGGGTCTTGTGTCTTCTGGAAGATTGATTTGCAATCTGGTAACCACCAACTGAATGTGAAGGCTGTGGACATTCCGATGACGGCTTTCAGGTCACGGTACGGGCATTATGAGTTCACCGTCATGCCTTTTGGATTGACTAATGCCCCTGCTGCCTTTATGGATTTGTTGAACAGGATTTTTCGACCGTACTTGGATCGGTTCGTTGTGGTGTTCATCGAGGATATCCTAGTTTACTCCCAGAGTGATGTAGAGCATGGGGAGCACTTGAGGACTGTGCTACAGCTTCTGCGAGAGAAGAATCTGTATGCCAAGCTTATGAAGGGCGAGTTTTGGCTCCGGGAGGCCACCGTTTTGGGCCACTTAGTTTCAGCTACAGGAGTGGCGGTCGATCCGGCCTAGGTGGATGCTATTCGAGTTTGGCCCCGACCGACGACCGTTTCTGAGGTACGCAACTTAATGGGCTTGGTTGGTTTTACCATCGGTTTGTAGAGGGCTTTGCGAAGCTCTCTACATCCCTCACTCGCTTGACGCGTAAAGGAATTAAGTTTATCTAGAGTGAGGATTGCTAGAGGAGCTTTGAGGAATTGAAAGGCAGATTGATGTCAGCTCCTATCCTTTCCCTCCCTGTCATGGGGAAAGGATATGTGATTTATAGTGATGCATCGCACAGTGGACTTGGTCGCGTGCTAATGTAGGAGAGTAGGGTAATTGCTTATGCAACCCGACAGCTTAAGGATTACGAGAGGAATTACCCTACCCATGATTTAGAGCTTGCCGCGGTGGATTTTTGCATTGAAGTTGTGGCGCCACTACCCTTTTGGGGAGCACTGTGAGATTTATACCGACCACAAGAGCCTAAGATATCTGTTTACACGGAAAGAGCTGAACCTGAGACAGCGCAGATGGTTAGAGTATTGAAGGATTACGATGTGGATATCCTTTACCATCCTGGCAAGGCCAACGTGGTCGCAGATGCTTTGAGCAGGAGAGCGGTGCAGAGCTTGTCTATGCTGATTACAGACCAGGCGCCACTACTTGAGGAGTTGAGGCGGCTCGAGTTAGAGGTTGTGTCCCCAGGGGTCTCTACTAGACTGATGTCTTTAGTCGTGCAGTCCACTCTACTGGACAGGATCAAAGAAAGACAGAGCGAGAACCCCCACCTGACCAGGATTAGAGATTAGCTTTCGAGCGATCAGTCAGGGGACTGTGCAGTGGATGCTTCGAGAGTACTATGGTACAAGGATCGAGCATGTGTGCCAGTGGTGTGAGGACCCGAATCCCCACTTAAGGGTTATTGATGGATTAGTGGCTTCTGGGAGTGCTTGCGCGCGTGTCAGGCCCAAGAAATGGATTGCCGGTGTAAAATGGGAATAAGTTTGCTTAAGCGGAGGCCTTTGGAAAATTTTAGAAGTGGAATTAGGCCAAACGGACATCGGATTTGGATTCAGCGCGAGAAAACGATGAAGATAGACTATTTACTTGTATTTTTCGGAGCCCGAAGGAGGAAACACGGATTTCGAGGAGTTTGGGTACTGTTCCGGCGGCCGGAGAGGCGCCAGCGGCGGCGGCTGACGGCGGAGCACGGCGGCGGGCGGAGGCGCAGCCGCTCGGTCCACCGCGGAGGCGTGCACCCGGGCGCTGGCCACGTGGCGGCTTCCTGTTGGCCGGCGCAGCAGGCGCGGTCCACGGAATTGGCGCGGGTGTACGATGGACCGAGGGTTGGCCACGTGGCGGCTCGTGGTTGGCGGGTCCTTGTGCGCGCGGTCCACGCAGCGGCGAGGGCAGGTGACCGTACCGACCGAGCGGTCGGGGGCAACGTGGGGGCGCCACGTGGCGCCCCGCGATTGGCCGGGCGCAGCCACCCCCACGCCCGCGTGTCGAACACGCGGCGCTCCGCGATTCACGGGCGCGCGTGCGCCGGGCGCGGGGAAAGCCGCTGGGACACGTGGCGGCCTCTGGAGCTTTCGAGCGCGCACAGTGTTGGGCCGGGCCCAACACTGTAGCGGCCCGATAGTTCCGGGCGCCCGGTTTTGGGCCCAAAAGTCCAAAGTTCATATTTTTTCTGGCTGGGCCTATTTAAGCCCCTCTTTCACCCCGAGTTTGGGGTTTTTGCCAAACTCCTCTGCCCTTGGACCCTTCAGGAAAGTTGGAGATCTTCCTGTCGCGCATCTTTTGGTGGAGGCCCGGAATTTTTGGAAGCCGCGGCGTCGGCGACTTCGGCATCATAGCACAGAGCGACAATATTTCTTCAGAGGCCCATTACCGTCGCAGTTCGGTCTGAGAGGTCCACAGAGCTACTCCGACAGTATTTTTGGATAATTTTCATGGCGTCGCATTCATGAGAGGTACGCCTTCGATTTCCGTGCTGATCGTCTTGCTTGATTCTAAGTTTGTGGCATGGTTTTCGAGACATTTCTAAGCCACTATTTTGCTAGTGGAGTTTATGGACAGCAGCCCCTTGCCGGAATTTTATCTTCGCGCTCGAGCATTGGATCAAGACGAGCCTATACACTTTTTGCATCTACTCGTCACGAGGATTATCACCGTATTTTTCTGAGATTTTTCTGAGGCTTGCCCGAAGGTATACTGTTTCCCCTTTTACTGTGCAGAGTATTACAGTTGTGTGATTGTGATGTTTTGCGCACCCTGTGTTGTGGAATTTGTAACTGGGCTTACGGGGCTTGGAATTGGACGTGCGGGTACCCGTTTCAAAGGTCTCGACGCAAGGATCACAACAGTATTTTTATTGGATTTTTTGGAGCATTGTTTACAGGTGAAAAATGCGCATCTTTGGGACTGTTCCAGCAGATTGGTTATATTTGGGTTTTTGGTGGAATAAAGTGTAATCATGGACTTTTTGTTGTACCCAGGGGTATTTGCAGGTGTTTGTGAACCTGTTGGTGTTGAGGATTATTGGAGACGGTTGTTCTTGGGTATTTCAGCTGTGGAACTTTGGACAGTTCAGCTCTTCAGGTGGGTGGTCTTGTCTCCAAGATTGATGGACTGGACATTAAATCTGCTATAGTAGGACTATGCATGATAGTGACTTTCTCGTGTAGCATGCTAGAACGTAGGAATTGCTATTCCTTGCACTATCTGATGATCTTGTGATCTTTTTGCTTTCTACCATCTATTAAATTATAGTTATCTTGGAACTTGACCTAGCACCCCCGTCATATTTTGCATGTGTAACCAGACCAGTAGAAAACCCTCATCTGGGCTAGGTTTATTTATCCTTTAGACATCCACACTGTTCTTCTATTCCTGGACATAGTGTCTTCCTCGCCCAGGTAGTGGGCCGAGTGGTCGGGACTTCCTTTTAGTGTGGGATGTATGTTACACTCGTGCTTGGGAGCAGAGTGGAGTCTGGTAAGATGTAGTTGGTCGTTTATCTGTGGCCGGAGCCGTTTGGGTAAACGGCGGTCCCGAGATGTTTTGTTTTCTTGTTTTGTTTGTCGCCACTGTGTTAGTGGCAGTTGTATACCAGTGTTAGTAGGACCTAGGACCCAGACTATTTTTAGACACACATGATTTCTGTAAACTAATATTTTTCTTCCAAATTTTGAGGGGTTGCTGGAACCTGTTCTTGTTTGATTTGGGTGAAAGCAATAGCCCTTCGGGATTTGGAAAATAAAACTTATTTAAACGATTTTTTCTTAAAAGAACTAAAAATCTATTAAATTGGGTTTCTCAGATTAAAATAGTTTTCAGTAATAACTGTCATCTTTTTTCAACTTCCTCACTCGAGAGAGAGTCTGGGTGATCTGGGTTCTAGGGACCGTTCCTTTTCGGGATGAAAGCTACGGGGGCTGTGCCTGGAACCTGTTCTTGTTTGATAGGGTTGTAGGTGTTGGCCTCCCAGAACTTTCGGACCCTAGTTGGTGTCTTCCGCATGTTGTACCGAGGTGGTCGTGTTCCCGAACTGTAAGGGGGTCGGGAACCTTGATAGGCGGAGCCTGGAGTCTGTTCTTGTTTGATTGGGGTTCTAGGCGCCGACCTATCGGGGTTTTCGAACATTTATGGTGTCGGTCCTTTCTGTGCTATCTATGAGTTTGGTGTTCTTTCTGGGAGCCGTTGGGTTGACAGCGGTCCTAGCTACTCGAGTGTTCCTTGTCGGTGAGTTAGAGAGGTGATTTTGGTACTGTCGATCTTGTTGATCGTGGATTGGACTATAGCCTGCATGAGCCATATTGAGCTCGACAGAGATGCGCGGGTACTTTCCTCGGTGGGGTCGCGCCCCTCGAGTGCCACTCCGGAGTTGGGCCTGTTACTTGCTATCGCGACTTGTCGACGCAGTCCCTCTGGCTGGGCCAGTTTTGGCAGTCACGGACACCCTACGGTAGACCGGTCCTCTTGTGGATGTGCGGCAGTAGGTGGGCACAGGTTTGACTGGACCCTATGCGGCAGTCAGTGTAGATTGGGTAACTATACTTGAGTTCTAGTAGATGCATCATGTTTCCATTTGTTCCATATTTTGAGCATCTAGATAGAGGCATAGTAGCTGTAGAGTTTATTTTCCAGCTTTTCCCTTTCAGCACTGCATTTGTTACTTTATGCCTCTAGTAGACTTAGTGGGCAGACCGTCGGACTTGTTGGCGGCACCCACTGAGGACTACTGTGGGATATAGTTATCACACCCGTCGTGGTGTCTTTTCCCCAGGGACTTCTACTCCTGTTCCTGCTGCTCCAGCTGCTGCTTCTTCTGATCGAGGTAAGGGAGTCGCGAGCTAGATCCCTACCAGTCGTCCAGAGAGTAGATGTACCCTTATTATTTTGAGAGTTTCTTGTTGAGAGACCTTGTAGTGAAGTATAGAGTTGTACTTATCTCTTTTATAGTTGAGAGACTTATGTACTTTTGGTGAGGACTTGGAGTTGTATTTATTTTATTTCAGCTTTTACTCTTCAGCTCTGATATCTGTTTAGTATAGTATCTTTCTTTTGCAGGTTAGTCACTTCGTCTATACGGGGCTTCCCGTATGGGCGGCGGATCTGTTGGCGAGCCTGGGTCACAGTTTCGACGCCGGGGCGTGACAAGTGGATGCTGAGATCAGAGTGCAGATTTTGAGAGAAGCCCATTATACACCTTATACCCTTCATCCTGGTAGGACTAAGATGTATAGGGACCTCAAGGCACACTTTTGGTGGAACAGCATGATGAGGGATGTTGGGAGGTGTGTGGCTCAGTGTTTAACTTGCCTGGAGGGGAAGCTATGCAGCGGGTGCCAGCTGGCAAGTTGCAGAGTCTCCCAATCCCTGAGTGGAAATGGGATCTTATTGATGGATTTTGTGGTTTGATTACCGGGGTCTTTGGGAGGAGCGGATTCTTTTCGCCGATGTAGACTACTTGGTCACTCGAGCGGCTAGCCCAGCTGTACTGGATGAGGTGGTGCGGTTACCTGGAGTGCCCGCCTCTATATCGTATCAGATAGAGACCCGAGGTTTGCTTCGCATTTCTGGAAGAGTTTATAGACAGCCTTGGGAGCTTGAGTCGTGGATGATTGGACATCTACACCCCCCGCCCTACTTGTTCGAGGTTCCGGCTTGAGGGAAGACTTTAGTTTCGAGGACGAAATTTTCTTTTAGTGGGGGAGGATGTGAGGACGCGAATTCCCGCAAGAGGATTACTGTTGGATCAGTAGCTTCTGGAGGCCTTTGTTGGGTGTTGGAGGTGTTTGGGTGCGTATCGGACTCAAGATAGTGGCTCAGTGCGTTGAATGGATCACGAGTGTATTTGGATGCACCCGTCGAATTTTAGAAGTGGTTTCGCGCGAAACGGACATCGAATTTGGATTCAGCGTGAAAAAATGATGGAAATTGACTACTTGGTTGTATTTTTCTGAGTCCGGACACCCGAAAACGAACACCTAGAAGTTTTCTGTGTTTTCGGGTGCACGGGAGGAGCTGTGGACCGCCGGGCCGCCACGTGGCGGAGCCGGATTGGCCGGTGCAGCGCGCGCGATCCATGGAGGCGCGCGGCTGGGTGCATGGACAAGGGCGGGGACACGTGGCAGCCCCGGGTTGGTCGGTGCAGCGCGCGCGGTCCACGCGGGAGCGCGCGGGAAGGTCGGGCAGGCCGGGCAGGGTGCGCGGGCAGGCGCGGTGCAGCGGTGGCTGGTGTGCCACGTAGCGGATTCCCATTGGCAGGCTGAGGACAGGTGGCAGCTTAGGATTGGCTGGTGCAGGAGGCACGGTCCACGGAGAGGCGCGGGGTGGCGCATGGACCGAGCGGGACACGTGGCGGCTTCTGGTTGGCAGGCTATCAAAGGCGCGGTCCACGGGGGGCACCTCGAGATGCGTGCGAGGTAGGGTGGCAGGTGACGCGGTAGGGTGCGGTGGGGGCGCTAGTGCGGGCCACGTGGCGCCCGGGGATTCGTGGGCGCCACCCACCCGTGTTGACCCGGCTGGGCCACGTGGCGGCGTCCGGGAGGCCATGCACCGCTGCCGCTGTTCGGGGCGACGTGGAGGTGCGGGAGCGATCCGGGCGCTCGTCGCAGCGGAGGCTGCGGGCGCGGATTTGGCGCCCGAATGTTTCGGGCGCCCGAATCCGGGGACCTATTGGTCATTTTTGGAATTGTTCGGCTGGGCCTATAAATAGGCCCATTTGAACAGCGTTTCAGACTTTTCTGGCCGGATTTTCACAGTGGGTTCCTTAGCAAAGTTGCTCATCCTTGTGTGCTGCTTCCACTGGAGATTTCCTAGGATTTTAAAGTGCACCTTCTTCGAGATCTACAGCGATTCGGCGCATCGCGACGCTTCTTCCCCGGCGACCCTTCCCGTCGCGTTTCGGTGCGCGGACTCCCCCCGGCTACCCCGAAGGATTTTTTCGGCGATTCTTGCGCCGATGTTTCCACTACAGGTAGGGCTTCATTTCTTGTATTTATAGCTTCCCTCCATTCCGAGCTTTTCGTGGGAAATGTATTTACGGCTTCCCTCCATTCTGAGCTTTTCATGGGTTTTACGGATCATCTTGTGACCCCCTTTTTCTGTGGCGGAGTTCTGGACAGCATCGGGGTTCTTATCGGATTTCTCAGCCCACGGGTGTCGGAACGAGTAGTGCAAATTCTTGATTTGCATCTACTCGACACTAGGAACACAGCGGTGATTTTTCTAGGATTTTTGGAGGACATTTCGAAGGTGAGATTTTAGCTTCTTCGGGACTGTTTCCCGCAGAATTTTGTTCTTGAGGAGTTGCGGCTTACCGCGGAGTTTTAATTATATCTTGGTCTACAGGCGGTGGAATTGGACGTGCAAGTACTCGTTTCGATTGGCTCGTCGCGAGGAGCGCAGCGGTTATTTTTCTGGATTTTTTCGAGGTCATCTCGTAGGTAAAATTTAGCCATTTTCGGGACTGGTTGTATGGACAGTAGCAGATTGTGCATCTTTGGGATTGATTATATGCCGTTTGGTTTATATTTGTTGTTTTTGCGGTGTGCCGTGTTGACCTGTAGAGAGGTCGTGTTTGGGGCCGTGCTACACGTGTTTCGCGATTGAGGTGGGTGGTTGCTATATCCCTCTATTTCTGACATACTCACTAGGAATATTAGAGAGATCCTTTTATTAGACTTACTGATTAATCAATACTCGTGGTTGGGATTATGCATGCTTGTGTAGAATTATGGTTTTCTTTGTTAGCTTTTAACCTTGCATGTGAAAATTGAATATTAAATTTGGGACAAGTGTTTTACCTTGATGGTGGATACCACTTGGGGATATTATTTTTGGACATGCATAGGTGGATGGTTTATGTGAGGGCGAGTAGCGGTTTATGTGAGGTTCATCATGATTGTCGCTACTGTTTACTTTCCTTTCCAAATGAGAACACTTGCATGATTATATGGACATCTATATAGGCCATCTTTTATCGCTACACTATCATGTTGGAATCTGAGTTAGGAGAAACCATGTTTGTTCTTTCTCCTTTCTTTCTAGACTCTAGAGGCATGTTGCTCGAGTTCGAGCAGGGGTTTGGGATATTGTAGCCGGGGACTGGATTATGGGCTATTGCGGCAACCACGGATATTGGGCGGTTGACCGGATGTCAGTTGAGGGACATGATTATGGATTATGGGCTATTGCGGCAACCGCGGATATTGGGCGGTTGACCGGATGTCGGTCGTGCGACATGATTGTGGATGGCAGGGTATTGCGGCAACCGCGGATATTGGGCGGTTGACCGGATGTTGGTTATGGCGCCAGATTGTGGATGATAGGGGATTACGGCGACCGCGGATATTGGGCGGTTGGTCGGGTGTTGGTTGTTGTACCAGGTTGTGGATTATGGATTATGGGGTATTGCGGTGACCGCGGATATTGGGCGGTTGACCGAATATGTACTATTGCATCAGATTGGGTATCAGATTTCTCTAGTGGACAGAGTTTCCCACTTATTTAGTTCTATTGCATCTGATTGAGGACCGGGGTTTTCTTTAGTGGATGGGTTTTCCCACTTTGATTAGAGTCGTGATCCAGTCCAGCTGTTTTATGATATTTATGATACTTGTTACTGAGATACTTTACTCGTATGGGTCGCTCCTCTCGAGTGCCACTCCGGAGTGTGCGACAGGCAGGCTTTGAGTCCTTGAGACTCCTTCTTTACATCGGTGTTATGAGTTGACCAGCATACCCGATACGGCAGGCACAACAGGCAGTACCAGTTTTTACTAGTCCATTGATTGGGTTTATTCAGGCAGGCACGTTTATTGATGCATACATTTAGCTATTTTCCTGGCATTGCATTTAGAGGCATAGTAGTGGTAGCTTCTTTTCCTCAGCAGTTCTGTTTATAGCTTACCACTTTTCTTTTCCTTTTGCCTCTGGTAGATCTAGTGGGTGTGTCAGAGTTTGAGGCTTTACCCATTTGGGGAGGCTGCTGGTTTACTAGTAGTTCTCACCCTCTTTTTTCTTTTCCTCTTTTTCTTCTCCTTTGTTTTGCAGTGTTTTCTGCGGGTGCTGCTGGTCTTTCAGCGGCGAGTCGAGGAAAGAGGACGGTTGAGTAGATAGATCTCCTGGCAGGATGAGAGAGTTAGCTGGACTGTTGGTGTACCCATTTTCCTCAGATTGTTGTACTTTTACTTTTGGGTCTTGCTTTTGCCAGCAGGTTGTATTTATTTTGGTGAGCTGGGAGAGACAGATGTATCATTTTTACATATGTACAGTATTTTATTTCCAGCTTCAGTCTGAGATGTATTAGTTTTTAGTTCAGCTCTGTTTTTATTGCTCTTTTATTGTATCTTTTATATCTGAGCTAGTTGTTGGCGCTTCATGTACGCGGAAAATTCTGTGTGCACGGCGGATCTGTAAACGGGCCCGAGTTCTGGTTTCCACCCGGGGCGTGACACATGGCGGCCATCCACCCCGCCTCCGCGCAGTGCCCAAATGTGCGAGATGGCACCACGCATCCCACCCGCGCTCCGTGCGCCCCGCGTCCGCGTGGTGGTTGGCGCCCGCCGACTGCAGCACGCCACGTGGACGGTGCGATCCACGGCGGGGAGCATGCAGCGTGTAGCACGCCGGGTCTACCGGTTCCACTACCCAGCCAATGGGATGCTGCCACGTGGCCCGCCCGTGCCAATCGCGGTGCAACGCACGCAGCTCGGCCAATGGCGCTCCGCCACGTGGCTCCGCCCCGCGCTCGCTGGTCCCGGTGCACGCCTTATGGGTCGTGGACCGGCCTGCTTGCAAAATTGGCCCAGTATGCCCATTTATCCCGGAAATAGCCAATTTTGATCATTTTGGCGCACTGAGTCTGTTTTTGGTGTCCATTTGATGCACAACAGACTTGGTACACCAAAAATAGGTGTTTTCTCGCCGCCGACCACACAATCAAGTCGTACGAAAATTTGGGACACCACAGTGGCTCCCCACAAGGTCAGCTAAGGCTAGCAAGATGAGTCTCACATCGTCTAGTGTTTGTGAGTGTGCTTTAGCTAGACGAGAACATCTGGACTTAAAAGGGAGGGAGAATGTGGCACCCTAGGATTTGAAATAGTCTTATATATAAGATATAATAGGACTAAACTTCTTAATCCGGCTATGGTATTTTGGGTAGTGGTTAGACCCAAGAGGTTAAGAGGATTAAGTGTCTAGGAGTAGAGTCGTTTCTAGGATGGGTGACTCCCGGAGAAGTGGTGCGTCACAACATATGGATAATCATGTTATTGCTATAGTTAGTATTCTATTAGACTTCTAGCATATGATGGATGATTATTGTCCCCAAAAACCAAAACAATTGTATGTTTAACCTACACTAGTGTTGATTGATTTTTCGTAGTGGTTACTATTTATTTATGACTCTAGTTTTTACCTATTGTTCACCCTGATTAGAGGGTTGGGAGCATACAAATTACTGTAGGATGGGTTTACGCTCATGTCGAGTGGTCGGGTGGATTTTTAAAGCACGTGATAAGTTGAGATGTAGCATTGGGTACTGTTAAGGAATTTGTTTTGGCGTATTTCGTGAAAGTGTTAAGTCTTGAAGATTGAAGATAAAGAAGTTTGGATCATATACCTCAATCTCAAAAAAGAAGAATTCAAAAGGATGAGGTACGTTTAGCTAATTAATTTTGATGATCCGAATAATAGTGTAGAAACACTTGGATGAATTTTTAATTGCATGAAAATCAAAAAACTGGACATACTACATGTTCAGGATCCGGATCGGGCACTACAGTCCGGACCCCGAACATAGGGTAGTTCATGCGCAATTCCAGTCCGGACCGTGGTATTTCAGTTCGGACCCCGAACGTTAATTCTGATGGAATTGCTTGGTCAGTCCGGACCGTGGTATTTCAGTCCGGACCCCGAACGTTAATTCTGAAGGAATTGCATGAACAGTCCGGACCGTGGTATTTCAGTCCGGACCCCGAACGTATGTTTTTCTGGAATTAGTCTGTCTCGTTACGACAGTCCGGACCGCCAATTCCAGTCCGGACTGTCGTCCTGTAAAATTCCAGAAAAGGTTAATTTTTGATTCTTATCATCTTCCAACGGTTTCTAACCTATAAATAAACCCTATGATTCTTTTTCTAGGGTAAGCCGCATAAGCCGTAAAAGCCGAATAAATCAAAAGACGTCCATATAAAGAAAAATCCACCTATAGAGAAGAAAGGAAATCAATAGATTTAATTCTATGTTTCTTCATCTATATTGATTAATTTGATTCTAGGGTTTCAAACTCAGATCTTGAATAGAATCAAATTAATGAATACTCAGATGGTATTTCCGATCTATTTCTAATCTAAGTATTCGGCGGATCATCACCACCCAAAAACAACGATTTCTCAAAATCGGCGCGTGGACTCGCGTGGCCTTGTGGATTCAAGGTGCAACCGCTCTCGTGGATTCGAAGCGAGGTACGTTCGTGGCTTCGAGACGTGCTACTGGGTGAAGACCGTGGATTCGGTTGGACGTCGTGGATTCGACGTTGGACGCCGTGGATTCGGCGTTGGACGCTAATCGTGGATTCGAGGAGCGTTGCGGAGCGAGCGGAGAAGATCTACTAGGAGCGTATGGAAAAAGGTCGAGTCGTCTGTGAGTACAGTATATCACCTTTGCACGTGTTATAATTCTAGTGGATTTCGCCGTGTTATCGGTCCCGTGGTTTTTTTACTCCGGTTTTGGAGTTTTCCACGTAAAAATCTTGCGTGTTATATTTTCTTTTCCGCATTGGGTTTTATAGCGCAACGATTTTTGAGTGTTTATTGTTTACACCTATTCACCCCCCTCTAGGTATTTTTTCCCCTATTTAGATCATTATTTACATAACCCGACAAGTGGTATCAGAGCGGGAATAGGGTTGTAAACAATGGCTGAAGGTGGAAACATCAACAGACTCCCGTTTTTCGATGGAACAAATTATGCCTACTGGAAAGTACGGATGAAAGCATTTCTTATTTCCATCGACGAACGGGTGTGGCAATCTATCGAGTTAGGATGGTCAAATCCAACTGAAGTTATTGTTGATGTTCACACCATCAAACCTAGGTCGAAATGGACCAAGGAAGAGATAGACTTATCTTCTTACAATGGCAAAGGAATCAATGCTTTATTTAATGCCTTGTCTCAAACAGAATTCTCTCGCGTCTCGGCATGTGAGACTGCGAAAGAAATCTGGGATGTTATTCAAGTTACACATGAGGGAACTAACCTTGTGAAGATTCAAAAGCTGCAAATGCTTACGAGCAGATTTGACTCTATTTTCATGGCAGAAAATGAATCATTCACAGACTACTATACACGATTGCAAGACATCGTAAACACATGTGCTAACTTGGGAGAGAAGATTCCAGAATTTAAAATTGTAAGAAAGATCTTAAGAACTCTTCCTGAAAGATTTCGTTCCAAGGTTACGGCCATTGAAACTATTAAACACCCGGACGAAATCCGTGTAGAAGAATTAGTTGGTTCATTACAAACATATGAAATGACATTTCCTACTAACTATTCTTCTGGAAAAGCATCTACTTATAAGTCTTCAGGTTTTGCGTTGAAAACTACAAAAGAAGAAGACGCGGATTCATCCTCCTCAGGCGATGACGAGAATCTGTCTATGGAGGACTTTGAGAAGCAGCTTGCTCTCTTGACAAGAAATTTTCGTCGAAACTTTCGAAGGGGTAATTCTAGTAAAACTCCATCCTCCGGAAAATGGAAGAAAGGCAAAGGTTTTTCAAGCCAAAAGTCAAGAAAGCAAGAAAGTTTTTCAAAGGATAAGAAAAGGTCAGAAGGACAAGTCCAATGCTTCAAGTGCCGAGGATACGGCCATATCTCAACGGAGTGTCCAAATAAGAATCCGTCCAAGAAGAAGGTGATGCAAGCCGTCACTTGGGATGACACCTCAATGACAAATGAGTCATCTTCAAGTGATGAAGAGAACAACGCAACGGCATTCCACGCGTCCACATCTTCACCCTTCATATGCTTAATGGTAAGTACATCCGATTCATTGTCCAACTTCTCCCAGGTTGAAAAAACTGCAACGGACGACGAATCGAGTAACTCTGAAGGTGAAGATTTTGCTCTTGCCTACCATAAGCTTTTGAGGGATTCAAAGAAACTGGCAAAGCAAAACAAGAGTTTGAGAGGGAGATTGCAGGATCTCGAAGAAGAAGCAAAAAGGGCAACTTCTCTCTCAAACGCTCTTGAAGCGGAAAGGGATAATCTGATTAAAGTAAATGTTTCCCTTCAAGAGTCCAATGAGCATTTCGAGAAGAATTATGTAGATATGGTGAATAAAGCAAATTACTTCTTGAAGCTCTACGGCGAGGCTCGACAAGAAAAAATGGAAATGACAGAGACTATTTTCCAACTCAAGGATGATTTAAAGCAATTCTCTTCTGAAAGGAGCAAGTTTGATAAATTACTTGGTCTTGGTCAAACAAATCGGTTCGGCCTCGGATACACTCGAACCAGAGACCGTCCTAGTTCGAGTGGGACAGTGTTTGTGCCTCAGTCGGTATCTCCTCATCCGACACCGGAATTCATGACAAGCAACGACAACAAGCCTACTTCACCCTCTTCGGGATCGTCAAGCACTAAGATATGTTTTCGTTGTGGTTTTGCAGGGCACATAAGAAGAAATTGCAAGAATGGAGCGAAAAGATCAAATCAAGCACATCTTGCAACTACTACCAATGAGTTCATTCCTCGCAAATCAAAGAAGGATCTTTCAAAAGGAAAGAGCATTGGTAGTACATCAAACAAGACGACGACGTCAAGGAAAAGCGATGGATCAATCAAGACGCTTTCACCAAAGGTATCAACTTCACAATCATTTCCGACGTACTCCAAAACTCAAAAGGTTTGGGTACGCAAAGGTGAAATCTTTCCTTGTCTTGTTGTTCATACTTCTTTACACGCTTATGATAATTCGTCTTGGTATTTGGATAGTGGTTGTTCTCGTCACATGACCGGTGAAAAAAACAATTTTCAAACTTTAGAGAAAATCTCCGGAGGACATGTTGTTTTCGGAGACGGTCGTTCTTCCAAAATTGTTGGAAAGAGAACAATCGCTATTCCAGAAGGCCCGGTTTTGAATAATATTTTATTTGTTGAAGGCCTAAAGACTAACCTCATTAGTATAAGTCAACTTTGTGACAATGGGTTCTCAGTTAATTTTTCTTCTGTAGAATGTGTTGTAACTGATAAGGACCAGGTATTCTTTTTAAAAGGGGTTAGATCGGAAAATAATTGCTATGTTGTTTCAAACAAAGTTTCTGAAAAATGTAACCTAGTTTATTTGGATAATGAAACTGTTTGGCATGAAAGACTAGGTCACATGAATTTTAAAGAACTAGCAAGGATTTCAAATAAAGATGTGGTTAAGGGGGTTCCTAAACTTTTATTTAAAGAAAACATTGTGTGTGGTGGTTGTCAAAAGGGAAAACAATCAAGAGTTGCACACAAGAACTTGAACCACGTCGGTACCAAACGGCCCTTGGAATTACTGCATATGGATTTAATGGGGTCGATTCGTCAACCATCTTTGGGAGGTAAATGGTATATTTTTTTTTTGGTTGATGAGTTCTCTAGGTATTCGTGGGTAACTTTTTTAAAAGAGAAAGCGGATACTTTCGACTCTTTTCATGAGGTTTGTCATCGTATTATGAATGAAAGAAATGAAAAGATCGTTCGTGTTCGAAGTGATAGAGGTGGAGAATTCATTAATTCTAAATTCATTGATTTTTGCACTTCCAATGGGATAAAACATGAATTCTCAGCACCCTATACACCTCAGCAGAATGGTGTTGTTGAGCGCAAAAACAGGGTTGTTCAAGAGATGGCGCGTGTGATGCTTAATAGCCGGAATTTACCATTATATTTTTGGGCTGAAGCTGTGAACACCGCTGTCTATGTAATTAATCGAGTGTTTTTGCGCCCTGGAACTTTAAATACACCATATGAGCTATGGTTTAGTAGAAAACCGAACATCAAATATTTTCGTATCTTTGGGAGTCGATGTTTTATTCTGCGTGATCGTGAAAACCTTGGTAAGTTTGACTCTCGAAGCGACGAAGGGATTTTCATGGGTTATTCTACTAACAGTAGAGCATATCGGGTATTTAACTTGGAATCTAAAACGATGATAGAATCTATAAATGTTAAAGTAGATGAACCTTTCCACTTTGCATCTGATAAATCTACCCTTGATATGTCTCTAGATGATGATACTCCTGTAAATGCATCTTCTCGTAATAACTCCTTCAATAAAGTTGATGCATCTAATGGTTCTTCAAGTGAATCTAATGTGCAGGAATTATCACATGTACCTCCGACTACATTACCGCAAACGTTACGTATCTCCAAGGATCATCCGGAATCTAACATTATTGGAGACCCACAAGAAGGAGTTAGAACTCGGAGACAGTTGGTTTGTGGAGTCGCATGCTACGTCTCCATGATTGAACCAAAGAACATCGATGAAGCTCTTCAGGATGACTACTGGATTGAAGCTATACAGGAAGAGCTCCATCAGTTCGAACGAAACAAAGTCTGGGAATTAACAAAGCCTCCGAAGCAACACAACGTGATTGGTACTAAATGGATTTTCAAGAATAAGAAGAACGAGGATGGTACCATCATCAGGAATAAAGCACGCTTAGTTGCTCAAGGCTACTCTCAAATAGAAGGTATAGACTTTGATGAAACGTTCGCCCCGGTAGCTAGACTCGAATCAATTCGTATTTTATTCGCTATTGCTTGTCATTTTAAAATCAAACTCTTTCAAATGGACGTCAAGAGCGCATTTTTAAATGGGTTTTTAAATGAGGAAGTTTATGCGGCTCAACCGAAAGGTTTTGTAGACTGTAAACAACCTAACCATGTTTTTCGTTTGAAAAAGGCTCTTTACGGTCTAAAACAAGCACCGCGAGCGTGGTACGAAAGGTTGACAAAGCACCTATTAGAAAAGGGCTATACTCGAGGGGGAGCTGACCGGACTCTCTTTGTGAAGCATTATCAGAATAATTTCATTGTGGCACAAATCTATGTCGATGACATTGTATTTGGGGCGACCAGAGACAATAATGCTTCTAAATTCGCTGAAACCATGGAAAGCGAATTTGAGATGTCGATGATGGGCGAACTGACATACTTTCTTGGATTGCAAGTAAAACAAAATGATGATGGCATCCATTTGTGTCAATCCAAGTATGCAAGAGAGTTGGTGAAGAAATTCGATTTAGAAAACTCTAAAGATTTTCCGACTCCTATGGGAACTAGCAATAAGGGATTAGGAAGTGAATCTCTTAGTGAGAGTGTAGACGAGAAGCTTTATCGCAGCATGATAGGAAGTCTACTCTATCTTACAGCTAGTCGCCCGGATATATCCTTTAGTGTTGGGATTTGCGCGAGATATCAATCAGCACCAAAGGAGGTTCACCTGAAAGCGGTGAAAAGGATCATCCGGTACATCAAAGGAACTTTGAATTTCGGAATTTGGTATCCTATGGGAACAACGCTTGACATTATAGGATATTCAGATGCCGATTGGGCAGGATCTGTGGATGATCGGAAGAGCACGAGTGGTGCATGTTTTTATCTTGGCCATTGCCTTGTTGCATGGCATAGTAAAAAGCAAAACTGCATTGCACTCTCGACTGCCGAAGCGGAATATATTTCAGCGGGTAGTTGTTCAACCCAACTCATTTGGATGAAAAGTGTATTGAGCGACTTTCGAATTTCAGCAACTTCGGTAACGATTCTTTGTGACAACACAAGTGCTATAAACATTTTAAAAAACCCTGTATTGCACTCGAGAACAAAACACATTGAACTTAGATATCATTTTCTAAGAGAGCTAGTTGAATCAAATATTCTTCAAATCTCCTACATTTCAACTGAGGATCAATTAGCCGACATCTTAACAAAATCCTTGGATCAAAAACGATTTATTCATTTGCGTAAGGCAATTGGAATGCTTTCCTTGAAATAATTCCTTTTGAAATCATTGCTTAGGTTAGGTTTTGTTTTTGTGTTTTTGTTCATTATCTATGCTTAGACATAGAACATTAATTGAGCATGTGTATTATTGACTTTAATAGCATTTTTTCGTCTATTTAGAAATTTATTATGCTTTGGATATCATAATAATTCATTTGATGCAATGATCATTTATGTCAATTAAATCATCTTTGTTTTGATGAAAGTCAATTTCTCTCTCAATGATCTCTTGGTATAGTTTTTATCTTATTTGACTATTTAGTCGAGTATGAAATCGAGATCAATTTTTGGTTGGATACTTTATATTTTAAATAATTGATAGCCAATTGAGGGGGAGTCAAAGAAAAAGTATTATGCTCAAAAGATTTGGAAAGAGTTACATCCCAATGAGGAGTGTGAAAACTACTACCACATGGAGGAAAGAGCTACCACCTCGGTCGTCCGAGTACTGTGTGCAGCTACCACATGTATACCAAGCATGGTTGTTCGAGTTGATTAAATAAAATGCTTTTTGGAATACTTGACTCTATCAAATTCCAAGGTTGGTATAAGGTGGGGATTTTATTGAAAGATGCTCAAAGAGCCACTCCTTACAATAATTTGACTAGATATATTATCTAACTTATCTGGGATTTCAAACATCTATTGATCTTGATATTTCATTTTCTTTACCAAATTGATGATTTGATAAAGGCATTACGCATAAGATCATGTTAGATGTGATTGAAGTTGTTCAACTTTAAGGGATTTAATTTTTATAAATTTTCGTTTCATTTGTTGGATATTGTTGATAGATTTGACATAATCTATTTCTCATGACATGAAACGATGATTTTTATTTAAAGTTGACATGCATAAGTGCTTACAATCTTTTTCTGGATTTTCTAGAATTTTTCAGAATTTTTCTGAAGAAAAAGTTTGGAGCCGATCCGGACTGGACAAGCCGATCCGGATCCCGAACGCAGGTATTTCCTGCGGGTAGCCGATCCGGACTGGATTCACGATCCGATCCGGACCGCGGCTAGGGTTTTTTATAGAACAAAAGGGTTTTGATTTCTTATTACTTCAATCTTTTATTTCTAAGTCTCCAGACCTTCTCTCTCTAGAAAACAATCGATTTGGAGCCTTCCCAACCCATCTTCTTCGATTCAAAGTGAGTTCTTGTGATCAAAATCTCGGTTATTCACAGTTTTTCATATTTTTCCTCAAAACGTGATGAAAATTTTGTATTTTTTTTCGTTTTGGATTGGTTTTTGATCAAATTTCTTTTGAAATAAGAACTCTGGGTAGACTAGTTTTGATTATATGCTAGGTATTCTCCTGATTAACGGATTTTTAGGCTTCGATTTCTAAAATTTCAGTTTTAGGGCATATAATAGGAATTTTTGAAAATCATGGGTTTGATCTATTTTTAAAATTCTTTTGGCAAAACTAATTTGATACCTAGTCTCTCTACACGATAATGATTGTTTAGGTACAATTTTTCCAATTTTTAAAAATAAATAATTTTTCTCGTGTTCTTGAGTTTTGCTCACAGGCTTTTCTATTATCTGAGCACGAGTAGCAAAATGGTTTTTGCTTGGATTATTGCGCTCATTGTAGCATTAGTGGGAACTCGAGCATCTGTCAAAAAGTAACAAGCTGAAGCAAGTCGGGAGAAGATAAACACTGTTCCTCAAGCTGAGTCAGAATCAGAGGATGAAGAGGATTGGGAAATATTTTGTAAAGAATCAAAACAAGGGATGGATGACGAAGATAGGGTCTATCTAGAGGAAAAGAAGCTGACAACGTCTTCCTCGACAACCAAACATCCCACAAGGAGCAAGAATTCGAGAAGCAGAGGAACTCAGTTTAATGAACCACCTGCCAGAGAACGCTCTCTGCCTAGAGAACCTCAAAATAAACCTTCAGCATCCGCACAATCTCCTTCTTCCTCCAAAAGAATAACCACAAAAGCTGATATACTGTCTATGCAACGAGCACAAAGGAGAATGTCTGAAGCACAAGAAAGGATGTCGGCTGACATTCATAAGATGAAAAAGAACTGCTCCAAATTATCAAAAATGCTTAAAGGGATTCTACACAAACTGGACTGCAGTAGCTCAGAAGGATCAGAGTCTGACACTTGAACTTCCTTCTAACATATCGTTTTGTTGTGCAGGCTTAGTTTTCAGATTTTTTTTAGGTCTTTGATTTTTCTTGTTTTAGTACTTTTCACCTCTCCGTTTTGTAATTGTTTGGCTTATTTTGTGACAAAAAGGGGGAGAGAGATATGAACAACAATGATCACTAATGTGAACTTTGAACTTTGAAGGTAAGTATATCAACTCAACTTTTGGTTTGGTATTGTGATTGCATGCATGCTTCGACTAACTATTTGACTAACTATTTGGGCATGTATTATTACTAACAAGTTGTTTGATTACTAACAAAGTTATGACATTTGAAATTTTATTGCTTAGAAGATATGTCAATGTTTGATTGTGATCTTATTACATATCTGAATTCGTGAATGTCATGGTAAGTATAATCTCTATCTCTGTTAGGTTTTGAATGCTAAATATTCTTGAGGTATCTAACGATCTCTTTTGTCAAGAATGATTTCTTTTTGCAGAGAGTACAGATGTCTAAGTCTAGGGTCTGTTTTAGGAGTTTATCTCATGTATTTATTCATTGGTTCTCAAATGTAAATTTTTGTTGTATGGTGATAGCAACAAAAATATCTTTTTGAATTTTCTTGAGTGGATTTGTGTTTTGTCACGAAACCGCCAAAGGGGGAGATTGTTAAGGAATTTGTTTTGGCGTATTTCGTGAAAGTGTTAAGTCTTGAAGATTGAAGATAAAGAAGTTCGGATCATATACCTCAATCTCAAGAAAGAAGAATTCAAAAGGATCAGGTACGTTTAACTAATTAATTTTGATGATCCGAATACTTCTTATAGTGTAGAAACACTTGGATGAATTTTTAATTGCATGAAAATTAAAAAACTGGACATACTACATGTTCAGGATCCGGATCGGGCACTACAGTCCGGACCCCGAACATAGGGTAGTTCATGCGCAATTCCAGTCCGGACCGTGGTATTTCAGTCCGGACCCCGAACGTTAATTCTGATGGAATTGCTTGGTCAGTCCGGACCGTGGTATTTCAGTCCGGACCCCAAACGTTAATTCTGAAGGAATTGCATGAACAGTCCGGACCGTGGTATTTCAGTCCAGACCCCGAACGTATGTTTTTCTGGAATTAGTCTGTCTCGTTACGACAGTCCGGACCGCCAATTCCAGTCCGGACTGTCGTCCTGTAAAATTCCAGAAAAGGTTAGTTTTTTATTCTTATCCTCTTCCAACGGTTTCTAACCTATAAATAAACCCTATGATTCTTTTTCTAGGGTAAGCCGCATAAGCCGTAAAAGCCGAATAAATCAAAAGACGGCCATATAAAGAAAAATCCACCTATAGAGAAGAAAGGAAATCAATAGATTTAATTCTATGTTTCTTTATCTATATTGATTAATTTGATTCTAGGGTTTCAAACTCAGATCTTGAATAGAATCAAATTAATGAATACTTAGATGGTATTTCCGATCTATTTCTAATCTAAGTATTCAGCGGATCATCACCACCCAAAAATAACGATTTCCCAAAATCGGCGCGTGGACTCGCGTGGCCTTGTGGATTCAAGGTGCAACCGCTCTCGTGGATTCGGAGCGAGGTACGTTCTTGGCTTCGAGACGTGCTACTGGGTGAAGACCGTGGATTCGGTTGGACGTCGTGGATTCGGCGTTGGACGCTAATCGTGGATTCGAGGAGCGTTGCGGAGCGAGCGGAGAAGATCTACTAGGAGCGTATGGAAAAAGGTCGAGTCGTCTGTGAGTACGGTATATCACCTTTGTACATGTTATAATTCTAGTGGATTTCGCCGTGTTATCGGTCCCGTGGTTTTTTTACTCCGGTTTTGGAGTTTTTCACGTAAAAATCTTGCGTGTTATATTTTCTTTTCCGTATTGGCTTTTATAGCGCAATGATTTTTGCGTGTTTATTGTTTACACCTATTCACCCCCCTCTAGGTATTTTTTTCCCTATTTAGATCATTATTTACATAACCCGACAGGTACCATCTAGGTTGACGGTAGTATGTATTTGATTGTGTTGTGGGTATGTGGATTATGGTTTCTTTGATCTGGTTGATTATTCGCATTGATTATAACCTGTATGAGTCATATTTGAGTTTGACGGAAAGATAATTTTCCTCAGTGGGGTCGAGTACCACTCCGGAGCTTAGCCTTTATGCATTGATTTCATTGCTATCCTGAGGAGGACCTACATTGGGCCGGCGATCTCAAGAGTAGTGGTAGGTTGGTGGAGAATGAACTGGACCTTTGTCGTAGTCAATGAGATTGAGTTAGCTTCTTCCTATTTAAGAGTTGATGCATAGATTTATCTTCTAGGTATTGTCCTTTGCAAGGTTAGTTTAGAGGCATAATAACTATAAAGTTATTTCCAGCTTTTCTTTCCTGTTATTACAGTAAATATTACGTTTACCTCTAATGAATCTAGTAGGTAGATCGTCGGCATTGGTGATGGTACCCACTGAGGACAATTTCTTTTTAGTAGTTCTCACGCCCGTTGTTGTTGACCTTTTTGTAGAGACTTCAACACCTGTTGCTGCCCCTAATCGATGAAAGAGAGTCGCGAGTTAGATCTCTTCTTGTATGTGCTGGTCGAGCTAGAGCTGTCCCGTTTACTAGTTGGTTTTGAGAGTGCAATTCTATACGTACTGATATTATGTATTTATTTTCAGCGGAGATGTTTTTGTATATGTGAGTTTTATATTAGTTGAAAGTGGACTATATTTAGCTTATAGCAACTTTTATTTCAACTTTGATATCTATATAGTGGTTGTAGTTGTTTTACTCTTGTATGTTAGACGCTTCGCTTGTGTGGATTTTACCGTACAAGCGGCGAATTTGTTGGCGGGCCTGAATTCCAACCTAGCCCGAGGTGTGACATATTATATCATCCATTTCTAATCCAAAAAATTTCAAACATTTTATTAAATTAAGGGTTTGTTTTGTTCACCTATTTTGGATTATGGAATCGAAATAAGATTCATTGATTGCGATAGTTGTTGTTTGTTTTCATTCCCATTCTACTCTGCAATGAGAATGATCCAATCCATTTTTGGGCCAATCCGGCTTTGAATTTTTGAACTGGTGCATTCCAAAATAAGTCACTCAAAGTCCTCTCTTACAAACATCTCCGCTGCTCTCCCTTCGTCTCTCTCATCTCTCTTAATCAAAATCCTCTCTAAAGATTCTAAATGTCGATTCAAATTTTCATTCCAATAATAAATTAAATATTTTTGGATGATTTACCATTCCATTTTTCATTCCAATACATTCTAATTCTATTTTTCATTAATATTTCAATCATGAACCAAACATATTCTAAATTTTTTCAATCCCATCCTAATCCTACAACAAATTTTGTATTCTAAAAAATAGTATCTGAACTCTAAAAATATCACTACGTATAATAACCATAATTGGGTCATAACTTTTAAAATAATAAAATTATACAAGAAAAGTTTATATTTAGATATAAATAGCCTTAAATCTTTGCACTTATTTGAATATATTCTTGCGAGTATATTAATACAAAATTACTTTTCATATTTCTATACGGATAATAAGACGAATACCAACACTTGCAAGTAGGAATGTCAATAGGTACGGATACTCGAAATTTTATCTGAATTCGAACGGAATAGATTTATCCGTTAAATGGATATGAATTCGGATATGAATATAAAAAATGAAAACCTAACGAATTTGGATTCGGACCAATCCGAATCCGAACCTGACTTGAATTCGAATTGATTTTACGTTATATAATATATATGTATATAAAAATTTGATATTATATTTAAATTTATATTTTAAAATTTTAGATTTAATATAATATATTTTAAAATATTGTAAAGAGAAAAAGAGAAATAATTATTTCGGATTTGGATTTTCAGATTCGGGTTCGGGTTTTAAATTTTTGGTCGAATTCGGATTTAGATATAGATTTTTAAAATCCGTCGGATTCAGGTTCGGATTCGAATTTCGGATATGTAGTCGGGTTCGGATTTTTAAAAATTCGTCCCGAATCCGACCCGTTGACATCCCTACTTGCAAGGGCATATATGCAAAACAACCCTTATATTTTGGTTCGAATTTTGAAAAATATTACTTGTACACCTCAAATGATTGTACATCTTATATTCTATTTATTTTAAAATATGATAAATTTTGCTATATGATAAATTTAGCTAGTCACATCAATATGACTAGTAAAAAGGCTTCCATCTCAGATGAATAAGATGTAAATCATACCCTCAAAATATAATATATGAGTATCATTGTTTATACACCTGAGCAACGTTTAAAGAGCTCATGAACTTTAACAGTTTTGAAAACAAAATATTAAAACTATTAATTTTGACAAATAGATCTTCCTAATCTATCAAATAATTTAATAGGCTTTTCTTCTCAAATAATTTAATCATGTAAAGTTTAACAATATATTTGATCTTCTATGAGAAGTAAGTGACAAGATTGAAAATAGAGCCAAACAATAGTGCGATTGATAACTTCAATTGAAGAGAGTATTCTATAGAACTATTTGATAAAATTTAGATAATTTAATAGTTAAAATTTAAAGTTTAGGCATCTATTTGTAAAATGCTAATGTTTAAAAGGTCTTTATACATTTTTCTTCTACAATGTTAGATATACATTTATAATATAGATATAAATCTGACACTATAATTTAAAAAAAATTCAAAATTGCTCAAATGTCTCATCGGCTTTTCTTTATAAATTCTAAAACATCAGAAAGAATTTTTGTGTACATAAAAGTTTTTTTTTAATAGCAATGCTTCTATCAATACATAAAACTTTTTTTAATATATAGCAATGCTTCTATCAGTACACCTCTAGAATTGGTGCAAGATTGCATTCCACTTATCCAAACCCTATTATTTTTCTGCTAATTAATCTTGTCAATATTTTTTAATTCAAAAAAATTTCAAAAATTGCAAAAATCTGGAATGAGAGAGGTGTAATTAGCATTTTCCTTTTTTCTAAATTTTATTAAAGTTCTTTTGTATGACCCTAAGAAGTATAGGGGCACTTCTGGGCACATAAAATTTGCACTTGAAAAAGGAAAGGCATTCAAGGAGGCTTGGTAGGTTGGTCTTGCCTGTTTATTTCTTGTGGGAGCAAACTGGGATTTCACCACTGAAGCCACCAACAGATGAAGAAGGGAAGAGAGAGAGAGAAAGAGAGAGAGAGAGAGAGAGAGAGAGAGAGAGACAAAGAGAAAGAGACCCTGAAACAACTTGAGATCAAAGCCATTTGGGGTCTTTAGCAGAGGGCATATTCTACAAACTTAGTAAACAGTAGGAGGAGATTTGCAGGAAAAAAAAAAATGTCAGGTCCCTCACCACCAACTATTTTGTTCTTTTCTTCTGCTTCTTATTCTTCAATCCCCCATCCCCACTCTTTTTATCTCCCTCTCTCCATCTCTCTCTCTCTCTCTCTCTCTCTCTCTCTCTCTCAATTCTAATTAATAGAGCTTTGTAAATGTGACTACCCCTGATACCATTTCTCCTCTTCTATTTTTTTCTTTTTCTCTCTATTCCACTCCACTGACCACCCAGAAAAAGGTTCTCTCCCTCCCTTTGTCTCTTTGCCCATCTGAGAATATGGCTTTGTGGGTTCCTTTTCTACTTCCATCTCCTCTCCAATCCTCATCATTATAGCCCCTCCCTTTTTCTGTCCCTAATAACTGTTACATAGAGCCCCCTGTTCTTGTAGTTTTCATGATGAAGCAATTCAAGATGGGTTGTGACCTTCAGGTGGATGTTAATGGGGAGGAGACCTTCTTTGTGGATAAGGTAACAAAAATTTTCTTCAATCTTAGTATTGGTAATCTCAAAATTTGTGATATCTCTTTCTCCATTGTTTTCCTTTTCTTCTAAAGCATTTCATTTTGCTTTTCCTTTTGATTCTAGTGTTTGCTGCTGTTGGGTGGTTTTCTAGTTCTCGACTTTTGAAAATATCTTGCTTTTTTGATCATTTATTTCTTGTCAAGTAAACATACAAAATAATCTTTAGATTTTTTTTTTTTTTTTTTTTTTTCTTTTTAACTTCGGGTGGCATTCAAATTATTATTATTATTATTATTTTTATCTCTATTCTGTTGGCCAATTAATGTCGTCACCCCATTCTCATGGAATGTGGGATTCAGTGCTTCCTACACCTATTTTCTCTGTTCTTTTCTTTTTTACTTATAACTTTTATCTCATCATTTATGGTCAATTGATTGCGGTTTGCGCTCTTTTCTCCTCCCATTTATTTATTACCCATGCATGGGAGCATTTAATGCTGCAGACATTTTAATCATCCTTTTGCTTTCTCCTCTCGCAGTTACTATTTGTTTCATTACTATTATATTATGTGTGAGAGTAATTTTCTACTCCTTTTCTATGTTTTCTCCTGTTTCATTGTCCCCTATTAAATAAATGCTGGCAGCTACTCACCTTCTTTGCCTCTTAAAATTGCTTGATTTGTGAGAGAACTTTCTCTCTCTCTTAAAATGAAATTTAATGCTTCTGGTAGCCTCTCAGAATGTTGTCTCCTTGTGAAATGCATTCATTTATTTCTACATTCTCCCACCTATCATTTTGATTTCACCCGCACCCACTCTCTCTCTCTCTCTCTGCTACAATAACAAAGTCCTTAGAAGCTCAAATTTTAATTTTGGTAGTACTGTTATCTCATATTTGTATTAATCATTGGTCTAACTGATTTTCGATATTAATAATTGGTACCATAGTTGGATTTTTTAGCTGAAAATGGTGCCCTTTGATTCTTCCTTTTTTAGTTCCAAATTTACCCCTTCGGAAGAAAGAGTTGGTTATTTTTTCATTCACAAATTTTCATGTAGTTTGAAACAATTCACTAATTAATTTTTTTTTCTTTAATTTATTTTTCTTTTTTTACAGGAAATCCTCTCATCCTTCTCTTGCAAGCTCAGCAAGTTATTCAACAATCCATCAGCAAATTCATCTGCAAAGACCCTCAAAATTATTTTCAATGATTTTCCGGGGGGACCGGAGGGATTCGAGCTCTTCACCAGATTCTGTTACAAAAATGGTGATTTTCAAATAACACCCTCCAACACTCCCCTCCTCCACTGCATTGCCCACTTCATGGAAATGTCTAAGATCACCACCCTCTCTTCCTCCCCATGTTTGATCAATTTGACCCGAAAGTCTCTCGAAATGATCCAATTTTGGACTTGGTCCGATATCGTGAATTCATTGAAGCAATGCCAAGAACTCTCTGCAATTTCTGGTTCTTCAGAGGTGTTAGATAATATCCTAGACTCACTTTTAGCAAGAATCACTGCTGTAAGTGATGCTAGCCCATCCGACTCACCGGAGAGCTCTGCTTTGCGCTTCTCGTGCGATACAAGAAGTACCATTAGCATGAAAATTGGCAATTCCCGATCTTGGTGGTTCGAAGATCTCGTATTATTAAACCCTCGAGTGATTGAAAAAGTTATTAAGGGAATGCTTTCTCGGAAAATCGAGCATGGAACTATTAGTAGGTTCCTCTTTTACTATCTCAAGTCGAGATTATCTAATGCCGCACTTTATGAGAAGAAGAAGGCCATTGAAGTTACTATCGACCTTCTAGATTGCCTCGATATAAACTTGGTTTCTTGCAAGCGATTGTTCGGGATTTTAAGTGTATCTTCATCTTTAAAGATAAGCAAAGCTTGTCGAAGTAAATTGGAGTCGATGATAGGGGCCCAAATTGATCAAGCTACTTTGGATAATCTACTGATTCCATCGTCAACCACCGCGATTGATAGCATTTATGACGTGAATCTAATTTTGAGGTTCTTGCAATCCTTCCTTGATAGTGTAGGAAAAGAGCAGGTTGCGCGGTTGAAGAAGGCCGGGAGATTAATGGACTTGTACTTGGCTGAAGTTGCTCCAGATTCTTTCTTGAATCCCGCAAAGTTTGCCGCACTGATAGCTTCTCTCCCAGATGCGGCACGAGATTGTCACGATGCGATTTATCGAGCGATCGACATGTATCTCGAGGTATACATTTTGATCATCTCCAAATGGAAGTTACTTAACACTTCATAAATTTGAAAAACAGAGCTGAAAATGAGTGCCAGTGAAATGGCACATTTGACTGCCGTAGAAAATTTTGATGCAATTACATGGAGAAAAGTGCTAAAAATATGTTGTCGGTTATTGCAGGTTCACTCTCAACTATCTGACGAAGAGAAGATGAAGATATGCTTTTGTATAAACTACGAGAAGCTCTCCTCGGAGTGTTGCAAGCACCTCGCGAAGAACGCAAAATTCCCATCAAGAATAACAATACGAGCTCTCGTATCTCATCACTCGAAGCTCAAGAGCCTTCTCCAAGATACCAACAACATCAAATCTATTCAAAAATCTCCTCTCAAGGGGAAACAGCGTGAGGATGGTGAACCGATCATTCTATATGCAAAAAAACTTGATTTGTCAATTGAAAATGAGAAGCTCAAAGCCCATCTTCAAGGTATGCAATGGAGGGTCATGGAATTGGAAAAAGTGTGCAAGAAAATGCAGACCCAGATGACAAATATCATGAAAAGTAGGAAATATCCTACTACTAGTGGGTCAAGATCACTTCCAAGGCTCTGTTCATGATTAATTCACTTTTTATTTTAGATCATTTTGTGGTATGGGATGTGATTTTTGTACATAGCATTATTGTCAAATGGGATTTCACAGTATCTATCTGCAATGTTACTATTGTCTATAAAGCTAGCTGATTGAGAGCAGTGGCTTTATCAGAAGAAAATGAGAGATCATTGGCTTTGTTCAGTTCGCATTGTTGATGTGTCTACTTGTACAGCTGGTTGTGAAAAAGTTACCCCTTTTTTCTTCTGCACAGTGCTGTTCGGGGCATCTACTTTCACACACATTGATAGTCTAAACAGGTCCTGAGCATTTAGATCTCATTACCTGGAGAATCTGCTATTTTATTTGAATGTTCTTGTCCATACGTGTTGTTTGAGTAGTGCGTTCAATAGTCTTAATGGTTTTGGCAAGATAAAAAAAAAAAGAAAAAAAAGCTAAATTTATGATAATCTTAGCACAATTTAATATCAAATTATGTTAAAATTCAGATGAGTCCAAATCTCTTTTTTTCTTTAATTAAATTTGTTTGAACAGCCCATATTAGCTTCAGGCTCTAGTTGGATGTAATTGTGTTTGTTAAGCAGAGAAGCTGCTTTTAGAAACGAGACAAATGAAACACTTTTACAAATTCCATGCCTGATTATTCTGCAATATGAAATTGCTAGTATACAGGTCTCTTCTCCACTGCAAAATTAGGGTAAAAGGATACATATGGCATAATAGAACCTCAGACCTATGGAGAAGTTGACTTGTACAGTAACCCTAGAGCATACAAAAGAATAGTCTAGTAAAAGTAGTATGGTCACTTTAATATGATAAGATTAAGGACATGCATGGGTGATGGATACTTTTTAGGATATATTATTTTTGCTTTGGATTCTTCTTTGATAAGCTAAAAGAAGTAAAGAGTATTATGATGATGTGGAGATCTACTCACCCTCATGTTGTTGAGCTTAACTAAAACCTTAAAAACAAGTCATGGTCACACTTCACAGCTCATTTCTTGCAGATGCTGACTACATATACTGAAGGTTCGGGTCCACTAAGTTGCCTTTTATCCCTTTTAATTGTAAGGTCATGTCTTAGAAAAATATCTGAAATGTGTCGGCCGGTCATACCGTCTCATCTATATTCCCAATTAATCAAATTATTTCTCTCAAGCTCACACATCCTATAATGATTTTTTAAAAAAATATTTTATTATACTTATCTCTCAAAGAGAGAGAGAGAGAGAGATTTGATTGAATTGTGATAAAAATGATATGATATATTTGCTACACAGAAGACTGCCTCCGTCTTAGGGTCTCTTTTTAGGCTTTATATAGGCCTTGTCATTTGTATACACAGGAAAATGCTTTGGGCAGTTTTCTATATATTTAGTATACCGCGTAAACGTATATTATCCAATTAAATAACTACTCATTGTGTGAAAGTAAAAAAATTATAAAAATTATAAAATATCGTTCTCTCCTAGCTTCTAAAATAAATAATTATGTTATATTATTTTACATAATATTAAAGAAGAAGATTCTACGTGTGCCCCACTAACCTTCTAATTTTATTTATTTTACTTTCATCTAATTGAAATCACCGTTTTGATCTTAAATATTAGAGGGACGGTTGAATATAAAATATAAAAATATTATTTTTTTATTGCATAAGGTTCGAGAGACAAACAGTTATTTTACATTAATTTATAATTTTTTTAAAATCACTTCAATTTAGTGCAAGTTTGGTTCATGACTAGAATACGAATAGAAAATAAAATTATATTGCATTAGAATCGAAAATGGAAGGACGGACCATCCAAAAATAATTTGTTTATTATTGGATTGGACATTTAGAAATTTTAGAGAGGATAGTGAGGAAGGAGAGAAAAGAAAGATGAGGCGTTTATAAGAGAAGACTTTGAGTGGTTTACTAAGAACAGGTCAAGCCAAAATTCAATGCCGGATTGAGCTATAAATTGATTATGCTATTTTCATTCCAGAGTACAATGAGAAATTTAAATTTTGTAAACTAAACTACAACTATCAAAATCAGTAAATCCCATTTTGATTTCAGAAATTAAAATAGGTGAACAAAACAAGCTTTTAAAGTTATCATATTGTTCTTGATTAAAAATTTAGTGTCGCTTATAGTTCTATGAAAATTGTAAGGTATTGAACTTTGGCAATTAGGCAATATTGCTGTCATGCTCCGAATCACAACGGAAGCTCTCTTCAGGATCATCAACAGTCCCACCGCATGTACAAAACTTTCTTGTACATACGAAGCGGTTCCAAATAGGAACCTTTATCAACAAAACAACATCATCATAACAATCCTAGAAGTTAACAACAAGAACAGTGCTCCTAGGAGGCTACAATTAATAACGAGAACATATGTCAGAATATAAAAAGCAACTAAACTATATAACAATACTGTACACAAAACATCACATAGAACCATCTACAGAGGTAGACATCCACATTGCCCTGCAATTAGCTAGCAAGTCGCAAAAGTATAAACTCCTAGCTCGGGTACCGCTAGAGTCCAAAAATTGTGGTAGGAGATGTATCTAACCTGTGATCTCCTTATCCCACTCAGCTGCTGTGACGCCCCAACTTTCCAGGAAGTCACCCATCGCTTAACCCTCTTAATCTTTTGGATCTTACTACCATCCAAAACATTATAGCCGAATTAAGAAATTTAGTTCTAACATATCATTTATATATAGTCCTCTTAAACTCTCGATTCAACGACTTTTTCTCTTCCATCATTTTTATTCAACTCTTATAATCAATGTGTTTTTTAATTATTTCATAACTTTTTTTCTTCTTCATTCTCATTAATTCTTTTTTGATGAAACACCATGACGTTTCTTCTTTTCTCATCTTTATTCAATGGAGATGGGATTAGCTTTATAATTTTATTTCTCTCAAATTCAGAATTTAGGAAAAGAGTAAGCAAATTCTTCAAATCTTAATCCACGCCAATTTAATTCAACCAGTCTCTCCTTGCTTTAGAATAGAGCGCGCTGAGGGTGCAGTGAGAGGAGTTGTTCCACCACGGGAGTCTGATGGAGCAATATAGGATGCTTAGGTCAGATAAAATTCATGATGACAGAGGGCGAGATGAAAAGAGTATTTCGATAACTCACGTTTTAGATTTCGTACTCTCTCTCAATGATAAAAAAATATATAATGTTTTTTCTAAACGGTTAAATTTAAACATATAGATTGATTATACATTTGGATTAATTTATTATTAATTTAATATAATTTATTTTTTTCAATTTTATATATTTATTTAAAAATTTATAAAAATATATCTTATTAATATTTTTTATTTTTTTTTATTATTTATCCGTCGTGTCGTGCGGGTTACTACATTAGCCCTACAAAAAATAGTATTCTAAGTATGATTGAGAAATAGTTATTTTATTATTATCTAATATTATTCAATATAAAATTAAATTAATAATTAAGTGACCTTGAGAACTGTAATTGCTTGTGAAGTTGACTATGTTAACTGGGGCGGAATCATCCGATGAGTATCAGAAACAGTTGTTTTGATTTAAATAAAGTATTTGACATAAAGACATGACTTCGAAGCAACTTTTCGTGTTCTTGATTCTTGATTCTTGATTCTTGATTCTTGAAGGGCGACATAATTAAGCTAGGAGACACCAGAAGCTAAAATTAATGCCAGACCGCCTCCGGACCGTTACAAAAGTAATTTTAATTTAATTTTAAAAATTAATTATGATTAAAAGTTACATAGCGTTAACTAGATTTAAATTAAAAATATTTTTTTTTCGAATAATTTTATAAATCTATTTGGTAAATATTTTTTATTCTTAACAAATAATAATTTTTAACTAAATTTTATTTTAAATAATTTAAACTTTAAATTTTAAATTTATAAAAAATTTAAAATTTGATATTTTATTTTAAAATTTAAATTATAAAATTTAAAATTTGAATTTGTAAATCTAAATTTTAATTTTTAATTTCAAATTTAAATCTAAATTTAAAATTTAAAAATCAAAATTTTAAAAATTAAATTTTAAAATTAAATTTAAAAATTTGTAATTAGTAATTTAAAAATTAAAAATTATAATTTAAAATTAAATTTAAATTTAAATTTTAAATTAAAAATAAAAATAAAACTTTAAAATTTGAATTCAAATCAGAATAAGATTTCAAGAAACAAGTTTTAACCATTTTTAATTTTTAGCCACGAAAATTTAAAAATTAATTCTAAAAATTAAAATCAGATTTTGAAAATAATATTGGCAAACGCTCTATTTAGCAAAAAATTACTCTTTAATCTAAAATTATTTTTCAAAAGTTAGGCCAAACTTCCACTAATATTAGAATAAAATTGACAAACATTTGATATCTCCGGGAAAAAAAAAAATTAATGCTTCTAAAAGCTTGAGCTGAAACTTCAACTTTAGATTTTGGACCCTTAAATACCTCACTGGAGTTTCTGCTTCTTAAAGTTTAACAGAAAAATTTTAGACTAAATTACATTTTGATCCTCAAATTATGAGATGTGTAATGTTATGGTTTTCAAATTTTTATTTACTATAATTTTTTGTTCATTTTATAAATTGTTGCAATCAAATATATCAATATTTAATTCACTAAATTAGATTATAGAATTTAATTATAATAATTTAGAATGTTCGATCTAAAAATTATAATAAATTAAAATTTGAAGATCCCACAACTCATAGTTGGGGAAGCAAAAGTGTAATTTAGCGAAATCAAACAAGTAATTATGCACGTACAGCCAATTTTGATCCGATAAAAATACTAATAAATTAAAATGCCAATAAAAGTAACAGTTGCGAGTTAAAATGCCAATAAAAGTAACAGTTGCGAGCGCGAACAAATTTTTCTTTGAAACTGTAAATAAACAAAAGCTCCAATTTATACGTTGCAATTTTGACTATTGAGGTCAAGTCATATTCTTGTTTGCAGCAAAAGCTTCAAAATTGTTGCGTTTGTAAGTGGCGTAGGTAGTTACGTTTTTTTTACAATGAACAAATTTATTTGGGAAGCACGTACTTAAGATTTGCGTGATCTTCTAGTATAATTGTGTTGTTAAAGCATTACATTTCCTGTAGTGTTATTGTAGACACGGCAATTATGCATGGGAGACACCTGGGGATGAAAAGGGTGTCGGCACAGTATAGGTCCCGGCTAAGTGCGAATGCTGAAAAATGCTTCGGTCTCAATTTTCTTATCGCTCTTAGACTCCTACTTTGGCAAATACAAAGGTGCTATTTGAGTTTAAAATTTGAATCTTTGAATTCGAGATTCAAATGGATGTTGTTAAGGGCAAGCAAGGAGTTTGGAAGTAGTTAGAAATGATAGGTGGTGAATCGCAGAAATTACTCCCGCATATGCGGCTATGAGCTTATAAGAAAGACGAATGCCTGCAAGAGACGAGAAGACTCGGCATCTCAACCAACCGAGGCATACCCCTCATATCTTACGAGCAGGTGTAATTTAATTTTGGAGCAGTGGTAATATAGCCTAGAAGTAGTTGTAACTTAATATCCACCACCACTGTATCTTGTGATGGATCCAAAAAAAATTTACGGTAAGAATATATATAATTAAGAACAAAATCAAAATTTTGTTTAGCAGTTTTCATTTTTAACTCTAATATCTGTATAGTTGGTAGATATTATTTTTTGTAGGTTAGACGTTTCGTCTATGCGGGGTTTTCCGTATGGATGGGGGATCTGTTGGCGAGCCTGGGTCGCAGTTTCGACCTCAAGGCGTGACACTCAGCCTCTCTCTATCTCCTTATCCCGATTCGGTTAATCTAAGTCGGACGGTTGTGAGAGTTTGATTAAGAAGAACCCGTCTGAGCGGATCCCTCCTCGGCGAGATCGCTTGATCCATTGGCACGCGGCGCATCATATCCAGAGGGTCAACAACCCAACGGGGCTGGTCGACGACCGACAATTTCAGCCCCAACATGCGTGAACTCTCGAATATACTCCTATATCGTCCGGTCTCCCTGCATAAGATTCCTCAAATCCTCCTCGAGCTTCTGCCTGACGATGATCGGGAAGAAGGCCCCGAATAGGAGGCTGCAAAACTTGGGCCAAGAAAGTAGCTGGGCTCTAGGTGGGCCATCCGGTTGAACTCTCTGCCACCATACCTCATTATCTCTCTCCAGAAAGTGAGTGGCCAGAAGTACCTAATACCTCTCTGGCAGAAACATATTCTAAAATAATTTCTCCATCGCTGCCACCCAAGACTTTGCCTCCCACGACTCTAAGCTCTGTCTAGAAAATCGGGGCGGGTCGAATTGTCTTAAATGACGTAATCAACCGGTCAATGATACCCCTTCTACTCATTCACGGATAACCGTCCACCCGGTCTCGGTACCGCTTCACTAGTCGTCGGCACGAAGGGGGCTACAGGCACAGTCGATGCTACCGGAGACGCCGCTACAGGAGATCCTGCAACCGGGGAATCCTCAACTGGGATTGTTGTCTTGGGAGCTCCCTGCTCTAGTAACTGCAGCATCCGATCTAGTGTCTCACCCTGTCGCCGATAGGCCTCGGATAACCCTGCTACTTGGGTCCAAAGCTTCTGAACCTTGCTCTACCTGTCCTGACCAGACTTTGTCTACTCGGGCTTATTAGAGGACACAAGATGTGTGTGTTAAGAATTTTGTATTGGCGTATTTCGTGAAGTCTTGTTTGAGTCTCGAAGATTGAAGATGAATACTTGAAGAACAAAGACATCAATCTCAAGAAGAATGAATCCATAATAATCAGGTGTGTTTAATTAAATATTTGTGGTGATTTGAATTCATTCTAATAGATTAGAAACACTTGGAATATTTTTTATGGCTTAAAAATAAAAATCTGGATATTTTGAGTGTTCAGGATCCGGACCAGAAAAATCCACTCCGGACCCCGAATATGGTTTGGTTCATGCGAATTTTCAGTCCGGATTAGCCAGACTTCAGTCTGGACTTCGAACATTATTTTTCTTATTTCGCATGAATTAGTCCGGATCAGACCCATTCTAGTCCGGACCCCGAACCATTATTTCTAGAATTTTAACGATAGTCCGGACCGTCGTAAATCCAGTTCGGACCGCGATGCGAAAAAATCTGTTTTAGACAGTTTTTTATTTTTATCTCTTTCCAAAGGTTTCTAAACTATAAATAAACCCTAGAGGTATTATTTTAGGGCATCAAAAAGATATAGAAGAAAAGGAAAACACGTTCTATCTGAGATTTCTTCATTTGATCTCTCGATCGTCTTTTAATCAAGAAAATCAATTTGATTCTTGGGGTTTTTCAACTCATTATTCTTTTGCAAGAATCAAATTGATGAATACTTAGGCGGTGTTTTTCTTGTCTATCTACGATTTCCTAAGTATTCAAAATCATCACCACCAATAAACAACAACGATTTTCGAAAGGAACATCGGCGTGTGGATTCGCGTGAAGGTCTTGTGGATTCAAGGTTTACGACTTCGTGGATTCGAAGTTAGGCGTGTTCGTGTGATCGACACATGCTATATTGGTGACGACCGTGGTGTCACGCCCCGGGGTCGAAACTGGGACTCGGGCCCGCCAACAGATCCGCCGCCCATACGGGAAGCCCCGTATAGACGAAGCGTCTAACCTGCAAAAAGAAAGATACTACTGCTATACAGATATCAGAGCTGAAAAGTAGACTACTGAAATAAAATAATACAACTCCAAAAGTACAAGTCTGAACCTCACTACAAAAGTCTCTCAAAATTAAAACCCTCAAAAGTAACTAACAACAATAATCCAGCAGGCTGTACTACTAAGCTCCAAAAAGGGGTACAGCTATACTCCAAGGACGGGTAGGGAACTAGCTCGTGACTCCCTCACCTCGATCAGCAAAAACAAAGGATCAGCAACTGGAGCAGCAGATACTGGAGAAAGGGTCCCTGGAAAAAGTCACCACGGCAGGTGTGAGAACTACATCCCACAGTAGTTCTCAGTGGGTACCGCCACCAAGCCCACCGGTCTGCCCACTAAGTCTACTAGAGGCATAAGATAACAGGAAAACTGTAATAATGGAAAGATATGCTGGAAAGAGTCTACAGCTATCATGCCTCTATCTACAATGCTCAAAGGGTGATACAGATGAAAATGATGCATCGACTCTAACCCAAATACTCAATCAACCCAATCACAGTGACTGCCACATGGGGTCCAGTCAAACCTGCACCCACCTACTGCCACACATCCACAAGAGGACGGGACTTACGTAGGGCATCCGTGACTGCCAAAACTGGCCCAGCCAGAGGGACTGCGTCGACAAGTCACGATAGCAAAGCAACAGTCCCAACTCCGGAATGGCACTCGAGGGGCAAGACCCCACTGAGAAAAGTATCCGCGCATCTCTGTCGAGCTCAATATGGCTCATGCAGGCTATAATCCAAATCCACGATCAATCAGATCGACAATGTCCAACTCACAATACTAACCCACTGGCTAGAGGTACTCAACAGCCGGGACCGTCGTCAACCCAACGGCTCCCAAAACAGGGCATCCAACTCACAGACGAGAAAGAACCAACCGACACAGTAAGGGTCCGAGAATCCCGAAAGGTCGGTGTCTAGAATCCCAATCAAACAAGAACAGACTCCAGACTCAACCTTTCTCCCTTGGTAAAACATACGGAAGAAACCAACCAGGGTCCGAAAGTTCCGGGAGACCATCACCTACAACCCTATCAAACAAGAATAGGTTCCAGGTACAGCCCCCGTAGCTTTCGTCCCGGAAAAAAGGAACGACTCCTCGAACCCAGGTCACCCAAACTCTCTCGGGTGAGGAAGTTTGTAATAAAATATGACAGTCATTACTGAAAACTATTTTAATCTGAGAAACCCAATTTAATATATTTTAGTTCTTTAATAAAATCAGTTCAAATAAGTTTTATTTTTCAAACCCCGAAGGGCTATTGCCTTCACCCAAATCAAACAAGAACAGGCTCCGGCGACCCCTCGAAGTTTGGAAGAAAAAATATTAGTTTATAGAAATTATGTGTGTCCAAAAGCAGTCTGGGTTCTAGGTCCTGCTCTAACTAGTATACCCCTGTCACTATCACTAACATAGTGACGACAAAGAAAATAGAGAAGTACGATAACCCGGGACCACCGTTTACCCAACGGCTCCCGCCACAGATATAAGACCAGCTATATCTACCAAACTTTACTATGCCCCCAAGCACGAGTGTAACATGCATCCCACACTAAGAGAAATCCTGACCACTTGGCCCACTACCCGGGCGAGGAAAACACTATGTCTAGGGATAGGAAGAAAAGTGTGGATGTCTAAAGCATAAATAAACCTAGCCCAAGTGAGGGTTTTCTACTAGTTTGGTTTACACATGCAAACATATGACAGGGTTCTAGGTCAAGTCCAATACTAATATTTAATCAATACAGATAGGAAGTAATAATCAACATGATCAGAATCACCACACTAGAATATCCTATCTAATACAACATGCTTTCTAATACTGCGCACTAACAATATAGAGTTAGAGAACCGTCCACCGGTTTTGGAGACGAAGCAACCCACCTGAAGCGCGCGTCAAACCAAGATCCAAAAAGGATGAAACTGAACGGAGACAATCTTCGGATTCCCACGATTCCAACGAGTCCAAAAACACCAGAAAACTCCTCCTGGGTACAAAGATATGGTCCAAACATTGCAATAAGTCAAATTTCCCATAACACATACATTGCTGAAAAATCTGTCCCAAAGAAGCTTAATTCCCACCTACGAGATAATCTTCAAAAATTCCAATAAAAATACGACGGCGATCCTCGCGAAGAGTAGATGTCGATCGAGTCCTCACAGGACGAAATCCGATAATCGAGCATAGAGATAAAAATCTGACAAGCCTCTGCTGTCCAGAAAAATCACCAGCAACAAAGGGGTTCAAAGATGCCTCGTAAACAGTGCAAAGAACTCAGAATGAAGCAAGGTGATCAGCATGGAAATCGAAGGCCTACCTCTCGCAAAACCGACGCCGCAAAAATCGTCCAAAAATTCCTTCGGAGTAGCTCTGTGGACCTCGTGGACCGAAATGAGACGGAAATGGGCCACCTAAGAAGAAACGTCACACTGCGCCGAATTGCCGAAGCTGTCGATGCCGTACTCTCCAAAAATTCCGAAACTCCTTCGCAAGATGCAGCACAAGATGAGGATCAACTTTGCTAGAGGGCTATGTCGCAGAGGAGATCGGGAAAAGGGACTAAAGGCCCAAGAAAGGGGCCGATTTATAGGCCCCCACCAAAAACAATCCAAAAGTCCACATTATTGGGCTTCCGGGCCAAATTTTCGGGCGCCCGGGGGATTTCGGGCGAAAACAGTGCCCGAAACTGCCCCCCAGGCCCGGCCCGCGACCAACGCCGGGATCACCCAGCGCCCGACACGTGTCCCGAATAGCGGGCAGCGTGTGCGGGGCCGCTGGGGATCCGCCGCGTGGCCCGACCCGGGGTCGTGGGGTGGGTGGCGCCCGCCAATCGCCGGGCGCCACGTGGCGCCCCTGCGTACGGCGGCCACCTGCCCCACCTGCCCCCGCCTGCCCCGCCTGCTCCCGCTATTTCGTGGACCGCGCGCACAAGAGCTTGCCACTCACAGGCCGCCACATGGCCTGCCCCGGTCCATGCACCAACCCGCTCGATGCCGTGGACCGAGCCGCGTGAGCCCGCGAATCCGGGGCTGCCACGTGTCCCCCGCGCCTGGTCCATGCACCAGCGCCCAACTCTGTGGACCGCGCCGCGTGTGCCGGCCAATCAGCGGCCGCCACGTGGCAACCGGCCGGTCCACGGCTTCCCCCATGCACCAAAATGCGCAGAAAACTTCCGGGGGTCCATTTTTGGACATCTGGATTTCGAAAAATATAAGTAAATAGCCGATTTTCGATGTTTTCCCGTGCTGAATCCAAATCCGGCCTCGGATTAGCCTTAAACCCTTTCAAAATTTTGGCGAAAGCAACTGAAAGATAGGCTTGATCTAGAAGCCTCACTGAGTCCGTCCAATGCGTCCATTTGACGCGTTGCGGGTCTGACACACCAATAATAGGTGTTCCACTGCATGGGTCATGGAGAAAGCAGCACGGGGATCGGGGTCACCACACGTGGATTCGGTTAGACTTCATGGATTCGAAGTTGGACGCAAATCGTGTGATCGAGACGCGTTGAGAACTGCGGAGAAGATCTACTTAGAGCATATGGAAAAGATTGAATCGTAGGTTTGCGTTATATCACCTTATACGTGTTTTAATCTTAGTGAATTTTTCTGTGTGATCGGTCCCATGATTTTTTATTCCTGGATTGGATTTTTCCACATAAAATCTTGCATATTTTCTTTATTTTTCGCATTGGTTTATTTTTATGCAAAGATTTTGAAGTTTTATTGTTTACACTTATTCACCCCCCCACTAGGTGGTTTTCCTCCTATTTTAGATTCTTGGATCCCATAACCCACAAGTGGTATCAGAGAGGGAATAGGGTTGTAAACAATGGTTGAGGGTGGAAACATCAATCGCCCTCCGTTCTTCGATGAAACCAATTATGCTTATTAGAAAGTACGTATGAGAGCGTTTTTAATTTCCATCGATGAACGGGTTTGGCAATCAATTGAGACCGGATGGAAACATCCTATTGAAATTGTTGTTGATGCACAAATCCCTAAACCTAGGACGAAATGGTTAAGGGAAGAAATAGATTTATCTTCTTACAATGGCAAGGGCGTCAATACTTTATTTAATGCCTTGTCACAAACAGAGTTCTCTCGCGTCTCGGCTTGTGAGACTGCGAAAGAAATCTGGGATACTCTACAAGTTACACATGAGGGTACTAGTTTGGTGAAGGTTCAAAAACTGTAGATGCTTACAAGTAAATTCGATTCAATTAATATGGCAGAGAATGAAACCATCACAGATTATTATACACGATTGTAAGATATTGTAAATACATGTGTTAACTTGGGAGAGAAGATCTCAGAATCAAAAGTTGTAAGAAAAATCTTGAGAACACTTACCAAGAGATTTCGCCCTAAGGTTGCAGCCATTGAAACAGTAAAATATCTGGACGAGATCAAAGTAGAAGAATTAGTTGGTGTACTTCAAACTTATAAAATGACCTACTAACTCTTTTTCTGGAAAGCCTTCCTCTTTTTCTAAGTCTTCAGGTATGGCATTGAAATCAACATAAGAAGAAGGCACGGATTCATCTTCAGATTTAGACGATAATCCATCGATGGAGGATTTTGAGAAAGAACTTGTGTTCTTGACGAGAAATGTCGCCGAAACTTTAGAAGGGGTAATTCAAGCAAATCTTCATCCTTCTTTAAATCCAAGAAAGGTAAATGATTTTCAAGTTCAAAATCAAGAAAGCAAGAGGATTCTTCAATGGACAAGAAGAACACCGAGGGACAAATTCAGTGCTCCAAATGTAGAGGCTTTGGTCATATATCAACTGAGTGTCCCAACAAGAATCCATCCAAGAAGAAGGTTATGCAAGCCGTCACGTGGGATGACTCTTCCTCCACTGAGTCATTTTCTAGTGATGAGGATAAGAACTCCATGACATTTCTTGCGTCCACAACTTCACCCTTCGTGTGCTTGTCATCGACTTCCTCTAATTCATTATCCGTCTTCTCGTTGAATGAAAGAACTGTATCGGATGATGAACCAAGTGGTTCCGAAGGTGAAGATTTTGCTCACACCTACAACAATTGCTACGGGACTCAAAGAAATTGGCGAAACATAACGAGAAGTTGAGGAGAAGGTTGTTGGAACTCGAAGATCAATCTAATAAAGCAACTTCTCTCTCAAAGACTCTTGAAGAGGAAAGGGACAATTTGATCATGGTTAACAATTCCCTTCAAAAGAAGAATGAGCATTTTGAACAAGAACATGTTAAATTAGTTGAAAAAGCTAATTACTTCTTGAAGCTCTATTCCGAGGCACATCAAGAAAATTTGGAGATGACGAAAACCATTTTCCAACTTAAAGAAGATTTGAAAAGATTTTTATCGGGACGGAATAAGTTGGACAAGCTACTTGGTCTTGGTCAAACAAATAGATTGGGACCTGGATATGATCGAACTTGTGAGGATCCAAGTTCGAGTGAACCAAAGTTCTTGCCCCAGTCGGTTTCTCCTCCTCCTCCGACTAAAATCATTTCACCCAATATTGGCCAACCTTCTACATCGCAATGGAACTCAATGTCAAACAAGGTATGCCATCATTGTGGAGCAAAAGAGCATATAAGAACTTCATGCAACCATTGAGCGAATCGAGCAAAACAAGCGAATCATGCATCGGCTACCATCAAGACAACGCCGATGCGGAAACCAAAGAAAGGTGATCAACCGAAGAAGATGAATTCACCAAGAAGTGCAACATCACGATCATTGCCGACGTATTCCAATACTCGTAACGTTTGGGTGCACAAAGGTGAACTCTTCCCTTGTCTTGTCATTCACACATCACTCCATACATATGATAATTCGACTTGGTATTTGGATAGTGGTTGCTCACGGTACATGACTGGTGATAAAAACTATTTTAAGTCTTTTCAGAAAACCTCCGGAGGACTTGTTGTTTTCGGAGATGGTAGATCTTCAAAAATAGTTAACAAAGGAATGATCACTATTCCAAATGGCCGGATTTTGAACAATATTTTATATGTTGAGGGCCTCAAGACTAATTTCATAAGCATTAGTCAATTGTGTGATGATAATTTTTCAATTAATTTCTCTTCGATAGAATGTCTTGTAACTGATTTAAACCAATCATTCTTCTTGAAAGAGGTTAGATCACAGAACAATTGCTATGTAGTTCCTAATAAACCTTTTGAACAATGTAACCTAGTTTCACTTGACACCGAAACACTTTGGCATGAAAGACTAGGTCACATGAATTTTAAGAAACTATCTAGGATTACACACAAGGATGTTGTTAGAGGTGTTCCTAAACTTTGCTCTTCAAACGGTATAAAACATAAATTCTCTGCACCTTATACACCACAACAGAATGGTGTAGTCGAGCGAAAAAATAGAGTTGTAGTAGAGATGGCGCGTGTTATGCTTCATAGCCGGAACCTTCCTTTATACTTTTGGGCTGAAGCAGTTAACACCGTTGTCTATGTGATCAATAGAATCTATTTGCACCCGGATACTTTAAATACTCCATATGAACTATGGTTTAGTAGAAAACTGAATATCAGGTATTTTCGTATCTTTCGGAGTCATTGTTATATTTTACATGATCGTGAAAATCTTAAAAAATTCGACTCTCGTAGTGACAAAGGAATCTTTCTTGGTTATTCTACTACTAGTAGAGCATATCGAATATACAATCTTTTAAGGATTTTGTATTGGCGTATTTCATGAAATGTTTTAAGTCTTGAAGATTGAAGATGAAGAATTGTGGATCATGTACATCAATCTCAAGAAGAATGAATTCAAAAGGATCAGGTACGTTTAACTAAATAATTTTGGTGATCCGAATACATTCTTGTAGTTTAGAAACACTTGGAAGATTTTTCATTGCATAAAAATAAAAAACTGGACAAGTTGGATGTTTAGGATCCGGATCAGACCATTCCAGTCCGGACCACAAACATAGTTTAGTTCATGCGGAATTCCAGTCCGGAACAGCCTCTGCTCAGTCCGGACTCCGAACTATGTGTTTGCAGAAATCGCATGAACAGTCCGGATCAGGAAATTTCAGTTCGGACCCCGAACTTGTTTTTCTGGAAAAGTTCTGTCTAAAGACGACAGTCCGGATCATATTTAATCCAGTCCGGACCGCCGAACGGGAAAATTCCAGATAAGATAGTTTTTGAATCTTATCTCTTTCCAAAGGTTTCTAGCCTATAAATAAACCCTTATTTTCATCGTTTAGGGCTAAGAATTAAAAACAGAGATAATCAAAGTCCACATATAGAGAAGAAAGGAAAACATGATCAATCATATGTTTCTTCGTCTATATTGTTCAATTTGATTCTAGGGTTTCCAAACTCTTATTTCTTGTAGAATCAAATTGAAGAATACTTAGATGGTGTTTTCTTATCTATCTTTGATCTAAGTATTCGGCGAATTATCATCACTAACAAAAATAACGATTTTTCCAAAAATCGGCGCGTGGATTCGCGTGGCCTTGTGGATTCAAGGTGCTACCGCTTTCGTGGATTCGAAGCGAGGTACGTTCATGTGATCGATACGTACTACATTGGTGAAGACCGTGGATTCGGTTGGACGTCGTGGATTCGGCGTTGGACGCAAATCGTGGATTCGATGAGCGTTGGGGAGTGAGCGGGGAAGATCTACTTGGAGCGTATGGAAAAGGTTGAATCGCAGTGTTACCGTAAATCACCTTGTACGTGTTTAATCTTATTGGATTTCGCCGTGTTATCGGTCCCGTGGTTTTTTACTCCGGTGACGGAGTTTTCCAAGTAAAATCTTGCGTACTTTATTTATTTTCCGCATTGGATTATTTTTTACGCAACGATTTGGTGTGTTTATTTTTTACACCTATTCACCACCCCCTCTAGGTTGTTTTTTCCCTATTCAGATCCATATTAACATAACCCACAAGTGGTATCGGAGCGGGAATAGGGTTGTAAACAATGGTTGAAGGTGGAAACACCAATAGAACACCGTTCTTCGATGGAACAAATTATACCTACTGGAAAGTACGCATGAGAGCGTTCTTAATTTCCATCGATGAACGGGTTTGGCAATCAATTGAGTTTGGATGGTCATATCCTACTGAGATTATTGTCGATGTTGTCACCACCAAACCTAGGTCGAAGTGGACTAAGGAAGAACTTGATGCTTCTTCTTACAACGGCAAGGGAATTAACGCTTTATTTAATGCCTTGTCACAAACTAAGTTCTCTCGCGTCTCGGCATGTGAGACCGCAAAAGAAATCTGGGATACTCTACAAGTTACACATGAGGGTACAAGTTTAGTGAAAATTCAAAAACTGCAAATGCTTACGAGCAAGTTTGACTCTATTCATATGGCAGAAAATGAATCGTTCACAGATTATTATACACGATTGCAAGATATCGTTAATACATGTACTAACTTGGGAGAAAAAATTTCAGAATCTAAGGTTGTAAGAAAGATTTTGAGAACTCTTCCTGAAAGATTTTGTGAGGACCCGGATCCCCGCGATGGGTTTACTGGTTGTTTGGCAGCTTACGGAGGCCTTCGTGGTGTGTCGGTGGTGCTTGTGTGCAATTTGGACACAAGTGATGGAATTCGGGCTTAAAAAGGGATCACGTGGGTAATCGGAGGACCCCGTCGAGTGTTTAGAAGTGGTTTCGTGCGAAACGGTGATCAAATTTGGACTCAGTGCGAAGTTTGGACAAAAGATCACCTTTCCGGATGCCTTCGGAAAATTTGAGGTTTGGAATTTGGCAAGACGGACATCGAATTTGGATTCAGCGCGCGAAAACGATGAAAATCGACTATTTACTTGTATTTTTCGGAGCCCGGATGACGCGCACGGTTTTCGAGGCTCATGGTACTGTTCCGGCGGCTGGCGGGCAGCGGCGGCGGCGGCGAAGCGCGGCGGGCAGCGGTGGAGCGCGGCGGCGCTGCCGCGCGGGCAGGCGCGCGGTGCACAGGAGCGCCTTGCCACGTGGCATCTTCTCACTGGTTCTCAGAGGACACGTGACGGGCTTGGAGTGGCCGGTGCAGTGGACCGGGACCACGGAGCAGGCTGGACTGCCTCGGGGCGCGTGCCTGGCAGGGTGCTCAGGCGGCACTGGCAGCGCGCGCCAGGCGCGCGTTGACCGGGTGCTTGCCACGTGTCGTCCTCCGGGGTGGGCCACGTGGCGCAAGCTGGGTGGCCGAAACGGCTGTTTCCTGTTTTGGCGCTGACGTGGTGCACCCACAGCGTTTCGGGCGCTACTTGGCTGGGTCCATGCTCCCGGTTTTCGGCGCCCGAATATTTCCGGCGCCCGAAACTAGGGACACCATGGGTATTAATCCAATTGTTTTTCCCAGCCTATATATAGGCCCCGTTCAAGCTCAGAGAACTCTTTTCCTGCTCGGATTCTCGTGGTGCAACCTTCAGTAAAATTCTTCTTCTTCCAGAGCTGCTTCCATTTGTGGATTCCCGGGATTTTTGGTGCAACGCACTTCGAGGTTTCCATTTTTACGGCGCGGCGCGACACTCGTTCATTTGTGATCTCCTTCGTTGTGTTTTGGTACAAGGACTCCCCCGGCCTACTCTGACCACCTTTTCGAGCGATTCTTACGCCGCTGGATCCGCGACAGGTAGGGTTACGATATTGGTACTTTTAGCGTCCCCTAGTTTCGAGTTTTTCATGGAGTTTTTCCATGCTTACTAGGACCTATTGTTTGTTGTGAGGATTTCGGGGGCAGCAGGTGGTTTTGTGGATTTCTCCGCGCTCGAGCGTCGGATTGAGGCCTGCCTATACACTTTTTGTATCTACGCGTCGCAAGGATCATCGTCGTATTTTTCTGGGATTTTTCTGAGGCTTGCCCGAAGGTATATGTTTTCCCCCTTGTCTGTGCATGGTATTACAGTTGTTTGTTGTGGGGATTCGCGCTCACTGCGTTGTGGAATTTGTAACTCGGCCTACAGGGCTCGGATTGGGACGTGCAGGTACCCGTTTCGAAGGTCTCGACGCGACAATCACAGAAGTATTTTTGTTGGATTTTTCAGAGTCCTTTATGCAGGTGAAAATATTGCTTCTTTGGGATGGAAGTTTCTACTTGGACAACACTCTTGGAATGTTGCATTAATTGTATTATTGGACTATATTTGTGTATCCAGGGGTATTTGTGGGAGTTTTTGGAGCTGTTAAAGTTGTGAGAATCTGTGGTTTGTCCCGGTATAGTTTTTTGCATGTTGGGACTTTGGACAGTTTAGCGCTTTCAGGTGGGTTCCTTCGCCTCCAAAACCAGTGGATTTCCTACTAATTCTATATTATAGGAACATGCATGTATGAGATGGATTAGGATGCATGTTAGAGAGGGAGATGTTACCTTTCCTGTATCATGTTTGGTATTTTGCTAGTTGCTATTTCCTGATCCCGTTTTAGTTAAACAAGTGCTATTTTTGGAACTTGACCTAGCACCCCGTCATATGCTGCATGTGTAACCAGACTAATAGAAAACCCTCATCTGGGCTAGGTTTATTTATGCTTTAGACATCCACACTGTTCTTCTATTCCTGGACATAGTGTCTTCCTCACCCGGTTAGTGGGCTGAGTGGTTGGGTTCTCTTAGTGTGGGATGCATGTTACATTCGCGCTTGGGGGCTGAGTGGAGTCTGGTAGATATAGCTAGTCATTTAGTTATGGCGGGAGCCGTTTGGGTAGACGGTGATCCTGAGATGTTGTGTTCCTCGATTTGGGTGTCGCTACAGTGGTAGTGGCAGTAGTGTACCAGTGACAGCAGGACCTTGAACCCAGAACCTTTTTGGACACACATAATTTTTAGTCAACCAATGTTTTCTTCCAAGCATCGTAGTGTCGCCTGAGTCTGTTCTTGTTTGATTGGACGAAGGCATTAGCTCTTCGAGGTTTGGATACAAAACTTGTTTTCAAACTGTTTTCCTAAAAAGAACTAAAAATCATTAAAAATAGATTTCTCTCAGATCAAATCGCTTTCAGTAATAAATTCCACCTTTTCCTATAAACTTACCCACTCGAGATAGTTCGAGTGGTCTGGGTTCTAAGGGCTGCCATTTCTCTGGGTCGAGAACAACGAGGGGCTATGCCTAGAGCCTGTTCTTGTCTGATTTAGGTTGTAGGTTCCAGTCTTTCGGGGTTCTCGGACCCTTCATTGTTGCCGGTTGTGGAGTATACCCGGCTAGTGAGTTGCATGTCGAGCTGTTTTTCTTCTAGGGGCCTTTTTTGTTTCTGTTTCGGGACGAAAGCTACGGGGACCGTGCCTGGAACCTGTTCTTGTTTGATAGGGTTGTAGGTGCTGGTCCTTTGGAACTTTCGAGCCCTGGTTGGTTCCCTCCTCATGTTTTACCGAGGGAGTTGTGTTCCCGAACTGTAAGGGAGTCAGAAACTTCGATAGGCGGAGTCTGGATTCTGTTCTTGTTTGATTGGGGTTCTAGGCACCAACCTATCGGGATTTTTGAACCCTTATGGTGTCGGTCCTTCCTGTGTTACTTGTGAGTTTGGTGATCTGTTTTGGGGAGCCGTTGGGTTGACGGTAGTCCTAGCTGTTGGATATTTCCAGCTAGTGAGTTAGAGACGTGATGTTGGTTTTGTCGATCTTGTTGATCGTGGATTTGGACTATAGCCTGCATAAGCCACATTGAGCTCGACAGAGATGCGCGGATACTTTCCTCGGTGGGGTCGCGCCCCTCGAGTGCCACTCCGGAGTTGGGCCTGTTACTTTGCTATCGTGACTTGTCGACACAGTCCCTCTGGCTGGGCCAGTTTTGGCAGCCACGGACACCCTACGGTAGACACGCCCTCTTGTGGATGTGCGGCAGTAGGTGGGCGCAGGTTTGACTGGACCCTATGTGGCAGTCAGTGTAGATTGGGTGATTATATTTGAGAGTTAGTAGATGCATCATGTTTCTTTCTGTTCCACTCCTTGAGCATCTAGATAGAGGCATAGTAGCTATAGAGTTTATTTTCCAGCTTTTCCTTTCAGCACTGCATTTGTTACTTTATGCCTCTAGTGGGCTTAGTGGGCAGACCGTCGGGCTTGTTGGCGGTACCCACTGAGAACTGCTGTGGGATGTAGTTCTCACACCCGCCGTGGTGTATTTTTCTCCAGGGACTTCTACTCCTGTTCCTGCTGCTCCAGTTGCTGATCCCGCTGATCGAGGTAAGGGAGTCGCGAGATAGATCCCTACCAGTCGTCTTCCAGAGAGAGTAGATGTACCAACTTTTCATATTTTGAGAGTGTTACTTTTTGAGAGACCTTTGTAGTGAGGTATAGAGTTGTACTTTTCTTTTATTGCTGAGAGACTTATGTATTTTGGTGAGGACTTGGGTTGTATATTTTGGAGTTGTATTTATCTTATTTTTTTATTTTTAGCAGTTTACTTTACAGCTTTGATATCTGTTTAGTGTAGCATCTTTCTTTTGCAGGTTAGTCGCTTCGTCTATACGGGGCTTCCCGTATGGGCGGCGGATCTGTTGGCGAGCCCGGGTCGCAGTTTCGACGCCGGGGCGTGACAGATTTCACCCTAAGGTCGCAGCAATTGAAACAGTAAAACACCCGGACGAAATCAAGGTAGAAGAATTAGTTGGTGCACTTCAAACTTATGAAATGACTTTTCCTACTAACTATTCTTCTAGAAAGCCTTCCTCTTCTTCTAAGTCTTCAGGTTTTGCATTGAAATCAACAAAAGAAGAAGACGCGGATTTATCCTCCTCAGACGCTGATGATAATTTATCAATGGAGGATTTCGAGAAACAGATTGCGTTCTTGACAAGGAAATTTTGCCGAAGCTTTCGAAGGAGAAATTCAAGCAAACCATCATCCTTCGTTAAGTCAAAGAAAGGCAAAGAAAATTCAAGCTTTAAATCAAGAAAGCAAGAGGGTTCTTCAAAGGACAAGAAGAACACCGAGGGACAAATCTAGTGCTTCAAATGCCGAGGTTTTGGTCATATCTCAACGGAGTGTCCCAACAAGAATCCATCAAAGAAGAAGGCTATGCAAGCCGTCACATGGGATGGCACTTCCACTTCTGATGAGTCACCTCACCACCTCGTCCAAATATAGCTGGGCTAGCCGTTTGAGTGACCAAGTGGTCTACACCGGCAAAACTGGGCAGACTTGGTGAGTCTATTCACTACTACCCACTAGCAATAGCTCCTCCCAGTGCCCTCGGCAATCCAACCGCAAAGTCCATAGTGATGTGGTCCCATTTCCACTCAGGGATTGGGAGACTCTGTAACCTGCCAGCTGGAATCCAATGTTTAGTCTTACTTGCTGACAAGTTAAACACTGAGCTACAAACCTCCCGATATCTCTTTTCATGCCGGTCCACCAAAAGTGTGCCTTGAGGTCCTTACATATCTTAGTCCCACCTGGATGAAGGGTATAAGGTGTATAATGGGCCTCCCTCAAAATCTGGTCTCGGATCTCTAAGTCCGCTGGCACGCATGCTCGGTCCCTATACCTCAGTACTCTCGAAGCATCCACTGTAAAGTCCCCTGTCTAATCATTCGGAATCTAATCTCTAATCCTGGCCAAGTGGGGGTCCTCACTCTGTCTCTCTCTGATCCTGTCCAGTAGAGTGGGCTGCACGACTAAAGACGTCAGTCTAGCAGAGACCCCAGGGGACACAACTTCCAGCTCGAACCGCCTCATCTCCTCTAGTAATGGTGTCTGGTCTGTGATCAACATAGTCAAGCTCTGCACAGCTCTCCTTCTCAATGCATCTGCAACCACATTAGCCTTGTCAGGATGGTAAAGGATGTCCACATCATAATCCTTTAGTAGTTCCAACCATCTGCGCTGCCTCAGGTTCAACTCTTTCTGCGTGAACAAATATTTTAGGCTCTTGTGGTCAGTATAAATCTCACAGTGCTTCCCATACAGGTAGTGACGCCACAACTTCAGTGCAAATACCACTACAGCAAGCTCTAAGTCATGAGTAGGGTAATTCTTCTCATAATCCTTAAGTTGTCGAGACGCGTAAGAAATTACCCTACCCTCCTGTATCAGCATGCAACCAAGTCCACTATGCGACGCATCACTATAGATCACATATCCTTTCCCTATGATAGGAAGGGAAAGGATAGGAGCTGACATCAATCTGCTTTTTAGTTCCTCAAAGCTCCTCAGGCAATCCTCACTCCAAACAAACTTAATTTCTTTACGAGTCAAACGAGTGAGAGGTGTGGAGAGCTTCGCAAAGCTCTCCACAACCGACGGTAATATCTAGCTAAGCCCATGAAGCTGCGCACCTCAGTCACAGTCATCGGTCGGGGCCAAACCCGAACTGCCTTTAACTTCACCAAATCCACTGCCACATCTGCGGCGGAAAATACATGGCCCAAGAAAACCACCACCTGGGGCCGGAACTCGCATTTTACCAACTTGGCTTACAACTTCCTCTCTCGAAGAAATTGCAGCACGATCCTCAAGTGCTCCTCATACTCCACATCGCTCCGGGAGTAAACCAGGATGTCGTCGATGAACACCACTATGAATCGATCCAAATACGGCCGAAAAATTCTGTTCATCAAGTCCATAAATGCGGCAGGGGCATTAATCACTCCAAAAGGCATGACGGTGCACTCATAATGCCCGTACCGTCCAGAAAGCTGTCTTCGAAATGTCCTCGGCCTTCACATTCAATTGGTGATAACCAGATTGCATATCAATCTTCGAGAAGACACAAGACCCTTGTAGCTGGTCAAACAAATCATCAATGTGCGGCAAAGGGTACTTGTTCTTGAGGGTCACTTTATTCAATTCTCGATAATCCACGCAGAGCCTAAGTGAACCATCATTCTTCTTCATGAACAGCACCGGTACTCCCCAAGGCGACACACTCGGTCTAACAAAACCCTTATTCATCAAATCCTAGAGTTGCACCTTTAACTCTCGCAGCTCTGCGATGCCATCCAATAGGGTGCCTTCGAGATTGGCGCAGTTCCCGGAACTACGTCACTCATAAACTCAATCTCTCTATCCGGCGGGATACTCGTCAACTGTGGTGACCCTGACCCCCGTGTAGCTTCTCCCATGAACCCTGGTGTAGAACACCTAGTGTTGGTGTATCTGGCCCAAAGTGCATCAAAGGAATGCCACAGATGGACCCTGTGTGATATCCACAGCTGGATTGGCGTTCGGCTGCATTTGCCGAATTTTAGAAATGGTTTTGGGCCAAACAGAGGTTGGATTTGGATTCAGCGCGGAAAAACGCTTGAAAACGGCTATTTGCTTGTTTGATTCTGAGTCCGGATGCCCAAAAAGGGACTCCCGAAAGTTTTCGCTGAATTTCGGTGCATGGGAGGGGCCGTGGACCGCCGACTGCCACGTGGCGGCCAATGATTGGCCGGTCCGCAGCGCACGGTCCACGGAGTGCCGCGGCTGGGTGCACGGACCCGGCGCATGACACGTGGCGCCGCCTGATTGGCGGGCCCGTGAGGCGCGGTCTACCGAATTTGCGCGGCGGTGCATGGACCGGGGCGGGGGGACGCGTGGCATCCCTCGGTTGGTCGGTGCACGCGGCGCGGTCCACGGAACCTAAATTGGGTGCGTGGACCAGGTGCACGGGACACGTGTCGTCACGCTATTCGTGGGCTCACGAGGCGCGGCGCACGGAGTCGCGGACGGGCGCCTCGGGGCGCGTGCGTGGCAGGCCGTCAGGCGGCGCCTGCCCGCACGCGTGACCGCGACAGTGGCAGGGCCACGTGTCGACCTGCCACTGGCGGGCGCCACCTACCCGTTGGACCGGGTAGGTGCCACGCGGCGGCACCACACACTGTAGTGGCCCAAATTCCCATGCAGCGTTCTTCCGATGAATCCACTGTTAGAGCACCTAGCGTTGGTGTATCTGGCCCATGGTGCGTCAATGGGATGCCACTGATGGACCCTGTGTGTTATTATTAGCTGTGTAGGCCTTCGGCTGAGTTTGCCGAAATTTCGGAAAAGAATTAGGCCCAACAGAGGTCGGAAATGGATTCAGCACGGAAAAACGCTTGAAAACGGCTATTTGCTTGTTTATTTCTGAGTCCGGATGCCCAAAAACGGACTCCCGGAAGTTTTCAGTGGAAATTGGTGCATGGGAGGGGCCGTAGACCGCCGGGATGCCACGTGGCGGCCTGTCATTGGCCGGTTCAGGATGCGCGGTCCACAGAGCTGCGCGGCGGGGTGCACAGACCCGGCGCATGGACACGTGGCACCGCCTGATTGGCGGGCGCAAGGCGCGCGGTCTACCGGGTGAGCGCGGCGGTGCATGGACCAATGCGGGGCCACGTGGCAGCCTCCGGTTGGTCGGTGCATGCGGCGCGGTCCACAGAATTCCAGTTGAATGCGTGGACCGGGTGTAGGGGACACGTGTCGCCCTCTGGTTCGCGGGCGCACCGTGCGCGGCGCACGGAGTCGGGGTCGGTGCCTCGGGGCGCGTGCCCACGTCGGGGCCATGCCGCGCGCCCGGCGCGGCCGCCGACCGGTCAGCGGGTCAACCGGGGTGGACACGTGTCGCCCGCTGATTGGCGGGCGCCAACCGCCTCACTGTGCGGGGCGGGCCACGTGGCAGCCCGCGGGTGGGCCGAACAGCTGTTTGCTGTTCGGCGGGCCACGTGGCGGCACCTGGTGGATTCGGGCGTGAACAGTGTTGGGCCGGCCCAACACTGTAGCCGCCCGAAAGTGCCGGGCGCCCGAAAGTTGGGCCCGAAAGCCCATTGACTTGTCTTTTTGGGCTGATTTCGGGTGAGGCCTATAAATAGGCCCCTTGGGGCTCACTTTAGAGGCTTTTCCCGGGAGCTTTTGCCATTGAGCCCTTCACCAATTTTCTTCCTCTCCCTCTTGTGCATCTTTTGGCAAAGGTTCAGAATTTTTGGAGGCCGCGACGACGGCGACTTCTACATCGGGGTGCGGAGCGACGATCTACTGTTGGAGGCCCATTTTCGTCGCAGTTTAGTCTGGGAGGTCTACCGGGCTACCCCGACCTTATTTTTGGACGATTTCTGCGGTGACGGTTTCGTAAGAGGTAAATCTACATTTTTCGTCTTGGACACTTTTTCTGGATCCGAGCTTTTCTTGGGGTTCTGGGTACATTTTTAACCCCCTTTGCGACTGTTGGTTGATTTGGACAGCACCTACTTGTCGGATTTTTATCTCCTCATCCGGACATCGGAATTCGACGTTTCAGGACTCTATCGACATCTACTCTTCGCGAGGATCGCCGTCATATTTTTATTGGAATTTTTGGAGGAAGTTTTTCAGGTGAAAATTTCGTGTGAATGGGACTGTTCACCACAGATTTTGGGATTTTGGAATTTGTGTGGTTTAAAGTATAATTTTGGTGTATGTTTGTACCCAGGAGTTTGTGAGCACTTCTACCGTGATGTTGGCTTGGTGGGATTTGTGATTTGACAGTTGTGGGCTTTCTCAGCTGTGCGATTTCGGACAGTTAGCACTTGCAGGTGGGTGACCTTGCTTCCAAGAACTCTGGACTGTGTACTAATTCTATGTGTGTAGGATCATGCATGTTAGAAATTGGAGTATTAGCATGTGTAAAACTGTATGTTGTATCTTGTATATCAGTTGTTGAATCTTTTGATTCCTGCACTATGTTAAGTAATGAAATCTTGGAATTTGACCTAGCACCCCTGTCATATGTATCATGTTCAGCCAGTCTGTAGAAAAACTCCAACTTGGGCTAGGTTTTTATTGCTCTAGACATTCCACATCACGATACTTCATTTCACTTTGGACTTAGCTTTTCCTCGCCCGAGTTGTGGGCCGAGAGGTTGGGTGGTTGTGGGATGCTTTTGCACTCGTGTCTGGGGACCGAGTGGAGTTGATAGCAGTCTTTAGATTTGATTTCTTTGGGAGAGTGATAGTGATAGTAGATCTGAGTTCTTGGAAACTGTCAGAGAGACAGTGAGTTTCCGCTGTGTAGATTCCAGCCAGTGGGTGAGTCAGTGTTTTGTTTGGTGGTCGATCTTATTGATCGAGGATTGAATCATAGCCTGCATGAGCCACATTAGAGCTTTACAGTGATACTTTACAGTGATACTTATGGGTTACTTTGACTCGAGCGGGTCGCTCCCCTCGAGGGCCACTCCGGAGTAGGCGAGACCGGGTTGTGTACCGGTGTGAGTTTGAGATGTTCTTTAGCGACTTGTTGTTGCAGTGGTCCCTCTGGCTGTGCTTTCGTTGGCAGCCACGGACGCCCTACGTAAGTCCGCTCCTCCGGGACGTAACGGCAGTAGGTTGGCGCAGGTTTGACTGGACCCGATGTGGCAGTCAGTTTTGATTGGGTGATCAGGGAGGAGAGTTAGTTGTGGCATTATGTTCTTTCTGTTCCACTGTTGAGCATCTAGATAGAGGCATAGTAGCTGTAGAATTACCTTTCCCAGCTTTCCTTATAGCACTGCATATGTTACTTTTGCCTCTGGTAGACTTAGTGGGCAGACCGTCGGGCTTGTTGGCGGCACCCACTGAGAACTACTGTGGGATGTAGTTCTCACACCCGTCGTGGTGTTTTCTCCCCAGGGACTTCTGCTCCGGTTCCTGCAGCTCCTGTTGCTGATCCTGCTCCTTCTGACCGAGGTAAGGGCGTCGCGAGATAGATCCCCTCCTGTCGTCTTCAGTGTGTGAGTAGATGTACCCCAGTTCCATTTTGGTGTGTGTTATGTCGAGTGACTTTTGTAGTGAGGTTTTGAGTTGTACCTTCCTTTCCTGCTTTTTTGAGAGACTCCTGTTTTCTGGTGAGGTTGGTCTGTATATTTGAGAGTTGTAGTTTTACTTTATGTATTTTATTCCAACTTTTCTCTTTCAGCTCTGATATCTGCTAGTGTAGATGTTTCTTTGCAGGTTAGTCGCTACGCCTATACGGGGCTTCCCGTACGGGCGGCGGATCTGTTGGCGAGCCGGGGCGCAGTATCGCCCCGGGGCGTGACAGATTAGAGTGGTATCAGAGCCTAGGATGTAGGTTTTGGAGGACTTAGGAACCCTAGGCTTGTGGTTGGACCCTAGGATGACTCGCGTGAGAGCCGTGATTTTAGCGAGAGTCCTGATTGGATTTCTAACTCTCCCGAGTGGTTCGGGGTGAGCGATCGACATGTCTTCCTTCGGTGGCAACTATGTTGGCTGCAGACAACATAGTACTTCGGGAAGGGGGACATGCCCTCTGACTTTCGCTAGATTGGGTCGAGAGATGATTTGGGTTCTGATTGTTTGCCTTGTCCCTCAGGTGGGGATGCCTCCTCGACGCTCGATGGTGACGCGTTCGCAGCCTTCGTCCTCTGAGCCCGAGCAGGAGGACTCGGAGCAGGGACAGCAGAGCGAGGTTTTGGAGCTCCGTGCCCAGGTGGCACAGTTGGCTGAGGCGTCTCGACGCCAGGAGGAGGCTGTGAGTCGGTTGACGCTCTTGTTGGAGCAGAGAGCGCAGCCGGCGGTGGTACCCCCTGAGAGTTCACCGGTGCCTTCTTCCCCTGTTGTGGCACCCCCGGTTGTGCAGCCTGCACCAGCAGTTCCGGTTGAGCCTGTTTCCAGTAGGCCACCGTCTGGGACGACGGGATCTTTGACTTTGGCAGAGCAGCAGGTTTTGGTGGGTCTTTTGTTGAGGTTTCGCAAGTTCGATCCACCCCGCTTTTCGGGCATGAGTGCTGAGCCGTGGGCGGCTGAGTCTTGGGTTACAGCTATGGAGCGCCATTTCGAGAGCCTTTTTATTGATGAGAGGTTTCGAGTTCTGTTGGCTACTCATTTTCTGGAGAGCAACGCCGAGGCATGGTGGCGGCGTGTGCGACCCGCAGGTCCGCCTGGGACCCAGTTTATCTCTTGGGCAGAGTTTCGCGGTATGCTTCTTGGGGCCTTCTTTCCCGAGAGTGTTCGACAGAGTTTGGAGGAGCAGCTGAGGAATCTCCGCCAGGGAGATAGGCCCGTACACGCGTACATAGCCGATTTCAATCGGCTGTTGGCTAGTATGCCCCACGTGGCCAGAGATGAGACCCACCGGATCTACATGTTCGAGAGAGGGTTGCGTCGGGACATTTATCAGTTGGTCCGCTCCCTCAGATTACAGACTTTAGATGCCTCGATGGAGCAGGCACTTTATGTGGAGGGTGGTGAGGCCGTGATGGCAGAGGTGACTCCAGCCCCCGTTGTGACTCCTGGGGCGAAGCGCCCCGCGCAGTTTGAGGAGGGGCAGTCGAGTAGACAGGGACCCCCGAGACCACCCCGTTTCCACTCTCAGGGACGGGGGTATCAGGGGCGGCAGAGATCTGGGGGATCTCGTCAGTTCCAGCAGCAGCAGCAGCAGCGTCGACCACCTCGACAGCAGCAGTCTTCACAGCAGCAGCAGTCTTCGCAGCAGCAGCAGACTTCGCGGCAGCCGCGCCCCGACCGTTGTATCATCTGTGGAGGACCGCACTCACCAGCCCAGTGCCCGCAGGGTCGGGACCGCTGCTTCCGTTGCGGGCAGACCGGTCACTTCGCGAGGGCGTGCCCCAGGGCAGGTTACCCAGCTCCTTCATCAGCTTCTGCATCCTTCGTTCCTCGTCAGTCAGCAGGACCTTCGGCGACCTCCGGTAGGCCAGATTTTGCTCCATCGTCCTCGCGACAGCCAGAGCGACATCCCCCGGCGCCGAGCGGTCGAGTCTATGCCGCTCAGGTAGAGGATGCTACAGCAGCAGAGCATGTCGTCGCAGGTATTATTTTGATTTCTGCAGTTCGTACTCGTACTCTCTTTGATACCGGTGCATCGCATTCTTTTATCAGTAGAGCATTTGCATCCCTTCATGGTATAGAGGTAGTTTCTTTATCGCATGCATTAGAGGTTCAGATACCAGATCATGTCTTGCATGTCGAGGAGTATTGTAGGGATTGCCCTGTGCAGTTGGGATCCTGGATTTTGCCGGCAGACTTGCTTGTCTTGCGGCAGCTCCAGGATTTCGACGTCGTGCTAGGTATGGATTGGTTGTCGAGGTACTATGCTGTTATAGACTGCAGAGAGAGGACGGTGACCCTCCGCGAGCCTGGACAGGAGGAGTTTGTCTTCAGAGGCTGCCAGAGCACCTTCTTTGCGATGACTGTTTCTTCGGCGAGGGCTAGGCGGATGATTAGTAGGGGCTGCACCGCTTTCTTAGCGACGATTGTGGAGGTGCCTACGGCGGCACTGGGACTCGAGGATATTCCTGTTGTCCGCGAGTTCCCAGATGTGTTTCCCCCTGAGTTGACGGCGATGCCGCCGGAGAGGGAGGTGGAGTTTGTGATTGATGTGGTACCGGGAACCGCACCAATCTCGAAGGCGCCGTATAGGATGGCACCTGCCGAGTTGAGGGAGTTGAAGGCCCAGCTTCAGGATCTTATGGATAGGGGCTTTGTCAGGCCTAGTGTTTCTCCGTGGGGAGCGCCGGTTTTATTTGTGAAGAAAAAGGATGGGTCGCTTCGTTTGTGTGTGGATTATCGGGAATTGAATAAAGTGACCATCCGGAACAAGTACCCTCTTCCACGGATAGATGATTTATTTGATCAGTTGCAGGGAGCCACAGTGTTTTCGAAGATTGATCTTCAGTCAGGTTACCACCAGTTGAGGGTGAGGGCCGAGGACATCCCTAAGACGGCTTTTCGATCCCGGTATGGGCATTATGAGTTTACGGTTATGCCGTTTGGTTTGACTAATGCCCCAGCTGCATTCATGGATTTGATGAACCGGGTATTTCAGCCGTACTTAGACTTGTTTGTGGTTGTGTTCATTGATGACATCTTGATTTACTCCCGGAGCGATGTGGATCATGAGGAGCACTTGAGGATAGTGCTGCAGCTTCTACGTGAGAAGAAGCTGTATGCCAAGCTTAAGAAGTGCGAGTTTTGGCTTCGGGAGGTTGCATTTTTGGGCCACTTGGTATCAGCCGCAGGAGTAGCAGTTGACCCGACGAAGATTGATACAGTTCGGGATTGGCCGAGACCGACGACGGTGACGGAAGTCCGGAGCTTTCTGGGCTTGGCAGGCTACTACCGTCGGTTTGTAGAGGGCTTTGCGAAGCTCTCTGCTCCCCTGACCTGTTTGACTAGGAAGGGGATGAGGTTCATTTGGACTGAGCAGTGTCAGCGAAGTTTTGAGGAACTGAAGAGGAGACTGATTTCAGCACCAGTTCTTACACTGCCAGTGATGGGTGATGGCTACGTGATTTACAGTGACGCCTCGCACAGCGGTTTGGGTTGTGTCTTGATGCAGCATGGGAGGGTAATTGCTTATGCTTCACGGCAACTAAAGGATTATGAGAAGAATTACCCTACTCATGATTTAGAGCTGGCAGCTGTGGTGTTCGCATTGAAGCTGTGGCGGCATTACCTCTACGGTGAGCATTGTGAGATCTACACGGATCATAAGAGCTTAAAGTATCTGTTTACTCAAAAGGAGCTGAACCTGAGGCAACGCCGGTGGTTGGAGTTACTGAAGGATTACGATGTGAGTATCCTCTATCATCCCGGCAAGGCCAATGTGGTAGCAGATGCTTTGAGTCGGAGGTCAGTGCAGAGCTTGAGCATGTTGGTCACGCAGCAGGCCCCGTTGATTGAGCAGTTGAGGCGACTCCAGATTGAGGTTGTATCCCCTGGGGTCTCTGCTAGACTGATGTCTATGGTCTTGCAGCCCACTCTGTTGGACAGGATTAGGGAGACGCAGAGTGAGGACCCCCACTTGGAGAGGATTAGGTCACAGATTCAGGCAGATCTTATAGGGGATTTTACAGTGGATAGCTCGGGAGTACTTCGGTACAGGGACCGAGTGTGTGTGCCTTCGGATTCAGAGATCAGAGACCAGATTTTGGGTGAGGCTCATTATACACCTTATACCATTCATCCTGGTGGTACTAAGATGTATAAGGACCTCAAGGCACATTTTTGGTGGTCCGGAATGAAGCGGGACGTTGGAAGATTCGTGGCTCACTGTTTAACTTGCCAGCAAGTGAAAGCAGAGCACCGGGTTCCTGCTGGCAAGTTGCAAAGTCTTCCAATTCCCGAGTGGAAATGGGACCACATCACCATGGACTTTGTTACAGGGCTGCCGAGAGCGCAGAGTGGAGCCGACGCGATTTGGGTTATTGTTGATAGACTCACCAAGTCTGCACATTTCTTGCCTGTTCAGATGACTTGGTCTTTGGAGCGTCTGGCACAGTTGTATTTGGACGAGATAGTGAGGCTACACGGGATACCCGCGTCGATTGTTTCAGATCGGGATCCGAGGTTTGTGTCACGATTCTGGGGGAGTTTACAGTCAGCTTTGGGGACCCAGCTCAGATTCAGCACTGCATTCCACCCACAGACTGATGGCCAGTCTGAGCGCACTATACAGACCCTTGAGGATATGCTGAGAGCGTGCGTTATGGATTTTGGAGGGGGGTGGTACCGACACTTATCTTTGGTTGAGTTTGCGTACAACAACAGCTATCAGGCGAGCATCCAGATGGCTCCGTTTGAGGCGTTGTATGGACGCAAGTGTCGGTCACCCTTGTATTGGAGTGACGTGGGTGAGAGGAAGACTTTGGGACCAGATCTTCTTTTGGAGGCTGAGGAGAAGGTCAGAGTTGTTCGTCGACACCTTGAGGTAGCCCAGAGTCGTCAGAGGAGTTATGCAGATACTCGACGGCGAGACCTGGAGTTTCAGATTGGTGACCATGTATTCTTAAAGGTCTCGCCTTCGAAAGGGGTCCGGAGATTTGGAGTGCGTGGGAAGCTTAGTCCCCGTTTTGTTGGACCCTTTGAGGTACTTGAGAGGGTAGGCCCTGTGGCTTATAGAGTTGCTCTTCCTCCACGTTTGGCCGGTGTACACGATGTTTTTCATGTCTCAGCCCTGAGGAGATATGTCTTTGATCCGTCGCATGTGGTTGACTTCACTCCCTTGGAGATCGGTGAGGACCTGGTTTACGAGGAGCGGCCGTTGCGGATTCTTGCTCGTGAGGTGAGGGAATTGCGCAACCGGACCATTCCGTATGTGAAGATCTTATGGAGCAATCACGATGAGCGAGAGGCTACTTGGGAGCTAGAGACAGAGATGAGATCTGCATACCCTTTCCTGTTCGAGACTACCGGTTGAGGTACGCCTGTTCTACCTTACTTCGTTTCGGGGACGAAACTTCCTTTTAGTGGGGGAGGATGTAGTGGCCCAAATTCCCATGCAGCGTTCTTCCGATGAATCCACTGTTAGAGCACCTAGCGTTGGTGTATCTGGCCCATGGTGCGTCAATGGGATGCCACTGATGGACCCTGTGTGTTATTATTAGCTGTGTAGGCCTTCGGCTGAGTTTGCCGAAATTTCGGAAAAGAATTAGGCCCAACAGAGGTCGGAAATGGATTCAGCACGGAAAAAACGCTTGAAAACGGCTATTTGCTTGTTTATTTCTGAGTCCGGATGCCCAAAAACGGACTCCCGGAAGTTTTCAGTGGAAATTGGTGCATGGGAGGGGCCGTAGACCGCCGGGATGCCACGTGGCGGCCTGTCATTGGCCGGTTCAGGATGCGCGGTCCACAGAGCTGCGCGGCGGGGTGCACAGACCCGGCGCATGGACACGTGGCACCGCCTGATTGGCGGGCGCAAGGCGCGCGGTCTACCGGGTGAGCGCGGCGGTGCATGGACCAATGCGGGGCCACGTGGCAGCCTCCGGTTGGTCGGTGCATGCGGCGCGGTCCACAGAATTCCAGTTGAATGCGTGGACCGGGTGTAGGGGACACGTGTCGCCCTCTGGTTCGCGGGCGCACCGTGCGCGGCGCACGGAGTCGGGGTCGGTGCCTCGGGGCGCGTGCCCACGTCGGGGCCATGCCGCGCGCCCGGCGCGGCCGCCGACCGGTCAGCGGGTCAACCGGGGTGGACACGTGTCGCCCGCTGATTGGCGGGCGCCAACCGCCTCACTGTGCGGGGCGGGCCACGTGGCAGCCCGCGGGTGGGCCGAACAGCTGTTTGCTGTTCGGCGGGCCACGTGGCGGCACCTGGTGGATTCGGGCGTGAACAGTGTTGGGCCGGCCCAACACTGTAGCCGCCCGAAAGTGCCGGGCGCCCGAAAGTTGGGCCCGAAAGCCCATTGACTTGTCTTTTTGGGCTGATTTCGGGTGAGGCCTATAAATAGGCCCCTTGGGGCTCACTTTAGAGGCTTTTCCCGGGAGCTTTTGCCATTGAGCCCTTCACCAATTTTCTTCCTCTCCCTCTTGTGCATCTTTTGGCAAAGGTTCAGAATTTTTGGAGGCCGCGACGACGGCGACTTCTACATCGGGGTGCGGAGCGACGATCTACTGTTGGAGGCCCATTTTCGTCGCAGTTTAGTCTGGGAGGTCTACCGGGCTACCCCGACCTTATTTTTGGACGATTTCTGCGGTGACGGTTTCGTAAGAGGTAAATCTACATTTTTCGTCTTGGACACTTTTTCTGGATCCGAGCTTTTCTTGGGGTTCTGGGTACATTTTTAACCCCCTTTGCGACTGTTGGTTGATTTGGACAGCACCTACTTGTCGGATTTTTATCTCCTCATCCGGACATCGGAATTCGACGTTTCAGGACTCTATCGACATCTACTCTTCGCGAGGATCGCCGTCATATTTTTATTGGAATTTTTGGAGGAAGTTTTTCAGGTGAAAATTTCGTGTGAATGGGACTGTTCACCACAGATTTTGGGATTTTGGAATTTGTGTGGTTTAAAGTGTAATTTTGGTGTATGTTTGTACCCAGGAGTTTGTGAGCACTTCTACCGTGATGTTGGCTTGGTGGGATTTGTGATTTGACAGTTGTGGGCTTTCTCAGCTGTGCGATTTCGGACAGTTAGCACTTGCAGGTGGGTGACCTTGCTTCCAAGAACTCTGGACTGTGTACTAATTCTATGTGTGTAGGATCATGCATGTTAGAAATTGGAGTATTAGCATGTGTAAAACTGTATGTTGTATCTTGTATATCAGTTGTTGAATCTTTTGATTCCTGCACTATGTTAAGTAATGAAATCTTGGAATTTGACCTAGCACCCCTGTCATATGTATCATGTTCAGCCAGTCTGTAGAAAAACTCCAACTTGGGCTAGGTTTTTATTGCTCTAGACATTCCACATCACGATACTTCATTTCACTTTGGACTTAGCTTTTCCTCGCCCGAGTTGTGGGCCGAGAGGTTGGGTGGTTGTGGGATGCTTTTGCACTCGTGTCTGGGGACCGAGTGGAGTTGATAGCAGTCTTTAGATTTGATTTCTTTGGGAGAGTGATAGTGATAGTAGATCTGAGTTCTTGGAAACTGTCAGAGAGACAGTGAGTTTCCGCTGTGTAGATTCCAGCCAGTGGGTGAGTCAGTGTTTTGTTTGGTGGTCGATCTTATTGATCGAGGATTGAATCATAGCCTGCATGAGCCACATTAGAGCTTTATAGTGATACTTTACAGTGATACTTATGGGTTACTTTGACTCGAGCGGGTCGCTCCCCTCGAGGGCCACTCCGGAGTAGGCGAGACCGGGTTGTGTACCGGTGTGAGTTTGAGATGTTCTTTAGCGACTTGTTGTTGCAGTGGTCCCTCTGGCTGTGCTTTCGTTGGCAGCCACGGACGCCCTACGTAAGTCCGCTCCTCCGGGACGTAACGGCAGTAGGTTGGCGCAGGTTTGACTGGACCCGATGTGGCAGTCAGTTTTGATTGGGTGATCAGGGAGGAGAGTTAGTTGTGGCATTATGTTCTTTCTGTTCCACTGTTGAGCATCTAGATAGAGGCATAGTAGCTGTAGAATTACCTTTCCCAGCTTTCCTTATAGCACTGCATATGTTACTTTTGCCTCTGGTAGACTTAGTGGGCAGACCGTCGGGCTTGTTGGCGGCACCCACTGAGAACTACTGTGGGATGTAGTTCTCACACCCGTCGTGGTGTTTTCTCCCCAGGGACTTCTGCTCCGGTTCCTGCAGCTCCTGTTGCTGATCCTGCTCCTTCTGACCGAGGTAAGGGCGTCGCGAGATAGATCCCCTCCTGTCGTCTTCAGTGTGTGAGTAGATGTACCCCAGTTCCATTTTGGTGTGTGTTATGTCGAGTGACTTTTGTAGTGAGGTTTTGAGTTGTACCTTCCTTTCCTGCTTTTTTGAGAGACTCCTGTTTTCTGGTGAGGTTGGTCTGTATATTTGAGAGTTGTAGTTTTACTTTATGTATTTTATTCCAGCTTTTCTCTTTCAGCTCTGATATCTGCTAGTGTAGATGTTTCTTTGCAGGTTAGTCGCTACGCCTATACGGGGCTTCCCGTACGGGCGGCGGATCTGTTGGCGAGCCGGGGCGCAGTATCGCCCCGGGGCGTGACACACACGCCCCGCACAGCTGTTTGCTGTGCGGGTGATATGGCCGCACCAGGAATTTCCGGGCGGCTACAGTAACTGGCCCTTGCGCCCGGATTCGGGCGCCCGAAAGTTCGGGTGTGCCCGAATCTTGGGACATTTTGGGAATTTTTCCGTTTGTTTTTCTGCTGCCTATTTAAAGGCCCGAGCTCCCTTCCCCTTCGACTTTTTGGCACTTCCGAGCTTCAAACCGACTGGAGTTCTTCACCAAAGTTGATCCTCACGCAGTGAAGCTTCCATTTGCAGAGTTTGGGGATTTTTGGGAGCACGCTTTTCGAGATTCTCATTTTCTTGGCTCGGCGCGACGCTCTTTCTTCGGTGCTTCTTCCGTCGCTCTTCGGTGCACGAGCTCTCCCGACCTACTCCGACCATCTTTTCGCACGATTTCTTCGCTTTTGGATTCGCAACTGGTAAGGCTACGATTTTGGTTTCTTCCACATTTCCTGGTTTCGCGCTTTTCAAGGAGTTCTTCCTTGCTCACTGAGGACCCGTTTTGTTGTGAGGATTTGTGAGGACAGCAGCTTCATCTGAGGAGATCTCCGCGCATGAGTGTCGGATCAGGACGTGCTTATAGACTTTTTTCATCTACTCGACGCAAGGATCATCGTGGATTTTTCTTGGAATTTTTGGAGACCTTTCCGAAGGTATACACTCTTCCTTTTATCTGTACAAGAGTTTACAGTTGTATGGTTTTGGGATTTTGCGCACCGATACTGTGGATTTTGTAACTTGGCCTACGGTGCTCGGAATTGGGCGTGCAGGGACCCGTTTCGAAGCTATCGATGCGAGGAACGCTGTAGTAATTATTTCAGAATTTTTGGACCTCTTTCAGCAGGTGAAATAATCGCGTCTTTGCGACTGAAATTTAAGCTTTGTATTTCTTGGCAGATTTTGGGATTTAAGTGTAACTGTAGCCTTATGTTGTAACCAGGAGGGATTGTGGACTGTACTGGACCTGTTGGACATAGAGTTGTTATTTTCCTGGTTTTCTCAGCTGTACGACTCCGGACAGTTAGCGTCTTCAGGTGGGTGGCTTGCTTTCAGGACCTATGGACTGTGCTCTAATTCTATTGATATAGAATCGTGCATGATAGTGATTGGACTGGGTAGCATGCTAGAATGTGATTGTTAATATTCTTTGTAATTATCTGATAACCGTATGATCTCTTTTGCTTCCTACCATCTATTAATATTTGTTATCTTGGAACCTGACCTAGCACCCCTGTCATATGTTGCATGTGTAACCAGTCCAGTAGAAAACCCTCATTTGGGCTAGGGTTATTTATGTTTAGACATCCACACTTTATGTTTCATTCCTGGACTTAGTGTTATCCTCGCCCGGGTAGTGGGCCGAGCGATCGGGACTTCTTTTTAGTGTGGGATGCGTTTGCACTCGTGCTTGGGAGCAGAGTGGAGTCTGGTAGCTGTAGTGGATTGCTTGTCTGTACCGGGAACCGTTGGGGGTAACCGGTGGTCCCGGGAGGTCTTGTTTTCCCTTGTTTGGGTTGTGGCCACTGTGTTAGTGGAAATAGTTTACTTGTGTTAGCCGGACCTAGAACCCAGAACCCTTTTCGACATACACATGATTTTAGTCTACCAATGTTTCCTTCCAAGCATCGAAGGGCCGCTGGAGTCTGTTCTTGTTTGATTGGACAAAGTCATCAGCCCTTCGGTGTTTGGGTAAAACACTTGTTTTCTAACTATTTTTCTAAAAAGAACTAAAATTATTAAATATGGATTTCTTCCAGATCAAAATGGTTTTCAATAACAAATGTCACCTTTCTCCTGTAAATCTTCCCACTCGAAGGATTCGAGTGGTCTGGGTTCTAGGGGCCGTTCCTTTGTCGGGACGAAAGCCACGGGGGCCGAGCCTGGAACCTGTTCTTGTTTGATAGGGTTGTAGGTGTAAGTCTCCCGGGACGTTCGGGCCCTGTTGGTGTCTTCTGCGCGTTGTACCGAGGGAGTGTGTTCCCGAACTGTAAGGGGGTCGGAAACTTCGATAGGCGAAGCCTGGATTTCTGTTCTTGTTTGATTGGGATTCTAGGCACCAACCTATCGAAATTTTTGAACCCTTATGGTGACGGTCCTCCCTGTGTTACCTGTGAGATGTGATGTTGGTTACTGTCGATCTTGTTGATCGTGGTTTTGGACTATAGCCTGCATGAGCCATTTGAGCTCGACAGAGTGCGTGGATACCCTAGTCCTCGTTGGGGTCGCTCCCCTCGAGTGCCACGTCCGGAGTGGGTCTGCACTTTGGTATCGCGACTTGTCGACGCCGTCCCTCTGGCTGGTCCAGTTTTGGCAGTCACGGACACCCTACGGTAGACCCGTCCTGTTGAGGATGTGCGGCAGTAGGTGGGCGCAGGTTTGACTGGCCCCTTTGCGACAGTCAGTATAGATTGGGTGAGTATACTGTGTGTGTTAGTAGATGCATCATGTTTCCATCTGTTCCATTTTTCTTGAGCATCTAGATAGAGGCATAGTAGCTATAGAGTTACTTTTCCAACCCCTTTCATTTCAGTTTTATATTATTACTTTATGCCTCTAGTAGACTAAGTGGGCAGACCGTCGGGCTTGTTGGCGGCACCCACTGAGAACTACTTGGGACGTAGTTCTCACACCCGTCGTGGTGTATTTTCCCACAGGGACTTCTACTCCTGTTCCTGCTGCTCCTTTTGCTGCTTCTTCAGATCGAGGTAAGGGAGTCGCGAGATAGATCCCTACCAGTCGTCGTCCAGAGAGTAGATGTACCCCCTTACTTTTGAGAGTTTATGTTGAGCGAACTTTGTAGTGAGGTATAGAGTTGTATTTATTTTACTGCTCGAGAGATTTATGTACTTTTGGTGAGGACTTGTGTTGTATATAGTTTTTATTTCTAGCAGTTTTACTTTCAGCTCTGATATCTGTATAGTATAGTTGATCTTTTGCAGGTTAGTCGCTTCGTCTATACGGGGCTTCCCGTATGGGCGGCGGATCTGTTGGCGAGCCCGGGTCGCAGTTTCGACGCCGGGGCGTGACAGATTAGGTGGTATCAGAGCCTAGGTTGTAGGTCATTGTGGACTTAGAAACCCTAGGCTTGTGGTTGGACATTAGGATGACTACGTGAGAGTCGTGACTGTTAGCGAGAGTCCTGATTGAGTTTTATACCTCTCCCAAGGGACGGGATGAGTGACTGGCATGTTTATTCTCCTAAGCGATTATGTTGGCTGCAGACAACATAATGCTAGGGAATGGATGACATGTCTTGGACTTTCGCTAGATTGGGTCGAGTGTTGTTTGGTACTGTCCTGACGTTTGCATGTGGATTGCAGGTGGGCACGATGCCTCCCCGACGCAGTGTACGGACGGGTTCTCAGCCTTCCCCCGCCGATGAGCCTGGGCAGGAGGAGCCAGCACAGGGCCAGCAGAGTGAGGTGCAGGAGCTTCGGGCTCAGATGGCCCAGTTGTCAGAGGCTGCACGGCGCCAAGAGGAGGTTTCACGGCGCCAGGAGGAGGTTTCACGGCGCCAGGAGGAGGTTTCACGGCGCCAGGAGGAGATTTCACGGCGTCAGGAGGAGACCATGGACCGGATGATGCGCATGATGGAGCAGAGGGGGCAGTCAGTTGTAGCACCCCCTGAGAGTTTCCCCGCACCTTCGTCGCCAGCTATGGCACCCCCAGTTGTACCAGTAGCACAGGCAGCCCCTTTTGCACCTGTTACTAGTAGACAGCCGTCCGGGACGGCAGGACAGCTGACCCCTACAGAGCAGCGTGAGGTGGCTGATGTGTTGACGGGATTCCATCAGTCTGATCCACTTCGTTTTTCGAGGCAGAGTTCGGAGCGCAGAGAGGCGGTGATAGCCGAGGTGACCCCAGCTCCCGCCGGGATTTCGGGGGCGAAGCGGCCAGTACAGGAGGTTGAGGGACATACGAGTCAGCAGGGACCTCCGAGACCTTCCCGATCTCATCCTCAGGGTCGTAGGTTTCGGAGGCGCCAGAGATCAGGTGGACCCCCGCAGCAGCCGCGGTATCAGCAGCACCAGCAGCGACAGCAGTCTCAGCAGCAGTACCCCCGACAGCATCGGTTTCGGCACCAGCGGCAGGAGCGGTGTGTCATCTGTGGCGGCCCTCATTCGCCGTCGCATTGTTACCAGAGACGGGGACGGTGTTTCCTCTGTGGATCGTTGGGACATCTTTAGGCAGCTTGTCCCCGAGCCGTTCTATCAGTGCGACCCCTTGCGACAGCACCCGCATTGCCTATCCATGCAGCGGAAGCCCCTCCGGCCCACCGTCAGACAGAGTGGGCCACGACGTCGGGACAGACGGGACGACGATCTTCAGCACCCAGCGGACGGGTTTATGCAGCCCTGGTGGAGGACACCCCGGCAGCAGATCATGTCGCGGTAGGTATGATTTTATTTCAGTTAGCTGAACTGAGCATTTCGGTACCGCAACATCCTTTTGCTTTATTAGTTGAGCATCTTCTTTAGCATCTTTGCATGGGTATGGGTTAGGAAGTTATGCTGCATGTATTAGCAGTTGGATTTCTTCCCAGTATCCTACGAGTAGAGGAGGATCGCGGTGTGTGATCAGTGCAGTTGAGACTTGGGACTTTACCGGCTGATGTGATGATTCGAGGATAGCTCCAGAACTTGGATTGAGCACACAGGTTGGACTGGTTGTTGCGGTGCCGTGCTACGACTGATGATGGAATGAGAGCAGTTACCCTTCTGCGAGTTGGACAGGAGGAGTTCTTTATTTCTTGGGTTGCCGGCGTATCCTTCCAGCAGCTTGGGCTTCAGCGACTGTGGACAGACGCCGCCTCGGGAGCAGTTGTGAGGTTTAGGACTAGAGGTTGTGTCCTTAGGAGTCTCTGTTAGTGATAGCGTTCGTTTTGGTTGCCACAGCAGGAACGACACCAACACTTCTCTCACTTTTCACGCCTTTGTACTGAAATTGACGAACAGGACGAAAACTTCGAAAGATTGCTCCAGAAATGGAGACAGTGCCCGAACCTGTTCTTGTTTGATTGGGGCGAAGGCACTGATCTTTCGAAACTTTCGGACTTTTTGCTAATTTCATCTGTTTTCTAAATCGAGAGTTGGGGTTGATGACTTTCCTGCTGGTGGAGCCGTACCTTTCTTGTTAGTTTAGTGTTTGTGTTCTTTGTTTGTTTAAGTTTTGTTGTTGTGGTGTGTTTTTGTTTCGGGGACGAAACTTTCTTTTAGTGGGGGAGGATGTGGTGACTCTAACCCCCGTGTAGCTTCTCCCATGAACCCTGGTGTAGAACACCTAGTGTTGGTGTATCTGGCCCATAGTTCATCAAAGGGATGCCACAGATGGACCCTGTGTGATATCCACAGCTGGATTGGCCTTCGGCTGCATTTGTCGAATTTTCGAAATGGTTTTGGGCCAAACAGAGGTTGGATTTGGATTCAGTGCGGAAAAACGCTTGAAAACGGCTATTTGCTTGTTTGATTCTGAGTCCGGATGCCCAAAAAGGGACTCCCGGAAGTTTTCGCTGAATTTCGGTGCATGGGAGGGGCCGTGGACCGTCGGCTGCCACGTGGCGGCCCATGATTGGCCGGTCCACAGCGCGCGGTCCACGGAGTGTCGCGGCTGGGTGCACGGACCCGGCGCATGACACGTGGCGCCGCCTGATTGGCGGGCCCGTGAGGCGCGGTCTACCGAATTTGCGCGGCGGTGCATGGACCGGGGCGGGGGGACGCGTGGCATCCCTCGGTTGGTCGGTGCACGCGGCGCGGTCCACGGAACCTAAATTGGGTGCGTGGACCAGGTGCACGGGACACGTGTCGTCACGCTATTCGTGGGCTCACGAGGCGCGGCGCACGGAGTCAAGGACGGGCGCCTCGGGGCCCGTGCGTGGCAGGCCGTCAGGCGGCGCCTGCCCGCACGCGTGACCGCGACAGTGGCAGGGCCATGTGTCGCCCTGCCACTGGCGGGCGCCACCTACCCGTTGGACCGGGTAGGTGCCACGCGGCGGCACCACACGCGCCCCGCACAGCTGTTTGCTGTGCGGGACACGTGTCGGTCACCGGGAGTGCCACGTGGCCACTCCCGGCGCGCCCCGCACAGCTGTTTGCTGTGCGGGTGATGTGGCCGCACCAGGAATTTCCGGGCGGCTACAGTAACTGGCCCTTGCGCCCGGATTCGGGCGCCCGAAAGTTCGGGTGCGCCCGAATCTTTGGACATTTTGGGAATTTTCCCATTTGTTTTTCTGCTGCCTATTTAAAGGCCCGAGCTCCCTTCCCCTTCGACTTTTTGGCACTTCCGAGCTTCAAACCGACTGGAGTTCTTCACCAAAGTTGATCCTCACGCAGTGAAGCTTCCATCTGCAGAGTTTGGGGATTTTTGGGGGCACGCTTTTCAAGATTCTCATTTTCTTGGCTCGGCGCGACGCTCTTTCTTCGGTGCTTCTTCCGTCGCTCTTCGGTGCACGAGCTCTCCCGACCTACTCCGACCATCTTTTTGGATTTGCAGCTGGTAAGGCTACGATTTTGGTTTCTTCCACATTTCCTAGTTTCGCGCTTTTCGAGGAGTTCTTCCTTGCTCACTGAGGACCCGTTTTGTTGTGAGGATTTGTGAGGACAGCAGCTTCATCTGAGGAGATCTCCGCGCACGAGTGTCGGATCAGGACGTGCTTATAGACTTTTTTCATCTACTCGACGCAAGGATCATTGTGGATTTTTCTTGGAATTTTTGGAGACGTTCCCGAAGGTATACACTTTTCCTTTTATCTGTACAAGAGTTTACAGTTGTATGGTTTTGTGATTTTGCGCACCGATACTGTGGATTTTGTAACTTGGCCTACGGTGCTCGGAATTGGGCGTGCAGGGACCCGTTTCGAAGCTATCGATGCGAGGAACGCTGTAGTAATTATTTCAGAATTTTTGGAGCTCTTTCAGCAGGTGAAATAATTGCGTCTTTGTGACTGAAATTTCAGCTTTGTATTTCTTGGCAGATTTTGGGATTTAAGTGTAACTGTAGCCTTATGTTGTAACCAGGAGGGATTGTGGACTGTACTTGTCACGCCCCGAGTCCGCCAATTTGTACGGTTCGGGCACGCCAACAGACCCGCCAATCGGGTAAGACCTTTTCCTACCCGAAAGGAACGGTAACATCCATAATAACACAACAAGTGTATGCGGAAGCTCAATATCAGAGTACTAAAAATCACTACAAATTTAAAACTTTCATTCATTAACAAATAGTTAATGCGGAAATGAAAGCATACAAGAGTGAACCATAACTTAAATTTATTACACTTTACATTTCTGAACTTGCAAATAAAATTATTACAATTCCTTTACATAAATTTCCTCACCATACAAGGTTCACTCAAGCAATATAAAAATGGGATACCTCTGCCAGACCCTCTAGGTCTCTATGCTGCTGGGCCCTTGCCCCTGTCGTATACCTCGCCGTCTGCCTCTGAACCGTCGCGATCGCTGCATCCATACCTGAACCTGTGGGGGGGGAGTCACCCAAGGGGTGTGAGAACTACGACAGAGTTCCCAGTGGGTTCAACCACCGAGAAAAAGTGTCCTACAACACTTGGTCCAATGGAAGCAATAATAATAGTGCTAGGAAATTAAAATCCTCAATATCATAATGCTACTATGCATATACGGGCCACTACACTATCTGTGTATACTCACCAATCCATCACTACTCTGTCTAGCCACACTAGGCAACTAACCACCAACTCGGCTACTAAGCCGCTGTATACTGGGTTACACTAACCCGGCCACCTTGGCCACTCTCTGTTCCCTTTTTTCTTTACCTTATGGTGGTTTAATTTAAGTTAACCCTCAGAAATTCTTATCCAACGGGCCCCAGCCCGGTAGTCCTGCTACCATCAGATAAGATTTCTAAGGTTGCCGATAACACTCGCAAGTGTTACCCCGTCCTGCCGGGGGGACTTGTCATACGGGACACTGCCCGATAGGGTCACTGCCCAACTCTGACAAGAGTACTCTAGAACCTGTCATACGGGTCGCTGCCCGGGAGAGGGACCCTGTCCAACTCCGACAGTTGTACGTTCGCCCCCGGAGGTACGCCCGTTTTATCTTTTTCTTTTCTTTTCTTTCTCTTTTCTTTTTCTTTCTCTTTTCTTTTTCTTTTCTTTTCTTTCTCTTTTCTTTCTCTTTTACTTTAGCACTTGGCCTCTTTGCTCTTAACACTTGCTTTTCTGTCTTATACGAGCTTGTAGCTCCCTTTTTGCCACTGGCAATCTCTTTATTTAAGCATTTAGCTCTTTACTTTCACTTTTAGCCTTTCGAAAGTAACTCGTCCGACGGGTCACTGCCCAGGGAGTCCTGCTCCACAATGACGAGTCTCAAATTCGAATGCGCCCTTTACATTCTCGATATGCTCTTTTAGCCGCTTTTAGCTTGCTATTAAACTTTACCTTTTACATTTATTACCTCTTATCCTAGGTCTTGCCATAAGGATAATTAGAGAGTCTCCTGGACTCTTAAACATTTCACCTTCATTTATTTAACTCAAATTGAAGTTAAAGTTATTGTCCATTTGCCCAGACACCCTATGACTTTCTAGGGTTATATTTGATCAACTCTTTAACCTTGGGATCTTATCCCACTTTCCTGATTTCTCATTGAATCCTAGAGTTAACTTAACTCTATTTTCCTGTTCCACTATTAACTTAGAGTTACATCGACTCTAATTTCCTGTTTTCCCTTTCATGTCTCCACACTTGATCCATTTTTCCCTTCTCTTGATTCCTTACTGAATCCTAGAGTTAACTTAACTCTATTTTTCTGTTCCACTTTTAGCTTAGAGTTACACTGACTCTAATCTCCTGTTCCACTTTTATCTTAGAGTTACACTGACTCTAATTTCCTGTCTGTGAGTTTAAACTCCTCTGGATCACCTTAGGTTCCCTTTACCTAAGTTCCATGTCATACTCATCCTAGAGTTCCTTGACTCTATGTTGATCACTAGTTCACCTTAGGTCCCCTTTACCTAAGTTCCATGTCATACTCATCCTAGAGTTCCTTGACTCTATATTGATCACTAGTTCACCTTAGGTCCCCTTTACCTAAGTTCCATGTCATACTCATCCTAGAGTTCCTTGACTCTATGTTGAACACTAGTTCTCCTTAGGTTCTCTTTACCTAAGTTCCATGTCATATACACCTAGAGTTTTCTGACTCTATGTTGATCACTCTATCCAGTGTCCTTAGGTTATCACCTAAGACCATGCCACTCATCCTTCCTAGGATAACTCCTAAGTTGATGTCACTCGTCAAACCCCTAAACTAGGTTTTCTCCTAGTCTTACTACCAACAAGTTCTGTTCCCTTATGTCACATGATTCCTAGGGTTGTACCCTAACATGATCACAGTCATCAAGTGATTACTCATTTCTACGCATGCAATTATTTTCATATCCATCATAAAAATAATATTCATCCTCTAAGTCCTTTTTGCACATGAAAATGAATTATCTTCTTTTGGCAACTGACAGTTGCATTTATCATCTGTGTCCATCTACACATACAAATTTATCCCCTATTGTGGATAAATCATAAATATCACTTTTCCTCTAAATTTCTCTACACATGCACATATATCATCTGTTATTGGCAACCAACAGTTGCTCTTTTCATCTGTGTTCCTCTAAACATGCAATCTTATTCATAATTACCTAACGCCTCTAACAGGCTACTATCATGCTTCGAATCGAAAAGCAAAGGAGCAAGGGGAGAGGTCACCCATTTTCGGCAGAATTCCCCACCTTGTAGTGTACCCAATTGCTTGTAGACACTTGCAATTGGTCCCTGCGCGATTCCACTTGTCTCCTCGAGCTTGCACGCAAAATAGTGCACCTCCCTCGAGTCCGCACGCAAAACGGTGCACGTCCTACAATCCTGCACGCAAAACGATGCATGTCATTAAAAACTCGCACGCAAAACGGTGCGCGTCATTTTAGTCTGCACGCAAAACGGTGCGCGTTAAATCAACCGGCACGCAAAACGGTGCACGTAAAACGGTGCGCGTTAAATCAACCGGCACACAAAACGGTGCACGTACCTCGAATCTGCACGCAAAACGATGCACGATCTACTGTAGGGTTGCACGCGAGACGGTGCACGTTTTTCTAACCCTGTACGAAAAATGATGTATAATATTAGAAAGTGCACGCAAAACGATGCGCGACAACACAACCGACACGCAAAACGATACACGTACCTCAAATCTGCACGCAAAACGGTGCACGTCTTTTTCAACCCTGCACGAGAAACGATGCATAATATTAGGGTCGGCACGCAAAACGGTGCGCGACAACACGATCGGCACGCAAAACGGTGCATGTACCTCAAATCTGCACGCAAAACGATGCACGTCTCACTGTAGGATTGCACGCAAAACGGTGCACATTTTTTTGTCCTGCACGTAAATCGATGCAAAATATTAGACTTTGCACGTAAAACGGTGCGCGATAACATATGTTGCACGCGAAACGGAGCACATACCTCGGTTTGGCACGCAAAACGATGCACTTTTCTTTTTCAACGTTGCACGCAAAACGGTGCACGTTTTCCGAGTTTGCGCCCAAAACTGCGCATTTTTGTCGAATCCGCACGCAAAACGGTGCATTTTTCTACAACTTGCACGTAAAACGAGGCGCGCCAAAACGCCCCCGACAGTCTGCGCAGCAAAACGGCACAGTATACACGGTCCCTAACACGTAAAACGACGCGGGGTCAAATTTAATGTCCAAAAAGGAACCCTACAAATTGTGCCCAAAAATACCGAAAATAACGTTACCTCGTACAGTCGCACTGCCCACGAGGTCCACGGCGCGCCGCACCATCTCCCACGAAATTTCCCCCCTCTCTCTCTCTCTCTCTCCCTCTCCCTCTCTCCCTCTCTCTCTCTCGTTCGTGCTCGGGCAGAGAAGAAAAGGAAGAAGGAGAGGAGATTCTGCGGGGAGAAGAAAGAAGAAGAAGAGAAAAAAGAAAAATGAGGAAAGGAAGGGAGGGAGGAAGGTTGTGGACCGGGTCCACGGGCCTCCCAATGGGGGCCCGCCACTTGGTGGCCACCACACACAGGGGCGCACGCACTGCGCGCCCCTGCGCCATGCGGGCGCGCGTCCCCGCGCCCTGTGCGCGCCAGCTGTGCGCGTGCCGCAAAGCGCCGCGCGCCAGCAAATCCCTTTTTGTCCTGTTTTCTGTCCGTTTTTCGTCCGTTTCCGTCCAAATTTGACAGGCAGCTTCGTTTCAGCCTAATTTATCACAGAAAAATTTAAATTTTCAGTTTGGGCCATTTCTGGGTCACCAAAGCCCTACTGTGTCCAGAATCATTGGCGGATCCCGTTCTCGCAATCCGGGTATCCGATCAACACGAAATTTTTACTGTGACCTTAAAACATAATTACACAGCTCCTGTAATTTTCTCAGAATTTTTCGACACTGTTGGCGGAGCCCGTTCTCACTATCGGGTATCCGATCAACGCGAAACTTTTTCTGTGATCTTAAAACATATTTACGGGACTCCCGTAATTTTCTCGGAATTTTCCGACACTGCGAATTTTGCACTAAAAATCTAGGCCCCCTTTCTCAAATAAATTTTTAGATCTCTCCATTTTAACCCGATTTGGGCCTAACTCGCGTCCAAATGTTCCTTACTTCCCCAACTTTCATAACACTAGTATTTCATACCACCTTTATTTACATTTATTTATATACCAAAATTCCGGTTCACTACATTCTACCCCCCTTAAAATAAGTTTCGTCCTCGAAACTTGAGTCACATCTCGACTCCTACTTGATCAAGAGGGAGAAAAACTTGCCCTCACTACTGGGCTGACTGAACCTCGTGACCGGCATCACACTGCCTGCTCGCCCAACAATTACACGAGCAGCCCATTCCTGGATCCCTATCTCAACTCAGGGACAAACTCAGACCTGGCGTCTGGCCACTTTCACCAAGTAGGTGAGAAACACATTTGAGCACTTGCTCTCTCTATTGCCACGAATGACCAAGTCTTTTCTTGCGAAATCTTCACTCTAATTCCGCGATCATTTGATCTTTCACAAGGAGGTTGCATCTGCAACTAATTACATTTACCGCATTTTCCGGTCGCTCCGCTGCCTAATGTGGAGGGTAAAGGCCAATCCACGAGTCCTCAACTATCACACACGCTGCTAGCGCTCTAAGTCCACGGGTTATCAGCTAACCCGATACCTCGGACTACTAATAGGTCCACAGACCACGGTCCAATAGGGGCCTATAGTCCAACCAGTCCAACTCTGTATAATGGCTCTCACTAGTACATAGACCCAATCATCATACTGGTAGATCCTCACTTAGGATTACTACACCCACACTCCCACTAGGAGCTACAGTACCTCAATCACCACTAGCTCTATGGCCTGGTCATATCACACTCTTAGTGTACTAATCTCAGTGTACTAATAGCCTCAATGCTCACACGTGGCATTCCACGTTCCCGGGTCATCGCTCGGACTACCGTCCCGACCAAATCTCTATCATGCCCCGCCATCAGGTCTCGGGCCGCTGTCTCTCACAGCCGACTGCGCCTGCCCACTGGGCTACAGGCCCACAGTCCACAAACATGGTCCAGGCACGGATCGTCCCCAAGCGAACCCGCTAATCGTCGCCACGCGACCACTATGCCCACTGAGCAGAACCGACTAACCAGTCGTCAATCCACGACCCAAAACTCTCTATCAACTATGGCCACACTGGCATAGGCTAATGCGCCTCCTAATCAGCTCTCTCTGGCTAAACGATAACTGTGCTCCATGAGCACCCAAACAGTTGGGCGTCCTACGCCCCTACGCTAACTTGCGTAATCCAGAATGTTAAGCAACTTACTTAAACACGCGCGTAACTCCTGTACACCTCTCCCAACTGGGTTGAGGCACCAAAAATAACTGTCCACCAACTCTGGTGATCAACTCGCAAAGACTACGGTGGCAACCCTTGGCATTACACCGATTCATCAGAACGGCGCCACAAAACTCTCGCTCTTTCGAGAGGTTCCCGCATCCTGAAGCCTACTCTGGGCCTCACCAACTCTACTATGCGGCAACACAGCCACAGTTGTCGCGCCACACGGTTACTACCGTCATCAGGGGCAAATTCACGCCGCCAGGCTCGTAAATCTTTCTTGCCCTAACCCTCAGGGCACTGCAACTTGGCACTCGCGACATAGCGATCACCATTTACCTCGCGAGTCGGTCTCTTACTGGACCTTACTAACCATACTTTGCTAGCAACCTAGCTGACACAAGCGTAAAACACCCTATGCCGAAGGTGTTGGCTGCGCCGACAAAAGTTCGGCGGCCACAGCCATTTCTTTACTGTCGCCCCTACGGGCGGCGACGCCGTATACCTATGCGTCATTTATGCAGCCTCAACTTGTTGCGCTATCAGTCACTGAGCCCATCTATCTGCTCCAACTGTCACGCTGACGTTACTCTTAGGCGTCGAAACCTGTCTTCCTGTCGGCGGGGAATTTCCGCCGACGGCAAGAAGTCTGATCTGCTGCTGGACCACACCAATAAGTGCGGCCACCTGCTATCGTAACTCGCGTACATCGTTTGACCCCGAGCCCTCTCGTGACTCGAGTCGAAACAGGCGCGTTTCTCTATGTGGTGTTATCGCCAGTGTGCACACCGCAACAAAACAACTAGCCCAAATTTAGCCATTTGAGCAACGCGCAGTCTATATACCGACAAAAAGGCTCGTCGACTCAATCATGCGAAAGTATAGGAGGGTACTTCTTTTCATCTCCAACATTACGTTGTCGGCCGCCAACGTAATATCCGAAGAATGAAAGCTCGTTGCCCTCGATCAGTCCCAACATCCTTTTTGGGAACAACAAAACCCAATCAAGTACTTTCGCCACCGCCCACGCACTCTCTCGTGCTAATCCCTAGGGTCTCCCTAAGGTTGCTATCCACCTAGGACTATTCCTAGGCTCTGATACCACTCTAATCTGTCACGCCCCGAGTCCGCCAATTTGTACGGTTCGGGCACGCCAACAGACCCGCCAATCGGGTAAGACCTTTTCCTACCCGAAAGGAATGGTAACATCCATAATAACACAACAAGTGTATGCGGAAGCTCAATATCAGAGTACTAAAAATCACTACAAATTTAAAACTTTCATTCATTAACAAATAGTTAATGCGGAAATGAAAGCATACAAGAGTGAACCATAACTTAAATTTATTACACTTTACATTTCTGAACTTGCAAATAAAATTATTACAATTCCTTTACATAAATTTCCTCACCATACAAGGTTCACTCAAGCAATATAAAAATGGGATACCTCTGCCAGACCCTCTAGGTCTCTATGCTGCTGGGCCCTTGCCCCTGTCGTATACCTCGCCGTCTGCCTCTGAACCGTCGCGATCGCTGCATCCATACCTGAACCTGTGGGGGGGGAGTCACCCAAGGGGTGTGAGAACTACGACAGAGTTCCCAGTGGGTTCAACCACCGAGAAAAAGTGTCCTACAACACTTGGTCCAATGGAAGCAATAATAATAGTGCTAGGAAATTAAAATCCTCAATATCATAATGCTACTATGCATATACGGGCCACTACACTATCTGTGTATACTCACCAATCCATCACTACTCTGTCTAGCCACACTAGGCAACTAACCACCAACTCGGCTACTAAGCCGCTGTATACTGGGTTACACTAACCCGGCCACCTTGGCCACTCTCTGTTCCCTTTTTTCTTTACCTTATGGTGGTTTAATTTAAGTTAACCCTCAGAAATTCTTATCCAACGGGCCCCAGCCCGGTAGTCCTGCTACCATCAGATAAGATTTCTAAGGTTGCCGATAACACTCGCAAGTGTTACCCCGTCCTGCCGGGGGGACTTGTCATACGGGACACTGCCCGATAGGGTCACTGCCCAACTCTGACAAGAGTACTCTAGAACTTGTCATACGGGTCGCTGCCCGGGAGAGGGACCCTGTCCAACTCCGACAGTTGTACGTTCGCCCCCGGAGGTACGCCCGTTTTATCTTTTTCTTTTCTTTTCTTTCTCTTTTCTTTTTCTTTCTCTTTTCTTTTTCTTTTCTTTTCTTTCTCTTTTCTTTCTCTTTTACTTTAGCACTTGGCCTCTTTGCTCTTAACACTTGCTTTTCTGTCTTATACGAGCTTGTAGCTCCCTTTTTGCCACTGGCAATCTCTTTCTTTAAGCATTTAGCTCTTTACTTTCACTTTTAGCCTTTCGAAAGTAACTCGTCCGACGGGTCACTGCCCAGGGAGTCCTGCTCCACAATGACGAGTCTCAAATTCGAATGCGCCCTTTACATTCTCGATATGCTCTTTTAGCCGATTTTAGCTTGTTATTAAACTTTACCTTTTACATTTATTACCTCTTATCCTAGGTCTTGCCATAAGGATAATTAGAGAGTCTCCTGGACTCTTAAACATTTCACCTTCATTTATTTAACTCAAATTGAAGTTAAAGTTATTGTCCATTTGCCCAGACACCCTATGACTTTCTAGGGTTATATTTGATCAACTCTTTAACCTTGGGATCTTATCCCACTTTCCTGATTCCTCATTGAATCCTAGAGTTAACTTAACTCTATTTTCCTGTTCCACTATTAACTTAGAGTTACATCGACTCTAATTTCCTGTTTTCCCTTTCATGTCTCCACACTTGATCCATTTTTCCCTTCTCTTGATTCCTTACTGAATCCTAGAGTTAACTTAACTCTATTTTTCTGTTCCACTTTTAGCTTAGAGTTACACTGACTCTAATCTCCTGTTCCACTTTTATCTTAGAGTTACACTGACTCTAATTTCCTGTCTGTGAGTTTAAACTCCTCTGGATCACCTTAGGTTCCCTTTACCTAAGTTCCATGTCATACTCATCCTAGAGTTCCTTGACTCTATGTTGATCACTAGTTCACCTTAGGTCCCCTTTACCTAAGTTCCATGTCATACTCATCCTAGAGTTCCTTGACTCTATGTTGATCACTAGTTCACCTTAGGTCCCCTTTACCTAAGTTCCATGTCATACTCATCCTAGAGTTCCTTGACTCTATGTTGAACACTAGTTCTCCTTAGGTTCTCTTTACCTAAGTTCCATGTCATATACACCTAGAGTTTTCTGACTCTATGTTGATCACTCTATCCAGTGTCCTTAGGTTATCACCTAAGACCATGCCACTCATCCTTCCTAGGATAACTCCTAAGTTGATGTCACTCGTCAAACCCCTAAACTAGGTTTTCTCCTAGTCTTACTACCAACAAGTTCTGTTCCCTTATGTCACATGATTCCTAGGGTTGTACCCTAACATGATCACAGTCATCAAGTGATTACTCATTTCTACGCATGCAATTATTTTCATATCCATCATAAAAATAATATTCATCCTCTAAGTCCTTTTTGCACATGAAAATGAATTATCTTCTTTTGGCAACTGACAGTTGCATTTATCATCTGTGTCCATCTACACATACAAATTTATCCCCTATTGTGGATAAATCATAAATATCACTTTTCCTCTAAATTTCTCTACACATGCACATATATCATCTGTTATTGGCAACCAACAGTTGCTCTTTTCATCTGTGTTCCTCTAAACATGCAATCTTATTCATAATTACCTAACGCCTCTAACAGGCTACTATCATGCTTCGAATCGAAAAGCAAAGGAGCAAGGGGAGAGGTCACACATTTTCGGCAGAATTCCCCACCTTGTAGTGTACCCAATTGCTTGTAGACACTTGCAATTGGTCCCTGCGTGATTCCACTTGTCTCCTCGAGCTTGCACGCAAAATGGTGCACCTCCCTCGAGTCCGCACGCAAAACGGTGCACGTCCTACAATCCTGCACGCAAAACGATGTATGTCATTAAAAACTCGCACGCAAAACGGTGCGCGTTATTTTAGTCTGCACGCAAAACGGTGCGCGTTAAATCAACCGACACGCAAAACGGTGCACGTAAAACGGTGCGCGTTAAATCAACCGGCACGCAAAACGGTGCACGTACCTCGAATCTGCACGCAAAACGATACACGATCTACTGTAGGGTTGCACGCAAGACGGTGCACGTTTTTCTAACCCTGTACGAAAAATGATGTATAATATTAGAAAGTGCACGCAAAACGATGCGCGACAACACAACGACATGCAAAACGATACACGTACCTCAAATCTGCACGCAAAACGGTGCACGTCTTTTTCAACCCTGCACGAGAAACGATGCATAATATTAGGGTCGGCACGCAAAACGGTGCGCGACAACACGATCGGCACGCAAAACGGTGCATGTACCTCAAATCTGCACGCAAAACGATGCACGCCTCACTGTAGGATTGCACGCAAAACGGTGCACATTTTTTTGTCCTGCACGTAAATCGATGCAAAATATTAGACTTTGCACGTAAAACGGTGCGCGATAACATATGTTGCACGCGAAACGGAGCACATACCTCGGTTTGGCATGCAAAACGATGCACTTTTCTTTTTTAACGTTGCACGCAAAACGGTGCACGTTTTCCGAGTTTGCGCCCAAAACTTCGCATTTTTGTCGAATCCGCACGCAAAACGGTGCATTTTTCTACAACTTGCACGCAAAACGAGGCGCGCCAAAACGCCCCCGACAGTCTGCGCAGCAAAACGGCACAGTATACACGGTCCCTAACACGTAAAACGACGCGGGGTCAAATTTAATGTCCAAAAAGGAACCCTACAAATTGTGCCTAAAAATACTGAAAATAACGTTATCTCGTACAGTCGCACTGCCCACGAGGTCCACGACGCGCCGCACCATCTCCCACGAAATTTCCCCCCCTCTCTCTCTCTCTCTCTCTCCCTCTCTCCCTCTCTCTCTCTCTCTCTCGTTCGTGCTCGGGCAGAGAAGAAAAGGAAGAAGGAGAGGAGATTCTGCGGGGAGAAGAAAGAAGAAGAAGAGAAAAAAGAAAAATGAGGAAAGGAAGGGAGGGAGGGAGGTTGTGGACCGGGTCCACGGGCCTCCCAATGGGGGCCCGCCACTTGGCGGCCACCACACACAGGGGCGCACGCACTGCGCGCCCCTGCGCCATGCGGGCGCGCGTCCCCGCGCCCTGTGCGCGCCAGCTGTGCGCGTGCCGCAAAGCGCCGCGCGCCAGCAAATCCCTTTTTGTTCCGTTTTCTGTCCGTTTTTCGTCCGTTTCCGTCCAAATTTGACAGGCAGCTTCGTTTCAGCCTAATTTATCACAGAAAAATTTAAATTTTCAGTTTGGGTCATTTCTGGGTCACCAAAGCCCTACTGTGTCCAGAATCATTGGCGGACCCCGTTCTCGCAATCCGGGTATCCGATCAACACGAAATTTTTACTGTGACCTTAAAACATAATTACACAGCTCCTGTAATTTTCTCAGAATTTTTCGACACTGTTGGCGGAGCCCGTTCTCACTATCGGGTATCCGATCAACGCGAAACTTTTTCTGTGATCTTAAAACATATTTACGGGACTCCCGTAATTTTCTCGGAATTTTCCGACACTGCGAATTTTGCACTAAAAATCTAGGCCCCCTTTCTCAAATAAATTTTTAGATCTCTCCATTTTAACCCGATTTGGGCCTAACTCGCGTCCAAATGTTCCTTACTTCCCCAACTTTCATAACACTAGTATTTCATACCACCTTTATTTACATTTATTTATATACCAAAATTCCGGTTCACTACAGTACTGGACCTGTTGGACATAGAGTTGTTATTTTCTTGGTTTTCTTAGCTATACGACTCCGGACAGTTAGCGTCTTCAGGTGGGTGGCTTGCTTTCAGGACCTATGGACTGTGCTCTAATTCTATTAATATAGAATCATGCATGATAGTGATTGGACTGGGTAGCATGCTAGAATGTGATTGTTAATATTCTTTGTAATTATCTGATAACCGTATGATCTCTTTTGCTTCCTACCATCTATTAATATTTGTTATCTTGGAACCTGACCTAGCACCCCTGTCATATGTTGCATGTGTAACCAGACCAGTAGAAAACCCTCACTTGGGCTAGGGTTATTTATGTTTAGACATCCACACTATATGTTTCATTCCTGGACTTAGTTTACTTGTGTTAGCCAGACCTAGAACCCAGAACCCTTTTCGACATACACATGATTTTAGTCTACCAATGTTTTCTTCCAAGCATCGAAGGGCCGCTGGAGTCTGTTCTTGTTTGATTGGACAAAGGCATCAGCCCTTCGGGGTTTGGGTAAAACACTTGTTTTCTAACTGTTTTTCTAAAAAGAACTAAAATTATTAAATATGGATTTCTTCCATATCAAAATGGTTTTCAATAACAAATGTCACCTTTTTCCTGTAAATCTTCCTACTCGAAGGATTCGAGTGGTCTGGGTTCTAGGGGTCGTTCCTTTGTCGGGACGAAAGCTACGGGGGCCGAGCCTGGAACCTGTTCTTGTTTGATAGGGTTGTAGGTGTAAGTCTCCCGGGACTTTCGGGCCCTGTTGGTGTCTTCTGCGTGTTGTACCGAGGGAGTGTGTTCCCGAACTGTAAGGGGGTCGGAAACTTCGATAGGCGAAGCCTGGATTTCTGTTCTTGTTTGATTGGGATTCTAGGCACCAACCTATCGAAATTTTCGAACCCTTATGGTGACGGTCCTCCCTGTGTTACCTGTGAGATGTGATGTTGGTTACTGTCGATCTTGTTGATCGTGGTTTTGGACTATAGCCTGCATGAGCCATTTGAGCTCGACAGAGTGCGTGGATACCCTAGTCCTCGTTGGGGTCGCTCCCCTCGAGTGCCACGTCCGGAGTGGGTCTGCACTTTGGTATCGCGACTTGTCGACGCCGTCCCTCTGGCTAGTCCAGTTTTGGCAGTCACGGACACCCTACGGTAGACCCGTCCTGTTGAGGATGTGCGGCAGTAGGTGGGCGCAGGTTTGACTGGCCCCTTTGCGGCAGTCAGTATAGATTGGGTGAGTATACTGTGTGTGTTAGTAGATGCATCATGTTTCCATCTGTTCCATTTTTCTTGAGCATCTAGATAGAGGCATAGTAGCCGTAGAGTTACTTTTCCAGCCCTTTCATTTCAGTTTTATATTGTTACTTTATGCCTCTAGTAGACTTAGTGGGCAGACCGTCGGGCTTGTTGGCGGCACCCACTTAGAACTACTTGGGACGTAGTTCTCACACCCGTCGTGGTGTATTTTCCCACAGGGACTTCTACTCCTGTTCCTGCTGCTCGTGTTGCTGCTTCTTCAGATCGAGGTAAGGGAGTCGCGAGATAGATCCCTACCAGTCGTCGTCCAGATAGTAGATGTACCCCCTTACTTTTGAGAGTTTATGTTGAGCGAACTTTGTAGTGAGGTATAGAGTTGTATTTATTTTACTGCTCGAGAGATTTATGTACTTTTGGTGAGGACTTGTGTTGTATATAGTTTTTATTTCTAGCAGTTTTACTTTCAGCTCTGATATCTGTATAGTATAGTTGATCTTTTGCAGGTTAGTCGCTTCGTCTATACGGGGCTTCCCGTATGGGCGGCGGATCTGTTGGCGAGCCCGGGTCGCAGTTTCGATGCCGGGGCGTGACAGATTAGGTGGTATCAGAGCCTAGGTTGCAGGTCATTGTGGACTTAGAAACCCTAGGCTTGTGGTTGGACATTAGGATGACTACGTGAGAGTCGTGACTGTTAGCGAGAGTCCTGATTGAGTTTTATACCTCTCCCAAGGGACGGGATGAGTGACTGGCATGTTTATTCTCCTAAGCGATTATGTTGGCTGCAGACAACATAATGCTAGGGAATGGATGACATGTCTTAGACTTTCGCTAGATTGGGTCGAGTGTTGTTTGGTACTGTCCTGACGTTTGCATGTGGATTGCAGGTGGGCACGATGCCTCCCCGACGCAGTGTACGGACGCGTTCTCAGCCTTCCCCCGCCGATGAGCCTGGGCAGGAGGAGCCAGCACAGGGCCAGCAGAGTGAGGTGCAGGAGCTTCGGGCTCAGATGGCCCAGTTGTCAGAGGCTGCACGGCGCCAGGAGGAGGTTTCACGGCGCCAGGAGGAGGTTTCACGGCGCCAGGAGGAGATTTCACGGCGTCAGGAGGAGACCATGGACCGGATGATGCGCATGATGGAGCAGAGGGGGCAGTCAGTTGTAGCACCCCCTGAGAGTTTCCCCGCACCTTCGTCGCCAGCTATGGCACCCCCAGTTGTACCAGTAGCACAGGCAGCCCCTTTTGCACCTGTTACCAGTAGACAGCCGTCCGGGACGGCAGGACAGCTGACCCCTGCAGAGCAGCGTGAGGTGGCTGATGTGTTGACGGGATTCCATCTGTCTGATCCACATCGTTTTTCGAGGCAGAGTTCGGAGTGCAGAGAGGCGGTGATAGCCGAGGTGACCCCAGCTCCCGCCGGGATTTCGGGGGCGAAGTGGCCAGTACAGGAGGTTGAGGGACAGACGAGTCAGCAGGGACCTCCGAGACCTTCCCGATCTCATCCTCAGGGTCGTAGGTTTCGGAGGTGCCAGAGATCAGGTGGACCCCCGCAGCAGCCGCGGTATCAGCGGCACCAGCAGCAACAGCAGTCTCAGCAGCAGTACCCCCGACAGCAGCAGTTTCGGCACCAGCGACAGGAGCGGTGTGTCATCTGTGGCGGCCCTCATTCGCCGTCGCATTGTTACCAGAGACGGGGACGGTGTTTCCTCTGTGGATCGTTGGGACATCTTCAGGCAGCTTGTCCCCGAGCCGTTCTATCAGTGCGACCCCTTGCGACAGCACCCGCATTGCCTATCCATGCAGCGGAAGCCCCTCCGGCCCACTGTCAGACAGAGTGGGCCACGACGTCGGGACAGACGGGACGACGATCTTCAGCACCCAGCGGACGGGTTTATGCAGCCCTGGTGGAGGACACCCCTGTTGGGTTATATGTAATAAGGATCTAAATAGGGGAAAAAACACCTAGAGGGGGGTGAATAGGTGTAAACGTATAAACACTCAAAAAATCGTTGCGATAAAAACCCAATGCGGAAATAAAAATAATACGCAAGATTTTTACGTGGAAAACTCCATCACCGGAGTAAAAAACCACGGGACCGATAACACGGCAGAAATCCACTAGAATTAAAACACGTACAAGGTGATTTACCGTACACACTTACGACTCAACCTTTTCCATACGCTCCTAGAGGATCTTCTCCGCTCGCTCCGCGACGCTTCTCGAATCCACGATCTGCGCCCAACGCCGAATCCACGGCGTCCAACGTCGAATCCACGACGTCCGACCGAATCCACGGTCTTCACCCAATAGCACCCTTCGAATCCACGAACGTGCCTCGCTCCGAATCCACGAGAGCGGTTGAACCTTGAATCCACAAGGACACGCGAATCCACGCGCCGATTTTTGGGGTAAATCATTGTTTTTGGGTGGTGATGATCCGCCGAATACTTAGATCAAAGATAGATCGGAAATACCATCTAAGTATTCATTAGTTTGATTCAACTCAAGATGTGAGTATGAAAACCTAGAATCAAACTAATCAATATAGATGAAGAAACATAGTGTTCTCTAATGATTTCCTTTCTTCTCTATATGTGGATCTAGAGCCGTAAAAGATGATATATGAAAAAGACGGCTATTTTCCTTTTTATCGGCTTACCCTAGGAAATGAATCATAGGGTCTATTTATAGGTTAGAAACCCTAGGAAGGAGATAAGAATCAAAAACCTAACATTTCTGGAAATTTTACGGATGGCGATCCGGATCGGATTAGCTGTGATCCGGATCGTCGTAACGAGTCAGGTAATTCCAGAAAAACGAAGGTTCGGGATCCGGATCGAAGTGCTTGATCCGGATCGTTCATACAGTTCACCAAACATCAACGTTCGGGATCCGGATTGCGAAGCCTGATCCGGATCGTTCAAGGAAGATGGTAAACTCAGTGTTCGGGATCCGGATCAAGAGAGGCTACGATCCGGATTGAACTGGTGTATGAACAAACCACCTTCGGGATCCGGATCGAACAACCTGATCCGGATCCTGAACATGTCCCAAGTCCAGTTTTTGATTTTTATGCAATGAAAGATTCTTCCAAGTGTTTCTACACTACAAGAAGTATTCGGATCACACAAAATCTTAGGTTAAACATACCTGATCCTTTTGAATTCTTCTTTCTTGAGATTGAGTTAAATGATCCAACTTTCTTCACCTTCAATCTTCAAGACTTGAGACTTTCACGAAACTACGCTAACTCAAATTCCGTAACAATCTCCCCCTTTGGCGGTTTCGTGACAAAACACAGATCCACTAAAGAAAATTCAAAAAGATATTTTTGTTGCTATCACCATACAACAAAAATTTACAATGGAGATCCAAAAATTTAAAAACATGAAATAAACTCCTAAAACAGACTCTAGACTTAGACATCTGTACTCTCTGCACAAAGAAATCATTCTTGACAAAAAGAGATCGTTAGATACCTCAAGAATATTTAGCATACAAAACCTAGTACAGAGATAGAGTTTATCTGATCATCATGACATTTGAGAATTCAAATATGTAAGAGAATCATACTCAAAAACCAACATATCTTCTATGCAATTAAAAACCAAATGTCATGTTAGTCCAACATCAACTTGTTAGTCATATTACATGCCCAAATAGTTAGTCGAATAGTTAGTCGAGACATGCAAACAATCACAAGATAAAAACCAAAGTTGAAGTTGAAGTGATACTTACCTTGATGTATACAAAATCTTCATCAGCATTGTTCATCATTGTACCTTGATGCAGTCATCATTGTTCATCATTGTACCTTGATGTATACAAGATCACAATTTTCACAATATCATTGTTCAAGTTCTCTAAACTCTCTCCCCCTTTTTGTCACAAACAAAGCCAACATTACAAAAAAAATTGAAGGAGAGTTAAATAGAACAAAATTAAGAAACTCCTGAGAACTAAATAAGAACAAAAACTTAAAAACCTGCAAAAGAGAGATTAGAGAAAAGAAGAAAAACTTTATGCAGAGTCGTCGGAGCTGATACACCCAAGCTTCTGAAACATTTTCTTGATCCGTTTGTTTATAGAAGCTTGTTCCTTCTTAACTTCTTTGATATCCTCTTTCATTTCAGCGACATCAGTAGCCATGCGCTCTTGCTCGTTTGAGAGTCGCTGTTGTTCCTTAAAGATTGAACTCACTGACGCATCATCATCAGAAGTGGATGGAGGTGCCTGCTGTGCTGGTGGAACAGGAGGAGTTTCTGCCGGTGCAGAGGTTGTCGCTCGTTGTTGTTGTGCTCGTTGCCGGTGAGGAGGTATTATGGGTTCATCTGGCTTCGTCGAGAGAGACTTCACAATTGTCGTCTCATTAATGGTGCCCAAACTGTACATGTATGAGCTCGCGCTTGTATCGACTTTAAACTTTCTAAGGATGCGCATGATAATCATTGGGTAGGGTAGTCTTTCTGTGGGATGAGAGTGTTCCACATACCGCGCCATCCTTGACCAAATGAGATAGGGAATATTCAAGTTTGCTCCCATCAATGCGGCCGGATTTCCAAGAAGATAAAGGTATAACATTCTGTCCCATCGAAGAACCTTCGTATTCATGTTGGGAAGAATGTTGTAGCAGACAATGAAGTTTATATACCGATACTCTGGTCGTAGCTCTTTAGAGAAAACAGAATTTCCGGTCGACCGAGTATTTGGAAGACAAATTCCATTAACTACAACTCTCCAGGAGTTGTCGTTGAAGCTTTGGGTTTTTAGGTAATGGAGTCCATCAGCTCTGGCTGTCATACCTAGCACAACTCCAATCAGCTGGGGTGTGACTTTGATTTTGATATTTTTAACCAAAGTGTGAAATTCACGACGTCCATCCTCGTGATCAATCAGACTTGCAGCGTTCTGATAAAACATTCGAACTGAGTGTGGACAGTACCCAGTAGTCTCAAGGAAGTTGCAAATTTGAGCAAGACCAACTTGGTCAAACAAAGTCCCAAAAGCTACAGATCGTTCCTTCATTGGTTTGACATTGACATGTCTCTCGCCAATGCATTCCCTCTTCTCAAAATCCTTGATTCTGTCGGAGCTGATGAAGTCTTGTGGAGGAGGCTGCCTAGCAACTGGTTCCTCAATGGTAATCCCCTGAGCACTGCCTCTTTTTCTTGCACCGGTTTTTCTTTTTGTTCCAACTGGACTTGGTTCCATTGGTGCTTTCCCTTTTTCAGCTGCAGTAGGTTTTGAAGCTTCAGCAGTTGCTTTCCCTTTGGAGACAATGGGAGCAGCTTGCTCGATTTCGATGTTATCCCAGTCGATCGACTCTGTCTCTGATTCAGTGTCGGAATCAACCTTAGTCTTCTTTGCTTTCTTAGCCTTCTTAGGCTTGGCAGTATCCTTGACATGTACCATGGCAGCAAGTAGGAAAATAATCCAAGTGATCACCATTTTGATTGCTAGTGAAAAATGTATCCTGTGAAGACCAACTCAAGAACACATGAAAAATTGTTAATTTTCAAAGATTTGAAAAATTGTACCCAAACAATCATAATCATGTAGAGAGACTAAGAATCAAATTAGTTTTGCAAAAGGACTTTTAAAAATAGATCAATTGCATGATTTTCAAAAATCCTTATTATATGCCCTAAAACCGAAATTTTAGAAATCGAAGCCTAAAAATCCGTTAATCAGGAGAGTACCTAGCATATAATCAAAACTAATCTACCCAGAGTTCTTATTTCAAAAGAGATTTGATCAAAAACCATCCACAAACAAAGTCGATCCAAGAAATTCACACGTTTGAGGAGGAATAGAGAAAAAAAAACGGTGAAAAACCGAGATTTTGATCAATAAAACTTACTTGGAGTTGAAGAACTTGAGTTTGAAAGCTTCCAAGAAGGATGAAATCTAGAGAGAAAGGCTCTGGAAACTTTGGAACAAAAGATTGGAGTAAAAGAAATCAAAACCCTTTTGTTCTTTATAAAACCCTAGCCGCGATCCGGATCATCCCATGCTTGCGATCCGGATCGGCTACCCGCAGTAAGAAACTGCGTTCGGGATCCGGATCGGCAGATACAATCCGGATCGTCAGCCCGCAGAAGAAAACCTGCGTTCGGGATCCGGATCATCTTGCCCGATCCGGATCGGCTCCAACTTTTTCTTTAGAAAATTTCAGAGAAATTCAAGAAAAACCAGAAAAAGATTGTAAGCACAAATGTGTATCAACTTTAAACAAAAATCATCGTTTCATACAACAAGAATTAGATTATGCCAAATCTATCAATAATATCCAAAAATGAAACGAAAATTTACAAGAATTAAATCCCTTAAAGTTGAACACCTTCAATTACATCTAACATGATCTTATGAGTAATGCCTTTATCAAATCATCAATTCAGTAAAGAAAATGAAATACAAAGATCAATAGATGTTTGAAATCCCAAATATAGTAGATAATGTATCTAGACAATCTGTTGAAGAGAGTGGCTCTTTGAGCATCTTTCTTTAAAAACCCACCTTATACCAACCTTGAAATTTGACGGAGTCAAGTATTTCAACATGCATTATACTTAATCAAAAATTTGAACAACCATGCTTGGTATACATGTGGTAGCTGCACACAATACTCGGACGACCGAGGTGGTAGCTCTTTCTTCCATGTGGTGGTAGTTTTCACACTCCTCATTGGGATGTAACTCTTTCCACATCTTTTGAGCATTTTACTTTTCTATGACTCCCCCTCAATTGGCTATCAATTATTTAAGATATAAAGTATTCAACCAAATATTGATCTCGATTTCATACTCGACTAAGCAGTCAATAAGATAATGACTATACCAAGAGATCATAGAGAGAGAGAAATTGACTTTGATCACTTAGAAGATGATTTAATTAACATAAATGATCATTGCAACAGTGAAATATTATGATGGCAAAAGCATAATAAATTTCTAAATGTGCGAAGAGATGCAATTAAAGTCAATTATGATCTATGCTCAATTAATGTCCTATGTACAAACATAGATAATGAACAAAACAAAACAAATACAAAACCTATCCTAAGCAAAGGTTTCAAAAAGAAGTTTATTTCAAGGAAAGCATTCCAATTGCTTTTCGTAAATGAATAAAACGTTTTTGATCCAAAGGTTTTGTTAAAAAGTCAGCCAATTGATCCTCAGTTGAAATATATGAAAGTTGAAGAGTATTTGATTCAACTAGCTCTCTAAGAAAATGATATCTAAGTTCAATATGTTTTGTTCTAGAGTGCAACACAGGGTTTTTAGAAATGTTAATTGCACTTGTGTTGTCACAAAGAATTGTTACCGAAGATGCTGAAATGCGGAAGTCGCTCAATACGCTTTTCATCCAAATGAGTTGAGTTGAGCAACTTCCAGCTGAAATGTATTCCGCTTCGGCAGTCGAGAGTGCTATGCAGTTCTGCTTTTACTGTGCCATGCAACAAGGCAATGGCCAAGATAGAAGCATGCACCACTCGTGCTTTTCCGATCATCCACTGATCCTGCCCAATCGGCATCTGAGTATCCAACAATATCCAAACTTGTTCCCATAGGATACCAAATTCCGAAATTAATTGATCCTTTGATATACCGGATGATCCTTTTCACCGCTTTCAGGTGAACCTCCTTTGGTGCAGATTGATATCTCGCGCAGATCCCAACACTAAAGGATATATCCGGGCGACTAGCCGTGAGGTAAAGTAGACTTCCAATCATACTTCTATACAGTTTCTCGTCTACATTCTCACTTTGTGATTCACTTCCAAGTCCCTTGTGGCTAGTTCCCATTGGAGTCGGAAATCCTTCAAATTTTCAAGATCAAACTTTTTAACCAACTCCATTGCATACTTGGATTGACTCAAGTGAATACCTTCATCATTTTGTTTAATTTGCAATCCAAGGAAATAAGTCAATTCGCCCATCATGGACATCTCAAATTCGCTTTCCATGGTCTCCGCGAATTTAGAAGCATCATTATCTCTTGTTGCGCCAAATACAATGTCATCGACATAGATTTGTGCTACAATGAAATTGCTTTGATAATTGCTTCACAAAGAGAGTCCTATCAGCTCCCCCTCGAGTATAGCCCTTCTCCAAAAGGTGCTTTGTTAACCTTTCGTACCATACTCGCGGTGCTTGTTTCAGACCATAAAGAGCCTTTTTCAAACGAAAAACATGGTTAGGTTGTTTATGATCTACAAAACCTTTCGGTTGAGCCACATAAACTTCCTCATTTAAAAACCCATTTAGAAATGCGCTCTCAACGTCCATTTGAAATATTTGATTTTAAAATGACAAGCATAGCAAACAGTATACGAATGGACTCGAGTCTAGCTACAGGGGCGAAAGTTTCATCAAAGTCTATACCTTCTACTTGAGAGTAGCCTTGAGCAACTAATCGTGCCTTGTTCCTGATGATAGTACCATCCTCATTTTTCTTGTTCTTGAAGATCCATTTGGTACCTATCACATTATGTTGCTTTGGAGGCTTCGTTAATTCCCAGACTTTGTTTCGCTCAAATTGATGGAGCTCTTCCTGCATTGCTTTAATCCAGTAGTCATCCTGAAGAGCTTCATCTATGTTCTTTGGTTCGATTAAAGATACGTAGCAAGCGAATCCACAAACCAACTGCCTCCGAGTTCTAACTCCTTCTTGTGGATCTCCAATGATATTCGATTCCGGATGATCCTTGGAGATTCGTAGCGTTTGTTGAAACGGAGTACTCGGAGATATTGAGATGATTCCTGCCACATTAGATAAACTTGAAGAACCATTAGATGCATCATTAATATTGGAAGTATTATTATGAGAAGATGCAACAGCAGGAGTATCATCATCTAGAGAGATATCGAGGGTAGATTTTTCAGATGCAAAGTGAAAAGCTTCATCTACTTTAACATTTATGGATTCTACGATCGTCTTAGATTACAAGTTAAATACTCGATATGCTCTACTATTAGTAGAATACCCCAAGAAATCCCTTCGTCACTTCGTGAGTCAAACTTTCCAAGATTTTCACGGTCACGTAAAATGTAACACCGACTCCCGAAGATGCGAAAATATTTGATGTTGGGTTTTCTACCACACCATAGATTCATATGGTGTATTTAACGTTCCCGGGCGCAAGAACACTCGATTAATGACATAGACAGCGGTGTTCACAGCTTCAGCCCAAAAATGTTATCGGTAAATTCCGGCTGTGAAGCATCACACGCGCCATCTCTTGAACAACCCTGTTCTTGCGCTCGACAACACCATTCTGTTGAGGTGTATAGGGTGCTGAGAATTCATGCTTAATACCGTTTGAAGTACAAAAGTCAATGAATTTTGAATTAATGAATTCTCCACCTCTATCACTTCTAACACGAATGATCTTTTCATTCTTTTCAATCATAATACGAAGGCAAATCTCGTGAAAAGAATCAAAAGTATCAGCTTTCTCTTTTAAAAATGCTACCCAAGAATACCGAGAGAAATCATCAACCAATAAAAAAATATACCATTTACCTCCCAAAGATGGTTGACGGGTCGACCCCATTAAGTCCATGTGCAAAAGTTCCAAGGGCCGTTTTGTACCAACGTGGTTCAAGTTCTTGTGTGCAGTCCTAGACTGTTTTCCCTTTTGGCAACCACCACACACAACGTTTTGTTTAAATAAAAGTTTTGGAACCCCCTTGACCACGTCCTTGTTTGAAATTCTAGTAAGTTCCTTAAAATTTAAGTGACCTAGCCTTTCATGCCAAAGAGTTTCATTATTCAAAGTGGCTAAGTTACAATTTTCAGAAAATTTATTAGGAACAACATAACAATTGTTTTCAGATCTAACCCCTTTTAAAAAGAAGACATGGTCCTTATCAGTTACAATGCATTCAACAGATGAAAAGTTAACTGAAAAACCATTGTCGCAAAGTTGACTTATGCTTATGAGGTTAGTCTTAAGGCCATCAACAAATAAGACGTTTTTCAAAATCGGGCCATCTGGAATAGCTACCGTCCCTTTTCCAACAATTTTGGAAGATCGACCGTCTCCGAAAACAACGTGTCCTCCGGAGATTTTCTCAAGATTTTGAAAACTATTTTTGTCACCGGTCATGTGACGGGAACACCCGCTATCCAGATTCCAAGACGAACTATCATATGCATGCAAGGAAACATTGGAAACAAGACAAGGGAAAATTTCACCTTTGCGCACCCAAACCCTTTTGGAGTGCGTCGGTAATGGTCGTGAAGTTATATGCCTAGGTGAAGGCGTCTTGTTATAGCGATTGTTGTTCCTTGATGAAATCGTCTTGCGCGATGAACTACCAAGTCTCTTTTCATTTGAAAAGTTTTGCTTTGATTTTCGGGGAGGAGCCTTTTTGGTAGTTGTTGCAAGAGGTCCTTGAGATGAGCGTTCGACTCCCGTCTTGCAATATCTTCTTATGTGCCCTGAGACACCACAACGAAAACATACCTTA
>CM055061.1:9709119-9742633 GCA_029204045.2 Tillandsia leiboldiana
GAAGCATCCCGCGCCATCTCTTGAACAACCCTGTTCTTGCGCTCGACAACACCATTCTGTTGAGGTGTATAGGGTGCTGAGAATTCATGCTTAATACCGTTTGAAGTACAAAAGTCAATGAATTTTGAATTAATGAATTCTCCACCTCTATCACTTCTAACACGAATGATCTTTTCATTCTTTTCAATCATAATACGAAGGCAAATCTCGTGAAAAGAATCAAAAGTATCAGCTTTCTCTTTTAAAAATGCTACCCAAGAATACCGAGAGAAATCATCAACCAATAAAAAAATATACCATTTACCTCCCAAAGATGGTTGACGGGTCGACCCCATTAAGTCCATGTGCAAAAGTTCCAAGGGCCGTTTTGTACCAACGTGGTTCAAGTTCTTGTGTGCAGTCCTAGACTGTTTTCCCTTTTGGCAACCACCACACACAACGTTTTGTTTAAATAAAAGTTTTGGAACCCCCTTGACCACGTCCTTGTTTGAAATTCTAGTAAGTTCCTTAAAATTTAAGTGACCTAGCCTTTCATGCCAAAGAGTTTCATTATTCAAAGTGGCTAAGTTACAATTTTCAGAAAATTTATTAGGAACAACATAACAATTGTTTTCAGATCTAACCCCTTTTAAAAAGAAGACATGGTCCTTATCAGTTACAATGCATTCAACAGATGAAAAGTTAACTGAAAAACCATTGTCGCAAAGTTGACTTATGCTTATGAGGTTAGTCTTAAGGCCATCAACAAATAAGACGTTTTTCAAAATCGGGCCATCTGGAATAGCTACCGTCCCTTTTCCAACAATTTTGGAAGATCGACCGTCTCCGAAAACAACGTGTCCTCCGGAGATTTTCTCAAGATTTTGAAAACTATTTTTGTCACCGGTCATGTGACGGGAACACCCGCTATCCAGATTCCAAGACGAACTATCATATGCATGCAAGGAAACATTGGAAACAAGACAAGGGAAAATTTCACCTTTGCGCACCCAAACCCTTTTGGAGTGCGTCGGTAATGGTCGTGAAGTTATATGCCTAGGTGAAGGCGTCTTGTTATAGCGATTGTTGTTCCTTGATGAAATCGTCTTGCGCGATGAACTACCAAGTCTCTTTTCATTTGAAAAGTTTTGCTTTGATTTTCGGGGAGGAGCCTTTTTGGTAGTTGTTGCAAGAGGTCCTTGAGATGAGCGTTCGACTCCCGTCTTGCAATATCTTCTTATGTGCCCTGAGACACCACAACGAAAACATACCTTAGATCTTGACGATCCCAAAGAGGATGAAGTAGGTTTGTTGTCGTTGTTTGTCTTGAATTCCGGTGTCGGAGGAGGAGATACCGACTGAGGCACAAAAACTGTCTCACTCGAACTTGGACTGTTTCCAGTTTGAGTGTATCCGAGGCCGAACCGATTTGATTGACCAAGACCAAGAAGTCTATCCAACTTACTCCTTCCTGAAGAGAATCGCTGTAAGTCATTCTTGAGTTGGAAAATGGTCTTTGTCATTTCCAGGTTATCCTGTCGAGCCTCGTTGTAGAGCTTTGAGAAGTGATTCGCTTTATCCACCAGATTTGTATGTTCCTTCTCAAAACGCTCATTGGACTCTTGAAGGGAAACATTTACTTTTATCAGATTTTCCCTTTCCACTTCAAGAGCGTTTGAGAGAGAAGTTGCTCTTTTTGCTTCTTCTTCGAGATCATGCACTCTCCCTCTCAAACTCTTGTTTTGCTTAGCCACTTCTTTGAATCCCTCAAAAGTCTGTGGTAGGCTAAAGCAAAATCTTCACCTTCTGAATCATCCGATTCATTGTCCGTTGCAATCTTTTCAACAGTGGAGTTGGACAACGACTCGGATGTACTTGCCATAAAGCACATGAAGGGTGAAGATACGGACGGGTGGAATGCCGTGGAGCTCTTTTCTTCATCACTTGAAGACGACTCATTTGACGTTGAGTTGTCATCCCAAGTGACGACTTGCATCGCCTTCTTCTTTGCCGGATACTTGTTGGGACACTCCGTTGCAATGTGGCCATAGCCTCGACATTTGAAGCATTGTAGTTGTCCCTCTGAACTTTTCTTATCCTTTGAGAAGTTCTCTTGCTTTCTTGACTTGTAACTTGCAGTACCCTTGCCTTTATTCGACTTTCCGAAGAATGGAGATTTACTTGAATTACCCCTTCGAAAGTTGCGGCGAAACTTCCTTGTCAAGAGAGCGAGCTGCTTCTCAAATTCCTCCATAGAAAGGTTCTCGTCATCGTCTGAGGAGGATGTATCCGCGTCTTCTTCCTTAGTTGTTTTCAACGCATAACCTGAAGACTTAGAAGTGGATGCCTTTCCAGAAGAATTGTTAGTAGTAAATGTCATTTCATAAGTTTGTAATGAACCAACTAATTCTTCTACACGTATTTCGTCCGGGTGTTTAATAGTTTCAATGGCAGTAACCTTTGGGCGAAATCGTTCAGGAAGAGTTCTTAAGATCTTTCTTACAATCTTAAATTCTGGAATCTTCTCTCCCAGATTAGCACATGAGTTTACGATGTCTTGCAATCGTGTATAGTAGTCCGTGAAAGATTCATTTTCTGCCATTAAGATAGAGTCAAACTTGCTCGTAAGCATTTACAGTTTCTGAATCTTCACGAGGTTAGTTCCCTCATGTGTAACCTGAAGAACATCCCAGATTTCTTTCGCAGTCTCACATGCCGAGACGCGAGAGAATTCAGTTTGAGATAAGGCATTAAAAATAGCATTAATTCCCTTGCCATTGTAAGAAGATGAATCTAACTCTTTCTTGGTCCATTTCGACCTGGGTTTTAAGGTGCGAGCATCACCAATAAATTCAGTTGGATTAGACCATCCTAATTCAATTGATTGCCACACCCGTTCGTCGATGGAAATTAAAAAGGCTTTCATCCGTACTTTCCAGTACGCATAATTTGTTCCATCGAAGAACGGGGGTCGGTTGATGTTTCCACCTTCAACCATTGTTTACAACCCTATTCCCGCTCTGATACCACTTGTTGGGTTATATGTAATAAGGATCTAAATAGGGGAAAAAACACCTAGAGGGGGGTGAATAGGTGTAAACGTATAAACACTCAAAAAATCGTTGCGATAAAAACCCAATGCGGAAATAAAAATAATACGCAAGATTTTTACGTGGAAAACTCCATCACCGGAGTAAAAAACCACGGGACCGATAACACGGCAGAAATCCACTAGAATTAAAACACGTACAAGGTGATTTACCGTACACACTTACGACTCAACCTTTTCCATACGCTCCTAGAGGATCTTCTCCGCTCGCTCCGCGACGCTTCTCGAATCCACGATCTGCGCCCAACGCCGAATCCACGGCGTCCAACGTCGAATCCACGACGTCCGACCGAATCCACGGTCTTCACCCAATAGCACCCTTCGAATCCACGAACGTGCCTCGCTCCGAATCCACGAGAGCGGTTGAACCTTGAATCCACAAGGACACGCGAATCCACGCGCCGATTTTTGGGGTAAATCATTGTTTTTGGGTGGTGATGATCCGCCGAATACTTAGATCAAAGATAGATCGGAAATACCATCTAAGTATTCATTAGTTTGATTCAACTCAAGATGTGAGTATGAAAACCTAGAATCAAACTAATCAATATAGATGAAGAAACATAGTGTTCTCTAATGATTTCCTTTCTTCTCTATATGTGGATCTAGAGCCGTAAAAGATGATATATGAAAAAGACGGCTATTTTCCTTTTTATCGGCTTACCCTAGGAAATGAATCATAGGGTCTATTTATAGGTTAGAAACCCTAGGAAGGAGATAAGAATCAAAAACCTAACATTTCTGGAAATTTTACGGATGGCGATCCGGATCGGATTAGCTGTGATCCGGATCGTCGTAACGAGTCAGGTAATTCCAGAAAAACGAAGGTTCGGGATCCGGATCGAAGTGCTTGATCCGGATCGTTCATACAGTTCACCAAACATCAACGTTCGGGATCCGGATTGCGAAGCCTGATCCGGATCGTTCAAGGAAGATGGTAAACTCAGTGTCCGGGATCCGGATCAAGAGAGGCTACGATCCGGATTGAACTGGTGTATGAACAAACCACCTTCGGGATCCGGATCGAACAACCTGATCCGGATCCTGAACATGTCCCAAGTCCAGTTTTTGATTTTTATGCAATGAAAGATTCTTCCAAGTGTTTCTACACTACAAGAAGTATTCGGATCACACAAAATCTTAGGTTAAACATACCTGATCCTTTTGAATTCTTCTTTTTTGAGATTGAGTTAAATGATCCAACTTTCTTCACCTTCAATCTTCAAGACTTGAGACTTTCACGAAACTACGCCAACTCAAATTCCGTAACAACCCCGGCAGCAGATCATGTCGCGGCAGGTATGATTTTATTTCAGTTAGCTGAACTGAGCATTTCGGTACCGCTGCATCCTTTTGCTTTATTAGTTGAGCATCTTCTTTAGCATATTTGCATGGGTATGGGTTAGGAAGTTATGTTGCATGTATTAGCGGTTGGATTTATTCCCATTATCCTACGAGTAGAGGAGGATCGCGGTGTGTGATCAGTGCAGTTGAGACTTGGGACTTTACCTGCTGATGTGATGATTCGAGGACAGCTCCAGAACTTGGATTGAGCACACAGGTTGGACTGGTTGTTGCGGTGCCGTGCCACTGCTGATGATGGAATGAGAGCAGTTACCCTTCTGCGAGTTGGACAGGAGGAGTTATTTATTTCTTGGGTTGCCGGCGTATCCTTCCAGCAGCTTGGGCTTCAGCGACTGTGGAAAGACGCCGCCTCGGGAGCAGTTGTGAGGTTTAGGACTAGAGGTTGTGTCCTTAGGAGTCTCTGTTAGTGATAGCGTTCGTTTTGGTAGCCACAGCAGGAACGACACCAACACTTCTCTCACTTTTCACGCCTTTGTACTGAAATTGACGAACAGGACGAAAACTTCGAAAGATTGCTCCAGAAATGGAGATAGTGCCCGAACCTGTTCTTGTTTGATTGGGGCGAAGGCACTGATCTTTCGAAACTTTCAGACTTTTCGCTAATTTCAGCTGTTTTCTAAATCGAGAGTTGGGGTTGATGACTTTCCTGCTGGTGGAGCCGTACCTTTCTTGTTAGTTTAGTGTTTGTGTTCTTTGTTTGTTTTAGTTTTGTTGTTGTGGTGTGTTTTTGTTTCTGGGACGAAACTTCCTTTTAGTGGGGGAGGATGTGGTGACCCTGACTCCCGTGTAGCTTCTCCCATGAACCCTGGTGTAGAACACCTAGTTTTGGTGTATCTGGCCCATAGTGCATCATAGGGATGCCACAGATGGACCCTATGTGATATCCACAGCTGGATTGGCCTTCGACTGCATTTGCCGAATTTTTAAAATGGTTTTGGGCCAAACAGAGGTTGGATTTGGATTCAGCGCGGAAAAATGCTTGAAAACGGCTATTTGCTTGTTTGATTCTGAGTCCGGATGCCCAAAAAGGGACTCCCGGAAGTTTTCGCTGAATTTCGGTGCATGGGAGGGGCCGTGGACCGCCGGCTGCCACGTGGCGGCCCATGATTGGCCGGTCCGCAGCGCGCGGTCCACGGAGTGCCGCGGCAGGGTGCACGTACCCGGCGCATGACACGTGGCGCCGCCTGATTGGCGGGCCCGTGAGGCGCGGTCTACCGAATTTGCGCGGCGGTGCATGGACCGGGGCGGGGGGACGCGTGGCATCCCTCGGTTGGTCGGTGCACGCGGCGCGGTCCACGGAACGTAAATTGGGTGCGTGGACCAGGTGCACGGGATACGTGTCGTCACGCTATTCGTGGGCTCACGAGCCGCGGCGCACGGAGTCGCGGACGGGCGCCTCGGGGCGCGTGCGTGGCAGGCCGTCAGGCGGCGCCTGCCCGCACGCGTGACCGCGACAGTGGCAGGGCCACATGTCGCCCTGGCACTGGCGGGCGCCACCTACCTGTTTGACCGGGTAGGTGCCACGCGGCGGCACCACACGCGCCCCGCACAGCTGTTTGCTGTGCGGGACACGTGTCGGTCACCGGGAGTGCCACGTGGCCACTCCCGGCGCGCCCCGCACAGCTGTTTGCTGTGCGGGTGACGTGGCCGCACCAGGAATTTCCGGGCGGCTACAGTAACTAGCCGTTGCGCCCGGATTCGGGCGCCCGAAAGTTCGGGTGCGCCCGAATCTTGGGACATTTTGGGAATTTTCCCATTTGTTTTTCTCCTGCCTATTTAAAGGCCCGAGCTCCCTTCCCCTTCTACTTTTTGGCACTTCCGAGCTTCAAACCGACTGGAGTTCTTCACCAAAGTTGATCCTCACGCAGTGAAGCTTCCATCTGCAGAGTTTGGGGATTTTTGGGGGCACGCTTTTCGAGATTGTCATTTTCTTGGCTCGACGCGACGCTCTTTCTTCAGTGCTTCTTCCGTCGCTCTTCGGTGCACAAGCTCTCCCGACCTACTCCGACTATCTTTTCGCACGATTTCTTCGCTGTTGGATTCGCAACTGGTAAGGCTACGATTTTGGTTTCTTCCACATTTCCTGGTTTCGCGCTTTTCGAGGAGTTCTTCCTTGCTCACTGAGGACCCGTTTTGTTGTGATGATTTGTGAGGACAGCAGCTTCATCCGAGGAGATCTCCGCGCACGAGTGTCGGATCAGGACGTACTTATAGACTTTTTTCATCTACTCGACGCAAGGATCATCGTGGATTTTTCTTGGAATTTTTGGAGACCTTCCCGAAGGTATACACTTTTCCTTTTATCTGTACAAGAGTTTACAGTTGTATGGTTTTGGGATTTTGCGCACCGATACTGTGGATTTTGTAACTTGGCCTACGGTGCTCGGAATTGGGCGTGCAGGGACCCGTTTCGAAGCTATCGATGCGAGGAATGCTGTAGTAATTATTTCATAATTTTTGGAGCTCTTTCAGCAGGTGAAATAATCACATCTTTGCGACTGAAATTTCAGCTTTGTATTTCTTGGCAGATTTTGGGATTTAAGTGTAACTGTAGCCTTAAGTTGTAACCAGGAGGGATTGTGGACTGTACTAGACCTGTTGGACATAGAGTTGTTATTTTCCTGGTTTTCTCAACTGTACGACTCCGGACAGTTAGCGTCTTCAGGTGGGTGGCTTGCTTTCAGGACCTATGGACTGTGCTCTAATTCTATTGATATAGAATCGTGCATGATAGTGATTGGACTGGGTAGCATGCTAGAATGTGATTGTTAATATTCTTTGTAATTATCTGATAACCGTATGATCTCTTTTGCTTCCTACCATCTATTAATATTTGTTATCTTGGAACCTGACCTAGCACCCCTGTCATATGTTGCATGTGTAACCAGACCAGTAGAAAACCCTCACTTGGGCTAGGGTTATTTATGTTTAGACATCCACACTTTATGTTTCATTCCTGGACTTAGTGTTATCCTCGCCCGGGTAGTGGGCCGAGCTGCCGGGACTTCTTTTTAGTGTGGGATGCGTTTGCACTCGTGCTTGGGAGCAGAGTGGAGTCTGGTAGCTGTAGTGGATTGCTTGTCTGTACCGGGAACCGTTGGGGGTAACCGGTGGTCCCGGGAGGTCTTGTTTTCCCTTGTTTGGGTTGTTGCCACTGTGTTAGTGGAAATAGTTTACTTGTGTTAGCCGGACCTAGAACCCACAACCCTTTTCGACATACACATGATTTTAGTCTACCAATGTTTTCTTCCAAGCATCGAAGGGCCGCTGGAGTCTGTTCTTGTTTGATTGGACAAAGGCATCAGCCCTTCGGAGTTTGGGTAAAACACTTGTTTTCTAACTGTTTTTCTAAAAAGAACTAAAATTATTAAATATGAATTTCTTCCAGATCAAAATGGTTTTCAATAACAAATGTCACCTTTTTCCTGTAAATCTTCCCACTCGAAGGATTCGAGTGGTCTGGGTTCTAGGGGCCGTTCCTTTGTCGGGACGAAAGCCACGGGGGCCGAGCCTGGAACCTGTTCTCGTTTGATAGGGTTGTTGGTGTAAGTCTCCCGGGACTTTCGGGCCCTGTTGGTGTCTTCTGCGTGTTGTACCGAGGGAGTGTGTTCCCGAACTGTAAGGGGGTCGGAAACTTCGATAGGCGAAGCCTGGATTTCTGTTCTTGTTTGATTGGGATTCTAGGCACCAACCTATCGAAATTTTCGAACCCTTATGGTGACGGTCCTCCCTGTGTTACCTGTGAGATGTGATGTTGGTTGCTATCGATCTTGTTGATCGTGGTTTTGGACTATAGCCTGCATGAACCATTTGAGCTCGACAGAGTGCGTGGATACCCTAGTCCTCGTTGGGGTAGCTCCCCTCGAGTGCCACGTCCGGAGTGGGTCTGCACTTTGGTATCGCGACTTGTCGACGCCGTCCCTCTGGCTGGTCCAGTTTTGGCAGTCACGGACACCCTACGGTAGACCCGTCCTGTTGAGGATGTGCGGCAGTAGGTGGGCGCAGGTTTGACTGGCCCCTTTGCGGCAGTCAGTATAGATTGGGTGAGTATACTGTGTGTGTCAGTAGATGCATCATGTTTCCATCTGTTCCATTTTTCTTGAGCATCTAGATAGAGTCATAGTAACTGTAGAGTTACTTTTCCAGCCCCTTTCATTTCAGTTTTATATTGTTACTTTTTGCCTCTAGTAGACTTAGTGGGCAGACCGTCGGGCTTGTTGGCGGCACCCACTGAGAACTACTTGGGACGTAGTTCTCACACCCGTCGTGGTGTATTTTCCCACAGGGACTTCTACTCCTGTTCCTGCTGCTCCTGTTGCTGCTTCTTCAGATCGAGGTAAGAGAGTCGCGAGATAGATCCCTACCAGTCGTCGTCCAGAGAGTAGATGTACCCCCTTACTTTTGAGAGTTTATGTTGAGCGAACTTTGTAGTGAGGTATAGAGTTGTATTTATTTTACTGCTCGAGAGATTTATGTACTTTTGGTGAGGACTTGTGTTGTATATAGTTTTTATTTCTAGCAGTTTTACTTTCAGCTCTGATATCTGTATAGTATAGTTGATCTTTTGCAGGTTAGTCGCTTCGTCTATACGGGGGCTTCCCGTATGGGCGGCGGATCTGTTGGCGAGCCCGGGTCGCAGTTTCGACGCCGGGGCGTGACATCAACTCTAGTGGGAAAAACATTCGGGAACTCGCTAATGATAGGGATATCCCCAAGTCCTGGTGCCGCCGTAGGCCCCTCAACAACACTAGCCAAAAGGCTACACATCCTCTGTGAATCATCTGCCTCGCCTGTGAAGTCAAAATCATGGTGGTGAAGAAAACACCCCAGCATCCCCGATACACAAACACCTACCGGCCTGGCTCTCTAAAGTCACCGTCCTTGCGGCATAGTCAATCGTCGTGAAATACCATGCCAGCCAGTCCATCCCAAGCACCACATCAAAATCCCGCAACTATCTCAAGGCCATCAGGTTTGCTGGCATAATCCAAGACTCAAGCTGCATAGGGCAGGACCAAAAATCCTCCTCCACGTGCAAAGTAGGATCGAGAATCTGAACTTCTCGTGCATACGGTAATCATCCTACCTCAATCCATATAACAATGTGAATGCACTACTAACAAATGAATGAGATGCTCCTGAATCACACAAAATGTGAACTCTAATGCCAGAAAGTAAATCATACTTGCGACCACACAGTCAGCTGTAGTAGAATCCTCCGCCTGCGCTAAGCAATCCTGGCCGCTCGTCAGCGACTGTCTCTCATCAAAAGGGCGGGGAGACGCAGCTCGGTCTGCCTGGGGATCTGACGATAAAACTCCCGGTCGCAGCTGAGAAGTAGTAGGAACTGACGTCAAAGTCGGCGCCGCAAATGTCAGTAGCGGGCATGAAGACCGCAGGTTTCCAGACAGCCCGCACCGGTAGCAACGCCCCCCACGCTGATCGCAAAAGTGAGGTGGATGCTGGCTTCCACAGAAAAGGCATCTAGGAGTCTGATGGGGTACATAAGAGGCAGATGTCAAAGGGGGTGCTGCAGCTGTCCTCGGGGGGCACGTAGGTCGAATGTGCCCCGACTGTCCACATCTGTAACAGCGACTCCACCTCTGCTCACAGGTACTGGCAAAATGCTGGCCCCCGCAAAAGATACACCTGTCATCCTGCCGCAACTGCCATTACCGCTATTGCCTCTGCGCCAATAGCTGCTCCAAGCGCTAGTCCTGTCGAAAACTCCTCGCCACTAAATGGGTCATCAAGGCCTGCAGTTACCCCAGCTCGGCGGACACCATCTGCTCAGGCTCCTCTGAGGGTGTGGGGGCACCCCGGGTTGGAAAATAACGACGGGGGGATATCCTGTCACCAGAAAACACAAGTCAGAACACAAACATGCTCGACCAAATCTAGCGAAAGTCAAAGACATCCCCCTACTTTTGTAACTTTATGTTGTCTGCAACCAACATAATTGTCCAACAGAAGTTAGGGCATGTCGATCCCTCTTAACTCACAGGAAGAGTCAAATACATAAATCACCGACTTTCGCAAAATGTCACATCTCACACGCCCTACCATCCTAGGGTCTACCAAAAGCCTAGGGTTTCCTAAGTCCCAACTGACCTATCCCTAAGCTCTGATACCAACCTAATCTGTCATGCCCCGGGGGTAAACCAGAACCCGGGCCTGCCTATAGATCCGTCGTGCACACGGAGTTTCCCGCGTACACAAAGCGCCGAAAACCTGCTCAGATATAAGATAAGCAATAAAAGAGCACAAGTAACGAGCTGAACTAAAAACTACAACAGTAATAAATACAATAGTCTCTCCCAGCTCACCAAAATAATACAACTAGCTGGCAAAAGCCAGACCCAAAAATAAAAGTACATCAGTCTGAGAAAAATGGGGTACACCAACAGTCTAGCCACATACTCACTATCAGGCAGAAGATCTATCTACTCACCAATCCCCTTACCTCGATCAGCCGCTAAAGGCCCAGCAGCTCCCGCAGAAGACTCTACAAGACAAAGGAGAGAAGGAGGAAAATCAACAATGGGAGTGAGAACCACTGATAAAACTAGTAGCCCCCATTGGGTAAATCCCCAAGATCCGACGTACCCACCAAGTCTACCAGAGGCAAAAGGAAAGTAAAGTAGTAAGCTAAATAGACAGCCGATAAGGAAAAACTACCACTACTATGCCTCTAATGCAGTACCGAATAAAACAACTGTATGCATGCACCAGTAAACAGTATCTGTCAAAATAAACCCAATCCAATGGATCGGAATAAAATCCGGTACTGCCTGCTCTGCCACTATCATCGGGTATGCTGGCCAATGCATAACACCAATGTAGTAAGGAACTCAAGAACCTAATAACTGATTGGCACCTACCCGGTACAGTCACACACTCCGGAGTGGCACTCGAGGGGAGCTACCCACACGAGGAAGTAATCCGTCGGACATAACACAATATAGCAGGGCTTAGTCACGACTATGCTCAAAGTGGGAGACTCCATGTCACCAACCAAACCCCGATCCCAATCCGATGCAAAAGTAAACATCCGGTCAACCGCCCAATATTCGCGGTTGCCGCAACACCCCACAAGTCCACAATCTGGCAGAATAATCAACATCCAGTCGACCGCCTAATATCCGCGGTTGCCGCAATACCCTACAAGTCCAAAATCTGGTACAACCTCTCCCAGACCCAATGATCTCGACTACACTATCCCAAACCCCTGCTCGACCCCGAGCAACATGAATCACAAGTCTAAATAAAAAGGAGAACAAGAACAAGCATGGTTTTTCCTAAGTCAAATTCCAATATGATAGTGTAGTAATAAAAGATGGCCTATCTTGATGTCCATACAAGCATGCAAGTGTTCTCAAGAAAGATAGAAGAAAGAGTATCATGTAACAATTTCACAAAGGAATAAATCATCGGGTCATAATCACAATCCAACTATACATGTCCATAAAATCATCAAGTAGTACCCGCACATAGGATATATCTTGTCCTAACAAATAATCAATTTTCATGAAAGACTAAGTGCTAACATGGCATGCTAATATATCACCACTATAATATATCAATCCCACATAAATAGGCTGAGAGTTAATCTGTAGTACCCGCCTTCTAAATTGGCAATTTATTTTATTTTATTAATTTAGTTGTCTGGTGGGGGTTAGAAGTTCGGGAATTTCTGGGCAGACCGTCAGGGTTGCGGGTATTTTTAGGTGCTAGAGCTCGCAAAACGGTGAACGGTGGCGCGATCGGATTCGAATTCCGACCCCGGGATCTTCCAGAAATAATTTTTGAAGTTTGCTATCAGTTTGGGCGCGCCAGAATCCGTGGTGGCGATCGGCACGCTTTTCGAGGTAATCTGGACCCCTCGTTTAAATCCCGATTGATTAAGGATGTGATCTGGGGATTTAAGTTATTTCTTCTTTCCTTTCGTCGCGTTAGGTCAGACCTGGGTGCGAGCGGAAAACCCCAAAATCCATATTTTCTCTTTTTCAAAAAGACGGCGTCGGGATCCAGGCGGAGAGACAGGGAGAGGGAAGGAGAATTGTTCCCTTTCTACGGATCGATCGGGCAAGGAGCGGACGATCCTCTTCTTCCTCCTTCTCCAGCGAAACGAAGGTGAGTTTTTCGTTTCTTTAGGTTCTTGTTCATCTGGATGCGTTTTTCGTCATTTCGGGGGTAAGACCGTCGCGCCGCCGCCGCCACCGCGGAGCCGCCGACAGCAAGCGGACTGCCGCAGGCAGCGCACCGCGCGGGCTGGTGCCGCGCGGGGCTGCCCGCAGGCAGCGCGCCGCACGTGCGCCAGAAGGGAGGGCCCTACTCAGCACGAGGACAAGAAGCGACCTCAGCCTTATTCTGGGGGAGGCTCTTCCAGTGGGAATCGACCCCCTAAACGGTGGAGACCACAGCAGAGAACGAGGAGTCGACCCCCTAAACGGTGGCATACTTGGCTTCAGTAGATCTAGTTACTCGACCCTTGGCGACGCCCTCTGACATTCCGGTAGTAAGGGAGTTCCCTGATGTCTTTCCGACGGAACTACCAGGAATGCCCCCCGAGCGAGAGGTTGTTTTCCCTATCGAGCTCCTACCGGGCACGCAACCTATCACGAAGGCGCCCTACAGAATGGCTTTCGCGGAACTAAAGGAACTTAAGGCGCAACTCGAAGACCTCCTGGATAAGGGTTTTATCAGGCCGAGTGTGTCGCCTTGGGGCGCACCCGTGCTCTTCGTGCGAAAGAAGGACGGAAGCCTACGTCATTGCATCGACTATAGGGAGATAAACAAGGTTACAGTGAAGAACAAGTATCCCCTGCCCAGGATTGACGATCTCTTCGATCAACTACGGGGAGCAATGGTATTTTGAAAAATTGATCTACAGTCGGGCTACCACCAGTTTCGAGTTCGGAGTGAAGATATTCCAAAAACAGCCTTCCGGACCCGATACGACCACTACGAGTTTACCGTCATGCCATTCGGGCTTACGAATGCCCCAGCGGTATTTATGGACATGATGAACAGAATCTTCAGACCCTTCTTGGACCAGTTTGTAGTGGTCTTTATCGACGACATCCTGATCTACTCGCATACCGACGAGGAACACGAAGAGCACTTGCGGATCATTCTCCAGACTCTCAGGGACCAGAAGCTGTTCGCTAAACTCAAGAAATGTGAATTCTGGCTTCGTGAAGTGGGATTTTTGGGGCACATAATTTCAGCGGCGGGAATTGAAGTGGATCCCAAGAAGGTGGAGTCGGTGACCAACTGGCACCGGCCGACCACAGTAACGGAGGTCCGCAGCTTCCTGGGCCTGGCAGGATAATACAGACGCTTCGTGGAGGGCTTCTCAAAGATTGCTGCCCCTCTGAACCGTTTGACCAGGAAAGGAGGAAAATTTACTTGGACGGCCCAATGCTAGGAGAGCTTTGAAGAACTTAAAAACAGGCTAACTAGGGCGCCTGTACTCGTGCTACCGATACCTGGACAGGATTTTGAAGTTTACTGTGACGCATCACGGATCGGCCTTGGGGGTGTATTGATGCAATAGGGGAAAATAATAGCCTATACTTCAAGACAACTGAAAGAGTATGAACGGAATTACCCGACGCATGATCTAGAGCTGGCCGCAGTCGTCTTCGTTCTAAAGCTTTGGAGGCACTACCTCTTTGGTGTCCATTATAATGTGTTCTCTGACCACCAAAGCCTTAAATATCTTTTCACCCAGAAGGAACTGAATTTGCGGCAAAGACGGTGGTTAGAGTTGCTAAAGGACTACGATCTATCAATTCAATACCACCCCGGGAAAGCAAATGTAGTAGCGGATGCCTTGAGCAGAAAGAGGCAAATTGAGGAGACATCAACAAGCGCGATTACTCAACAGGATAGCTTGATCGCGGAGTTCGCACGATTGAGGTTGGAGGTGGTACCGGTAGGAACGGTCGCGCGAATTTTGTCCTTAACAGTCAGGCCCACGTTGTTCGAGAAAATCCGGGAGGGCCAAAGGATCGATACGCATTTATAGCTTGTCCGGGACAGGATTTTCCCGGACCAGGAGGGCGACTTTTCGGTGGGGGAAGACGGCACCCTACGTTTCCGGGGGCGAATTTGCGTGCCCGATTCGCCAGAGTTGAAGGAGGAGATTTTGTCAGAAGCGCACTGCGCTCCCTATGCGGCGTATCCGGGGGGCACAAAAATGTACAGGGATCTCAAGCAGACCTTCTGGTGGCCTAAACTGAAGGGAGATGTAACACAGTTCATAGCTCATTGTTTGATATGTCAACAGATAAAAGCCGAACACCAGCGACCGGCAGGAAAGTTGCAACCTCTACCTGTACCAGAGTGGAAGTGGGAGCGAATTACCATGGATTTTGTCACTGGGTTCCCGCGTTCGCAGCAGGGGCACGACGCAGTCTGGGTCATAGTGGACCGGTTAACAAAGTCGGCTCATTTCCTACCCATTCATACGATGTGGACTCGAGATCGGCTAGCTCAGGTCTACATCAGCGAGATCGTGAGGTTGCATAGGGTGCCGGCATCGATCACTTCAGATAGGGACACACGGTTCGTCTCGAACTTTTGGCAGACTCTACATAGGGCTCTAGGGACCAAACTGCATTTTAGCACAGCTTTCTACCCCCAGACGAAAAGGGTGGTCATGCTTCGAGCCTGTGTACTTGATTTGGGGGACGGGTGGTCACGCTACCTATCCCTCGTGGAGTTCGCCTACAACAACAGTTACCAGGCCAGCATTCAAATGGCGCCGTACGAAGCTTTATACGGGCGACGCTGTCGATCTCCGATCTATTGGGACGACTTAGGGGAGCGGAAGTTCTTGGGACCAGACTTGGTAGAAGAGACCGAGGAAAAGGTGCGCCTCATCTGGCAGCGTTTATTGACCGCCCAAAGTCGACAAAAGAGCTATGCAGACCAGAGACGCCGCGACTTGGAGTTTCAAGTGGGGGAGCACGTGTTACTACGGGTCTCGCCATCCAAAGGAATTAAACGGTTCGGGCTGAGAGGCAAGTTAAGCCCACGGTTCGTGGGGCCATTTGAGATCTTAGAGCGCGTCGGCCCGGTGGCCTACCGTCTAGCCCTACCGCCAAACCTCGACCGGATACACAATGTGTTTCATGTTTCGATGCTCCGAAAATATCTCCCCGACCCGTCGCATGTACTGGACGTCACTACTATCGATCTTAGAGAGGACCTGAGCTTTGAGGAAACACCGGTGCGGATCCTAGCGCGAGAGGACAAAAAGTTGCGCGACCGGACGATCCCCTATGTGAAGGTGCTTTGGAGCAACCAGGAAGAACGTGAAGCGACTTGGGAACTAGAGTCAAAGATGAGGGAGTGCTACCCAGATTTATTCGTTGCGGACCAGGGTTGAGTTTCGAGGACGAAACTTATTTTTAGAGGTGAGTGATGTAGTACCCGCCTTCTAAATTGGTAATTTATTTTATTTTATCAATTTAGTTGTCTGGTGGGGGTTAGAAGTTCGGGAATTTCTGGGCTGATCGTCGGGGTTGCGGGTATTTTTAGGTGTTAGAGCTCGCAAAACGGTGAACGGTGGCGCGATCGGATTCGAATTCCGACCCCGGGATCTCCCAGAAATGATTTTTGAAGTTTGCTATCAGTTTGGGCGCGCCAGAATCCGTGCTGGCGATATGCACGCTTTTCGAGGTAATCTGGACCCCTTGTTTAAATCCCGATTGATTAAGGATGTGATATGGGGATTTAAGTTATTTCTTCTTTCCTTTCATCGCGTTAGGTCAGACCTGGGTGCGAGCGGAAAACCCCAAAATCCATATTTTCTCTTTTTCAAAAAGACGGCGTCGGGATCCAGGCGGAGAGACAGGGAGAGGGAAGGAGAATTGTTCCCTTTCTGCGGATCGATCGGGCAAGGAGTGGACGATCCTCTTCTTCCTCCTTCTCCAGCGAAACGAAGGTGAGTTTTTCGTTTCTTTAGGTTCTTGTTCGTCTGGATGCATTTTTCGTCGTTTCTGGGGTGAGACCGTCGCGCCGCAGCCGCCACCGCGGAGCTGCCGGCAGCAAGCGGACTGCCGCAGGCAGCGCACCGCGCGGGCTGGTGTCACGCCCCGGGGGTTTTTCGGTTAAGAAGAAAACATAAAATATTAAAATTTTTCTTTACAGGATCCCCCAGTGCGCGCCAAACCCGCCACACGTGCAAATTCCTCGACCTCGAGAGCGGAGTCTCCTTTGCACGTGCACGGCGGTTTCAACTTGGATAAGCATACCCACCCGCATGTAATCTCGTTCACACTTTAACCACAATCATCGGACACAATAGTAAGAGAGAGAGAGTACTATAACTACTTAGCACGGCCGTCATTATTTAGAAAGGATAAATCCAAGGGTTTTCAAATCGGTGCCCACACGACACTTGTTGTTTTTAAAAACCGTTTTCGCAAACATTTTTCCTGGTTTGAAAAATAGGCCGAACAACTACAGAGTATGTAAGCAACCAGGGTCACCACAGTAACTTGAACATCCACACAAGCACAGCCGAACCCACTCACACACCACGAAAGACTAAAGAAATATACATGAAAAAAAACCTAGCAACGTCACTAAGAGAAATGCCAAAACAACGACACATCCTCGTAATCCGTCCTCACATCCGTCCCGTGCCCGCGCCCGACCAAACCTGTCACAGAGTGGGGAGTCAGTGACGCTACCAGGATGCAACATAATCCAGAGTAAACAAAATATGCGATAACTGGGAAACCAAAAATAATGCAAACCAAGCCACCAGCGTGTCCGTGTTTACCCCCTCCCAAGAGAGCCACGGTATCCTGTAACGAATCAGACATGTGTATCTGCCCCTGTAACCATCTAATACGTGCACCTGCCTCTCGTGATTTGCTTATATCCCTCCACGGCGCCCATGCCTGTCCAGAGCAGCCGTGAGAGGTCCCCATCATCACTAGTCGTGGGGTACACGGGCCAACGTGCCATCTTTTCGGAAAAATACATCCTGTGCGGTGGCCAGACCGCCGGTGTGCGAGCAGGCAAAGCTTGGGCTCATAACGTGTAAATGTGTGTATCACAAACCAGAGCGAGCCACAGTCGCTAGAGATATTAGTAATCAACATGCTTATGTAAAACAGGGGTTAGATGAGATCATAATATAAGTGTTGCTTTATTCGTGACAAAACATAATTTCATTTACCACACTCCTGGTGTGACAGAGGGGAGCACCCACCTGAACAACATTTGGTCGGAACGCCTGCAGTCGACTCACAGCCCCCGAACGACACCCCGACCTACGGAGTACCCAGAAAGCAACCATCAGTTAAGACCGAAGATAATTAAAAAGGAGATGGCGACACGACACCAAGACGACTCGATGCTAACACGTGGTAGACGGAACAAGCAATTACACGCGGCAAGAAGGAGGGGAGCAGCGGCGACTGCGACAGCAGAGGCCCCGCGCGGCGGCAACAGAGCCCCGTGCGGGCGCATGCCCGCACGGGCGCGGCGCAGCTGCGCGGTAGCAGGCCGCCCCGCGCGGCCGGCGGCGCGCGGCTGCGGCAAGCCCCGCGCGGGCGGCGTGGCAACAGCACCCCGCGCGGGCGCATGCCAGCACGGCGCGGCGCAGCGGCCACAGCAGCAGCGACGGCAGCGGCAAGAAAGCCCCGCGCGGGCACAAGCCCCGCGCGGACGCGGCGGCGCGACAGCAGGCCGCCCAACGCGGGCGTAGGCCCGTGCGGGCGGCGGCGCGGCAGCAGGCCACCCCCCCGTGGCCGCAGGACCGCACGAGCGGCGCGCGGTAGCAGGTCGCCCCGCGCGTGCGGCGACGCGGCAGCATGCCACCCCGCGCGGGCGGCGGCGCGGCAGCAGGCCGCCCCCGCGCGGTCGCAGGCCCGCGCGGGCGGCGGCGCGGCAGCAGGCCGCCCCCGCGCGGTCGCAGGCCCGCGCGAGCGGCGGCGCCGTAGCCCCGCGCGGGCGGCGGCGCCGCAGCCCCGCGCCGGCGTAGGCCCGCACGGGCTTCGCGCGGCAGCGGCCGCCCCCGCGGGGTCGCAGGCCCGCGCGCGCGGCGGGGCCGCAGCCCCGCGCGGGCGTAGGCCCGCGCGCGGCAGCAGGCCGCCCCCGTGCGGGCGGCAAGCCCGCGCGGCGACAGGCGGCGGCGGTGGCCGCCGAGGCTAGGGCATCCCGCGACCAAGGCTTCCCCAGGAAAACAGAAAAGACCCTAAAAGAAAGACGTCCACACTCACGCAAAGCTCACCTTGTTGCGGAGAAGACAATCCGATCGTTCCCGAAGGGAGACTCCGGATCCGATCCCCGTTCCGTTGCGTTGGATTCTCAATGAGATCCCCTTCCTCTCCCTCTCTCTTTCTCAATCGGGCGGCTAGGGTTGGCGGCTAGGTTTACAAGGGATCCCCTCCCCCTCTCTCAGGGTATCAACCGTCAGTATTTATACACATAAGAGGAAAAACCCCCAACCCTAGGTATAAACGCTAAAACCCCCAAACCCTCACCTCGTGCGCACACATAAGGGATCAAAAAGGCAGGTTCACTTAATCAACCCGTTCCGCAATCGCACAAGAACGGTCGCTAAACTGATCTAAAAGATGTTGGGTCACCTCTGTAATAAGGATCTAAATAGGAGAAAAACCACCTAGAGGGGGGGTGAATAGGTGTAAACGATAAACACTCAAAAATCTTTGCGCAATAAAAACCCAATGCGGAAATGAAAATAACACGCAAGATTTTTACGTGGAAAACTCCAAAACTAGGAGTAAAAAACCACGGGACCGATAACACGGTGAAATCAACTAAGATTATAACACGTACAAAGGTGATATAACGCACTCACAGATGACTCATCCTTTTTCCATATGCTCCGAGTTGATCTTCTCCGCTCGCTCCGCAACGCGCCTCGAATCCACGATTTGCGTCCAACGCTGAATCCACGGCGTCCAACGTCGAGTCCACGACGTCTGACCGAATCCACGGTCTCCACCAGGTAGTACGTCTCGATCACACGAACGTACCTCGCTCCGAATCCACGAGAGCGGTTGCACCTTGAATCCACAAGGCCACGCGAATCCACGCGCCGATTTTGGGGAAAATCGTTGTTTTGTTGGTGGTGATGATCCGCCGAATACTTAGATCAAAGATAGATCGGAAATGCCATCTAAGTATTCATTAATTTGATTCTACTCAAAATCTGAGTATGAAAACCTAGAATCAAATTAATTAATATAGATGAAGAAACATAGAATCAGATCTAGTTATTTCCTTTCTTCTCTATATGTGGATCTCTAAGTTTTTCTCCGTTAATTTTTATCCGTCATTTCCCAGAGATAACACTTAGTGTGGATTACCCTAAAAAGTAGAATTAGGGTTTACTTATAAGTTAGAAACCATTGGAAAAGGATAAGAATCAAAAACTGATTGTAACAGATTTTATCCCGCACGACTGTCCGGACCGGATTAGTCTCATTCAGGACTGTCGTTGTTTTTCAGAGAATTCCTGAAAAATCAAGGTTCGGGGTCCGAAACGAAATCCACGGTCCGGACTGTTCATGCAGTTTCAGTAAACTCCACGTTCGGGGTCCGGAACAAAATCCTATGGTCCAGACTGTTCATATAGTTTCACCAAAGTCCACATTCGGGGTCCGGAACAAAACAGGGATGTTCAGGACTGGATTTGTGCATGAACTACCAACGTTCGGGGTCCGGACTGTAGTTCCCTGTTCCGGATCCTGAATATTTAACTTGTCCATTTTTTATTTTTAAGCGATTAAAATCCCATCCAAGTGTTTCTACATTATAAGAAGTATTCAGATCACCAAAAATATTTAGTTAAACTTACCTGATCATTTGAATTCTTCTTTCTTGAGATTGAGGTATATGATCCAAGTTTCTTTATCTTCAATCTTCAAGACTTAAAAACTTTCACGAAATACGCCAAAACTAAAATCCTTAACAATCTCCCCCTTTGGCGGTTTCGTGACAAAACGGAGATCCACTTAAGAAAATTCAAAAAGATATTTTTGTTGCTATCACCATACAACAAAAATTTACATTAGAGATCCAAATAAAACAAATACATGAGATAAACTCCTAAAACAGACTCTAGACTTAGATATCTGTACTCTCTGCAAAAGAAATCATTCTTGACAAAAGAGATCGTTAGATACCTCAAGAATTTTTAGCATTCAAAAACCAAACAGAGATAGAGTTTATACTCACCATGACATTTATGAACTCAGATATGTAATAAGATCATAATCAGAAATAGACATATCATCTAAGCAATAAAATCCAAATGTCATAAACTTGTTAGTAATCAAACAACTTGTTAGTAATAATACATGCCCAAATAGTTAGTCAAATAGTTAGTCGATGCATGCATGCATTCACAATACAAAACCAAAAGTTGCTTTGATACTTACCTTCCAGAGTTCAAAGTTCAAAGTTCTCACAAACCATTGTAACCATTGTTCCAATTGTTCATATTTATCTCTCTCCCCCTTTTTGTCACTAAAGTTGCCAAAATTACAAAATAAAAGGGAGAGTTATAAGTTCAAAACAGAAAAATGTAAGAACTAAACTAAAAACCTGCAAAAGAAAATATTAGAAAGAAAATAAAGATTACTCAGAATCGTCCGAACTAATGCATCCGAGTTTTTGGAAAATTTTCTTTATGCGCTTGTTCATGGATGTCTGTTCCTTTTTGACTTCTCGTATCTCGTCCTTCATTTCAATAAACTCATTCGACATGCGTTCCTGTTCAGAGGAAAGTCATTGTTGCTCTTTATAAATAGAGGTAACTGAAGCATCATCCTCTGAAGCTGAAGGAGGTGCAGGTTGTGCTGCTGGTGCTGGTGGTACTGAAGCTGGAGCTGCTGTTTGTGCTGTTGATGTTGAGGGTCGGCGTTTTCGAGGTGGTGAAGGAGGCTCATCTTGTTTTGTTGAGAGTGACTTTACGATAGTTGTATCGTTGATTGTTCCCAAGCTATGCATATAAGCCGATGATGAAATATCGACTTTGAATTTCTTCAAAATGCGCATAATTATAACTGGGTAGGGAAGTCGCTCTGTGGGATGCGCATGTTCTACATACCGCGTCATCCTTGACCAAATGAGAAATGGAATGTTTAAGTTTGATCCCATAGCCGCTGTGGGATTTCCAAGAAGATAAAGAAATAACATCCTATCCCATCTAAGAATTTTTGTTTGCATGTTAGGAAGAATGTTGTAGCAAACAATAAAATTCAAAAAGCGATACTCCGGTCGAAGTTCTTTTGAAAAGACTGAGTTCCCCGTCGACCGAGTATCTGGAAGACAAATTCCATCCACAACCACTCTCCATGAGGTGGTGGAGAAGGTTTGACTTTTCACGTAATGTGCTCTTTCAACCTGTGCCTTCATCCCTAACACCTCTCCAATCAATTGAGGTGTGACCTTAATCTTAACATTTCTAACCATTGTTAGAAATTCTCGATGTCCGTCCTCTTGATCAACTAACCTTGATGCATTCTGATAAAACATCCTCACCGAGTGAAGACAATATCCAGTAGGTTCAGGGAAATGACAAATGGGAGCAAGTCCCGCATGGTCAAAAAGAGTGCCAAAAAGTGCAGATCGCTCCTTCAGAGCTTTGACATTGACATGTCTCTCACCAACGCATTCCCTCTTTTCGAAGTCCTTAATTCTTTCCGAGCTTATAATGTCTTGTGGAGGAGGCTGGCTGGCTAGTGGCTCTTCAATTGAAATTCCTCGAGCACTCCCTCTTTTACGTGCAACGCTCTTCCTTTTTGTTTTGAGAGGAGTTTCTTCCATTGGAGCTTTGCCATTTTCTACGGCGGTTGGGGGAGTCTTTGCCTTTGAGGATGCAGCAGGGGCTTTCCCCTTTGAAGCAGTAGGAGCAGTTGCTTCTACCAATAGCTCATCCCAATCAATAGATTCAGTCTCAGATTCCGTCTCGGAATCATCCCTAGTTTTCTTCGTCTTCTTAGCCCTCTTAGGCTTATTTGTAGCTCTAGTGTGAACCATAGCAGCCAGAAGAAAGATTACCCAAGTGATCACCATCTCTGCTATTTCTTGTGAATGAGAGAATCCTGCGAGCAACAACTCAAGAACACGAAAAAATTGTTTATTTTCAAAATTTTGAAAAAGTGTACCTAAACAATCATTATTATGTAGAGAGACTAGGAATCAAATTAGTTTTGCAAAAGAAATTTTAAAAATAGATCAATCCCATAATTTTCAAAAATTCCTATTATATGCCCTAAAACCGAATTTTCAGAAATCGAAGCCTAAAAATCCGTTAATCAAGAGAATACCTAGCATATAATCAAAACTAAAATACTCAGAGTTCTTATTTCAAAAGAAATTTGATCAAAAACCAATCTCAAACGAAAAAGATACATGATTTCATCCACGTTTTGAGCAAAATAGAGAAAAACTGTGAAATACCAAAGTTTTGATCATGAAAACTCACTTTGATTCGAAGAACTCTAGTCGGAAAGGCTCAAAATTGGATGATTTCTAGAGAGAGAAGCTCTGGAGACTTGGAAACAAAAGATTGAGATGAAATAAAATCAAAAACCCTTTTGTTTCATATAAACCCTAGCCGCGATCCGGAACGCCCTATGAATGTAGTCCGGAACGGCTACCCGCAGGAAATTCCTGCGTTCGGGATCCGGAACGGATGTTCCGGTCCGGATCGGCTCCAAACTTTTTCTTCAGAAAAATTTAGGAAAATTCTAGAAAATCCAGAAAAAGTATGTAAGCACTTTTGCATGTCAACTTTAAACAAAAATCATCATTTCACATCAAAAGAAATAGATTGTGCAGAATCTATCAATAATATCCAAGTAATGAAATGAAAATTTATAAAAATTAAATCCCTTAAAGTTGAATAAGTTCAATCACATCTAACTTGATCTTATGAGTAATGCGTTTATCAAATCATTAACATAGTAAAGAAAATGAAGTACCAAGATCAATAGATGTTTGAAATCCAAAATATGTTAGATAATGTATCTAATCAATTTGTTGTAAGGAGTGGCTCTTTGATCATCTTTCAATAAAATCCCCACCTTATACCAACCTTGGAATTTGACAGAGTTAAGTATTAACTACAAGAAAATTTATCTATTGTGGCGAAACTAATGGCCACAATAAATGACAAATTGGTCACAAAATACTTATTGTGGCCAAATTATGTCACGCCCCCGGGGGTTTTTGAGTCTATCAAAGCGGAAATTCGTGTGTATCTTTTTTTTTTTTTTCCTTAACAAGGTACATTAAACCTCATCCCCGGTGCGTGCCAGACCGCCACATACACAAAATTCTCCCTGTCCGCGGACAGAGTCTCCTTTGTATATGCACGGCGTCTCATTTACAACAACATACAACAATCATCAACCATCAACCATACAATAGACATTCAACATCAAGCGGAATATTAAAGCGGCATCAATGTTTAGAAAGGATAAAGCCAGCAATTGCAAAACCCGTGCCCACACGGCACTTCGTTTTGAGAAAACCCTTTTCGAAATCATTTGGTTTATCATGAAAACATGCCGCATAAGAAACATCATCAGAAGAACCAAACTATAAAAGTACAACTCATCCACAGTGCCAAGTAAAACATGTCCACGAATATTTCTACTCACAAGCAAATTAACTAACATGCGTAAAAGAGATGAGATAATGATAATAACCAAGCGTTCTGACTACGGTCCTCGCGACGCAGTCTCAACAATCTCCCGGGTAACGCCCCTCGTAGCGCCTGTCACGGAGTGGGTAAAGTCAGTGACAAACAAAGTAGATGTCTAACAACAATAAGGAATAAGGAGCAAACCGGAAACACCGTAACCATTTCGCTAAAAACCCTGCACATATTAAGCTGGGCCCCGACCCCAGATTTATCAATTTAATTGGGCACCAACCCCAGAATATTTATCGGAGAGACCAAAGTCTCCCCTCGTGCGCAAGCACTCCATTGATGCATTTAACCCATTCCACGGTGCTGGTGTGCTATTCCCAGCGGGCGCGAAGGGGTCCTCACGGCTCCCACCCCTTTGTGAGGAACACGGGTCATACAAGACCACTCTTCCGGAAAAGTACACCCATGCGGAGGCCAATCCGCCTGTGTACGTGCAGCATCCCAAAACGGTTTTTGCCGAGATCGGCGTGTCATGAACATTGCGACCGCAGCCGCTTCAATTGTTAGATAATAACACAATTATGCGAAAGGTTAAACTGTCCATCTACTTTGTTAGATAAATTGAGAGCACTTTAATGACGATAGATGCACTTACTGCACTGGTTGTATTTACAGCAACCGTACCCACCTATTTGGAGAGAGATCGGAACACTCGAATCTTTCGCGCACCCCCGCTGCGCGTCTGGACCTAAAGAAAGTCCGCAAGGATAACTATAATAGTTAAAAGCGTGTACTTACATCCGAAAACATAAGACCCGATTTACTCATTTGTTTTTGACGGAAAAGTCCAACATTGTCCGGTTGACGAAACGGAATTCCCGAGCCGCCGTCGCCGTCTGCCGGAGCCCCGCGCGGTTCAGAACCGCGCGGCGTATCTCCGCGGACGATGCCCTCGCGGCGCGGTGCCCCGCGCGGGTTGCCCGTGCGACGGCCGCACGGTGCCCGCGCGGGTGCGGCCCGGCACGGCGCCCGCGCGGTTGCGGGTCCGTGCGGGTGCCGCCCGCACGGTAGTCGCGCGGCGCCCGCGCGGTGCCCGCACGGGTGCGGGCCCGCGCGGGTGCCTCCCGCGCGGCAGCCGTGCGGCGCCCGCGCGGTGCCCGCATGGATGCGGGCCCGCGCGGGGGCCGCCCGCGCGGCAGCCTCGCGGCGCCCGCACGGGTGCGGGCCCGCGCGGGTGCCTCCCGCGCGGCGGCCGCGCGGCGCCCGCGCGGTGCTCGCATGGATGCGGGCCCGCGCGGGGGCCGCCCGCGCGGCAGCCGCACGGCGCCCGCGCGGTGCCCGCAAGATTGCGGGCCCGCGCAGGTGCCTCCCGTGCGGCAGCCGCGCGGCGTCCGCGCGGTACCCGCTCGGTTGCGGGTCCGCGCGGTGGCCGCGCGGCGCCCGTGCAGTGCCATCCGTGACCCTCCTCCGCGCGATGCCCTAGCGGCATCGCGCGCCTCCGCCGTCCGTTCCGCGCCTTTTCAAGGAGACGAAGTCGGCGACGGTGACGGATACGACGGAGAAAACAAGAAACCAAGAACTCACGAAAAAGACAACGAACAAAAAAATCCCAAATAATTTAAATAAATTATTTTACTAACCGAAGATCGACGGGAAGGTTGTCCGGTCGTGTTCTTGTCTTCGGTTCGGCGTCCGGGAAGATCGGGCTCCTTCTCTTTCTCCTTTCCCTTTCTTCCGGCTAGGGTTTCGTCTTTTCTTTTTCTTTTTTTTTTTCCTTCTCTCCGATTAGGGTTTTATTTCCTTTTTCTTTTCCTTTCCGATAATCGGGATCCCTTATATAGTCGTACTTTACCTTTAATTAATTCCTCTTTAATTCGTACGTAAGAGAATTAATTAATTTTCCGTCTGGGATAATTAATTAACTAATTAATTATCCCCCACGAGATAAACCACCTTATCTCTAACGGGTGCAAGATATTTAGCACGGATTCCGATGCACGACTAATTACCGTATCACTTTGAATCCCGTTCAGGGGGTTCCCGATATCGGATTTCAGATCCGATCGCGCCGTCGGCTTTCTTTTTCCGCGCACAATCGCGGAAAAATACTAGCATCCCACAATGGCCAACTTCAAGAATTGAATAATTCTATTTCACTTAAAGGCCTAAATGACTACACGTAAGTCAAAAGTACCCCGAAAGACCGGATCACTACACCACTCACACTTTATAAAAAGTTTCGTCCCGAAACTTATATACAAACCCCATTAATTAATTCGGGAAAACATTCCCTCTTCTTCTATTCCAGTTCCCACGTTGCCTCGCGCTCTTCGTGGTTGCTCCACTGGACCTTCACATAGGGGATAGTTCGATTGCGCAACTTCTTGTCCTCTCTTGCCAAAATCCGCACCAGCGTCTCCTCGACGCTTAAATCCTCTCGCAACTCGATGGTGGAGGCATCCAAGGCATGAGAGGGGTCAGCTAAGTATTTTCGGAGCATTTAGACATGGAATACGTTATGGACTCGTTCGAGATTCGGCGGCAGGGCTAATCGGTATGCCACCGGTCCTACGCGTTCTAGGATCTCGAACGGTCCTACGTACCTCGGGCTTAACTTTCCCTTTATGCCGAAGCGTCGGTTCCCTTTGGAGGGCGAAACTCGGAGTAACGCGTGCTCACCCACCATGAACTCTAAGTCCCGACGTCTGTTGTCCGCGTAGCTTTTCTGTCTGCTCTGGGCGGTTAGTAGCCTCTGTCTAATCAATCGCACTTTTGCTTCGGTCTCCTCCACCAAATCTGGGCCCAGAAACTTACGCTCACCCAGGTCGTCCCAGCATATTGGAGACCGACAGCGGCGCCCGTACAGGGCCTCGTATGGTGCCATCTGAATGCTGGCCTGGTAGCTATTATTGTAGGCAAATTCCACTAGGGGCAAGCACCGTGCCCATCCTTCGCCCAGGTCTAAAACGCATGCCCGAAGCATGTCTTCCACAATTTGTATCACCCGCTCTGATTGTCCATCGGTCTGCGGGTGAAAAGCCGTACTGAAGTGCAACTTGGTTCCCATTGCTCGCTGCAGGCTCTGCCAAAAGTTTGACACAAATCGCGTGTCCCTGTCCGACGTGATGGACGTCGGCACCCCATGCAGCCTTACTATCTCGTTGATGTAGGTTTGCGCCAGTCGTTCCCGCGCCCACGTCATGTGTATGGGCAGAAAGTGGGCCGATTTCATCAGACGGTCCACGATTACCCATATTGCATCGTGTCCCTGTGACGATCTCGGGAACCCGGTCACAAAATCCATGGTAATCATGTCCCACTTCCACACGGGCACCGGTAAGGGTTGCAATTTTCCTGCTGGACGCTGGTGCTCGGCCTTCACTCGTTGGCACACCAGGCAGTGTGCCACAAGTCGAGTCACGTCTCCCTTCATTTTGGGCCACTAGAGGGTCTGTTTGACGTCCTTGTACATCTTCGTTCCCCCGGGATGTGCTGTATATGGAGCTGTATGCGCCTCCCGCAGGATTTCCTCTTTGAGTTCTGGTAGATCCGGCACGCAGATTCGTCCCCGAAATCGTATGGTGCCGTCGGAGTTTACTGTGAAATCACCTCCTGGGTCGGCAGTTACTCTACCTCGCACCAGCTGGAGTTGGTCATCAGTCGACTGCCCTTCGAGAATTCTGTCAAGCAGGGTAGGTCTGACCACCAGTGTCAGAAGTCGTTCGACTGTACCCGCTGGTACTATTTCTAGTCTTAATCGCGAAAATTCCGCATTCAGACCATCTTGCTGGGTGATGGTACTTACCCCTGCCTTCTCGGCCTGTCCCTTATGGCTCAGGGCGTCGGCCACCACGTTTGCCTTTCCCGGGTGGTAGTGGATCGTTAAATCGTAATCCTTCAATAGCTCGAGCCACCGTCTTTGTCGCAAATTTAACTCCCTTTGGGTGAAAAGGTACTTAAGACTTTTATGATCTGAGTACACATTTTAGTGTGCCCCATACAGGTAGTGTCTCCAAAGCTTGAGGACGAACACAACTGCTGCGAGTTCCAAATCGTGCACGGGGTAGTTTCGCTCGTATTCTTTGAGCTGCCTTGACGCATAGGCTATAACCTTTCCCCGTTGCATGAGCACTCCACCCAGTCCATTTCGCGACGCATCGCAATACACTTCATAATCCTCCCCTGGTTCCGGTAGGGCGAGAATCGGTGCTCGCGTCAATCTATCCTTGAGCTCCTCGAAGCTCCTCTGACATTTGTCCGTCCAGATGAACTTTTCCCCCTTTTTAGTCAAACGGTTTAAGGGGGTGGCTATCCTGGAGAAACTCTCCACGAAGCGCCGGTAGTACCCGGCTAATCCTAGAAAGCTTCGAACCTCTGTTACCGTCGTCGGTTGGGACCAGTCCGTCACCGAATCTATCTTCTTCGGATCGACTGCGACTCCAGCCGCTGAGATTACGTGACCCAAGAAGCCAACCTCTCGGAGCCAAAACTCACACTTTTTGAGTTTGGCGTAGAGTTTCTGTTCCCGTAGGGCCTGGAGGACTGTGCGCAGATGTTCTTCATGTCCCTCGTCTGTACGGGAGTAGATGAGGATATCGTCGATGAAGACCACCACGAATAAATCCAGGAAAGGTTTGAATACCCTGTTCATCATGTCCATGAACACTGCCGGGGCATTCGTGAGCCCGAACGGCATTACTGTAAATTCGTAATGACCGTAGCGAGTCCGAAAAGCCGTTTTGGGGATGTCCTCCCCCTTGACCTGGACCTGATGATAGCCCGACTGCAGGTCAATCTTTGAGAACACCGTCGCCCCCTGTAGTTGGTCGAAGAGGTCGTCGATCCTTGGCAGGGGGTACTTGTTCTTAACGGTGACCTTATTTATCTCCCGGTAGTCGATGCACAACTGGAGACTTCCGTCCTTCTTTCTCACAAACAGGACGGGCGCGCCCCAGGGTGACGCGCTAGGTCTGATGAAGCCTTTATCCAAAAGGTCCTCCAACTGTGCCTTGAGTTCCTTCAACTCTGCGAAGGCCATCCTCTACGGTGCCTTGGTGATGGGTTTGGTGCCGGGAAGTAGTTCAATAGGAAAGTCGACTTCTCGTTCCGGCGGCGCTCCGGGGAGCTCTGCCGGAAACACGTCCAGAAATTCCCTTACCACGGGACCGCTGATCCTTATCTGGGGAGCGGCCCTGAACTACCTATCGGCCCATTGGGTTCTCGGCTGCAAGGCATAGGGTGGAGCCTATTTATTCCTTGCATGGCCCTTAACGGGCCCCGAGTACACAAGGTTCTCCTATGCTTCGAAGCCCGCCCGCGCACATTGGCCGGGGGAGGCTTCGCCTAATACTTAAGGATTCTAGAGAGAGAGAGCGAGAGAGAGAGTCTAACAGGGGCAGGAGGTTAAGGTGTGACCGGTGCTCCTAATCTAAGAGGGAAAAGTGAAACCAAAAATTTACCTGCCGTTACTAGGTCTGGGACGTCGCGTCCTCCACTGCAGTATCCCGATTATTTTCTGATCCCTCACGTCGAGCTCGGGCGATAGCGAACCCCCGCTCCACTATGGTGGCCCTGTCCACCACTTCCCTGAACGTGCGCAGGTCCGCTGCCTGAACCATCTCGAAGATGTCGCTCCGTAACCCGTCCACAAAGAGACGGGCCTTGTGGGCTTCATCTCGTATAACAAACGGGACGCAGTTACCCAATCTTACAAACTCCCTTTGATATTCCATGACCGAGCGGTTCCCTTGTCTAATGTTCTTCAGGTCGTCTTCCAATTGCCGATTGACGCCATCGGAGAAGAAAGCGTCAAAAAGTTCCTCTCTAAAGGTCGTCCATGTCGGTAGCGGGTCGTTTGTAGTTGGATCCGGGCGTACCGTCTTCCACCAGATGCGTGCATTCCCTTCGAGGAAGTGGACGGCTAGTGGAACCCGCTCGTGTTCCTCCATCAGTAGGTCCTCGAAGAGTTTTTCCATGGTATCCACCCATTTCTCGACGACCCATGGATCGGTCGTCTCTCCCTCAAAAGTTGGAGGGTCATGCTTCTTGAACCTAGTCAAATTCGTCCTGACCCTTCCTCGCGTCGTTCGTTGCTCCGTGATCCCTCCTACAGCGGCGGACCCCCCGAGAGTAGGGGTCGTTCCTGCCTCCCCTGCTGTCGCTCCCATCACGGGCCCCGTGGTCGTCGGAGTAGGTACATCCCTTGGGGATGGGGGCTGTTCCGTCGTCGTGCCACCCGTCCCTTGCGGTCCCGTAGTGGGTGCGGTGGCTTCAGGCGGAGGGGTCGGATCGCGCTCGGCTGGCGCGGTTGCCTGTTGCTGCGTCAGGTGACGAACCTGCTCCGTCAGCGTCGCTAATTGCCCGGCCATTTCCCGCAGTTGTTGTCGGAGGAGCTGGTTCTCTGCGGTGGTCGGGGTCACTCTGTCCGCGTCCGCATTCTCGGTGGACGATCTAGTCCGAGCCATCGTCCGCTATTTACAAAGAAACCACGTTAACCCTAAGGTTATAACCCTAACACCCTGTCTTACGATTACACCTACATTACGTTCCCCTTTTCCCCGTACTCTCACGTACTACGCACCTATACCTTGGTTATCTCATGTCTAATTTGCTTGTGGTACCCTACACTGTGGATGTGGATCACGTCTACTATGGTTATGGTTGTTTTTTCTCTGATACCATTTAATCTGTCACGCCCCGGGGGTTTTTGAGTCTATCAAAGTGGAAATTCGTGTATATCTTTTTTTTTTTTTTTCCTTAACAAGGTACATTAAACCTCATCCCCGGTGCGTGCCAGACCGCCACATACACAAAATTCTCCCTGTCCGCGGACAGAGTCTCCTTTGTATATGCACGGCGTCTCATTTACAACAACATACAACAATCATCAACCATCAACCATACAATAGACATTCAACATCAAGCGGAATATTAAAGCGGCATCAATGTTTAGAAAGGATAAAGCCAAGCAATTGCAAAACCCGTGCCCACACGGCACTTCGTTTTGAGAAAACCCCTTTTCGAAATCATTTGGTTTATCATGAAAACATGCCGCATAAGAAACATCATCAAAAGAACCAAACTATAAAAGTACAACTCATCCACAGTGCAAGTAAAACATGTCCACGAATATTTCTACTCACAAGCAAATTAACTAACATGCGTAAAAGAGATGAGATAATGATAATAACCAAGCGTTCTGACTACGGTCCTCGCGACGCAGTCTCAACAATCTCCCGGGTAACGCCCCTCGTAGCGCCTGTCACGGAGTGGGTAAAGTCAGTGACAAACAAAGTAGATGTCTAACAACAATAAGGAATAAGGAGCAAACCGGAAACACCGTAACCATTTCGCTAAAAACCCTGCACATATTAAGCTGGGCCCCGACCCCAGATTTATCAATTTAATTGGGCACCAACCCAGAATATTTATCGGAGAGACCAAAGTCTCCCCTCGTGCGCAAGCACTCCTTTGATGCATTTAACCCCTTCCACGGTGCTGGTGTGCTATTCCCAGCGGGCGCGAAGGGGTCCTCACGGCTCCCACCCCTTTGTGAGGAACACGGGTCATACAAGACCACTCTTCCGGAAAAGTACACCCATGCGGAGGCCAATCCGCCTGTGTACGTGCAGCATCCCAAAACGGTTTTTGCCGAGATCGCGTGTCATGAACATTGCGACCGCAGCCGCTTCAATTGTTAGATAATAACACAATTATGCGAAAGGTTAAACTGTCCATCTACTTTGTTAGATAAATTGAGAGCACTTTAATGACGATAGATGCACTTACTGCACTGGTTGTATTTACAGCAACCGTACCCACCTATTTGGAGAGAGATCGGAACACTCGAATCTTTCGCGCACCCCCGCTGCGCGTCTGGACCTAAAGAAAGTCCGCAAGGATAACTATAGTTAAAAGCGTGTACTTACATCCGAAAACATAAGACCCAATTTACTCTTTGTTTTTGACGGAAAAGTCCAACATTGTCCGGTTGACGAAACGGAATTCCCGAGCCGCCGTCGCCGTCTGCCGGAGCCCCGCGCGGTTCAGAACCGCGCGGCGTATCTCCGCGGACGATGCCCTCGCGGCGCGGTGCCCCGCGTGGGTTGCCCGTGCGACGGCCGCACGGTGCCCGCGCGGGTGCGGCCCGGCACGGCGCCCGCGCGGTTGCGGGTCCGTGCGGGTGCCGCCGCGCGTGCAGCCGCGCGGGCCGCCCGCGCGGTGCCCGCACGGGTGCGGGCCCGCGCTGCGTGTCCGCCTCCCGCGCGGCAGCCGTGCGGCGCCCGCGCGGTGCCCGCATGGTGCGGGCCCGCGCGGGGGCCGCCCGCGCGGTGCGCGGCGCCCGCACGGGTGCGGCCCGCGCGGGGGCCGCCCGCGCGGACAGCCACGCGGCGCCCGCGCGGTGCCCGCCACGGGTGCGGGCCCGCGCGGGTGCCTCCCGGCGCGGCGCCCCTCGGGCGTTGCCCGCATGGGTGCGGCCCGCGTGGGGGCCGCCCGCGCGGCAGCCGCACGGCGCCCGCGCGGTGCCCGCAAGATTGCGGCCCGCGCGGGTGCCTCCCGTGCGGCAGCCGCGCGGCGTCCGCGAAGCGGTACCCGCCCGGTTGCGGGTCCGCGCGGTGGCCGCGCGGCGCCCGTGCGGTGCCGTCCGTGACCCTCCTCCGCGCGATGCCCTAGCGGCATCGCGCGCCTCCCCGTCCGTTCCCGCCCTTTTCAAGGAACGAAGTCGGCGACGGTGACGGATACGATAGAAAACAAGAACCAAGAACTCACGAAAAGACAACGACAAAAAAATCCCAAATAATTAAATAAAATTATTTTACTAAACCGAAGATCGACGGGAAGGTTGTCCCGGTCGTGTTCTTGTCTTCGGTTCGGCGTCCGGAAAGATCGGCTCCTTCTCTTTCTCCTTTCCCTTTCTTCTTCCGGCTAGGTTTCGTCTTTTCTTTTGTCTTTTTTTTTTTTCCTTCTCCGATTAGGGTTTTTATTTTCGTTTTCTTTCCTTTCCGATATTCGGGATCCCTTATATGTCTACTTTAACCTTTACTTAATTCGCTTTATTCGTACGTAAGAGAATTAATTATTTTTCCGTCTGGATAATTAATTAACTATTAATTCTCCCCACGAGATAAACCACCTTATCTCTAACGGGTGCAAGATATTTAGCACGGATTCCGATGCTCGACTAATTACCGTATCACTTTGAATCCCGTTCAGGGGGTTTCCCGATATCGGATTTCAGATCCGATCGCGCCGTCGGCTTCTTTTTTCCGCGCACAATCGCGGAAAATACTAGCGTCCCACAATGGCCACTTCAAGAATTGAATATTTCTATTTCACCTTAAAGCCTAAACACTACACGTAGTCAAAATACCCGAAAGACCGGATCACTACAAATTAGCTTCGTC
>CM055061.1:9742733-9814720 GCA_029204045.2 Tillandsia leiboldiana
ACTCCTCATGGGGATGTAACTCTTTTTCACATCGTTTGAGCATTTTACTTTTCTTACTCCCCCTCAATTGGCTATCAATTAAGTTAAAATATAAAGTATTCAACCAGGATTGATCTCGAATTCATACTCGCAACAAATAGTCAAATAAGATAACAACAATACCAGAGATCATTGAGAGAGAAATTGACTTTGATCAAATAAAAATGATTTAATTTAAATAAATGATCATTGCATCAACTGAATATTATGTATCCAAAGCATAATAGATTTCTAATTATATAAAGGATGCAAGTAAAGTCAATACACATGCTCAATTAATGTTCTATGTATAAACAAGATAAGAACAAAACACAAAAACAAAACCTAACCTAAGCAAAGTTTCAAAAAGAAGTTTATTTCAAGGAAAGCATTCCAATTGCTTTTCGCAAATGAATAAAACGTTTTTGATCCAAAGGTTTTGTTAAAATGTCAGCTAATTGATCTTCAGTTGAAATATATGAAAGTTGAAGAGTATTTGATTCAACTAGCTCTCTAAGAAAATGATATCTAAGTTCAATATGTTTTGTTCTAGAGTGCAACACAGGGTTTTTTGGAAATGTTATAGCACTAGTGTTGTCACAAAGAATTGTTACCGAAGTTGCTGAAATCCGGAAGTCGCTCAACACACTTTTTCATCCAAATGAGTTGGGTTGAACAACTACCCGCTGAAATGTATTCCGCTTCGGCAGTCGAGAGTGCTATGCAATTCTGCTTTTTACTGTGCCATGCAACAAGGCAATGGCCAAGATAGAAGCATGCACCACTCGTGCTTTTCCGATCATCCACTGATCCTGCCCAATCGGCATCTGAGTATCCAACAATATCCAAACTGTTTCCCATAGGATACCAAATTCCGAAATTAATTGATCCTTTGATGTACCGGATGATCCTTTTCACCGCTTTCAGGTGAACCTCCTTTGGTGCTGATTGATATCTCGCGCAAATCCCAACACTAAAGGATATATCCGGGCGACTAGCCGTGAGGTAAAGTAGACTTCCAATCATACTTCGATACAGTTTCTCGTCTACATTCTCACTATGTGATTCACTTCCAAGTCCCTTGTGGCTAGTTCCCATTGGAGTCGGAAAATCCTTCGAATTTTCTAAGATCAAACTTTTTACCAACTCCATTGCATACTTGGATTGACTCAAGTGAATACCTTCATCATTTTGTTTTATTTGCAATCCAAGAAAATAAGTCAATTCGCCCATCATGGACATCTCAAATTCGCTTTCCATGGTCTCCGCGAATTTAGAAGCATCATTATCTCTTGTTGCGCCAAATACAATGTCATCGACATAGATTTGTGCTACAATGAAATTGTTTTGATAATGCTTCACAAAGAGAGTCCTGTCAGCTCCCCCTCGAGTATAGCCCTTCTCCAAAAGGTGCTTTGTCAACCTTTCGTACCATGCTCGCGGTGCTTGTTTCAGACCGTAAAGAGCCTTTTTCAAACGAAAAACATGGTTAGGTTGTTTATGGTCTACAAAACCTTTCGGTTGAGCCACATAAACTTCCTCATTTAAAACCCATTTAGAAATGCGCTCTTAACGTCCATTTGAAATAATTTGATTTTAAAATGACAAGCAATAGCAAATAGTATACGAATGGACTCGAGTCTAGCTACAGGGGCGAAAGTTTCATCAAAGTCTATACCTTCTACTTGAGTAGCCTTGAGCAACTAATCGTGCCTTGTTCCTGATGATAGTACCATCCTCATTTTTCTTCTTGAAAATCCATTTGGTACCTATCACATTGTGTTGCTTTGGAGGCTTCGTTAATTCCCAGACTTTGTTTCGCTCAAATTGATGGAGCTCTTCCTGCATTGCTTTAATCCAGTAGTCATCCTGAAGAGCTTCATCTATATTCTTTGGTTCGATTAAAGATACGTAGCAAGCGAATCCACAACCAACTGCCTCCGAGTTCTAACTCCTTCTTGTGGGTCTCCAATGATGTTCGATTCCGGATGATCCTTGGAGATTCGTAAAGTTTGAGTAACGGAGTACTCGGAGGTACATGAGATGATTCCTGCACATCAGATAAACTTGAAGAACCATTAGATGCATCATTAATATTGGAAGTATTATTATGAGAAGATGCAATAGCAGGTGATCATCATCTAGAGAGATATCGAGGGTAGATTTTTCAGATGCAAAGTGAAAAGCTTCATCTACTTTAACATTTATAGATTCTACGATCGTCTTAGATTCCAAGTTAAATACTCGATATGCTCTACTGTTTGTAGAATACCCCAAGAAAATCCCTTCGTCACTTCGAGAGTCAACTTTCCAAGATTTTCACGGTCACGTAAATGTAACACCGACTCCCGAAGATACGAAAATATTTGATGTTGGGTTTTCTACCGCACATAGTTCATATGGTGTATTTAACGTTCCCGGGCGCAAATAACTCGATTAATGACATAGATTGCAGTGTTCACAGCTTCAGCCCAAAAATGTAGCGGTAAATTCCGGCTATGAAGCATAACACGCGCCATCTCTTGAACAACCCTGTTTTTGCGCTCGACAACACCATTCTGTTGAGGTGTATAGGGTGCTGAGAATTCATGCTTAATACCGTTTGAAGTACAAAAGTCAATGAATTTAGAATTAATGAATTCTCCACCTCTATCACTTCTAACACGAATGATCTTTCATTCTTTTCAATCATAATACGATGGCAAATCTCGTGAAAAAATCAAAGTATCAGCTTTCTCTTTTAAAAATGCTACCCAAGAATACCGAGAGAAATCATCAACCAATAAGAAAATATACCATTTACCTCCCAAGATGGTTGACGGTTGGCCAAAAGAAAGAAAAAATAGTCTACATAAACTACACAACATTTAATCGTAGAGCGATTAAAGACAAGGAAGGATTTCACCTTTGCATACCCAAACCTTTTGAGTTTTGGAGTATGTTGGCAATGGTTGAGAAATTTCCTTGATGAAGACGTTTTGTATGAATTGATCTTTTTCTTTTGTCATCGTCTTGTTTGAAGTACTACCAATGTTCTTTTCTTTTGAAAAGTCCTTCTTTGAATTCCGGGGAGTGAACTTATTGGTAGCAGTTGCAAGATGTGGTTGATTGATCTTTGAGCTCCAATCTTGCAATTTCTTTCAATGTGCCCTGCAAAATTACAACGAAAACATACCTTTGTGCTTGACGATTCCGAAGAGGATGAAGTAGGCTTGTTGTCGTTGGTTGTCGTGAATTCCGGTGTCGGAGGGAGGAGATACCGACGGAGGCACAAAGACTGTCCCAACCGTACTAAACTTGTCTTCAGTTCGAATTGTATCCGAGGCCGAACTTGTTTGTTTGACCAAGACCAAGAAGTTTATCCAACTTACTCCTTCCAGAAGAAAAATGCTGTAAGTCATCCTTGAGTTGGAAATGGTCTCTGTCATTTCAATTTTTCCCGTCGGGCCTCGCCGTAGAGCTTCAAGAAGTATTCGCTTTGTTCACCATATCTATAAATTCTTCTCGAGTTGCTCATTGGACTCTTGAAGGGAAACATTTGCTTTTATCAGATTATCCCTTTCCACTTCAAGATCGGTCGAGAGAGAAGTTACCCTTTTTACTTTTCTTCTTCGAGATCCTGCAATCTCCCTCTCAACCCCTTGTTTTGCTTAGCCATTTCTTTGAATCCCGTAAAGTCTGTGGTAGGCTAAAGCAAAATCTTCACCTTCCGAATCATCCGATTCATTGTCCGTTGCATTCTTTTCAACAGTGGAGTTGGACAATGACTCGATGTACTTGCCATTAAGCACATGAATGGTGAAGATGTGGACGCGTGGAATGCCGTTGCGCTTTCTTCTTCATCACTTGAAGACGACTCTTTGACGTGAGTTGTCATCCCAAGTGACGACTTGCATCGCTTTCTTCTTTGCCGGATACTTGTTGGGACACTCCGTTGCAATGTGGCCGTGGCCTCGACATTTGAAGCATTGTAGTTGTCCCTCTGAAACTTTTATTACCTTTGAGAAGTTCTCTTGCTTTCTTGACTTGTAACTTGAAGTACCCCTTGCCTTTCTTCGACTTTCCGAAGGATGGAGATTTACTTGAATACCCCCTTCGGAAAGTTGCGGCGAAACTTCCTTGTCAAGAGAGCGAGTTGCTCCTCAAAGTCCTCCATAGAAAGGTTCTCGTCATCGTCTGAGGAGGATGTATCCGCGTCTTCTTCCTTAGTTGTTTTCAAAGCATAACCTGAAGACTTAGAAGAGGATGCTTTTCCAGAAGAATAGTTAGTAGTAATGTCATTTCATAGGTTTGGTAATGAAACCAACTAATTCTTCTACACGTATTCGTCCGGGTGTTTAATAGTTCAATGGCTGTAACCGTTGGGCGAAATCGTTCAGGAAGAGTTTCTTAAGATCTTTCTTACAACCTTAAATTCTGGAATCTTCTCTCCGGTTAGCACATGAATTTACGATATCTTGCAATCGTGTATAGTAGTCGTGAAGAATTCGTTGTCTGCCATAAAAATGGAGTCAAATCTGCTCATAAGCATTTGCAGCTTTTGAATCTTCACGAGGTTATTTCCCTCATGTGTAACTGAAGAACATCTCAGATTTCTTTCGCAGTCTCACATGCCGAGACGCGAGAGAATTCAGTTTGAGTAAGGCATTAAAAATAGCATTAATTCCCTTGCCATTGTAAGAAGATGAGTCTAACTCTTCCTTGGTCCATTTTCCACCTAGGTTTTAAAGGTGCGAACATCAGAAATAATCTCAGTTGGATTAGACCATCCTAATTCAATTGATTGCCACACCCTTCGTCGATGGAAATTAAAAGGCTTTCATCCGTACTTTCCAGTACGCATAATTGGTGTCCATCAAAGAAAGGGGGTCGATTGATGTTTCCACCTTCAACCATTGTTTACAACCCTATTCCCTCTCTGATACCACTTGTTGGGTATATGAAATAGAATCTAAATAGGGGAAAAAACACCTAGAGGGGGGTGAATAGGTTTAAACAATAAACACTCAAAAAATCATGTCGCAATAAAACCCAATGCGGAAATAAAAATAACACGCAAGATTTTTACGTGGAAAAAACTCCAAACCGGAGTAAAAACCACGGGACCGATAACACGGCGAAATCCACTAGAATTAAAACCACGTACAAGGTGATTGTACACGTACACACTTACGACTCAACCTTTTCCATACGCTCCTAGAGGATCTTCTCCGCTCGCTCCACGACGCTTCTCGAATCCACGATCTGCGCCCAACGCCGAAATCCCGGCCGTCCAAACGTCGAGTCCACGACGTCCGACCGAATCCACGGTCTTCACCCAGTAGCACGCTTCGAATCCACGAACGTACCTCGCTCCGAATCCACGAGAGCGGTTGAAACTTGATCCACAAGGACACGCGAGTCCACGCGCCGATTTTGGGGAAATCGTTGTTTTTGGGTGGTGATGATCCGCCGAATACTTAGATCAAAGATAGATAGGAAATACCATCTAAGTATTCATTAGTTTGATTCAACTCAAGATGTGAGTATGAAAACTAGAATCAAACTATTCAATATAGATGAAGAAACATAGAGTAATATCTAATGATTTCCTTTCTTCTCTATATGTGGATTTTAGGCCGTATAAAATGATATTTGAATATGACGGCTATTTTCTTTTGTCGGCCTCTTTTTTGGATTAACTAGATTCCCTAGAAAATGAATCATAGGGTCTATTTATAGGTTAGAAACCCTAGGAAGGAGATAAGAATCAAAAAACCTACCATTTCTGGAATTTTACGGACGGCGATCCGGATCGGATTGGGCGATCCGGATTGCAGCAGCAAGAAAGACAGTTTCCAGAAAAATGATGGTTCGGGATCCGGATCGAAATGGCTGATCCGGATCGTTCATACAATTTCACCAAACATCAACGTTCGGATCCGGATTGCAAATCCTGATCCGGATCGTGCAAGGTAAACAGGTAAACTAGTGTTCGGGATCCGGATCATGGGATTCTGCGATCCGGATGGAACCAGTGTATGAACGAACACCCTTCGGGATCCGGATGGAATATCTGATCCGGATCCTGAACATGTCCCCATGTCCAGTTTTGATTTTTATGCAATGAAAAATTCTTCCAGGTGTTTTCTACACTACAAGAAGTATTCGGATCACCAATAATCTTTAGTTAAACATACCTGATCCTTTTAAATTCTTCTTTCTTGAGATTGACTTAAATGATCCAACCTTCTTCACCTTCAATCTTCAAGACTTGAACCTTTCACGAAATTACGCCAACTCAATTCCATAATAGCAGTCCTTCTGGCTGGGCCAGTTTTGGTAGTCACGGACGCCCTACGTAAGTCCAGTCCTCCGTGGGGTGTAATGGCAGTAGGTAGGCGCAGGTTTGATTGGACCCTACGAGGCAGTCAGTTCGATTGGGTCGATTGAGCACCTTGGGTGCGAGTGGTTGCATATCTTTCATCTGTATCACCCATTGAGAATTTAGATAGAGGCATGGTAGCTGTAGAGTATCTCCAACTTTTCTTGTTCAGTTTTACTGCATTTGTTATCTTATGCCTCTAGTAGAATTTAGTGGGCAGACCGTCGGGCTTGGTGGCGGTACCCACTGAGAACTACCTGTTGGTGTAATTCTCACACCCGTTGGGGGTTCTCCCCCTCCTCTTTTTCTTTCCTCTCCTTTGTTTTGCAGAGTCATTGCGGGTGTTGCAGATTCTGCTATTGCTGTTCGAGGCGAGGGAGTCGCGAGCTAGATCCCTACTTGTCCTTTGGAGAGTAGCTGTACCCCTACATTAAAGATTTGTAGTATAGTCAGTAGATTAGTTTTATTTTCACTTTTGAGAGACTGTTGTATTATGAGGATCTAACTTGTACTGAAGAGCAGATACTGATGTATTATTTCAGTTTACCTCCCTGTTGAGTTCGGGGTTATTGTATCAGAGGATTTGTATATGATCATATTGGGGAGATGGGTATTGTACCTTTATTTCTAGTTATACAAATGGTTAGATTTTAGTTTTACAGCAGTTTATTTTATAGCTTGATATCTGTTTAGCTGTAGTCCCTTTTCTTGCAAGTTGGACGCTTCGCCTATGCGAGGTTTGTATAGGCGGCGGCTCGTTTGCGAGCCCGGGTCCTCAGTTTCGACCCCGGGGCGTGACATTTTCTCTCCCAAGTTAGCACATGTATTTACGATGTCTTGCAATCGTGTATATATAATCTGTGAAAGATTCATTTTTTGTCATATGAATTGAATCAAATTTGCTTGTAAGCATTTGTAGTTTTGAATCTTCACTAAACTTGTACCCTCATGTGTAACTTGTAGAGTATCTGTGGTTACCCTAATCCCGTGTAGCTTCTCCCATGAACCGTGGTGTAGAACACCTAGTGTTGGTGTATCTGGCCCATAGTGCATCAAAGGGATGCCACAGATGGACCCTGTGTGATATCCACAGCTGGATTGGCCTTCGCTGCATTTGCCGAATTTTTGAAATGGTTTTGGGCCAAACCAGAGGTTGGATTTGGATTCAGCACGAAAAAACGCTTGAAAACGGCTATTTGATTATTTGATTCTGAGTCCGGATGCCAAAAAACGGACTCATCCCGGAAGTTTCCGTTGAATTTCGGTGCATGGGAGGGGCCGTGGACCGCCGGCTGCCACGTGGCGGCTTGTTATTAGCCGGTCCGCAGCACTCGGTCCACAGAGGGGGCGGCTGGGGTGGCACGGACCCGGCGAATGGGACACGTGGCGCCGCCTGATTGGCGGGCTCGTGATGCGCGGTCTACAGAGTGGCGCGGCGGTGCATGGACCAAGGCGGGTGGACACGTTGGCAGTCCCCGTTGGTCGGTGCACGTCGTCGCGGTCCACGGAACCCGAGGTAGGGTGCGTGGACCCGGTGCAGGGTGACACGTGTCGGCATGCTACTCGCGGCTCACGAGGCGCGGCGCACGGGGTCTCGCGGGCGGGCGCCTCGGGGCGCGTGCGGTAGCAGGCGGGCAGGCTGCGCCTGCCCGCACGTGTGACCGCGACAGTGGCAAGGGACGCGTGTCGCCCTGCCACTGGTCGGGCGCCACCTACCCGTTTGACCGGGTACGCGCCACGCGGCGGCAACCACAACGCGCCCGGCGCACGGCTGTTTGCTGTGCGGGACACGTGTCGGCCACCGGGTGGGGCCACGTGGCCACTTCCGGCGCGCCCCACACAGCTGTTTGCTGTGCGGGTGATGGTGGCGGCACGGGAAATTTTCCGGGCGGCTACAGTGTTTCTCCTCTGCGCCCGGATTCGGGCGCCCGAATCATCGGGAGCGCCCGAAAATTGGGACATGGATGGAATTTTTCCATTTGTTTGGTGTCGGCCTATAAATAGCCCGAGTCGCCTTCTTTTGCTTCATTTTGGCATTTCCGAGCTTCAAACCGATGGGAAGTCTTCAGCCAAAGTTGATCCCCACGCAGTGCTGCACCTTTCCGCATAGTTTGGAGATTTTTACGTGGCACGGTTTCGAGATTCCCATTTTCTTGGCGCGTCGCGACGCTCTTCGTCGGTGTTTCTTTCGTCGCGTTTCGGTGCACAAGCTCCCCCGGCCTACTCCGACCATCTTTTCGAGCGATTTCTTTGCCGTTGGATTCGCAACAGGTAAGGCTACGATTTTGGTAATTTCCGCATTTCCTGGTTTTGCTCTTTCGTGTTCTTTCATGCTCACTGAGGACTCTGTTTGCTGTGTGGATTTTTTAGGACAGCGGATTGATGGAATTTTATCTCCGCGCTCGGACATCGGATTGAGATGCTCTTATACACTTTTTTTCATCTACTCGACGCGAGGATCATCATAGTATTTTCTTGGAATTTTGGAGACCTTCCCGAAGGTATACATTTTCCTTTTTATCTGTACAAGAGTTACAGTTGTATGGTTTTGGGATTTTGCGCACCGATACTGTGGAATTTGTAACTTGGCCTACGGTGCTCGGATTTGGACCCGTAGGTACCCATTTCGAAGGACTCGACGCGAGGATCGCTGTGGTATTTATTTCAGAATTTTTGGAGCCCTTTCTGCAGGTGAAAAATCGACATCTTTGCGGCTGAAATTTCAGGACTGTAATACTTGGTTAAATTTTGGGATTTAAGTGTAATTTTAGCCTTGTGTTGCACCCAGGAGGGATTGCGTTGTATTTTATTTTACAGTTTGAGAGACTTTTGTACTTTTGGTGAGGACTTGTGTTGTATATATATGTTCATTTTCAGCAGTTTACTTTCAGCTCTGATATCTGTATAGTATAGTCGATCTTTTGCAGGTTAGTCGCTTCGTCTATACGGGGCCTCCCGTATGGGCGGCGGATCTGTTGGCGAGCCCGGGTCGCAGTTTCGACGCCGGGGCGTGACAGATTAGGTGGTATCAGAGCCTAGGATGTAGGTCATTGTGGACTTAGAAACCCTAGCCTTGTGGTTGGACATTAGGATGACTACGTGAGAGTCGTGACTATTAGCGAGAGTCCTGATTGAGTTTTATACCTCTCCCAAGGGATGGGATGAGTGATTGGCATGTTTATTCTCCTAAGCAATTATGTTGGCTGCAGACAACATAATGCTAGGGAATGGATGACATGTCTTAGACTTTCGCTGGATTGGGTCGAGTGTTGTTTGGTATTGTCCTGATGTTTGCATGTGTATTGCAGGTGAGCACGATGCCTCCCCGACGCAGGGTACAGACGCGTTCTCAGCCTTCCCCCTCCGATGAGCCTGGGTAGGAGGAGCCAGCGCACGGTCAGCAGAGTGAGGCGCAGGAGCTTCGGGCTCAGATGGCCCAGTTGTCAGAGGCTGTTCGGCGCCAGGAGGAGGCTTCACGGTGCCAGGAGGAGGCCATGGGTCGGATGATGCTTTTGTTGGAGCAGAGGGTACAGCCAGTTGTAGCACCCCCAGGGAGTTTCCCCGCACCTTCGTCGCCAGCTGTGGCACCCCCAGTTGTACCAGCAGTGCAGGTAGCCCCTATTGTACCAGATACCAGTAGACAACCGTTTGGGACGGCAGGGCAGTTGACCCGGGCAGAGCAGCGCGAGGTGGTTGATATGTTGACGAGATTCCATCAGTCTGATCCACATCGTTTTTCGGGGCAGAGTTCGGAGCGCGGAGAGGCGGTGACGGCCGAGGTGGCTCCAGCTCCCGCAGGGATTTCGGGGGCGAAGCGCCCAGCACAGGATGTTGAGGGACAGACAAGTCGGCAGGGACCTCCGAGACCTCCACGATCTCATCCTCAGGGCCGTAGGTTTCGGAGGCGCCAGGGATCGGGTGGGCCCCCGCAGCAGCCGCGGTATCAGCAGCAGTACCCCCGACAACAGCGGTTTCGGCATCAGCGACATGAGCAGTGTGTCATCTGTGGCGGCCCTCATCCGCCGTCCCAGTGTTACCAGAGATGGGGACGGTGTTTCCTATGTGGATCGTTGGGACATCTTCAGGCAGCTTGTCCCCGAGCCATTCTGTCAGTGCGACCCCTTGCTACAGCACCTCCCTTGCCAGTTCAGGAAGCGGAAGCCCCTCCGGTACACCGTCAGACAGAGTAGGGTACGACGTCGAAACAGACGGGACCACTATCTGCAGCACCCATTGGACGGGTTTATGCAGCCCTGGTGGAGGACACCCCGGCAGCAGATCGTGTCGCGGCAGGTATGATTTTATTTCGGTTAGCTGAGTTGAGTTTTTCGATACCGCTGCATTCTTCTGCATTCTTAGTAGAGCATCAGCATCAGCATCTTTGCATGGGTATGGGTTAGGAATTTATGCTACATGTTTTAGTGTTTGGATTCTTCCCAGTATCCTACGAGTAGAGGAGGATCGCGGTGTATGATCAGTGCAGTTGAGACTTGGGACTTCACTTACTGATATGACGATTCAAGGACAGCTCAAGGACTTTGAGTGAGCACATAGGTTGGACTGGTTGGTGCGGTGCCGTGCTACGGCTGATAATGGAATGAGAGCAGTTACCCTTCTGCGAGATGGACTGGAGGAGTTCATTTTTCCCGGGTTGCCGGCGTATCCTTCCAGCAGCATGGGCTTCAGCGACTTTGGACAGACGCCACCTCGGAAGCAGATTTGATGTTTAGGCCTGGAAGTTGTGTCCTTAGGAATCTCGGTTAGTGGTAGCTTTCGTTTTGGTAGCCACAGCAGGAACGGCACCAACACTTCTCTCCCTTTTCCCGCCTTTGTGCTGAAATTTACGAACAGGACGAAAACTTCGAAAGATTGCTCCAGAAATGGAGACAGTGCCCGAACCTGTTCTTGTTTGATTGGGGCGAAGGCACTGATTTTTCGAAATTTTCGGACTTTTCGCTAGTTTCAGCTGTTTTCTAAATCGAGGGTAGGGGTTGATGACTTTCCTGCTGGTGGAGCCGTACCTTTCTTGTTAGTTTAGTGTTTGCGTCCTTAGGGTTGGTTTGATTGTTTTAGTTTTGTTGTTGTGGTGTGTTTCAGTTTCGGGGACGAAACTTTCTTTTAGTGGGGGAGGATGTGGTGACCCTGATCCCCGTGTAGCTTCTCCCATGAACCGTGGTGTAGAACACCTAGTGTTGGTGTATCTGGCCCATAGTGCATCAAAGGGATGCCACAGATGGACCCTGTGTGATATCCACAGCTGGATTGGCCTTCGGCTGCATTAGCCAAATTTTTTAAATGGTTTTGGGCCAAACAGAGGTTGGATTTGGATTCAGCGTGGAAAAACGCTTGAAAACGGCTATTTGCTTGTTTGATTCTGAGTCCGGATGCCCAAAAAGGACTCCCGGAAGTTTCTGCTGAATTTCGGTGCATGGGAGGGGCCGTGGACCGCTGGCTGCCACGTGGCGGCTTGTTATTGGCCGGTCCGCAGCACTCGGTCCACAGAGGGGCGCGGCTGGGTGCACGGACCCGGCGCATGGACACGAGGCGCCACCTGATTGGCGGGCTCGTTATGCGCGGTCTACAGAGTGGCGCGGCGGTGCATGGACCAAGGCGGGTGGACACGTGGCAGTCCCCGGTTGGTCGGTGCACGCGGCGCGGTCCACGGAACCCGAGGTAGGGTGCGTGGACCGGGTGCAGGGGACACGTGTCGGCATGCTACTCGCGGGCTCACGAGGCGCGGCGCACGGGGTCGCGGGCGGGCGCCTCGGGGCGCGTGCGTGGCAGGCGGTCAGGCTGCGCCTGCCCGCACGTGTGACCGCGACAGTGGCAGGGACGCGTGTCGCCCTGCCACTGGCGGGCGCCACCTACCCGTTTGACCGGGTAGGCACCACGCGGCGGCACCACACGCACCCCGCACGGCTGTTTGCTGTGCGGGACACGTGTCGGCCACCGGGTGGGCCACGTGGCCACTTCCGGCGCGCCCCGCACAGCTGTTTGCTGTGCGGGTGACGTGGCGGCACGGGAAATTTCCGGGTGGCTACAGTGTTTCTCCTCTACGCCCGGATTCGAGCGCCCGAATCTTCGGGAGCGCCCGAAAATTGGGACATGGATGGAATTTTTCCATTTGTTTGGTGCGGCCTATAAATAGCCCGAGCCGCCTTCTTTTGCTTCTTTTTGGCATTTCTGAGCTTCAAACCGACGGGAAGTCTTCAGCAAAGTTGATCCCCACGCAGTGCTGCACCTTTCCGCATAGTTTGGAGATTTTAAGTGGCACGGTTTTCGAGATTCCCATTTTCTTGGCGCGTCGCGACGCTCTTTCTTCGGTGTTTCTTTCGTCGCGTTCCGGTGCACGAGCTCCCCCGGACTACTCCAACCATCTTTTCGAGCGATTTCTTCGCCGTTGGATTCGCAACAGGTAAGGCTACGATTTTGGTAATTTCCGCATTTCCTGGTTTCGCGCTTTTCGAGGAGTTCTTCCATGCTCACTAAGGACCTTGTTTGCTGTGTGGATTTTTGAGGACAGCGGATTGATGGAATTTTATCTCCGCACTCGGACATCAGATTGAGACGCTCTTATACACTTTTTTCATCTACTCGACGCGAGAATCATCATAGTATTTTTCTTGGAATTTTTTGAGACCTTCCCGAAGGTATACATTTTCCTTTTTATCTGTACAAGAGTTTACAGTTGTATGGTTTTGGGATTTTGCGCACCGATACTGTGGAATTTGTAACTTGGCCTACGATGCTCGGATTTGGACTCGCAGGTACCCATTTCGAAGGTCTCGACGCGTGGATCGCTGTGGTATTTATTTCAGAATTTTTGGAGCCCTTTCTGTAGGTGAAAAATCGACATCTTTGCGGCTGAAATTTCAGACTGTAATACTTGGTTAAATTTTGGGATTTAAGTGTAATTTTAGCCTTGTGTTGCACCCAGGAGGGATTGCGGATCATGCTGGACCCTTTGGACTTGGAGTTGTTGCTCTCTTGGTATTCTTTAGCGGTGGGATTTTAGACGGTTAGCACCTTTAGGTTGGTGGCTTTGCTTTCAGGATCTATGGACTGTGCGCTAATTCTATTGATATAGAATCATGCATGATAGGGATTGGACTGGGTAGCATGCTAGAATTTGAATGTTATTATTCTTTGTAATTATCTGATGATCGCATGATCTCTTCTGCTTGCTACCACCTGTTAAATATTTGTTATCTTGGAACCTGACCTAGCACCCCCGTCATATGTTGCATGTGTAACCAGACCAGTAGAAAACCCTCACTTGGGCTAGGGTTATTTATGTTTAGACATCCACACTTTATGTTTCATTCCTGGACTTAGTGTTATCCTCGCCTGGGTAGTGGGCCGAGCGGTCGGGACTTCTTTTAATGTGGGTTGCATTTGCACTCGTGCTTGGGAGCAGAGTGGAGTCTGGTAGATGTAGTGGATCGCTTGTCTGTACCGGGAACCGTTTGGGGTAAACGGTGATCCCGGGAGGTCTTGTTTTCCCCTGTTTGGGTTGCCGCCACTGTGTTAGTGGCAGTAGTTTACTAGTGTTAGCCGGACCTAGAACCCAGAACCCTTTTCGACATACACATGATTTTAGTCTACCAATGTTTTCTTCCAAGCATCGAAGGGCCGCTGGAGTCTGTTCTTGTTTGATTGGACAAAGGCATCAGCCCTTCGGGGTTTGGGTAAAACACTTGTTTTCTAACTGTTTTTCTAAAAAGAACTAAAAATCATTAAAATGGGTTTCTTCTCAAATCAAGATAGTTTTTCAAAAAGGGAACTACCTTTAGTGCTCACCCTGCGTGGGTTGAGTGAAAAATGGGTTTCAGTAACAAATATCACCTTTTTCCTGTAAATTTTCCCCACTCGAAAGGATTCGAGTGGTCTGGGTTCTAGGGGTCGTTCCTTTGTCGGGACGAAGGCCACGGGGGCTGAGCCTGGAGCCTGTTCTTGTTTGATAGGGTTGTAGGTGTAGGTCTCCCGGGACTTTCGGGCCCTGTTGGTGTCTTCTGCGTGTTGTACCATGATTATTGTGTTCCCGAATTATAAGGGGTCGGGAACTTCGATAGGCGGAGCCTAGAGTCTGTTCTTGTTTGATAGGGTTCTAAGCACCGGCCTATCGGGTTTCCGAACCCTTATGGTGTCGGTCTTTCCTGTAAGTTTAGTGTTCTGTTGTGGGAGCCGTCTAGTGGACGGTGGTCCTGGCTGTGGAGTATCTCCATCCAATGTGTTTGTACTGTGAGCTGTTGGTGAGGCTAGTGCCTCGTGTTTCGTGTGAGCTGATCAGCTGAGTCGTCGAGAGTGCTCCGACCATTGTGCGAGATGATTGAGGATTCTGAGTCTTTCCGTTCAGAGCGTGAGCGTGGATTTTGGACTATAGCCTGCAGTGCCACTTGAGCTCGACAGAGTGCGCGGATACCCTTGTCCTCGTTGGGGTCGCTCCCCTCGAGTGCGACGTCGGGAGTGGGTCTGCACTTTGGTATCGCGACTTATCGACGCCGTCCCTCTCACTGGCCCAGTTTTGGCTTTTGGTGAGGACTTGTATTTTATTTTACAGTTTGAGAGACTTTTGTACTTTTGGTGAGGTCTTGTGTTGTATATATATGTTCATTTTCAGCAGTTTACTTTCAGCTCTGATATCTGTATAGTATAGTCGATCTTTTGTAGGTTAGTCGCTTCGTCTATACGGGGCCTCTCGTATGGGCGGCGGATCTGTTGGCGAGCCCGGGTCGCAGTTTCGACGCCGGGGCGTGACAGTATCCCAGATTTCTTTTGCGGTCTCACATGCCGAGACGTGACAGAACTTAGTTTGTGATAAGGCATTAAATAAAGCATTAATTCCCTTGCCGTTGTAAGAAGAAGCATCAATCTCTTCCTTGGTCCATTTCGACCTAGGTTTGATGGTGAGAATATCATCGCCAATAATCTCAATAGGATATGACCATCCAAACTCAATTGATTGCCAAACCCGTTCATCGATGGAATTAAAAACGCTCTCATGCGTACTTTCCAATAAGCATAGCTTGTTCCATCGAAGAACGGTGGTCTATTGATGTTTCCACCTTCAACCATTGTTTACAACCCTATTCCCGCTCTGATACCACTTGTGGGTTATGGGATCCAAGGATCTAAATAGGAGAAAAACCACCTAGAGGGGGAGTGAATAGGTGTAAACAATAAAATCACCAAATCGTTGCGTAAAGATAACCCAATGTGGAAAAATAAATAAAGTACGCAAGATTTTACGTGAAAAACTCCGTCACAGGAGTAAAAAACCACGGGACTGATAATACGGTGAAATCCACTAAGATTAAACATGTATAAGGTGATATAACGTAACACTACGACTCAACCTTTTCTATACGCTCCGAGTAGATCTTCTCTGCTCGCTCCGCAACGCTAATCGAATCGACGATTTGCGTCTAACGCCGAATCCACGACGTCCAACCGAATCCACGGTCTTCACCAATATAGCACGTATCGATCACACGAATGCGCCTCGCTTCGAATCCTCGAAAAGCGGTAGCACCTTGAATCCACAAGGCCACGCGAATCCACGCACCGATGTTCCTTTCGGAAATCGTTGTTTTCTTTATTAGTGGGGATGATATTTGAATACTTAGATCATAGATAGATAAGAAAACACCATCTAAGTATTCATCAATTTGATTCTACAAAATATAGAGAGTTTGAAAACCCTAGAATCAAATCGATCAATATAGATGAAGAAATATGAAATTAATTGCGTTTTCCTTTCTTCTCTATATGAGGATTTACCTTTGATTCCTTTCGAAATAATATGAACTTTGAAACCCTAGAAATCTTTCAGCTTACCCTAAAATATGAATGTTAGGGTTTATTTATAGGTTAGAAACCATTTGCAAAGAGATAAGAATAAAAAACTAACTTAACAAACTTTTTCCCGCACGACGGTCCGGATTGGACTTGGCTGATCCGGACTGTCGTCTTTTTCAAGAGAATTTCCTGAAAAAATAGTTCGGGGTCCGGACTGGAATAACCTAATCCGGACTGATTCATGCGATATTGCAAAAACAAAGTTCGGGGTCCGGACTGAATAGGGGCTGATTCGGACTGGGATTTCGCATGAACCAAACCTTGTTCGGGGTCCGGACTGGATGTGGCTGGTCCCGATCCTGAACATGTAAAAAGTCCAGTTTTGATTTTTTATGCAATGAAAACTTATTCCAAGTATTTCTAAACTATAAGAATGCATTCAAATTGTGAGGACCTGGATCTCTGCATGGTTTTTGCAGTGTGAACCGCAGCTTCTAGATGCCTATGATGGGTGTTAGAGGTGATTGTGCGCGAATCGGACCGAAGATTTGGATTCAGCGTGAAATTCGGACTAAGATCGGGGATTTGGTTGCCTTCGACAAATTTTAGGAGTGGAATTTGGCAAATCGGACACCGGATTTGGCCTCAGCGTGCGAAAACGGTGAAAAAGGATTATTTATTTGTATTTTTCGGAGCCCGGATGCGAAAACACGGTTTTTGAGGCTTTGTGCACTGTTCCGGCGGCCGGCGGGCAGCGGCGGAGTGGGCTCGGGCAGGCGGCGGAGCGGCCGCGGGCAGGCGCGCGGGAGCGGGAAGGCACGTAGGTGCGCGGGCAGGCGCGCAGTCCACGGGGCCGGCGTGCACTGGAGGGTAGGACACGTGGCGGCTCCCGGTTGGCCGGTTCGTGAGGCGCGGTTCACAGAGTGGCGCGGGGTATACGGTGGACCGGCGGGGGACACGTGGCAGCTTGTGGTTGGAGCGGTGTTGTGCGCGCGGTCCACGCGTGGAGCGGAGCTTGTGACCGGGGCAGGTGGCCGTACGGCGGGGCAGGTGACCGTACGGCGCGGCAGCGTTGACGAGCGGGCGTCAGTACGGGCGCGGGCCACGCGGCGCATTGCGGGCGGCTGGTCCCGCTGCTGCCTGTTCAGGGTGACGTGGTGGATCCTGGTGGATTCGGGCGCAGCGAAGCGGGCGCACTGTTTGCGCCCGAATTGATTCGGGCGCCCGAATGTGGGGACCCATTCGGCATTATCTGAATTGTTATGTTTGGCTATAAATAGGACTTCTTTGCAGCGCGTTTTGGCCTTCTTCCCGAGCTCATCTCCCTGTGAGGCCTCAAGCAAATTTGTTCTTCATTTTGCGGTGCATCTCGTAATGGATTCCCAGATTTTTTTGGAGGCCTCGACATCCGCATTTTCTACGACGCGGCGCACTATGACGTTTCTTGGATTTTGGCTTCCACCGTCACTTTTCGGTCCGCGAGGCACCCTGGATCACCCCGATGGTATTTTGAGCCAATGTTTATGGCAGTGCGTTCACAAGAGGTACGGCTTCGTTTTCCGAGCTGATTGCTTCACCTTATTTCGAGTTTTTGGCACAGTTCCCGAGGTGTTTTGTTACCCCATTTTCTGCTATGAGATTTTGGACGGTGGAGGATTGTCGATTTTCTATTTTGACCTACCAGCATCGGAATGAGGCGTTTAAGAACTCGATTGACATCTACTCTTCGAGAGGAACACGCTCGTATTTTTATTGGATTTTTCTAAGGACTTTTCAAGGGTGAGATTTAAGCTTCTTTGGGGTTGAATCCCGCAGTTTTTGCAGTGTTGTGGATTGCCGACGCACCACCTTGTTTAATTTGTATCTGGGGCTACAGGTGTCGGTTTTGGACGTGCGAGTACTCGTTTCGACCGGCTCGATGCGATGAACGCAGCGGTAATTTTTCTGGATTTTTCCGAGTTTATCTCACAGGTGAAATTTAGCCATTTTCGGGGCTGGTTGTATGGACTGCGGCGTGGTACACATATTTTGGATTAATTGTACGCCGTTTGGTTAACTTTGCAGTTTTGGGGGTGTTTTGCATGGAAAAGGGGTATTGGACAGCGAGGAGGCTTTTACAGCTATGGATTGCGCATTTCCAGGTGGGTGGTTGCTATATCCCTCTTTTCTGACTTACCCACTAGGAGTATTAGAGAGATACTTTTGGGACATCTATAATCGGTAATTGCTATCCTTATAAGCTTGTCAAGTGAGACACATCATGTTGGAAATGTTATTAGGGAATCACTATGTGGGAAACATAATTGTAATTGGAACTTATGCATGCTTGTGTGGAATTATGGATTGCTATGTTAGCACTAAACCTTGCATGTGGATTTGATTATAATATTGAGGCCATGTAATTTACCTTGATGGTGGAATATTTGCTTGCTCGTGTCGGTATATAGATTTATGTGTTAGCACTTAACCTTGCATGTGGAATTGTTATTATATTGGGTCAAGATGAGTTATCCTTTTAGTGGTATTACTTGAGGATAGGTGACATGCATAGGTGGATACTGTTAATGATCAATGACTTAATTTATTTTTCCTTGAGAACACTTGCATGCTTGTATGGACATCTATATAGGCCATCTTTTATCGCTACACTATCATGTTAGAACTTGACTTAGGAGAAACCATGCTTGCTTCTTTTCTCCTTATTCTTTAGTCAGGTGGTTCTTGTTGCTCGGGTTTGAGCAGGGGTACGGGATAGTGTAGCCGGGACCTTGGGGTCGGGGACAGGTGGTATTTGATTATGGGTTGTGGGGTGTTGCGGCTACCGCGGATAGTAGGCGGTTGACCGGATACAGATTATTTTACCCGATTTTTGATTGGGGGTATAGCGGTGACCGTGGATATTAGGCGGTTGACTAGATATCGGTTGTGGGATATGATTGTGGATGGCAGGGTATCATGGCAACCGCGGACAGTAGGCGGTTGGCCAGGTGTCGATTATTGGGCTTGGCTATAGAGTGGGGGATATTGCGGCGATCGCGGATTTTGGGCTATAGACCGGATGTTCACTTGTGCATCAGATTGGGGATCAGTCTTCCTTTAGTGGAGGGGTGTGTTCCACTGGGGTTTTATAGTGATCTAGTCCTGCTTTTATGATACTTGTGACATGGCTATTTTCCTCGTGTGGGTAGCTCCCGTCGAGTGCCACTCCGGAGAGCACGGGGCACCAATTAGGTGCCGGACAGGCATTGAGTTTTGCTATCACATCGGCGCGGCTTACTTGCCCGATGATGAGGGCGGCAGTAGGAGTTTTGCTATCACATCGGCGCGGCTTACTTGCTCGATGATGAGGGCGGCATAGATTGGGTTTATTGGGACGGTTTTGGTTGCTGATGCATATTTATGGCTATTCCAGTCTAGGACTGCATTTTAGAGGCATAGTAGTGGTAGTTTCCTTTCTTCAGCAGTCATTATTGCTTACCACTCTTCTTTCCCTTTTGCCACTGGTAGACCTAGTGGGTGTGTCAGAGTTTGAGGATTTACCCACTAGGGGAGGCTACTGGTTTACTAGTAGTTCTCACCCCCATTCTTCTTTCCTCCTTTTTCTTCTCCTTTGTTTTGAAGTGTCTTCTGCGGGTGCTGCTGGGCTTTCAGCGGCGGGTCGAGGAGAGAGGACGGCTGAGCAGATAGATCTCGAGGCAGGATGAGCGAGTTAGCTGGACTGCTGGTGTACCCATGTTTCCTCAGACAGTTGTACTTTTACTTTTGGGATTGGCTTTTGCCAGCAGGTTGTATTTATGTTGGGGAGCTGGGAGAGACAGATGTATATTGTTTACAGATGTACTGTATTTTATTTCCAGCTTCAGTCTGAGATGTAGTAGTTTAGTTCAGCTCTGTTTTTATTGCTCTTTATTATATCTCTTATATCTGAGCAGGTTGCTGGCACTTCGTGTACGCGGAAAATTCCGTGTGCACGGCAGATCTGTAGACGGGCCCGGGTTCTGGTTTTCACCCGCGGCGTGACAGATTAGGTTGGTATCAGAGCTTAGAGATAGGTCAGTTGGGACTTAGTAAACCCTAGGCTTTTGGCAGACCCTAGGAGGATAGGGCGTGAGAGACGCGACATTTTGCGAAAGTCGGTGATTTATTTATTTGACTCTTCCTATGAGTGAAGAGGGATCGACATATCCTTTTTTTGTGGGACAGTTATGTTGGCTGCAAATAACATAAAGTTACAAAAATAGGAGGATGTCTTTGACTTTCGCTAGATTGGGTCAAGTGATTGGGGTGTGCTGATTTGCGGCTTTGTCGTGGCGATCGGTGTCTCCCCGACACTGGGCACTGACCGTGTGCACCTTGGTGCAGCAGTCGGGTCTGAGCTGTTTGTTTCGGGCCGGATACCCAGATTTGGAGTCTGAGAGCTCCGGACCCGAAGGGTAGTAGTGTTGGGGGCAGATCAGCGGCGGTGTGACACAGTTGTCGGAGCAGTGCAATGACACAGTTGTCAGGGCAGTGACACAGTTGTCGGAGCAGCGAAGTGACACAGTTGTCGGGGCAGTGACACAGTTGTCGGAGAAGTGACACAGTTGTCGGAGCAGTGACACAGTTGTCGGAGCAGCAAGTAGCCCCCTCTGTGCCGACGTTTAGTGCTGGGGCACCGAGGTAGGGTGGATAGTGGACAATGGATAAGCTGTGGGACAACATCGATCGAGTGAGCTAGTTTTGGCGGATGAGTCATCCCGATTCGTGGGATTGAGTATGGTGCCTTTGGAGGCAGAGGTCGTACTCCCTTTGTGTGGTTGGTTGTGATTTTGTAGGCAGACTGAGCGACGACCACCTGCATCAAGTGGATGGGTCTGTGCCGCCCGGTTGTGGGGCGCCACGGCAGAGAATCTGGTAACTGCAGGTATGGTTATATTTCAGCAGCGTGAGTTAGGGGTAGGATGGATGCTACGTGCACGGGAGGTTCAGATTTCCGATCACACTTTGCACGTGGAGGAATGTTGTTAGTCCTGCCCGGTGTAGGTAGGGTCCAGGATAGCGCCGGTAGACCGGATGGTCTTGACTCAGCTGCGGGACTTGGATTGTGTTACTTTGGATGGTTCACTTCGGCTTTGCGAGGAATATTGGTACTTGGATGAGGTGACCATCAGGAACAAGTACCCTTTGCTGAGCATGGAGGATATGTTTGACCAGCTGCAAGGGTCTTGTACTTTCTCGAAGATTGAGTTGCAATTTGGTTATCACCAATTGAAGGTGAAGCCTGAGGATTTCCCCGAAGACAGCTTTTAGGACAGTACGGGCAATGTGAGTCCACAGTCATGCCTTATGGATTGGCCAGTGCCCTGCCGCGGTAATGGATTTGATGAACTGGATTGTTCGACCTTATTTGGATGCGTATGGATTCAGGGAGCAGGGAAATTGCTTATGCATCCCGTCGGCTTAAGGATTAGAGATCAGAGTCCGAGTGATCAGTCGGGGGACTTTATTTTGGATACCTCGGGAGTATGGAGGTATTTGGATCGAGCTTTTGTGCCGATGGACTCGTGGTCGGTTTACTGGGGGGCCCTGGGAGGAGCGGATGCTTTTGCCGATGCAGGCTACTTGGTCACTCAAGCGATTAGCCCGGCTGTACTTGGATGAGGTGGTGCGGTTTTCTGGAGTGCCCGCCTCTATTTTTGTTCCAGTTAGAGGCCAGAGGATTGCATCGCGTCTCTGGAGGAGGTATGAGTCAGCCTAGGGAGCTTGAGTTGAGGATGATTGTATATCTACCCCCCCCCCCCCCTCTTTATCCCTATTCGAGGTGTCGACTTGAGGGATGACCTTAGTTTCGAGGACGAAACTTTCTTTTAGTGGGGGAGGATGTGAGGACCCGGATCTCTGCATGACTGTTGTAGTGTGAACCGCAGCTTCTGGATGCCTATGATGGGTGTTAGAGGTGATTGTGCGCGAATCGGACCAAAGATTTGGATTCAGCACGAAATTTGGATTAAGATCGGGGATTTGGTTGCCTTCGACAAATTTTAGAACTGGAAGTTGGCAAATCGGACACCGGATTTGGACTCAGCGCGCGAAAACGGTAAAAATGGACTATTTATTTGTATTTTTCGGAGCCCGGATGCAAAAACATGGTTGTAGAAATCTAGAATTTGAAAGTCTCTGTTTGCCTTTAAATGTTTAAAATTTGTCATTTTGGCAATAGTGGAGTGTTAGTGGGCCAATAGTGGGCCCAGAAATATCGACTTTTGATCGGGGTCTGATCTGGAAAATCCGAGATCACCATTGCGATCGTCTCGTCGAAACATAGAAGTTTCATATTCATATGTTTTCGATCCGACGGTCGGATCTTCCAGAAAACAGAAATCAAAAAGTGGGCCCCGCGACTTAAGTGAATAGTAACCTTTGAATTTTTAACCCCTTGTGATCATGAATGGTCGAACCACTATCTAGAATTTTAACATAGGAGTATGAGTAATGGATCCTAGCTAATTTCGACATTCTGAGCGCAATGGCACTGACGGATTTCGCGTTTGGCGACCCGTGTGCATCGAAGTGCGTGCGTCGGTTTGCGACATACAGAACAAGATGGCCCGAGATTTCATACGAGCACCAAATCAAACAAATGATTAGCCTATTTTGAAGGTCTCGACGAGCCGGACGTCGTGGCGAAGTCCATTTTCAGTTTCGGCGACTCGAGTGCCTCGAAAAGCGTGAAATACATTGAAAAAGTGTGTATTTTGAAGAAACCCTAATATTTTATGTACCAGAAATTATGAGGCTTATAAGTTGGGGTGCTGGGTGCATTTGTCACCTACAGAGGGACCTTAGAGTTTTAGGATCTTTGTGTAGGGGGTTTTGTGCAAATGTGCATTTATACACAGGTTGGAGTAATCCCGAGTACCCTGCCTCTTCCTCTTCGGTAACTGAAGTTCCACCAGCATCTTTAGGCTGTAACCGACGCGTCCCCTCGGTTGCCGTAACCTCCGGCCGTTCGGGTCGCCGGTGTTAAAGGTAAGAAGCCTATATGGGTGTTTCCCTTGAGTTCGTGAAAGAGGGATCAACCAAAGCCATAGGGATTAGCCAACCTTCCTCTGAGAGCTTCATTAAGAGGCCGCAACCGAGCCCTGGTGTACCCGACCCCAGCCGCCGCCGAGTGCCGCCGCAGCCACCTTCCTCTTTCTTCCTTTCTCCGACGAGGTGTGAAGTTGGACGGGACCTCTTCAAAGTTGGATTGGGAGGTGTCTGAGGAGTTCCTGGTGCTTGGAGGACCCTGCTGGAGCAAGCCTTGGCCGCGCGTAGTGAGGGAACCAAGAATCCGGCTTCCTCCTTCTTCCCCGAGCTCGGCTAAGGTGAGGATCCTTAACCTACGGTTTCTAGCACCCCGGACCATTAGCAGTGGACTCCTTAGGTCCTTAGCATCCTCCCTGCAAAGCCCCGAGGTCCCATGCAGCATGGTTAGCCGGCGGCCACAATGGGTCGCCGGAAACCTAACCTAGCTCCGCCCCTAAAGAACTCGGCAACCACTGAATATAAACGCACCAAAATTGGTGTGCTTGGACTGTAGGAGGAGAGGACCAACTCCACCAAATTTGGTGGAGTATGGTTGAACCAATTAATGGCAGTTTTATGCCCTAGTTCGGGCTTTTTGTTGCACTCGGCCGAGCTTGTGCTCCGGCGCCGGCGGGCCTCTACGACGCCGGCCACCTACCCAGAAGCCTTACTGGGAATGAGAGGAGTGCTCCCATGCATTTGCATGGCACCCATGCAGCATCAAAGTGATGCGGCCATGGTTGAACCCGAAATTGATAACTTTGCGGCCGCCGGAGCTCCGGCCACTTCCGACCGTGGAGGCATGGTCCGGAAGCTTCCTGGGAAGGTCTTGAGACTTTCCATCCATGTTAGGGGTCTTCAAAGTGGCTCTGTGGAATTCCGCCATTAGAGGTCATGAGCTCCAAATCGGAGCTTTGCTCCGCCGCGCCGCCGCCGCACCCCGAGGCCAGCCAAGGGTATGGGAAGCTTACATGCAGCAAATGGCACCTACTGGTGCATTTGGTTGAGCCCCAGACCCTTCGGATGGAGCATCACGAAAATCAATGCAAAGCTTCATCTTCTTCATCATGGGGCTCGGCCAACCCGGGGTTCTGAGGTTGCTCCAGTTGAGGGGAAATACTCCAGAAACTCAGTGGATCTAGTTGATCCAAGTTGGAAGCCCTCATGTGCCCTGGTTGCAGAGAACCAGGTTCCCCATGGTGTTGTGTGTGTGTGTTGCAATTGTGCACACCATATGTTTGATGAAATGCTTCAATGAAGATTAAGTTGGAATTTGATAAAACTGTAAATATGAAACTTGCTCCAAATAGTCCCTTGAGCTCTGTGCTCACTTCAGTTCAAACAGAAACTGAGTGGATTAAAGTTTGGTGCATTGTGAATTAGGGTGTAAGCTTGACCTTGGTTCTGCTTGAACCAGCACCCCTGGGCCTCAACCAGGGTGAGCACTGAGGTCCTGGCAGTGCCCAGACCAACTTTGATATACAAAATGTTCTTGTTTGAAGTTTAAATTAAAAGATGTAGTTGAATCAACCTTTTAGTGAAATGTTTAAATAAAACATGGTTCCGGGCTGTTGGCGAAGTCGCGACAGTGCATTCCTAGCTAATTTGGGGTCACTGAACGCGATGCTCGCGTTAGAAACAGTGTTTGAAGTCTCGGAGAAACAAAAAATTCATTTTGGGCTATGTTAGAGAGGGTTTTTATGACCCGAAGTTTTCCTCGGGCACCGTGCTGCTGCAAATTGGTGAGCACGGTGTTCAGCAAGACAAATGTCACCTGCTGGAAGTGACGGTTCGTCAAAATTGTTTTCCAGTTGAAAGAACGAGCGAAAACAGTGCTCAAATGGCACTAAATGTAATTTCTGAAAACTTTAAGGGTTCAAATGCAAAATAGACATTGTGTACTGGTTAGTAAAATGTTTAAATGATTCCTAAGCTTTTCGTTGGGAATCCGTCGGTTTTCGTTGAGCGGAAATCGGATAACAGTCCGAGAATCGGCAAAATCGTCGATTTTACGGTGTCTAGGTTACAGTTAGAATAACTAAGAAGGTTTTAAGTTGATCTGAGCTTAGGTAAGAGTTAGCGGGACTGAATTGATCCCTGATTGGTGATTTTTGATCCAGGTTGATTCAGTTTGCACCTGGAGTTGAGCATTTAGAGGATTACAGATTAATTGCCTGCGCATTGACAGGTGGGTTATCTTCGGTCCGGGTTTTATCAGTTCGGCCCTCTGGGGTGCGATACTGGTTGGACCCCTGTTGTTGATAGCTTAATCTGATTACTTTGAGCCTGCCTTTCTTTGATATATTATATCTGCTATCTGCCTGATCTATGCCTGTTATCTGTTCTATTTTGCCTTACATGATTGTCCATAGCACCTCTAGTATTCATACTTTTACTCGGACATTTTCATGGTTTATTAGTGAGCCTGTTTGTTCTGTTGATCAAATGATACATCTCTGAGCACATAGATTTATTTAACTGAGGTTTTAACCCGAGCTTCGTAGGATCGCCGGAGTCTGTTCTTGTTTGATAGGACAAAGGCACTGCTCTGCGAGGTTTGGACCTAAACCCAAGCTTCGTAGTGTCGCCTGAGTCTGTTCTTGTTTGATAGGACAAGGGCAATGCTCTTCGAGGTTTGGACTTTTCAAAACAGTTTTCTTAAAATATGTGTTTAAGTTTTGTATCATTTGGTTGGTTTGTGTGGTTGAGTTGAGTTTATCTGTGAGCTTCTGTTGAGAGAGATTTGCCTTGATCTTGCATATGAGTTGACATTTATTGCTGAGTGTTCCTGCATGAGTGTTGAGATTCAGTTGGTTTTTGCCCTTGCATCCCAGTGGGGATTTTCCCGGCTTATTGCCGATTACCCGGTCAGTGGACCGTGAGCTTGAGCATTTGCATATGATTCGCCCGCACCGTTGTACTTCACGAATATCAGCGGATTTGCTACCCGTAGCGATGTTCTTTACCGGTAAAGTGGTTAGCTGAGGCAACCCGTGACCCTAGTTTGGGGAATGTCAACCAGGTGGTGCCAAGAGGGCAGCCTCGCCTGAGGTCTTTGCGAAGACCAAAATGGTAGCTTGTGATTGGGTCTTTGCGTTTTCATCTATTTGATGCATGAGTTGTTAAGTTGCTTTATATGATTCTATGTGATGCCTCTGATTATAGTTCCATTGTTATCTTGCTGATTGTCCTAACTCCTTGATGTGTTGATTATCCTGATACATGTTTTAAATTCTGCTAAAATTATCTCCTATGCTTGTACCCAGATTATGAGTTTTGCTTTCTTTACAGCACCAGTTATATATCTACTTTACCCTAACCCCTGATCTATTACTATCCTCTAGCATTGTATACCAGTAGGTACGATCTGCTATTTCTCGGCTCGTCGTGCCCACTGGGATACACTCCGGTGTGTCTCACACCCTCGGGTGACTGTTTTTCAGGTCGAGCGGGTGTTGAGATGTCGGGACGAGTTGGTGAGATCACGAGATAGAGCTTGACCCTGGACAGCCGATAAGATCAAGTATTTAATTATTTGTTGTATCAAATGTAATGCAATGTAATTGAGAAGTTGTTGATATTGTAATTTAATCTTGCTTAGTAGATGTACGTAGTTAGTACTCTGGTTGTATGCCAAGTGAGCCGTGCATATATAGAAAAGGGCTCAATCCCCAGTGGGATTGGGACTCTTCTATATATGTGGCGGTCTGTTGCGCCCTGGCCGGTTTTAAACTCTGATTTCAAAAAAAAAAAAAAAAAAATTTAGACGCTGGTTTTTAAACTCGGGGCGTGACAGATTAGATGGTATCAGAGAAATAGGAAACGCAATGTCTAGTTTTGGCTAGGAACGAACCCTAGGATGACTCATGTTACGAGAGAGCGCTGGGTAGTGTTCTAAGTCTGATAGGTCAAAACAGAAGTTGTGGGTCGACCGTACTAAGATAAATTATTAACTAGATTAATACTTAGAAAACTGATATTTTGGGTATTTAGAAAACTTTTAAAGTATGTTTTGTTAAGTTTCGGGGACGAAACTTTTTAAAAGTTGTGGGTGATGTAGAAATCTAGAATTTGAAAGTCTCTGTTTGCCTTTAAATGTTTAAAATTTGTCATTTTGGCAATAGTGGAGTGTTAGTGGGCCAATAGTGGGCCCAGAAATATCGACTTTTGATCGGGGTCTGATCTGGAAAATCCGAGATCACCATTGCGATCGTCTCGTCGAAACATAGAAGTTTCATATTCATATGTTTTCGATCCGACGGTCGGATCTTCCAGAAAACAGAAATCAAAAAGTGGGCCCCGCGACTTAAGTGAATAGTAACCTTTGAATTTTTAACCCCTTGTGATCATGAATGGTCGAACCACTATCTAGAATTTTAACATAGGAGTATGAGTAATGGATCCTAGCTAATTTCGACGTTCTGAGCGCAATGGCACTGACGGATTTCGCGTTTGGCGACCCGTGTGCATCGAAGTGCGTGCGTCGGTTTGCGACATACAGAACAAGATGGCCCGAGATTTCATACGAGCACCAAATCAAACAAATGATTAGCCTATTTTGAAGGTCTCGACGAGCCGGACGTCGTGGCGAAGTCCATTTTCAGTTTCGGCGACTCGAGTGCCTCGAAAAGCGTGAAATACATTGAAAAAGTGTGTATTTTTGAAGAAACCCTAATATTTTATGTACCAGAAATTATGAGGCTTATAAGTTGGGGTGCTGGGTGCATTTGTCACCTACAGAGGGACCTTAGAGTTTTAGGATCTTTGTGTAGGGGGTTTTGTGCAAATGTGCATTTATACACAGGTTGGAGTAATCCCGAGTACCCTGCCTCTTCCTCTTCGGTAACTGAAGTTCCACCAGCATCTTTAGGTTGTAACCGACGCGTCCCCTCGGTTGCCGTAACCTCCGGCCGTTCGGGTCGCCGGTGTTAAAGGTAAGAAGCCTATATGGGTGTTTCCCTTGAGTTCGTGAAAGAGGGATCAACCAAAGCCATAGGGATTAGCCAACCTTCCTCTGAGAGCTTCATTAAGAGGCCGCAACCGAGCCCTGGTGTACCCGACCCCAGCCGCCGCCGAGTGCCGCCGCAGCCACCTTCCTCTTTCTTCCTTTCTCCGACGAGGTGTGAAGTTGGACGGGACCTCTTCAAAGTTGGATTGGGAGGTGTCTGAGGAGTTCCTGGTGCTTGGAGGACCCTGCTGGAGCAAGCCTTGGCCGCGCGTAGTGAGGGAACCAAGAATCCGGCTTCCTCCTTCTTCCCCGAGCTCGGCTAAGGTGAGGATCCTTAACCTACGGTTTCTAGCACCCCGGACCATTAGCAGTGGACTCCTTAGGTCCTTAGCATCCTCCCTGCAAAGCCCCGAGGTCCCATGCAGCATGGTTAGCCGGCGGCCACAATGGGTCGCCGGAAACCTAACCTAGCTCCGCCCCTAAAGAACTCGGCAACCACTGAATATAAACGCACCAAAATTGGTGTGCTTGGACTGTAGGAGGAGAGGACCAACTCCACCAAATTTGGTGGAGTATGGTTGAACCAATTAATGGCAGTTTTATGCCCTAGTTCGGGCTTTTTGTTGCACTCGGCCGAGCTTGTGCTCCGGCGCCGGCGGGCCTCTACGACGCCGGCCACCTACCCAGAAGCCTTACTGGGAATGAGAGGAGTGCTCCCATGCATTTGCATGGCACCCATGCAGCATCAAAGTGATGCGGCCATGGTTGAACCCGAAATTGATAACTTTGCGGCCGCCGGAGCTCCGGCCACTTCCGACCGGGGAGGCATGGTCCGGAAGCTTCCTGGGAAGGTCTTGAGACTTTCCATCCATGTTAGGGGTCTTCAAAGTGGCTCTGTGGAATTCCGCCATTAGAGGTCATGAGCTCCAAATCGGAGCTTTGCTCCGCCGCGCCGCCGCCGCACCCCGAGGCCAGCCAAGGGTATGGGAAGCTTACATGCAGCAAATGGCACCTACTGGTGCATTTGGTTGAGCCCCAGACCCTTCGGATGGAGCATCACGAAAATCAATGCAAAGCTTCATCTTCTTCATCATGGGGCTCGGCCAACCCGGGGTTCTGAGGTTGCTCCAGTTGAGGGGAAATACTCCAGAAACTCAGTGGATCTAGTTGATCCAAGTTGGAAGCCCTCATGTGCCCTGGTTGCAGAGAACCAGGTTCCCCATGGTGTTGTGTGTGTGTGTTGCAATTGTGCACACCATATGTTTGATGAAATGCTTCAATGAAGATTAAGTTGGAATTTGATAAAACTGTAAATATGAAACTTGCTCCAAATAGTCCCCTGAGCTCTGTGCTCACTTCAGTTCAAACAGAAACTGAGTGGATTAAAGTTTGGTGCATTGTGAATTAGGGTGTAAGCTTGACCTTGGTTCTGCTTGAACCAGCACCCCTGGGCCTCAACCAGGGTGAGCACTGAGGTCCTGGCAGTGCCCAGACCAACTTTGATATACAAAATGTTCTTGTTTGAAGTTTAAATTAAAAGATGTAGTTGAATCAACCTTTTAGTGAAATGTTTAAATAAAACATGGTTCCGGGCTGTTGGCGAAGTCGCGACAGTGCATTCCTAGCTAATTTGGGGTCACTGAACGCGATGCACGCGTTAGAAACAGTGTTTGAAGTCTCGGAGAAACAAAAAATTCATTTTGGGCTATGTTAGAGAGGGTTTTTATGACCCGAAGTTTTCCTCGGGCACCGTGCTGCTGCAAATTGGTGAGCACGGTGTTCAGCAAGACAAATGTCACCTGCTGGAAGTGACGGTTCGTCAAAATTGTTTTCCAGTTGAAAGAACGAGCGAAAACAGTGCTCAAATGGCACTAAAATGTAATTTCTGAAAACTTTAAGGGTTCAAATGCAAAATAGACATTGTGTACTGGTTAGTAAAATGTTTAAATGATTCCTAAGCTTTTCGTTGGGAATCCGTCGGTTTTCGTTGAGCGGAAATCGGATAACAGTCCGAGAATCGGCAAAATCGTCGATTTTACGGTGTCTAGGTTACAGTTAGAATAACTAAGAAGGTTTTAAGTTGATCTGAGCTTAGGTAAGAGTTAGCGGGACTGAATTGATCCCTGATTGGTGATTTTTGATCCAGGTTGATTCAGTTTGCACCTGGAGTTGAGCATTTAGAGGATTACAGATTAATTGCCTGCGCATTGACAGGTGGGTTATCTTCGGTCCGGGTTTTATCAGTTCGGCCCTCTGGGGTGCGATACTGGTTGGACCCCTGTTGTTGATAGCTTAATCTGATTACTTTGAGCCTGCCTTTCTTTGATATATTATATCTGCTATCTGCCTGATCTATGCCTGTTATCTGTTCTATTTTGCCTTACATGATTGTCCATAGCACCTCTAGTATTCATACTTTTACTCGGACATTTTCATGGTTTATTAGTGAGCCTGTTTGTTCTGTTGATCAAATGATACATCTCTGAGCACATAGATTTATTTAACTGAGGTTTTAACCCGAGCTTCGTAGGATCGCCGGAGTCTGTTCTTGTTTGATAGGACAAAGGCACTGCTCTGCGAGGTTTGGACCTAAACCCAAGCTTCGTAGTGTCGCCTGAGTCTGTTCTTGTTTGATAGGACAAGGGCAATGCTCTTCGAGGTTTGGACTTTTCAAAACAGTTTTCTTAAAATATGTGTTTAAGTTTTGTATCATTTGGTTGGTTTGTGTGGTTGAGTTGAGTTTATCTGTGAGCTTCTGTTGAGAGAGATTTGCCTTGATCTTGCATATGAGTTGACATTTATTGCTGAGTGTTCCTGCATGAGTGTTGAGATTCAGTTGGTTTTTGCCCTTGCATCCCAGTGGGGATTTTCCCGGCTTATTGCCGATTACCCGGTCAGTGGACCGTGAGCTTGAGCATTTGCATATGATTCGCCCGCACCGTTGTACTTCACGAATATCAGCGGATTTGCTACCCGTAGCGATGTTCTTTACCGGTAAAGTGGTTAGCTGAGGCAACCCGTGACCCTAGTTTGGGGAATGTCAACCAGGTGGTGCCAAGAGGGCAGCCTCGCCTGAGGTCTTTGCGAAGACCAAAATGGTAGCTTGTGATTGGGTCTTTGCGTTTTCATCTATTTGATGCATGAGTTGTTAAGTTGCTTTATATGATTCTATGTGATGCCTCTGATTATAGTTCCATTGTTATCTTGCTGATTGTCCTAACTCCTTGATGTGTTGATTATCCTGATACATGTTTTAAATTCTGCTAAAATTATCTCCTATGCTTGTACCCAGATTATGAGTTTTGCTTTCTTTACAGCACCAGTTATATATCTGCTTTACCCTAACCCCTGATCTATTACTATCCTCTAGCATTGTATACCAGTAGGTACGATCTGCTATTTCTCGGCTCATCGTGCCCACTGGGATACACTCCGGTGTGTCTCACACCCTCGGGTGACTGTTTTTCAGGTCGAGCGGGTGTTGAGATGTCGGGACGAGTTGGTGAGATCACGAGATAGAGCTTGACCCTGGACAGCCGATAAGATCAAGTATTTAATTATTTGTTGTATCAAATGTAATGCAATGTAATTGAGAAGTTGTTGATATTGTAATTTAATCTTGCTTAGTAGATGTACGTAGTTAGTACTCTGGTTGTATGCCAAGTGAGCCGTGCATATATAGAAAAGGGCTCAATCCCCAGTGGGATTGGGACTCTTCTATATATGTGGCGGTCTGTTGCGCCCTGGCCGGTTTTAAACTCTGATTTCAAAAAAAAAAAAAAAAAAAATTTAGACGCTGGTTTTTAAACTCGGGGCGTGACAATGGTTTTCGAGGCTTTGTGAACTGTTCCGGCTGCCGGCGGGCAGCGGCGGCGGGCAGCGGCGGAGCGCGGCGGTGCGGGCTCGGGCAGGCGGCGGGCAACGGCGGCGGCGGGGCGGGCTTGGGCAGGCGGCGGAGCGGCCGCGGGCAGGAGCGCGGGCGCGGGCAGGCACGCGTGCGCGCGTGCAGGCACGCGGTCCACAGGGCCGGCGTGCACCAGATGGTAGGACACGTGGCGGCTCCCGGTTGGCCAATTCGCGAGGCGTGGTTCACGAAGTAGCGCGGGGTGTACGGTGGACCGGCGGGGGACACGTGGCAGCTTGTGGTTGGAGCGGAGCTGGTGACCGGGGCAGGTGGCCGTACGGCGCGGCAGCATTCACGAAGCGGCAGCATTGACGGTTTTGGTTGCTGATGCATATTTATGGCTATTCCAGTCTATGACTGTCACGCCCCGGGGGTTCGAATCGCGCGGAAGAGGAGCCACCGATGCCCCTGATTCAGTCATATATTTTTTTTTGTAAAACATTACTCCCCGGCGCGTGCACAGACCCGCCGCATACACAAATTCGCTCTGCAAATGAGCAGAGGCCCCTTTGTATATGCACGGCGTCTCAACTACAAAGTGTCTCACAAGGCGTAGTACATACAATCTCTAACCACATCAGTTGGGGTCTCGTACACATACAACCAAACAATTCACGTGACATTCTAGCATTCACTTAGAGCATAGAGGCCGGTGTTTTGAAAGGATAAATAATCACAAGGTTTTGAAAGCGGCATCCACACGATGCCCTCGTTTGTGAAAACAGTTCGTAAACACATAAATCCCACAAGGTTTATAAAGCTTGGTGCCCACACGACACCCACGTTTTAAAAATAGTTTTCGCAAACGGTTTTCTTTGTTTTTCATCGTTCAAAACGGCCAAGTAAGAGAGAACGTAGTATTCATTCAATTATTCAAAAAGAAAGGAAAGAAAAGGGCAACATCCACTTCGACCCCACGGGGGTGTCGCAATCCACAACTAGCTACCATGAATAATAAAAGAAAAGGGAAAGAAGAGTCACTGTATCTGAAGTCACCCATAAATCAGATCAGCACCCTAACGTCCTCACCGGCGCCCTAGCACTCGCCCCTGGACGAACCTGTCACGAAGTGGGAAGTCAGTGACTAGAAATAGCATGATAAGCGTAGTAAACAAAGATAAGGCAAACCACAAACACCGGAGCAACTATCCCTCCCATGCACCTTCCACCTTAACCACACCTTGTATCATTACGACATCGGGCACCTTCCCCGATGCCCACCGCCGAGCACCTGCCTCACAAAGCAACATCGGGCACCTTCCCCGATGCCCACCGCCGAGCACCTGCCTCGGCCGCCGAGCACCTGCCTCGACGTCACCGCTCACACCCCCCACCCATGGGGGCCCCCATTCCTAACGCCACCTCCGCGTGGGGTACACGGGTCAACGTACCACTTTTCCGGAAAAGCACACCCTTGCGGTGGCCAAACCGCGGGTGTGCGTGTAGCAAATTTGAGCCTCAGATTGACATTGAGTATCATAACATAACATAACAGGGTTAGTGCATAAACAGAAGGAGACTGACAATTCCACCTTGCCCCAACATGCTATTTCTAACAGTTAAACCCCATTCCCGAAACCCCCGGGAACGTACCCACCTTGTGTGCGTCGTCCTGCGTTCGTCCAGTCCGCGTCTGTGCTCCAGTCGCCCACAGCGTCCCGCACTCCTGAAGGAACATAGGCAAATCGAGACTTAGAAGTCCGAAACTTACAACGACTCCCTACAGCGTGCGGCGGAGTTCTTCGCACGGCACCGGCCCGTGCGACGAACACCCTGCCAGGGCGCAGCCCCGCGCGGCACCAGCCCGCGCGGCGCCCCTCCTGCGGGCGGCCCCGCGCGGCCGAGCGCCGCGCGGGCGCGCGGCCCGCGGTGCGGGGCGACCCCGCGCGGCACCAGCCCGCGCGGGCGCCCCTCCTGCGGGCGGCCCCGCGCGGCCGAGCGCCGCGCGGGCGCGCTGCCCGCGGTGCGGGGCGACCCCGCGCGGCGCCCCTCCTGCGGGCGGCCCCGCGCGGCCGAGCGCCGCGTGGGCGCGCTGCCCGCGGTGCGGGGCGACCCCGCGCGGCACCAGCCCGCGCGGGCGCCCCTCCTGCGGGCGGCCCCGCGCGGCCGAGTGCCGCGCGGGCGCGCTGCCCGCGGTGCGGGGCGGCCCCGCGCGGCACCAGCCCGCGCGGGCGCCCCTCCTGCGGGCGGCCCCGCGCGGCCGAGCGCCGCGCGGGCGCGCGGCCCGCGGTACGGGGCGGCCCCGCGCGGCACCAGCCCGCGCGGGCGCCCCCCTCCTGCGGCGGCCCCGCGCGGCCGAGCGCCGCGCGGGCGCGCGGCCCGCGGTGCGGGTCGGCCCCGCGCGGCACCAGCCTGCGCGGGCGCCCCCTCCTGCGGGCGGCCCCCGCGCGGCCGAGCGCCGCGCGGGTGCGCGGCCCGCGGTGCGGGGCGGCCCCGCGCGGCACCAGCCCGCGCGGGCGCCCCCTCCTGCGGGCGGCCCCCGCGCGGCCGAGCGCCGCGCGGGCGCGCGGCCCGCGGTGCGGGGCGGCCCCGCGCGGCCGTGCGCCGCGCGGGCGCGTGGCCCGCGGTGCGGGGCGGCCCCGCGCGGCACCAGCCCGCGCGGGCGCCCCTCCTGCGGGCGGCCCCGCGCGGCCGAGCGCCGCGCGGGCGCGCGGCCCGCGGTGCGCGACGGCGCCGGGCCTCCTCCCTCCTCGTGACCAACAAAAGAAAGAAAGAGGGAGATTCCCCCGAACGAAACGCGTCCGACTCACCTTGATGTGCGAAAGAGGAGGAAGAGAGGGATCGTCCGCTTGCCTCCACCGGTCCACCCTTGCGGTGTGCTTGGTTTCTCTTTGCCGGCGGCTACGAGGGAGGAAGAAAAAGAAAAGAGGCGGCCACCAAAAGAAAAATAAGAGGAACCCTAATCCTCTTTCCCTCACGGCTACATATATATACTAAGAGAATTAGGGTTTACCTTAAAAGGTGTGCGGCTGCCAACACGGATCCCGAGGCGTCTAAGGGGGACCCCAACTTCGAGAATTAATTCTGGTCAGACCGGGAGTCGGAAAAATAAACCGATCGCGCCCACGCGCTCCGTTCCGCGAGCTCTACCGCCTAAAATTATTTGCGGGCCCCGACGGTCTGTCCGGAAAAATGCCAAAAATGAGGCCCCCGGTCAGGCATTACAAGAAGAGGGTGACCAGAAGGGTTAAGGAAAAGCCGGGTCTTACACCACTTACCGCTAAAAACAAGTTTCGTCCCCGAAACTTAATCTTCCCCAGCGGCGAACAGGTCCGGGTAGCACTCCCTCATCTTTGACTCGGGTTCCCAAGTTGCCTCACGCTCTTCTTGATTGCTCCAAAGCACCTTTACGTAGGGAATCGTCCGACTACGCAGCTTTTTGTCCTCCCGGGCTAGGATCCGCACTGGTACTTCCGCGAAACTTAGATCCTCCTTGAGTTCAATCGCGGAGGCGTCAAGCACTCGCGATGGGTCGGGGAGGTATTTCCGAAGCATGGATACGTGGAACACATCATGAACGCGGTCAAGGTTCGGCGGTAGGGCGAGGCGGTAGGCTACCGGGCCGATGCGCTCCAGAATCTCAAACGGCCCTATGTACCGCGGGCTCAGCTTGCCCCTCAACCCAAACCGCTTCACCCCCTTCGACGGCGACACCCGCAGTAACACGTGCTCTCCCACCTGGAATTCCAAGTCGCGACGTCTCTGGTCCGCGTAACTCTTTTGCCGGCTCTGGGCGGTCGCCAAACGTCGCCTGATGAGGCGCACCCTTTCCTCTGTCTCGGCCACTAGGTCCGGCCCCAAAAACTTTCTCTCCCCCAGATCATCCCAGCAGATCGGGGATCTACAGCGTCTGCCGTACAACGCTTCGTACGGCGCCATCTTAATGCTCGCTTGGTAGCTGTTGTTATAAGCGAACTCTGCAAGGGGTAGGTAGCGCGACCATCCGTCTCCCAAATCCAGCACGCACGCCCGAAGCATGTCCTCGAGTATCTGGATCACCCGCTCGGATTGCCCGTCCGTCTGGGGGTGAAAGGCTGAGCTGAAGTGTAACTTGGTCCCCAAGGCTCGTTGTAGACTCTTCCAAAAGTTCGAAACGAACCTCGTGTCCCTGTCCGAGGTGATCGTCGTTGGCACCCCGTGCAGCCTTACAATCTCGCTGAGGTAGACCTGTGCCAGCCGGTCACGTGTCCAGGTCGTGTGGATGGGTAGGAAGTGAGCTGACTTCGTTAGCCGATCCACGACAACCCAGATAGCGTCGTGTCCCTGTTGCGAACGGGGGAATCCGGTGACGAAGTCCATTGTGACTTGCTCCCACTTCCATTCGGCCACGGGTAGAGGTTGCAATTTCCCCGCCGGCCGCTGATGCTCGGCTTTCACCTGTTGGCAAATCAAACAGTGAGCCACGAACAGCGTCACATCTCCCTTCAATCTTGGCCACCAGAAGGTCTGTCGGATATCCCGGTACATCTTGGTGCCTCCAGGGTGCGCCACGTAGGGGGCGCAATGTGCTTCAGTCAGGATTTCTTTCTTTAGATCCGGCAGATCGGGCACGCAGATCCGCCCTCGGAACCGAAGGGTGCCGTCCGTTCCCACTGCAAAGTCTCCTTCTTGCTCCGGTGAAATCCTATCTCGTTCCAGCTGTAGCTGCGGATCCGCACCTTGGCCTTCCCGAATCCTCTCCAATAGGGTCGGCGCGACTGTTAGGGTCAACAGTCGCTCAACCGTCCCTGCTGGTACCACTTCCAACCTCAATCGTGAAAATTCCGCGATCAAGTCGTTCTGCTGCGTGATCGCGCCCGCCGAAGTTCCTTCTGCTTGTCCCTTTCGGCTTAGAGCGTCGGCTACCACATTTGCTTTCCCCGGGTGGTACTGGATGGTTAAGTCGTAGTCCTTCAGTAGCTCCAACCACCTCCTCTGCCGTAGGTTAAGCTCCTTCTGGGTGAAAAGGTACTTAAGGCTTTGGTGGTCCGAGAACACGTTGCAATGCACACCGTAGAGGTAGTGCCTCCACAGTTTCAGAACGAAGACCACTGCGGCAAGCTCCAAGTCATGGATCGGGTAGTTCTGTTCGTAATCCTTGAGTTGTCTTGAAGCATAGGCAATGACTCTTCCTTGCTGCATTAGTACTCCTCCCAGTCCTATTCGCGATGCATCGCAGTAGACTTCGTAGTCTTCTCCAGGGGTTGGTAAGGCAAGCACAGGCGCTCTTGTTAACCGTTTCTTAAGTTCTTCAAAGCTCTCTTGGCATTGGACCGTCCATATGAACTTTACTCCTTTCCGGGTTAGGCGGTTCAGAGGGGTCGCAATCTTCGAGAAACCCTCCACGAAACGTCTGTAGTATCCCGCAAGGCCCAAGAAGCTGCGCACCTCTGTCACTGTGGTCGGCTGGGGCCAGTCGGTCACCGACTCCACCTTCTTGGGATCCACTGCGACTCCTGCTGCTGAAATGATATGCCCTAGAAACCCCACTTCGCGAAGCCAGAATTCGCATTTCTTAAGTTTTGCGAACAGCTCCTGCTCCCTAAGGGTCTGTAGAACAATTCGAAGGTGCTCCTCGTGCTTCTCATCGGTGGTGGAGTAAATCAGGATGTCGTCGATGAAGACCACAACGAACTGATCCAGGAAGGGTCTGAAAACTCGGTTCATCATGTCCATGAACACCGCTGGGGCATTGGTAAGCCCGAACGGCATTACTGTGAACTCGTAATGGCCATACCGAGTCCGGAATGCCGTCTTCGGAATATCCTCGTCTCGAACTCTGAGCTGGTGGTAGCCCGACTGCAGGTCGATTTTTGAAAAGACAGTTGCACCCCGCAGCTGGTCAAAGAGGTCATCAATCCTAGGTAAGGGGTACTTGTTTTTCACTGTGACTTTGTTGATTTCCCGGTAGTCGATGCACAACCGCAAGCTCCCGTCTTTCTTTCGTACAAAGAGTACAGGTGCGCCCCAAGGGGACACACTCGGTCGGATAAACCCCTTGTCCAGAAGGTCCTCTAGCTGCGCCTTAAGTTCCTTCAGCTCCGCGAAGGCCATCCTGTAGGGGGCCTTCGTGATTGGTCGAGTGCCGGGTGGAAGCTCAATGGGAAAGACAACTTCTCGCTCGGGGGGTAATCCAGGTAGTTCGGCCGGAAAAACATCTGGGAAGTCCCTCACCACAGGGATGTCGGGGAGTGCCGTGGAGGATCCGGCGGCCAGGGCCACCGACACCAAGTAGGCCATACACCCGCCCTCTACCAGCTTCCTGGCTCGGGATGCAGGAATCATGGAAGAAAAGGAAACGCTCTTGCAAGCCAAGTACACGTTCTCCGGAAAATCGGGGTACATCAGTCGTACCTCGCGCTTCTCGCAGTCTATGACCGCAAGGTACCACGTGAGCCAATCCATTCCGAGCACTACATCATACTCTTTCAATGGAATGACTACCAGATCCCAGGGGCACGGAAGCCTTCCCATCCATATAGGGCAGGAAGGCACCATGTTGCGTGCCTCCAAGGATCCCCCCGCGGTGTGTACGGTCATCAAACTGGGTAAGGGTCTCAACTCAAAATCATGGGTCAGTGCGAAGTCTCGGGACATAAACGAGAGGGTCGCTCCGGTGTCAAAAAGGGTTCTAGCGCGATAAACAGAAGCAAGAGTGATACCTGCGACGACGTGCTCAGACGGGTGCGTCTCCTGCTGACCCATCGAATAGACGCGGCCTCCCGAAGGCGGTGGCTTTTCCCCTACAGATCGGGGTGCTGGCGGTCTGGGGGCTGACGTCATTGGCGCTTTCCCCCGCCCTGCGTGCTGGGGTGAAGGCACGGAGGCTGCTGAAGATGTGGTGCCTTGGTTCAGGGGACAGTTGAAACGGAAGTGTCCCTGCTTGCCACATCGGAAACAATGGTCCTGTCTCTTGGAGCAATCCATCACTCGGTGCGCCCCGCCGCAGATCACGCATGAGCGGTCCTCCGGGCGTTGTCCCTCTCCCGGCGCTCCCCTGGTCCTTTGCTGGGGCCTCCACCGCTTAGGGGGCCGATTCCCGCTGGAGGAGCCCCCTCCCCCCGAAGCCGTCTGGGTCCGCTTCCTGTCGTCTTGCTGGTGGGAGCCTTCCCTTCGGGCGCGCGTGACGGCAAAGCCTCGCTCCACGATGGTGGCTCGGTCGACCACCTTCTGAAAGGTATGCAGATCCGCCGCGTCCACCACTTGGAAAATGTCAGTCCTCAATCCATCCACAAACAGTTGTGCCTTATGGGATTCGTCCCGAATGACGAACGGGACACAGTTCGCCAGTCTCACGAACTCCCTCTGGTACTCCATTACTGTTTTGGTTCCCTGCCTGATGTGGTTTAGGTCGTCCTCCAGTTGTTTCTTCACGCTGTTGGTAAAGAACGTCCCGAATAGCTGCTGTTTAAAGGTAGTCCATGACGGAAGGGTAGCGCCCGACGCAGAGTCGGGGCGTACGGTCTTCCACCAAATGCGGGCGTTCCCCTCGAGCAAGTGGGCGGCCAGGGGGACCCGCTCATGGTCTTCCATCAATAGGTCCTCGAATAATTTCTCCATCGTATCCACCCATTTCTCCACAACCCAGGGGTCCGTCGTGTCCCCCTCGAACGTTGGCGGATCGTATTTCTTGAAGTCGGCCAGGTTGGCGCGCACACGGTCTCGCTCGTTTGGTAGGTTCGCCCCCTCCTTCGCGACGTTGGCGGTCGCGGCGGGAGTGGGTAACACTACCGTCACACTCGGAGCAATTCCGACGATTGGTGTCGCCGCCGGCCCTGCCGTTGCCGTCGAAGGGGCCACCTCTGGGGCCGAGGCCCGGGTGGGGGCAGCCCCTCCTTCGGTCTCCATCACCGGTGCAGCTGGCCCCGGGAGAGGGCCCGGGGCAACCTCTGCCGTCGCAGCGGCCTGCTGTTGCTGCGTCAATTGGCGCCCGCGGTCGTTCAGGGCTGCCAACTGTTCCGCCATCTCTTGTAGCTGCTGCCTTAGGAGCTGATTCTCCGCAGTCATCGCTTCCGCTGCGTCCGCCCCCGTGTCCTCGGCTGTGGATCTAGTCCTGGCCATGATCTGAACATTTGCACGAACCAGTTACTCCTAGTTTAAATAAGACGGCACGCCACTAGTGCTGGCACTAGAGGGAGAAAAGAAAAGAACACTAATTCCCTCCCCCCTTTTTCCCCCAACGAGCACTCGCGTTTTATTTATCCCGTGTTCACTTTATTACTCAGTAGCCAGAGTATTGCGCCCGTGGATGTTAGGCCCCGACTGTTGTGGTTAAAGTTTACCTCTCTGATACCATCTTAATCTGTCACGCCCCGGGGGTTCGAATCGCGCGGAAGAGGAGCCACCGATGCCCCTGATTTAGCCATATATTTTTTTTTGTAAAACATTACTCCCCGGCGCGTGCACAGACCCGCCGCATACACAAATTCGCTCTGCAAATGAGCAGAGGCCCCTTTGTATATGCACGGCGTCTCAACTACAAAGTGTCTCACAAGGCGTAGTACATACAATCTCTAACCACATCAGTTGGGGTCTCGTACACATACAACCAAACAATTCACGTGACATTCTAGCATTCACTTAGAGCATAGAGGCCGGTGTTTTGAAAGGATAAATAATCACAAGGTTTTGAAAGCGGCATCCACACGATGCCCTCGTTTGTGAAAACAGTTCGTAAACACATAAATCCCACAAGGTTTATAAAGCTTGGTGCCCACACGACACCCACGTTTTAAAAATAGTTTTCGCAAACGGTTTTCTTTGTTTTTCATCGTTCAAAACGGCCAAGTAAGAGAGAACGTAGTATTCATTCAATTATTCAAAAAGAAAGGAAAGAAAAGGGCAACATCCACTTCGACCCCACGGGGGTGTCGCAATCCACAACTAGCTACCATGAATAATAAAAGAAAAGGGAAAGAAGAGTCACTGTATCTGAAGTCACCCATAAATCAGATCAGCACCCTAACGTCCTCACCGGCGCCCTAGCACTCGCCCCTGGACGAACCTGTCACGAAGTGGGAAGTCAGTGACTAGAAATAGCATGATAAGCGTAGTAAACAAAGATAAGGCAAACCACAAACACCGGAGCAACTATCCCTCCCATGCACCTTCCACCTTAACCACACCTTGTATCATTACGACATCGGGCACCTTCCCCGATGCCCACCGCCGAGCACCTGCCTCACAAAGCAACATCGGGCACCTTCCCCGATGCCCACCGCCGAGCACCTGCCTCGGTCGCCGAGCACCTGCCTCGACGTCACCGCTCACACCCCCCACCCATGGGGGCCCCCATTCCTAACGCCACCTCCGCGTGGGGTACACGGGTCAACGTACCACTTTTTCGGAAAAGCACACCCTTGCGGTGGCCAAACCGCGGGTGTGCGTGTAGCAAATTTGAGCCTCAGATTGACATTGAGTATCATAACATAACATAACAGGGTTAGTGCATAAACAGAAGGAGACTGACAATTCCACCTTGCCCCAACATGCTATTTCTAACAGTTAAACCCCATTCCCGAAACCCCCGGGAACGTACCCACCTTGTGTGCGTCGTCCTGCGTTCGTCCAGTCCGCGTCTGTGCTCCAGTCGCCCACAGCGTCCCGCACTCCTGAAGGAACATAGGCAAATCGAGACTTAGAAGTCCGAAACTTACAACGACTCCCTACAGCGTGCGGCGGAGTTCTTCGCACGGCACCGGCCCGTGCGACGAACACCCTGCCAGGGCGCAGCCCCGCGAGGCACCAGCCCGCGCGGCGCCCCTCCTGCGGGCGGCCCCGCGCGGCCGAGCGCCGCGCGGGCGCGCGGCCCGCGGTGCGGGGCGACCCCGCGCGGCACCAGCCCGCGCGGGCGCCCCTCCTGCGGGCGGCCCCGCGCGGCCGAGCGCCGCGCGGGCGCGCTGCCCGCGGTGCGGGGCGACCCCGCGCGGCACCAGCCCGCGCGGCGCCCCTCCTGCGGGCGGCCCCGCGCGGCCGAGCGCCGCGTGGGCGCGCTGCCCGCGGTGCGGGGCGACCCCGCGCGGCACCAGCCCGCGCGGGCGCCCCTCCTGCGGGCGGCCCCGCGCGGCCGAGTGCCGCGCGGGCGCGCTGCCCGCGGTGCGGGGCGGCCCCGCGCGGCACCAGCCCGCGCGGGCGCCCCTCCTGCGGGCGGCCCCGCGCGGCCGAGCGCCGCGCGGGCGCGCGGCCCGCGGTGCGGGGCGGCCCCGCGCGGCACCAGCCCGCGCGGGCGCCCCCCTCCTGCGGCGGCCCCGCGCGGCCGAGCGCCGCGCGGGCGCGCGGCCCGCGGTGCGGGGCGGCCCCGCGCGGCACCAGCCCGCGCGGGCGCCCCCTCCTGCGGGCGGCCCCCGCGCGGCCGAGCGCCGCGCGGGTGCGCGGCCCGCGGTGCGGGGCGGCCCCGCGCGGCACCAGCCCGCGCGGGCGCCCCCTCCTGCGGGCGGCCCCCGCGCGGCCGAGCGCCGCGCGGGCGCGCGGCCCGCGGTGCGGGGCGGCCCCGCGCGGCCGTGCGCCGCGCGGGTGCGTGGCCCGCGGTGCGGGGCGGCCCCGCGCGGCACCAGCCCGCGCGGGCGCCCCTCCTGCGGGCGGCCCCGCGCGGCCGAGCGCCGCGCGGGCGCGCGGCCCGCGGTGCGCGACGGCGCCGGGCCTCCTCCCTCCTCGTGACCAACAAAAGAAAGAAAGAGGGAGATTCCCCCGAACGAAACGCGTCCGACTCACCTTGATGTGCGAAAGAGGAGGAAGAGAGGGATCGTCCGCTTGCCTCCACCGGTCCACCCTTGCGGTGTGCTTGGTTTCTCTTTGCCGGCGGCTACGAGGGAGGAAGAAAAAGAAAAGAGGCGGCCACCAAAAGAAAAATAAGAGGAACCCTAATCCTCTTTCCCTCACGGCTACATATATATACTAAGAGAATTAGGGTTTACCTTAAAAGGTGTGCGGCTGCCAACACGGATCCCGAGGCGTCTAAGGGGGACCCCAACTTCGAGAATTAATTCTGGTCAGACCGGGAGTCGGAAAAATAAACCGATCGCGCCCACGCGCTCCGTTCCGCGAGCTCTACCGCCTAAAATTATTTGCGGGCCCCGACGGTCTGTCCAGAAAAATGCCAAAAATGAGGCCCCCGGTCAGGCATTACAAGAAGAGGGTGACCAGAAGGGTTAAGGAAAAGCCGGGTCTTACAATGACTGCATTTTAGAGGCATAGTAGTGGTAGTTTCCTTTCTTCAGCAGTCATTATTGCTTAGCACTCTTCTTTCCCTTTTGCCTCTGGTAGACCTAGTGGGTGTGTCAGAGTTTGAGGATTTACCCACTAGGGGAGGCTACTGGTTTACTAGTAGTTCTCACCCCCATTCTTCTTTCCTCATTTTTCTTCTCCTTTGTTTTGCAGTGTCTTCTGCGGGTGCTGCTAGGCTTTCAGCGGCGGGTCGAGGAGAGAGGACGGCTGAGTAGATAGATCTCGAGGCAGGATGAGCGAGTTAGCTGGACTGTTGGTATACCCATGTTTCCTCAGACAGTTGTACTTTTACTTTTGGGACTGGCTTTTGCCAGCAGGTTGTGTTTATGTTGGGGAGCTGGGAGAGACAGATGTACTGTATTTTATTTCCAGCTTCAGTATGAGATGTAGTAGTTTAGTTCAGCTCTGTTTTTTTGCTCTTTATTATATCTCTTATATCTGAGCAGGTTGCTGGTGCTTCGTGTACGCAAAAAATTCCGTGTGCACGGCGGATCTATAGACGGGCCCGGTTCTGGTTTTCACCCGGGGCGTGACACAAATCACCACAAATATTTAGTTAAACATATCTGATTATTTTGAATCCATCCTTCATGAGATTGATGTATGTGGTCGACAATTCTTCAACTTCAATCTTCAAGACTCAAAATACTTCACGAAATACGCCAAATACAAAAAATCCTTAACACGCTGGCACCTAGCTGGGCCCTTCTCTGTCTCCAGCGTCCCATGCCTCCGGTAGGACCCGACCCATTTTGGGTGCTGCGGGTGCCCATACGCTGGTCTTCCCCCGGCCTGTTGGCCAAAGACTTTGCGAGGTGCCCCCAGATCCGGTTTTTGTTATAGCCGTGATGGGGACCCTGTTGCTGCTGTGGGGCTTGTTGCCCCTTATAGCCGACTGAAGTTGGCCTAAGCCTATCCTAGCTCTAGCATCCTTGCAACGGCCCTCGGATGGGGTGCCCTTGCTCTTCTTTTCTGCCCTCCACTCCGGAGGACTGTTTACTAGATCCATCAGCAAGACTTGGGTTCTGCCCATGGATATGGCGACGCGCGCCTTTGTAGATGAAGGCAAACCATCTTTTTACCTCCTCAGGCATGTTAGCGTGGAGGGCATCCCAGTCTCCTTCCGCCATCTCGGCCTTACAGCAAATGCAAAGCCGAAAGACATTTTGAGTCGATCTTTCTTCTTTGGGGGACCCGAGTGTCACGCCCCGAGGTCGAAACTGCGACCCGGGCTCGCCAACAAATCCGCTATCTGTACGGAAACCCCCGCACAGACGAAGCGTGTTTCCTGCAAGTCAGATCTATAGCTAAACATATATCAGAGCTGAAATAAAACTATTAGCTACAGAATCATACACTGAACATCTGAATAAAAATAAATCCTCAAATACATGGTCTCTCTCTCCGTATGTAAATAAATACAAATCTCTCAGACATGTCCAGTACAAAAGTGGAATCAGAAAAATGCATGCTACATCTACCTCTGACACTCAACATAAAAAAGGAAGGGAGCTACTCGGCCACGCCCTTACCTCGCTCAGCTGTCTCCGAACAAACCAGCCGGAACAGCAACCTCTGGAAAACCTGTCACCGTAGCGGGTGTGAGAACTACTATAGAAGGTAGTTCCCAGTGGGTACCGTCACCAATATCCACGGTATGCCCACTAAGTCTACTGGAGGCAAAACAAATAAGTATGCAGATAGATAATATGTAAGCTGGAATGAAACTACAGCTAATATGCCTCAAGTATCATGCTCAAAGAAAAACTCAACTAAGGACATGCTATGCATCCACTCGCTCACGAGGTGCTCACATAACTCAATCTCAGTGACTACCACATCGGGTCCAGTCAAGCCTGCGCCCCCTAGTGTATCAACCAGGGCATCCCATCGGACTATCTCAGTATCACGCAAAGCGACCTCTAGTGTATCAACTAGGCGCATCATCGTCGCATCCAGAGCGTAACTCGAGGGGATCGACCCCACCGAGCTCAAGCGTGTATCATCTAGCATAAAAAAGCGGCATCTGCAGGCTACAATCCACGATCAAACGGATTGGAAACTCGAATACCTAAATAACCGTAACTCAGTCGGAGAACCCTCCACGACTCAATCTGGAAATTCCCAAATAACATAGCTAAGTCGGAGAACCCTCCACAACTCAATCTGATAAAGCCCAAATAATCATAGGTAAGTCGGATAACCCTCCACGACTCAATCTGCTAATGTCCAACCCATGATCTAGAGTAAACCAATCGACATCCATGAAGGGCTCGAAAATTTTGAAAGACTGACACCTACAACCCCAATCAAACAAGAACAGATTGCAGGCACAGCCGCCCGTAGCTTTCGACCCAACAATGGAACCAGCCCTCAATATCTCACATGAGGGCCCAAAAATTTCGAATGACTGACGCCTACAACCCAAATCAAATAAGAACAGGCCGCAGGCACAGCCGCCCGTAGCTTCCGCCCCCGAAGTGAAATAAATGCACAAACTCTCATTACACTAGAAACTCATCCCACAGAGTTCTAAAAATCCGCTTGGCCCCCTGGCACGAGGATACATGCATCCCGAACTATCTGGACCATCCATAATGCTCTCGATATTTTAAAACACTTTAATATCAAAGTTTAACTTAAAACCAGTTATAGAAATTTTATGAAGGTTCAGATGCATCCCGAATGTCAAGAAAATATGCAGTCTAGTGTCAAATCATCTCTAGATCATGCTAAAAATATCTGGGGCTTAGGATTGTCTTTTTACAATTTTCTAGGCAACTATCAGATTTACCAGCTATAATAACAATTAAGCTAGACATGCTAAACATGCATACAATAGCATTAGAAGGCATTCCATACGTCTTGAAGAATTTCCAACCCACCTAGATCGCTTTCCACAGGCAACGCTGAAATCGGCGAAGCGCGGACCCGCTCACTATCAAAATCTGCTAAAAATAGCACTTCGGCTACTCGCGCCCCTCTGCCAAGCGTCCAGAAAATCCTCAAGGAGCTCCCAGCTCACTCCACAGCCTCTAACAAGGCTCCAACTGCGCTCCTAACAAGCCACGACCAACTCTGCCAAGTCCCTGCGCCCACAACCCATGCCCCTCGCGGCTCCGCACAATGCACAGGGCACTCCCTCACGCACGCTCCTCGCGGCACGGGCAGTACTCCGCTGCACCCCTCATCACAGGGAAAAAGGAAAGATGGAAAAAAATCCATTTCCAAGATCAAAACCCATTCCTCTGTCCCAAAATTCAAAAAGTAGAGAAAATTTGAAAACTCGGAAAAAGCACCGTACTCACCTCTACTGTGTCCGCGTGCGCGCGAGCTCCAACCGAGCTCTCCTAAAACCGGACAAGCTCTCCGACGCGCTCACGATCGAAACCCGAAGCTTTGGCGTGAAGAAAATCCACCTAGTGCTGACAGCATGCACCCTCACTCCCTCTGTCGGCTTCGCGCAACACCTTACCGAAGCCACACTCCCTCTGTCCAACTCTCACTCCCCCCCCTCTCTCTCGTTCTCACTCTCTTTCTTTCCTTGGATCCCATAGGAAAAGAGGAGGAGGAGGGTCTGTATATATAGGCAAAAGGGGAGGTGGGAAGTGAATTTACTCTTTTACCCTCACTGCCTCCAAGATTTGGAGGCTGAGTACCGGTACTCGGGTTCCCGTACCGGTACCCAAGCACAAAAATCTCAACCCGAGGGCCAACTCTGATCAGTCCATCATTGAGTACCGGTACCCGCCCCTGCGTTCCGGTACTCAAGCCAAAAGGGAACTGGCGTACCGGTACTCACTGCCCAGTACCGGTACCCAGGGACTTAGAAAAATTCTGTTGTTTTCCCTCAATTGAACCTCTCTGTCGGTTTCCAAATCAACACGTTCCGGTAACCATGCCCGCGTACTAGTACGCAATGTCCCAAAAATGCTGAATCCAGCTGGGGCTTCCAATTTCGACGCCGTCAACTCACTTTTCAATCAAAAGGCTCCCGCATCGATCCGAATCATCCCGAACTCAAGCGTAATCATAATATGAACTTGCTGCAGGCGATTTCACCGCACCATGCTATCTTGCGAAATCGGTGCGCTACACGAAGCCCCGGTACTATACACAGAGCCCTTGCATCGGCTCCTTCCCCTTGGGTCGACCATGTTCACCTGCAGAGGGAAAGGGTTAGTGTCGACCTCCATTTCTTTTTTCTCTCGGTCGGCAAAGGCGAGCCGTCCCTCATCGAGCCCTTTCTGGATTTGCTTTTTTAAGGCGGTGCATTCGCCCGTGCGGTGGCTCAATGAATGGTGCCACTTGCAATATTTGCGCTTCCTGAGCTCCTCATAGGGAGGGATCGTTTGCCCCTCCTAGAGTCTGATTTGACTATCTTTGTACAACCGATTGAATATTTGGTCGGTCTTAGATGTATCGAATGTGAAGGTATTGGTCGATGTTTGAGCCTTGGAATCTCATGTCTTATTCGGTAGAAGGATCTAACATGTGTACGGCTCGCGGCCTAGTAACATCTCGGCCGCGAACACCTCGGCCTCTTCGGCCAAAGGCTCATCCTCACTTGGTTTCCTCGGCTCTTCATGAACCGAGCTCCGCTCTACGACGGTAATATTGTGTTCCTTCGGCTTCTTCCAGTCTTGACCGTGGCCCAACTTTGGCCGTTCTTCCTTATTGTTTTTTTTGAAATAGCTCATATTGAGCAACTCGCATTCCCAAGTCAAAAAGATTTAGAAAATAACGACCCTCGAAATAATCTTGGGTTTTGAAATGCAGGATGTTAAACGCTATTTTTGTAAACTCGGCCTCTAGCATCATAACAAAACAGCAATTCCTTGCTGCCTTGAACCGATTGAGGAATTCTTCGGCCGATTCGTTAGCGCTTTGCCGAAATAACGTTAGATTGGCAATCGAAGATTCGGGCACTGCCCGATAGAACTACTCGTGGAACTTCGCCTCAGGCTCGTCCCAATTCCGGACGGAGTTATAGGGCAAGCTGGTATACCATGAGAACGCCGTCTTGGTTAATGACGTACTGAACAACCTTATTTTTAAGAATGGGCTGGCGGCCGCCTCTCGGCATTGAGCAGTAAAATGAGCTACATGCTCAATAGTGTTCTCATTCTCTTCCCCCGAGAACTTATCAAACTTCGGCATTTTCCAATTGGCCGGGAACAGATGGTCCGTATCTATGTTAGCAGAGTACGGGGATCTGAACATAGGCTGCGTCGCCGGCCTGGCACCTGTGCCGAACGTGTTGTGAATTACTTCCTCCACATAGGCATATATGTCGGCGAGCCCCATCGGAGAGATTGAGATCGCCGGTTGCGCTGGAGGATGAGGTGGCCCTATTGGCCGGCCTGATTCTGGACCGGCCCCTAAGGATGGACCCGCCCATTAAATGAAGTAGCTGGGGTGGTACCGAACTTACGAGGTTGTTAGACCCCTTTTCCTTCGATGGCTCGGGTATTTATACACATCCCCAACCAACTTATTAGGCGCCGATTTGAATTATCGGCGTGATTTGAGGAGAATCATTGTGAAATCCCCAACAGCTTTCTTCTGAGTCGATGGGATAGAAGCCGTTATCCGTCTAAATTCATCCCCTCATCCGTTGCACCAAAACGTGATCCTTAGCGTCTTCTGGTACTGGACGTCGCTTGCCTTTCTGAGTTAATTACGGAATTCACGCCCGTATCATTTTTCAAAATCTTTCCTTTATCGGTTTGAATCCCTGCACACTGACTCCGATTCACGTCTCTTCTGTCGATTGACTGGGAAGGTCTAGTGGGTGCTGTCAGCCTAAGTCGGTCTTGAGTGACCCGTGACTCTTTTCGTCGGAAGATTCTTCTATCGGCTGATACCCTCAGCCGATGGCGAGTGTAGCGTGCTGTGCTTCTACGTGACTGAAACCGATCCAGATCAGGATGCGGGCCCTTCTTTGGTTGACCATTTCTTTCATCGGCTGATGATTTTAGCCGACGGTGTACGCCACGTGTCGCTTTCTTGTGTGGCAAAAAATCCGGTCTAAACATGCATTCATTTATCGATTATACCTGATGATTATATCTGCTCATTATAGTTGATCACATATGCTCATTATTACTAAATTTATTTGCTTATTACCTGTTGTGTATACCTGCCTTATTACCATCGTTTATAGTATACCGGTAGGTACGACTTGCTGGTCGCTGGCTCGTTGTACCTACTAAGATACATTCAGTTATATCTTACACCCTTATTTTACACCTTTTTACATATACTTCGGATTGTGGGATAGAGGACAATGTCGTGAGAATTGATTGATAGAGTCGTCCTATATGTTGGATATGATTAGATTGATGGACTTGCAGATATTATACATTATGTTATTGATGACATTTCAAGCAATTAAGTTAATCCCTTAGGCCCCGTTTGGTTCGAGTATATATTTAAGAGGTATAAATTTTTTTATACCTAGGATAGCTTCCTATTCCGGGATAATCAAGTATATAAGTTAAATTACGTTTGGTTCAAAAGTTGGTATTCTCTGAAATAGATAAAATTGTATTTGGTTAAAATTATGGAATAGTAGAGAATAGTAAAAAAAGATGATAGAATTTTTGTGATGACCCGGATCTCCGCGAAGGTCTTACAGTATGAATTGTGGCTTTTGGAGGCCTATGATGTGTGTTGGAGATGGTTGCGGGCAAATCGGACCTCAGCATTGGACCCAGTGCGAAATTTGGATTAAGATTACCTGTCTGGATGCCTTCGACAAATTTTAGAAGTGGAATTTGGCAAAACGGACATCGGATTTGGACTCGGCGCGCGAAACCGATGAAAATGGACTACTTGTATTTTTGGGAGACCGGATGCCAAAACACGGATTTCGAGGCGAGATTTTACTGTTCCGGCAGGCCAGGGCAGCGCCGGCGGCGACGGAGCGCGGCAGCGGGGTCGCGGGCAGGCGCGTGCGCGGCGGCGGGCAGGGCGGTCCACGGGTTTTGGCGCGCACCGGGACCAGCCAACGGCGGGCGTGCCACGTGTCGCGCGCTGATTGGGCGGTCAACGCACGTGCGACAGCACGCCGGGCGCGGCGCACCGTGGGCCCCGCCAAGCCACGTGTCGCCCGCCCATTGGCGGGCGCAGCGACCCGGCTTGGCCGCCGTGAACTGCGGCCCACGGTTCCCGCCGTGGACCGCGTCGCCACGCGGCGCGCCGCGATTGGCTGGCGCGCGTGCGCTGGGCGCGCGTGGCGCGGAGCGGGTGACGTGGCGCACCGAGAAGGTTTCGGGCGTGCACAGTGTTGGGCTTCGGCCGGATTCGGGCGCCCGAATCCGAACCCCTTCCTTGGTGGGCTTGGGCTATAAATCGCCCCCTTTCTTGAGCCTTTTGACCTTTTTCCCGAGCCCTTTTGTGACTAAGCCCTGAAGTGAAGTTGTTCATCTTCTTGTGCTGCATCTTGCAAAGGAGTTTCAGAATTTTTAGAAGGCGCAGCATTGACGACTTCGGTATCTTGGCGCAGTATGACGTTTCTTGTTCGGTGGCCCATTTCCGACCCGTTTCGGTCCATGAGGTCCATAGAGCTACTCCGAAAAAAACTTTGGACGATTTTTGTGGCGTCGGTTTCACGAGAGGTAGATCTCCGTTTTTTGTGTTTTCTGCTCCTCTCAGTTTTGGGTTTTTATTGGGGTTTCTGGAACATCTTTTAACCCCTTTTCTTCTGGTGGTATTTCTGGACAGCAGAGGTTTGTCTGATTTTTATCTCTGCACTAGGTTATCGGAATTCAAGATTTGAATCAACATCTGCTCTTCGCGAGAATCGCCGTCGTATTTTTATTAGAATTTTTGGAGATTATCTCGCAGGTGGTATTTAAGCATTTTCAGGACTGGTTTTTCAGAAGTTTGTAAACTTGGAATTTTGTGTTGATTGCAATGTTTGGACTATGTCTTTGTACCCAGGAGGTGTCTTTCGGTGTTTTGGGTCCTATTGGAATTGTGGAAATCCGAGGATTGTCCCCGTTCAGTTTCAGCCTTTTTGGATCTTGGATTAACGCGCGCTTCAGGTGGGTGCTTCATCTTCAAAACCGGTGGATTGATCATTAATTCTGTATTGTAGTGAACATGCATGATTGTGAGATGTATTAGGAAGCATGCTAGAATGAGAGAATTGATGTTCTTTGTGTTGCTATGATGATCATATTGGTTTATTGCTTCCTAAATCTGTAAATCAAATGCTATCTTTGGAACTTAACCTAGCACCCCGTCATATGCTACATGTTTAACCTGACTAGTAGAAAACTCCAACTTGGGCTAGGTTTATTTATGCTTTAGACATCCACACGTTATACTCTATTCCTGGACTTAGGGTTTCTCCTCGCCCGAGTAGTGGGCCGAGTGGTCAAGATTTATTGTTAGTGTGGGATGCATGTTATACTCGTGCTTGGGGGCAGAGTGGAGTCTGGTAGATGTAGCTGGTCTTTTATCTGTGGCCGGAGCCGTTTGGGTGAACAGTGGTCCCGGATGTCTTGTTTCTCTGTTTATGTGTCGCCACAGTGTTAGTGGCAGTAGTATACCAGTCTTAGCAGGACCTTGAACCCAGAACCTTTTTGGACACACACATGATTTTAGTCAACCAATGTTTTCTTCCAAACATCGAAGGGTTGTCGGAGTCTGTTCTTGTCTGATTGGACAAAGGCATTAGCCCTTCGGGGTTTGGGTATAAAAACTTGTTTTCTAACTATTTTTCCTAAAAGAACTAAAAATTATTAAAAATGGGGTTTCCTCAAATAAAGATGGTTTTTCAAAAAGGAACTACTTTTAGTCCTCATCCCGCGTGGGTTTGAGTGAAAAATGGTTTTCAGTAATAAATATCACATTTTTCCTATAAATTTCCCCACAAGAGAGGATTCGAGTGGTCTGGGCTCTAAGGGCTGCCTTTTTCTTTGGGTCGAGAACAACGAAAGGCTATGCGTAGAGCATGTTCTTGTTTGATTTGGGTTGTAGGTTCTAGTCTTTCGGGGTTCACGGACCTTTCATTGTTGTTGGCTGTGGAGTATACCCAGCTAGTGAGTTTAGATGTGGAGTTGATGTTCTTTTTGGGGAGCTGTTGGGTTGACAGTGGTCCCGACAATTCGAGTGGTTCCTATTAGTGAGTTAGAGAGGTGATTTGGGTACTGTCGATCTTGCTGATCGTGGATTGGACTATAGCCTGCATGAGCCATATTGAGCTCGACAGAGATGCGCAGATACTTTCCTCGGTGGGGTCGCGCCCCTCGAGTGCCACTCCGGAGTTGGGCCTGTTACTTTGCTATCGCGACTTATCGACGCAGTCCCTCTGGCTGGGCCAGTTTTGGCAGTCACGGACGCCCTACGTAAGTCCGGTCCTCCTTGGATGTAACGATCGTAGGTGGGCGCAGGTTTGACTGGACCCTATGTAGCAGTCAGTATAGACTGGGTGATTATATTTGAGAGATAGTAGATGCATCATGTTTCCATCTGTTCCCCTTCTTGAGCATTTAGATAGAGGCATAGTAGCTGTAGAGTTATTTTCCAGCTCTTTTACTTTCAGTATTACATTTGTTACTTTATGCCTCTAGTAGATTTAGTGGGTAGACCGTCGGGCTTGTTGGCGGTACCCACTGAGAACTACTGTGGGATGTAGTTCTCACACCCGCCATGGTGATTTTTTCCCAGGGACCTCTACTCCTGTTCCTGCTGCTCCAGTTGCTGATCCTCCTGATCGAAGAAAGGGAGTCGCGAGCTAGATCCCTACCAGTCTTCTTCCAGTGAGAGTAGATGTACCCTTTTGGTGATGTACTAGTACTATCAGTGATTGTGGGATGTATCATGTACCTTTTAATTTTGAGAGTTTTAGTTTTTGGAGAGACTTATGTATTGTGAGGACCTGGCATGTACTATTTGAGGAGTTGTATATTTATTTCAGTAGTTTACTTTTCAGCTCTGATATTTGGATAGCTTTAGTATCCTTCTTTTGCAGGTTAGACGCTTCGTCTATACGGGGCTTCCCGTATGGGCGGCGGATCTGTTGGCGGGCCCGGATCGCAGTTTCGACCCCGGGGCGTGACAATTTTTATCAAAATACTAACTTTGCCCTTACCTTGTATATAGAAAAATTAATTTAAATATTATAGTAAATTTGAAGCAAATTTAATTATAAATAATAAATTATATTTTACCTAAACAAAATAATATTTTATATTTTTATAGTATATTTTAGTAAATAATAATTAGTAAACAAAATTATAATGTAATCCAATATTTAACTTTACCAAAGTTTTAAAAATAAAATTAATTTGAGCATGTCATATAAGAGTAAGTAATAATAAAATTGTAGATTGCACATGTAATTACATTCTATTCAAGCATAAACCAAATCAAAAAAAAAAAAAGTTTATATGCACATGTTGAGACCATAATTTTCACCACCTAGGGAAGTGACACGTGGTGTGTACCATTGGCTAAAGAGATCAGTCGACGGAAGAATGAATCAACCGAAGAAGGATCCGCGTCCTAGTCCGGACCGATCTCAGTCGTGTGAGGAAGCAGCACGCGATGCATGTTATCCACTGAAGGCATAAGCTGATAGGAGAAGTAGCCGATGAGAAGATTATCGCCTCATCTAGGAGCGATTTCGGCCAAAGAAGGATTAAACCGCATCGGTCAAACGACGAAGAAGACGGAGTCAGAGTCAGCCTTCAACTGATTAAGCCAGAAAAGAAAAGCTCTGAAAAGGAAAGCTCTAAAAAGGAAGGGTACGAGATTCGAGGCGCGAATCTCGCAACGAATTCCAAAACGACAAGAGGATTCTAGTATTGGTAAGCGCCAAAGATCATGCTTTGGTGCCATAATTGGGGAATGAATCTGGACAGAAAGACAACGTATATCCTTTTGAGGGGAGTCGACTCAAAAGGAAGTACTTGAGGAATTTACGATGATTCCCCTTAGATTGCGCCGATATCCAAAATCGGCGGTTACATGCCTTGGTTCGTTAAGTGTATAAATACCCGAATCAACAAAGTAAAAGGGATCCGACAACCTCGTAAGCCCGGTACCACTACAGCTTTTTTATTTATCTAGGAGTAGGTTAACTTAACTTTTTTTTCTTCTTTTTTACTGCTTTCCTAGGAGTAGTCTTAATTGTAATCCTTCTATCCCTTTTCCCCCACTTGTATCCCCATCTTTTATCAATATAAAGTGTAAACCAACCATTCGGTCGTGTCTTTATTTATGCATTTAGAGTGTAAACCGGCTCAGCCGTCTCTTTATTTGCTTCCCTTCCTAATTTACGCATTTAGATTGTAAACCGACCGATCGGTCATATCTTTATTTGCTTATTTGTGCATTTAGAGTATAAACCGGCTCACTAGCTGTGTCTCTATTTGCCTTGACGTTATAATCGGCTCATTAGCCGTACATTTATATCTCTAAACCGGTTCGACTCATCTAAGTCGAAACCAGCGATCCCTCTCTACCTCCGTAAACACGATTCGGCTGTCCTCAGTTGAACGGTCGTGAGAAGTTACCAGAGGAGAACCCGGCCGAGCGGATCCCTCATCGGCCCGATCGCTTAATTGCTGGCATGCGGTGTATTTCGACACCTCTGGAGGGTCACCCAAAGGGGCCGATCGCACCAAGCCACATTTTGGCCCCAACAACTTTCTTGGAACGCCCAGTGGGACACTCAGATAACTCTTACCTTCCTACCGGAACAATATTTACAATGCTAGAGGGCAATAGCACAGACAGTTGGTCGGCACTACCAGAGCCGATTATGCCACAACTATTTTGGTGAGTGACACGAATGATAGAAGATAGCGAGAGGACCCGAGAATCCCTCGAAAGAAATAGCCGGGCGTAGAATGCCTGGTTGGATGCATTGTTGGCCGCGATAACAGCCAGGAAGAAAATTATACTGACTTGGGCAGACGGTAGACCATGAAGAACCATACAGTGGAGGGTATGTCTCCACGGCACCCCAACAATTGCTGATGCGATCTTTCATGATGGCACCGGCAATGCCGACGGTGCAACCCTAGGGAATTGCACCGCCGGTGGCGATTCACCAAGCGGTGCAGCCACTGGGGGCAGGACATGTAGGTTTATGGATCCCCAAGGATCTAAATAGGCTCTATCAAACACCTAGAGGGGGGGTGAATAGGTGCAATATCCAAAATACCAATCTCAGTACAATTTAAAAATAAATGTGGAAAATAAAAACAACACACCGAGATTTACGTGGAAAACTCCATCACAGGAGTAAAAACCACGGGACCAACACGCAATAACAATCCACTAAGAATTTGAAAGATAACAAGGTGATTACCGACTCCACGGACTCCAACCCTACCTTCAACTTCTCCGGATCTTGCGCTCACCGACTGCAGGTCCAATGCACACGTCCGAATCCACGAACGCCACTCGAATCCACGAGCAACACGTTTCGAATCCACGAAACGCCTTCAACACATCGAATCCACGATGCCACGTCAACTCCTTGACGCAAACTCAGCCGTTAAGAAAGTATAGGCTTCGATGGTGATCCTTTGCTTAGAATACCATTAGAGAACCATGGAAGAAATCTCTAAGCAAAGATTAGATCAATTCGACAAAAAGGATCTCTTCCAAGAACCGTCGAATTGACCTAAAAGAGGCTAAAAAGATGAACGATAAAAACCTAGCCTCTAGGGTTGCTCTCAAGTGTTTATGAATTGGTCGGTACCTCTTGAGAAACCCTAAGTATCTATTTATAACCATTAGAAATCAATCAAAGTCGGTTTAGCATTCTTACCATATAAGAACATTATGTACCGGTACTAAATATTAGGTTCCGGTACTCAATGACGCAACAGACAGATTTTCTTATTGCGTTCCGGTACTCAAAGTTGGGTTCCGGTACTCAATGTAAATTCCAGAAAATCTTGTGTCAGATTTTGAGGAACTCAAAGTGTGGTTCCGGTGCTCAATGTAAAATACTGAATTTTTCAAAGATAAGTTTAACAAAACAAACCATGTATCGGAATCCAAACTTAAAATAAGTTATGAGTTAAAATTCAAGTTTCTAAAACCTCTACTAAACCGGGTTTCAATAAAATCATGATTCCAAAGATTGTAAATATACTTAAATCACCATGATTACTTTAATCATACCTGAGTGTCAACTTGAGCTCATGTTGAATCTTCTCTGAGTCTTCGAATACTGATTGACAACTTGATCACTTCAAGACTCCGACTCAAATCATGAAATATGCCAACATAAAAAGCCGTAACAATCTCCCCCTTTGGCAATTTCGTGACAAAATCCAAAAATACATAAAACGCTCAAGACACTCATCTTAAACCAAAAAATCAAAACTCAATGTCATCACCAAAACATTGACTTTCTTTGCGTGAAAGATCCAATAAATAAAAATACGTTTGAACCAGTCCTAGAACAAACTCTATGACTTAGGACTTGGAGTCTTAAAGTGATGTAAATCCTGCAAAACAAAACTCCAAACAAAATCAAAAGTCAGTTGTCAGAAATTAAATGTAAGTCCTACATTTGATTCGTCCTTTTGATTCTTTTTTATTTTCGGCTCCCTTTTTTATCATCTCCCCCTATATTGATCATCTCCCCCTATCTTGACATCTCATCTCATCATTTCTCTTCTCTCCATTTTTGTCATAAATTGTCAAACAGTGAAAATACTAGACAAAAGGAAGGTACTAAGAGCATTAGTTCATAGTTACATGACCATAAAAGTTCTTGTTCAACAACAAGAGAAAAGAAAATGAAAAGCAAGAACAAGAAAAATAAAGAGTCACTCATCGTCATGTCCGTCATCATCATCATCGTCATCATGTGAGGTAAGTCCATGTGAAGTACTTGGCCCGGTCGCTCCAGGAACTACATCATCATGCTTGCAGCCGAGGATATCAAAAATCTTCTTCAATCCGTCCTCAAGCTTCTTGAACCCTTGTTCCATTCTTTTCTTCAGTGAGCGTACATCCCGATGTAATGACTGTAGCGTCACTACCTCATCTGATCCAGAAGAGTCTTGATGTTCCACTTGACGAGGCGGTGCACTTGGAGTCGCTTCACTTGCATAACCTTTCACTAGCCGAAAGGTCTTTAGAGTGCTAATTGACTTGGCCAAGGTAATTCCATCAATAGTGCCCAAGCCATAGTCATATTTGGCACACTTGATATCAACTTCGTGATCTTCCAATATGCTAGTGATCAAAATCGGATAAGGAAGTAGTTCACGACGATTTGATCCTTCAATCACATGTACCATTTGTTGCCAAATAAGAAATGGAATGTTGACGTTAATTTCATATGCACTCTCTGGGTGACCAAGGAAATAAAGAAGAAGAAGTCGATCCCATCGAATCCTTTTAGTCCCCAATGTAGACAAGAGGTTGTAGCATATAATTAAAGACAGAATGTGGTATTCCGGTTTTAAATCCTTTGACTCAACATACAACCTATTTGTGTGAGTCCCTGATTTGCAAATTGCATTTACAACTATATCCCAATGAGTTTCATGCTGAAAGTCGCCATGAGTATAGTGCAGACCCGTTGTACCAACAATCAATCTTAGATTTGCACCAATTATAGCAGGAGTAATATCGAACTTGACACCTCTAACTGTTGTTTCAAAAATGAATGTCCCGGTGTCAGGATCCTCGTAAGTATAACTGCTCTCATGTAAAACTCCCTGAGTAGCTCCACACAGAAACCCATCCTAGCAGGAACTCTACCAATTGGCTCAATAGGAATCCGTTCCAGTAGCCTCGCAAAGTCCGGAACTTCTCGATACAATTCAGAGAAGTTGACATGTCGCTCCCCATTGACTCTATTCTCAAAGATTATACGGTGCCTTGAGCTAACTTGTTGTTCACTTTCTCCAAGCTTTGTTCGCCGTTCTGATTGAGAGCGTTCATGAATTACCGGTCCTCTGGTACTTCTTCGTGGCGGAGAATCTGCACTTTTCTTTTTCCTTGAAGTCATCGGTGCCTTTCCCTTTCCTTTTTCTGATTCTTCCTCATATTCTGATGAAGGTTCTGATTCTGAGCTTGTTGAGCCTTCATCACGTGATCGTTTAGAAGCTTTCTTCTTTCCATGTCTATGATCACGTCCATTCCCGATGGCCATCAAAACCACAAGTGCAAGTAGCCAAGAGAATGCCATTATCCTGCAAAGAACATAATGCACTATGATTTGATCGAATATGAATATCATAAAAGGCTTAAAATTGTTTAACAAACATTCTAAACATGTAAACTTTGAAGATCTAACAATCAAAACCAATTTACATGTAAGCCATAAATTTCTAAATTTCTTGATGTAAAGAAATGATGTAAATGTTAGATTCAAGCAACATATGCAAGAAAACATGAATCTAATTATATAGAAAGCAATCATTTATGTTCTAATCAAGAAAATAAGGTGATATATGCAAGAGATTTAATTAGAAATAGAGATCAACTCAAAAATTCCAAAATAAATCATCAAAACCTAAAAACTAGGGTTTTGAAACATAAAAATCAAGATTGATGAAAAATCTTACAAATCATAGCAAGAATCTCGTAGATCTTGAAGAAAAACACATTGAAAATCTTTTAGAGAGAGAAAGGGAGAGTTTTTGCAAAAGAGGAAGTGAGAAATAGCACCTCGGTTCCGATGTATAAAGAAAACGCAGATTGCGTACCGATACTAGAAGGTGCATACCGGTACCCAATTAAAAAATTGAAATATTCAGTTCGGGTTCCGGATTGAATTTTTAATTCCGTGGTTTTGGTTCCGGTACCGAAAGGTGAGTACCGGTACTCCAGAGTAAAAATCAAAATATTTCTTGATACAAATCCAAATTTTGAACTCTTTCAAATACCGATTTGCGTGCAATCAAGAAAATCAATTTAAGTGCTTGAAAATTGCGAGATCACACATATGCCATTCAATCCAATTAATTTTACAAAAATTGAAAAGATTTACTCCTAAATCATGAAAAACAAAGATAAAACATTATAACCATTTTTAATTTTATACACGTCAAACACAAGTCATCAAAAATAATCTAGAGATCCGAACTCTATCAAGATGTAATGGATTATCAAAAATGACTTACAAAGATTTCCAAAATGACATCAATTTGATCAATATCCTTTCAAATTTGAGATAAGCACTAAAATACTTAAGGGTGGCTCTTTGAGTATCTTTCAACTATCCCACCTTATACCAACCAGGAGGTTGTTCAAAAATATAGGAAATTTGAATATGAATCTCCGAATGCTTCATCTAAAAATTTTACCAAAAATATTATCATGCATCCAAAACATGTGGTATTTCTTTCCAACATGTGGTGGTAGTTTTCACACTCCTTTACGGATGTAACTCTTTCTACATCTTTTTGAACTCTTTTAATTACCCTTATAAGAATGCAATCTCTTATTGAAAGAATTAAATACCAAATTTTAGTCTATTTGTTGTCTCATGTTTATCACAATGAATTCACACAACTGAGATAGGTTAAGCACCTTAAGATCACACATGATTACTAAAATTTGATGAATATAAATATTAAAAACTCATATAATAGAATATCCTCAAAGATTATGATTATGGAGTAAAGTTGATAATTAATATAAAATTAATTAGGAGTGAATGAAAGTAAACCCTTTTGATATTCAATGCACTCGTTCGTTAAAACCCTTTTGTTTGAAAACAAAACATTGAAAACGACAAGCATTGAAATCATGTAATGTAATGATCAAGAAAAATATGAGGAGAAAACCGATCAAAGCATTACATACAGTCAAAAGCAACTTAAATCTTAAGACAAGGAAAGATATCACCTTTCCTAATCCAAAACCGTCGGATTTTGGGTTGTCTTGATTCGTTGTGGCCGGGGGATGTTAGCTTTTGACTGTTGATCCACCTTAGGATCCCACGTTGCAAGTGTTCTCTTGAATAACCGATGTTGTGGCTCGAACCTTTGGTGGATTGAGAGAACTCCATTTGTCACGCCCCGGGATCGAAACTACGACCCGGGCCCGCCAACAGATCCGCCGCCCATACGGGAAGCCTCGTATAGACGAAGCGTCTAACCTGCAAAAGAAGGATGCTATAGCAATACAGATATCAGAGCTGAAAAGTAAACTACTAAAATAAATATATACAACTCCTCAAATAGTACATGCCAGGTCCTCACAATACTTAAGTCTCTCCAAAAACTAAACTCTCAAAAGTAAAAAGTACATGATACATCCCAAAATCACTGACAGTACTAGTACATCACCAAAAGGGTACATCTACTCTCACTGGAAGAAGACTGGTAGGGATCTAGCTCGCGACTCCCTTTCTTCGATCAGGAGGATCAGCAACTGGAGCAGCAGGAACAGGAGTAGAGGTCCCTGGGGAAAAATCACCACGGCGGATGTGAGAACTACATCCCACAGTAGTTCTCAGTGGGTACCGCCAACAAGCCAGACGGTCTGCCCACTAAGTCTATTAGAGGCATAAAGTAACAAATGCAATACTGAAAGGAAAAGAGCTGGAAAATAACTCTACAACTACTGTACCTCTATCTAAATGCTCAAGGAGTGATACAGATGGAAACATGATGCATCTATCTCTCAAATACAATCACCCAATCTACACTGACTGCCACATACGGTCCAATCAAACCAGCGCCCACCAACGGCCGTTACATCCAAGGAGGATCGGACTTATGTAGGGCGTCCATGACTGCCAAAACTGGCTCAGCCAGAGGGACTGCGTCGACAAGTCGCGATAGCAAAGTAACAGGCCCAACTCCGGAGTGGCACTCGAGGGGCGCGACCCCACCGAGGAAAGTATCCGCGCATCTCTGTCGAGCTCAATATGGCTCATGCAGGCTATAGTCCAATCCACGATCAACAAGATCGACAGTACCCAAATCACCTCTCTAACTCACTAACAGGAACCACTCGAACAGTCGGGACCATTGTCAACCCAACGGCTCCCCAAATATGAACATCAACTCAACAAGCAAACTCACTAGCTGGGTATACTCCACAGCCGACCACAAAGAAGGGTCTGGGAACCCCGAAAGACTAGAACCTACAACCCAAATCAAACAAGAACAGGCTCTAGGCATAGCCTCTTGTTGTTCTCGACCCAAAGAAAAATGCAGCCCTTAGAACCCAGACCACTCGAATCCTCTCGAGTGGGGAAGTTTACAGGAAAAAATGTGACATTTATTACTGAAAACTATTTTTCACTCAACCCAAGCGGGGTGAGGACTAAAAGTAGTTCCTTTTTGAAAAACCATCTTGTTTTGAGAAATACCCATTTTTAATGATTTTTAGTTCTTTTTGAACAAAACGGTTGGAAAACAAGTTTTTATACCCAAACCCCGAAGGGCTAATGCCTTCGTCCAATCAGACAAGAACAGACTCCGGCGACCCTTCGATGTTTGGATGAAAATATTGGTTGACTAAAATCATGTGTGTGTCCAAAAAGGTTCTGGGTTCAAGGTCCTGCTATCACTGGTATACTACTGCCACTAACACAGTGGCGACACATAAAACAAAGAAACAAGACATCCCGGGACCACCATTCACCCAAACGGCTCCCGCACAGATAAAAGACCAGCTACATCTACCAGACTCCACTCTGCTCCCAAGCACGAGTGTAACATGCTTCCGACAATAAGAGAAATCCTGACCACTCGGCCCACTACCCGGACGAGGAGAACACTATGTCCTTAAATAGAATAAGAAGTGTGGATGTCTAAAGCATAAATAAACCTAACCCAAGTAAGGGTTTTCTACTGGTCTGGTTATACATGCAACATAAGACGGGGTGCTAGGTCAGGTTCCAAAGATAACATTAATTTAACATATTTAGGGAGCAATAAAACAACACTGATCAGCATAGCAACACAAGGAGTATCAATTTTCTCTTTCTAGCATGCTTCCTAGTACATCTCAAAATCCTGCAGGTTCCCTACTCAATAGAGTTAATGAACTGTCCATTGGTTTTGAAGACGAAGCAACCCACCTGAAGCGCGCGTCAATCCAAGATCCGAAAAGGCTGAAACTGAACGGGGACAATCCTTGGATTCCCACGATTCCAACGGACCCAGAAACACCCAAAAACACCTCCTGGGTACAAAGATATAGTCCAACATTACAATCAATAAAAATTTCCAAGTGTACAATCTGCTGAAAATTCAGTCCCAAAGAAGCTTAATTATCACCTACGAGATAAATTTCAGAAATTCCAATAAAAATATGATGGCGATCCTCGTGAAGAGCAAATGTCAATCGAGTCCTCACACGTCGAAATCCGATTCTCGAGTGTAGAGATAAAAATCCAACAATGCGCTGCTATCCAGGAAAACTACTAGCCAAAATAGGGGCTTAAAGATGTACCAGGAAACCCTCAAAAAGCTCAAATATGGGAGGAGTGGAAAATATAAAAATCGTAGATTTACCTCTTATGAATCCGACGCTGCAAAAATCGTCCAAAAATTCCGTCGGAGTAGCTCTGTGGACCTCGTGGACTGAAATGCGACGGAAATGGGCCATCGACGAAAGAACGTCGTACTGCGCTAACTCGCCGAAGACGCCGATGCTGCGGCCTCCAAAAAATCCGAGTCTCCTTCACAAGATGCAGAACAAGGTGAAGATCAAACTCACTTGAGGGCTCAGAGGCAAAAGAGCTCGGGAAAAGAGTCCAAGAGCCCAAGAACCCAGCCTATTTATAGGCCCCCAACAAAAGAAACCAAATACCAATATATTGGGCTTTTGGGCCCTAATTTCGGGCGCCCGAAAGAGATTCGGGCGCAAACAGTGCCCAACAGTGCCCACCCTCACCGGATCCTGTCAGCGCCCGAATCTACCTGGGCGTGCCACATGTCCCGAACACGGGACAGCGGGCGCCCGGCCATTTGGGCGCTGCCACGTGGCCCGACAGGGAGCAGTGGAGTAGGTGGCGCTCGCCAATCGCCGGGCGCCACGTGGCGCCCCGCGTACGGCGGCCACCTGCCACGACCTGCCCCCACCTGCCCCGCCTGCTCCGCCTGATGCGTGGACCGCGTGTTCCAGAGCCGGCCACTCACAGGCCATCTTCTTTGATTCCTTAAGAAGTTGTTGATAAGCCTCAATGAGTTCTTCTTCGTCCGACTCCCCCTCAATTGACGACTCTCCGTTGGATGTAGATGATTCATGCAAAATCAAAGAAGTAGAGTCAGTAATTAACGATGACAAGCAAACATTAGCGAAGGGAACTAGAGAAGTACGAAAGGCAACAACATTATCCTTTTCCTCTTTACTTGAGGTCGAACATTATCCTTTTCCTCTTTACTTGAGGTTGATTAATCGGAAGTAGAATCGTCCCAAGTTTTTGCTTGCAAAGCCTTTTTTTTATATGATTTCTTAGAAGAACAATCCGTTGAAATATGGCCGAAGCTTTTGCATCTGTAACATTGGATTTTTCCTTCGAATTCATCTTTTTCTTTTTCTTTAGAAGGTTTTGCAAATCTTTTGAGTTTAGAGGATTTAGAACCCGATGATCCTTTAGATGAACTTTTCAGTTTCGAGGATGAAGATCTATCGGTTCGATTCTTCCAAAAATTATGAAGAAATTTCTTCGTGATCCGCGCGAGTTGTTCTTCAAAATCGGCAAAAGAAATTTCATCGTCGGAGTTTGAGTCGCTATCTCCTTCCTTTGTTGATTTGAATCCAATTTCTGCACGCTTAGAAGAAGACTCGGAAGAAAATTGATTGGTAGGAAAAGTCATTTCATATGTTTGTAAAGCACCTACTAATTCCTCTATTCTCATGTCATCCGGATGATTAACGGTTTCAATGGCGGCAACCTTTGCCCTAAAACGTTCCGGAAGAATCCGAAGAATCTTTCTTACAACTTTTGATTCCGGGATCTTTTATCCTAAATTAGCACATCTATTGATTATATCTTGAAGTCTGGTATAATAATCATTAAACAATTCATGCTCATCCATATGATGTCACGCCCCGGGGGTTCGAATCGCGCGGAAGAGGAGCCACCGATGCCCCTGATTCAGCCATATATTTTTTTTTGTAAAACATTACTCCCCGGCGCGTGCACAGACCCGCCGCATACACAAATTCGCTCTGCAAATGAGCAGAGGCCCCTTTGTATATGCACGGCGTCTCAACTACAAAGTGTCTCACAAGGCGTAGTACATACAATCTCTAACCACATCAGTTGGGGTCTCGTACACATACAACCAAACAATTCACGTGACATTCTAGCATTCACTTAGAGCATAGAGGCCGGTGTTTTGAAAGGATAAATAATCACAAGGTTTTGAAAGCGGCATCCACACGATGCCCTCGTTTGTGAAAACAGTTCGTAAACACATAAATCCCACAAGGTTTATAAAGCTTGGTGCCCACACGACACCCACGTTTTAAAAATAGTTTTCGCAAACGGTTTTCTTTGTTTTTCATCGTTCAAAACGGCCAAGTAAGAGAGAACGTAGTATTCATTCAATTATTCAAAAAGAAAGGAAAGAAAAGGGCAACATCCACTTCGACCCCACGGGGGTGTCGCAATCCACAACTAGCTACCATGAATAATAAAAGAAAAGGGAAAGAAGAGTCACTGTATCTGAAGTCACCCATAAATCAGATCAGCACCCTAACGTCCTCACCGGCGCCCTAGCACTCGCCCCTGGACGAACCTGTCACGAAGTGGGAAGTCAGTGACTAGAAATAGCATGATAAGCGTAGTAAACAAAGATAAGGCAAACCACAAACACCGGAGCAACTATCCCTCCCATGCACCTTCCACCTTAACCACACCCTGTATCATTACGACATCGGGCACCTTCCCCGATGCCCACCGCCGAGCACCTGCCTCACAAAGCAACATCGGGCACCTTCCCCGATGCCCACCGCCGAGCACCTGCCTCGGCCGCCGAGCACCTGCCTCGACGTCACCGCTCACACCCCCCACCCATGGGGGCCCCCATTCCTAACGCCACCTCCGCGTGGGGTACACGGGTCAACGTACCACTTTTCCCGGAAAAGCACACCCTTGCGGTGGCCAAACCGCGGGTGTGCGTGTAGCAAATTTGAGCCTCAGATTGACATTGAGTATCATAACATAACATAACATAACAGGGTTAGTGCATAAACAGAAGGAGACTGACAATTCCACCTTGCCCCAACATGCTATTTCTAACAGTTAAACCCCATTCCCGAAACCCCCGGGAACGTACCCACCTTGTGTGCGTCGTCCTGCGTTCGTCCAGTCCGCGTCTGTGCTCCAGTCGCCCACAGCGTCCCGCACTCCTGAAGGAACATAGGCAAATCGAGACTTAGAAGTCCGAAACTTACAACGACTCCCTACAGCGTGCGGCGGAGTTCTTCGCACGGCACCGGCCCGTGCGGCGCACACTCCGCCCGGGCACAGCATCGCGTGGCCCCAGCCCGCGCGGGCGCCCCTCCTGCGGCGGCCCCGCGCGGCCAAGCGCCGCGCGAGTGCGTTGCCCGTGGTGCGGGGCGACCCCGCGCGGCCCCAGCCCGCGCGGGCGCCCCACCTGCGAGCGGCCCTGCGCGGCCAAGCGCCGCGCGAGCGCGCTGCCCGCGGTGCGGGTGCGACCCCGCGCGGCACCAGCCCGCGCGGGCGCCCCACCTGCGGGCGGCCCCGCGCGGCCAAGCGCCGCGCGGGCGCCTCGCCCGCTGTGCGGGGGCGACCCTGCGCGGCACCACGCCGCGCGGGCGCCCACTGCGGGCGGCCCTGCGCGGGCCAGGCGCCGCGCGGGCGCCTCGCCCGCGGTGCGGGGGCAGACCCACGCGGCACCAGCCCGCGCGGGCGCCCCACCTGCGGGCGGCCCCGCGCGCAAAGCGCCGCGCGGGTGCCTCGCCCGCGGATGCGGGTGCGACCCCCGCGCGGCACCAGTTCCGCGCGGGCGCCCCACCTGCGGGCGGCCCCGCCCGGGCAAAGCGCGCGCGGGGTGCCTCGCCCGCGGTGCGGGGGCGACCCCCGCGCGGCACCAGCCCGCGCGGGCGCCCCACCTGCGGGCGGCCCCGCGCGGCCCAAGCGCCGCGCCGGGTGCCTCGCCCGCGGTGAGGGGGCGACCCCGCGCGGCACCAGCCCGCGCGGGCGCCCCACCTGCGGGCGGCCCCGCGCGTGCAAGCCGCCGCGCGGTGCCTCGCCCGCGGGGCGGGGGCGACCCCGCGCGGCACCAGCCCGCGCGGGGCGCCCCACCTGCGGGCGGCCCCGCGCGGCCAAGCGCCGCGCGGGGCGCCTCGCCCGCGGTGCGGGGGCGACCCCGCGCGGCACCAGCCCGCGCGGGCGCCCCACCTGCGGGCGGGCCCCGCGCGGCCAAGCGCCGCGCGGGCGCCTCGCCCGCGGTGCGGGGGCGACCCCGCGCGGCACCAGCCCGCGGCGGGCGCCCCACCTGCGGGCGGCCCCGCGCGGCAAAGCGCCGCGCGGGTGCCTCGCCCGCGGTGCGGGGGCGACCCCGCGCTGGCACCAGTCCGCGCGGGCGCCCCACCTGCGGGCGGCCCCGCGCGGCAAAGCGCCGCGCGGGTGCCTCGCCCGCGGTGCGGGGCGGCCCCGCGCGGCACCCAGCGCCGCGCGGCGCCCCGCCCGCGGCCGGTCCGGCGCGGCGGCGGCGGTGTTCCCCGTGAAGACCTACACAACAAAACTAATAAAACTCACCTTTGATCCGCCGGAAAAGAGAGGAAGAGGATCGTCCTAACGTTGCCCGGTTGATCCCGCGAGCAAGAACCTCCGTCCTTTCCTCGAAAGCCCCGCCGTCGGTCGTACAAGAGCGAAAAAGGGTTGGGTCCCCGTTTTATTCTCCTCTTTTTCCCTCTCGTGGTGTCTCTTAAAGAGAAACCCTAGCCGTCCTTCACTCTCTCTTTTTTCCCTCTCGTGGTGTCTCTTAAAGAGAAACCCTAGCCGTCCTTCACTCTCTCTTTTTTCCCTCTCGTGGTGTCTCTTAAAGAGAAACCCTAGCCGCCGAACGAAGGGACCTAGGAGGGAACACCTAAAACCCTAGGTTCCTCAAAGGGTAAGAGAATAATCAATTAATAGGGACAGATCCAGCGGCTATAATTACCTCGAGAAACGTGCCGATCGTCCGCACGGATTCCGGGGCGCCTAAGTGGGGTCCGAACTTCGGAAAATTATTCCGGGTGAACCGGGAGTCGGAATCTGAAACCGATCGCGCCCCCGTTCTCCATTTCGCGAGCCCTTCGGCCTAAAAATGTCCGCGAGCCCCAACGGATTCTCCGGAAAAACACCAAAAATTGTCCCTCAGTCGGGCAGTCGAAGAAAAAAGGGGTAACGGGGAGGGTCACGGAAAAGTCAGGTCTTACATCACTCACTAATAAAAACAAGTTTCGTCCCCGAAACTTAACTCCCGCCTGCGGCGAAGGGGGTCCGGGTAGCACCCCCTTCACCCTCGATTCGGGTTCCCAAGTTGTCTCACGTTCTTCCCGATTGCTCCAAAACGCCTTCACGTAGGGAAATGTCCGACTTCGTAGCTTTTCAGTCCTCCCGCGCTAGGGTCCGCACCGGCTCTTCCTCGTAGTTCACGTTTCCTTTGAACTTGATTTGCGGAGTCGTCAATCACTCGCGACGGGTTGGGGGATACTTTCGAGGCATGAAAGCGCGGACGCGACCAGAACTCGGTCGTGATTCGGTGGTAGGGCGAGGCGATGGGCCACGGGCCGTCGCACTCCGGGATCCCTAAAAGTCCCACGTACTATGGCACTACTAGCCTCTCAACCCAACCCGCTTCGCCCCTGATCGTTCCAACAAATCGGGGGGGGGGGGGGTTTGCAGCGCCTACCGTACGATGCTTTGTACGGTGTCATCCGGGTGCTTGTCTGGTAGTCGATGTCGTAGACGAACTCGACGAGGGGTAGGTAGCGTGACCATCTGCCCGTTCAAAACCAGGATGCATGCTCGGAGTATGTCCTCGAGGATCTGGATCGCCCGTTCGGATTGCCCATCCATCTGAGGTGATAGGCCGGGCCGAAGTGTAGCTTGGCCCGCAGTAGTAGGTGTCGGCGTCCCGTGTAGCCCCGCAACTCATCGATGTACACTTGGTCAGTCGGTCTCGTGTCCAGGTCGAAATCCTTCAATAGACCTAACCACCGTCTTCGCCGTAGGTTCGGCCCCTTCTGGGTGAGAGGCGCTTAAGGCTTTGGTGGTCCGTGGGTGCGTTACCGTGGGCCCCGAAGGGATAGTACCTCAACAGTCTCAGGACGAGGACGACTGCGGTACACCCCAGGTCGTGTGTCGGTTAGTTCTACATATAGTCCTTGAGTTGCCCTGTCGCATAGGCTACGACTCTTCCTTGCTGCCTTAGTACTTCCTCCAGTCCAATTCGCGATGCAGTGCAGCATACTTTGAAGTCTTTCCCGGGCGTTGGTACGGCGAGCACGGCGCCCTTGTTAATCGCTTTTTAGGCTCTTCACAGCTTTCCTTAGCATTGGGCCGTCCAAAAGAACTTGGCTCCCTTCCGGGCCGAGCAGTTCAAGGAAGTGCATGCTCTTACAGGGCTTCATCTAATTCCGGGCAGTCAACGCACAGCTGCAAGCTCCTCCCCTGTTCCCGCGCCAGTAGAACGGCCATGCACCCAGCCGGTGCCTTCCGCTCCTTACTTTTTGCTACTAAGTACATGGTCCCCAAGTGGGATAAAACAAAAGAGTGCGTGCCTAAGTAGATCGAGGCCAAAACCGGTTGGTTTTGGATGGGAGGAAAAGAAGGGATCTTCGGTAAGAGAAGGGAGTATCTGCGGACTACGCCAACGGCGGATCCCCGCAGTCCCTCTTAAGGCGTTCGCCCCTCCCCAAAGATCCGAGGAAAAACGGACAGAAAAACAACGAAGCTATTACTAACGACGGGACATAGCCGAAAAACCCATAACAGATGAAGAAAGGATTGGTATAACTCAGGTTCGACGGATGTCCCCAACTAAAAGAAGTAGTTCAAGTATTACCTGTCGCACTCGGTTCGGGACGTTGCTCCGTCTGCTGGGGCGGCTGGGGTAAGCCCTCCCGCAACCCCTGGGCCAGCGCCGCACTGCGTGGTTGGGCAGGGTCCTGGTATCGTACGAGTCCGCCGACGGCGAGCCGTCGGGTCGGTCCTTCTGTGGGTTGGGAGCCGCGGTATCCTCTCGTCCCTCCGTTGTGGCGTTGCGGCGGTAGACGGCCTGCTCATCGCGGACATGAAGCGCGGGTGTGATCTGATTTGCCGCACCACATTGGCTAGTGGAGTACCTCCAGAGGCAGTTCGTCACTCGATGCGCCTTTCCGCAGATGACGCAGGGCCCTTGTGGCGTCTCTGGGGTCCCTGTTGGTACCCGCCCACCCTCCCTTGCATTTTTCCAGGTGTTGGTTCGCCCGGTACCTTTGGTTTGGGGCTCCCCTGCAAGGCGGGGGTGGCGGCTTTCTCTGCTTCGACAGGGTCCCGGCGCCGGGGGCCTAGTGACGCCTAGCTTCTGGCGGCACGTGTAACGCGTGTGACCCGGTCTACCACACCGGAAACAGTGATCATCCCGCCAGGGCAGCCCATCACTCGATGTGCGCCGCCACAAATGACGCACGACTTCGATGGGCCGGGCCCCTCCTTCTTCACCGGTCCAGACTCCGGTTCTACCTTCGGACGTTTGGTCGCGCGGCTCGCCAGATAGGGGTCCTCCGCCGGGTCAGGGTAGGGGCACCCTTGCCGGGCGTACTCTTGCTCCGCACGCATGGCCAAATTAACTGCATCGTGATAGGTGGGAAATCTCGCCGGTGGCATCCCGCGAGGGGGTACCGTCCCATGGGCCGTGCTGGAATGGTCAACGCTCTCAAGGTCCCCGCGTCAGCATGCACAGACGCTCCGTGAGAGTCAGCAGCTGTCCTGCCACATCGCGCAGTGGTTGCGCAGCAAGCGGTTCGCTCCGGCTGCGGTGTCCATTTCCGTCGGTCGTCGCTCACTGTGTTGGACTGCTATTGTATCTGCGTACATAATGAAAGCATACCGATCATCACAAACATAGAGACATAACTGACAAGGCACCACCCGCCCTAAAGGGTTCTACTAAATCTTACCCTCCCCCACGTACACTCGTGTCTATTTATTTATCCAGTGTTCACTTTATTACTCAGCAGCCAGAGTATGCGCCCCGTGGATGTTAGGCCCCGACTGTTGTGGTTAGAGTTTACCGCTCTGATACCCTCTTAATCTGTCACGCCCCGGGGGTTCGAATCGCGCGGAAGAGGAGCCCCGATGCCCCTGATTCAGCCATATATTTTTTTTGTAAAACATTACTCCCCGGCGCGTGCACAGACCCGCCGCATACACAAATTCGCTTGCAAAATGAGCAGAGGCCCCTTTGTATATGCACGGCGTCTCAACTACAAAGTGTCTCACAAGGCGTTAGTACATACAATCTCTAACCAAATCGTGGGGGTCTCGTACACATACAACAAAACAATTCACGTGACATTCTAGCATTCACTTAGAGCATAGAGGCCGGTGTTTTGAAAGGATAAATAATCACAAGGTTTTGAAAGCGGCATCCACACGATGCCCTCGTTTGTGAAAACAGTTCGTAAACACATAACACACAAGGTTTATAAAGCTTGGTGCCCACACGACACCCCACGTTTAAAAATAGTTTTCGCAAACGGTTTCTTTGTTTTTCATCGTTGAAAACGGCCAAAGAAGAGAGAACGTAGTATTCATTCAATTATTCAAAAAGAAAGGAAAGAAAAGGGCAACATCCACTTCGACCCCAAGGGGGTGTCGCAATCCACAACTAGCTACCATGAATAATAAAGAAAAGGGAAAGAAGAGTCAGGATCTGAAGTCACCCATAAATCAGATCAGCACCCTAACGTCCACCGGGGCCCCTAGCACTCGCCCCTGGACGAACCTGTCACGAGTGGAATAAGTCAGTGACTAGAAATAGCGATAAGCGGTAGTAAACAAAGATAAGGCAAACCACAAACACGGAGCAACTATCCCTCCCATGCACCTCCACCTTAACCACACCCTGTATCATTACGGACATCGGGCACCTCCCCGATGCCCACCGCCAGAGCACCTGCCTCACAAAGCAACATCGGGCACCTTCCCGATGCCCACCGCCGAGCACCTGCCTCGGCCGCCGAGCACCTGCCTCGACGTCACGCCACACCCCCCACCCATGGGGGCCCCATTCCTAACGCCACCTCCGCGTGGGTAAACGGGTCAACGTACCACTTTTCCGAAAAAAGCACCCTTGCGGTGGCCAAAACCGGGTGTGGGCGTGTAGCAAATTTGAGCCTCAGTGACATTGAGAATCATAACATAACAAACATAACAGGGTAGTGCATAAACAGAAGGAGACTGACAATTCCACCTTGCCAAACATGCTATTTCTAACAGTTAAACCCATTCCCGAAAACCCCCGGGAACGTACCCACCTTGTGTGCGTCGTCCTGCGTTCGTCCAGTCCGCGTCTGTGCTCCAGTCGCCCACAGCGTCCCGCACTCCTGAAGGAACATAGGCAAATCGAGATTAGAAGTCCGAAAATTACAACGATCCCTACAGCGTGCGGCGGAGTTCTTCGCACGGCAACGGCCCGTGCGGCGCACACTCCGCCCGGGCACAGCATCGCGTGGCCCAGCCCGCGCGGGCGCCCTCCTGCGGCGGCCCCGCGCGGCCAAGCGCGGCCGCGCGAGTGCGTTGC
>CM055061.1:9814820-9897064 GCA_029204045.2 Tillandsia leiboldiana
CACCGCTCACACCCCCCACCCATGGGGCCCCCCATTCCTAACGCCACCTCCGCGTGGGGTAACCGGGTCAACGTACCACTTTTTGTTCGGAAAAGCACACCCTTGCGGTGGCCAAACCGCGGGTGTGCGTGTAGCAAATTTGAGCCTCAGAATTGACATTGAGTATCATACATAACATAACATAACAGGGTTAGTTGCATAAACAGAAGGAGACTGACAATTCCACCTTGCCCCAACATGCTATTTCTAACAGTTAAACCCATTCCCGAACCCCCGGGAAACGTACCCACCTTGTGTGCTCTTCCCTGCGTTTCGTCCAGTCCGCGCTGTGCTCCAGTCGCCCACAGCGTCCCCGCACTCCTGAAGGAACATAGGCAAATCGAGACTTATAGTCCTAAACTTACAACGACGCCCTACAAGCGTGCTCGGAGTTCTTCGCACGGCACCGGCCCGTGCGGCGCACACTCCGCCGGGCACAGCATCGCGTGGCCCCAGCCCGCGGGGGCCGCCCCTCCTGCGGCGGCCCCGCGCGGCCAAGCGCCGCGCGAGTGCGTTGCCCGTGGTGCGGGCGACCCCCGCGCGGCCCCAGCCCCGCGGGCGCCCCACCTGCGAGCGGCCCTCGCGGCCAAGCGCCGCGCGATCGCGCGCTGCCCGCGGTGCGGGTGCGACCCGCGCGGCACCAGCCCGCGCGGGCGCCCCACCTGCGGGCGGCCCCGCGCGGCCAAGCGCCGCGCGGGCGCCTCGCCGCGGTGAGGGGCGACCCTGCGCGGCACCAGCCCGCGCGGGCGCCCCACCTGCGGGCGGCCCTGCGCGGTCCAGCGGCGCCGCGCGGGCGCCTCGCCCGCGGGCGGGGGCCGACCCACCGCGCGGCACCAGCCCGCGCGGGACGCCCCCCTGCGGGCGGCCCGGCGCGGCAAAGCGCCGCGCGGGTGCCTCGCCCGCGGGGTGGCTGCGACCCCGCGCGGCAACCAGTCCGCGCGGGCGCCCCACCTGCGGGCGGCCCCGCGCGCCAAGCGCCGCGCGGCGGGTGACTCGCCCGCGGTGCGGGTGCGACCCCGCGCGGCACCAGCCCGCGCGGGCGCCCACCCCCTTCGGGCGGCCCCCCGCCGCATCGGCCAAGCGCCGCGCGCGTGCCTCGCCCGCGTGTGCGGGGGCCCCCCCGTGCAGCCCGCCCCCGCGCGGGCGCCACCCGGCGGGCCGCCGCGGGCGGCCAAGCGCCGCGCGTCGCCGGTGCCCTCGCCCGCGTGCGGGGCGACCCGCGCGCGGCACCAGCCGCGCCTCGGCGCCCCACCTGCGGCGGCCCGCGCGGCGCCAAGCGCCGCGCGGGCGCCTCGCCGCGGTGCGGGGGCGACCCCCGCGCGGCACCAGCCCGCGCGGGCGCCCCACCTGCGGGCGGCCCCGCGCGGCCAAGCGCCGCGCGGGTGCCTCGCCCGCGGTGCGGGGGCGACCCCCTCGCGGCACCCGCCCGCGCGGGCGCCCCACTGCGGGCGGCCCGCGCGGCAAAGCGCCGCGCGCGGTGCCTCGCCCGCGGTGCGGGGGCGACCCCCGCGCGGCACCAGTCCGCGCGGGAGCCCCACCTGCGGGACGGCCCCCCGCGCGGCAAAGCGCCCGCGGGTGCCTCGCCCGCGGTGCGGGGCGGCACCGCGCGGCAACCAGCGCCGCGCGGCGCCCCGCCCGCGGCCGGTCCGGCGGCGGCGGCGGCGGTGTTTCCCCGTGAAGACTCTACACAACAAAACTAATAAAAACACTCACCTTTGATCCGCCGGAAAAGAGAGGAAGAGGTCGTCCTAACGTTGCCCGGTTGATCCCGCGAGCAAGAACCTCCGTCCTTTCCTCGAAAGCCCCGCCGTCGGTCGTACAAGAGCGAAAAAGGGTTGGGTCCCCGTTTTATTCTCCTCTTTTTCCCTCTCGTGGTGTCTCTTAAAGAGAAACCCTAGCGTCCTTCACTCTCTCTTTTTTCCCTCTCGTGGTGTCCTCTTAAAGAGAAACCCTAGCCGTCCTCACTCTCTCTTTTTTCCCTCTCGTGGTGTCTCTAAAGAGGAAACCCCTAGCCGCCGAACGAAGGGACCTAGGAGGGAACACCTAAAACCCTAGGTTCCTCAAAGGGTAAGAGAATAATCAATTAATAGGGACAGATCCAGCGGCTATTAATTACCTCGAGAAACGTGCCGATCGTCCGCCACGGATTCCGGGGCGCCTAAGTGGGGTCCGAACTTCGGAAAATTATTCCGGGTGCACCGGGGTAGTCGGAATCTGAAACCGATCGCAGCCCCCGTTCTCCATTCGCGAGCCCTTCGGCCTAAAAATGTCCGCGAGCCCCAACGATTCTCCGGAAAAAACACCAAAAATTGTCCCTCAGTCGGGCAAGTCGAAGAAAAAAAGGGGTAACGGGGAGGGTCACGAGAAAAGTCAGGTCTTACATCACTCACTAATAAAACAAGTTTCGTCCCCGAAACTTAACTCCCGCCTGCGGCGAAGGGGGTCCGGGTAGCACCCCCTTCACCCTCGATTCGGGTTCCCAAGTTGTCTCACGTTCTTCCCGATTGCTCCAAAACGCCTCACGTAGGGAAATGTCCGACTTCGTAGCTTTTCAGTCCTCCCGCGCTAGGGTCCGCACCGGCTCTTCCTCGTAGTTCACGTTTCCTTTGAACTTGATTTGCGGAGTCGTCAATCACTCGCGACGGGTTGGGGGATACTTTCGAGGCATGAAAGCGCGGACGCGACCAGACTCGGTCGTGATTCGGTGGTAGGGCGAGGCGATGGGCCACGGGGCCGTCGCACTCCGGATCCCTAAAAGTCCCACGTACTATGGCACTATAGCCTCTCAACCCAACCCGCTTCGCCCCTGATCGTTCCAACAAATCGGGGGGGGGGGGGTTTGCCAGCGCCTACCGTACGATGCTTTGTACGGTGTCATCCGGGTGCTTGTCTGGTAGTCGATGTCGTAGACGAACTCGACGAGGGGTAGGGTAGCGTGACCATCTGCCCGTTCAAAACCAGGATGCATGCTCGGAGTATGTCCTCGAGGATCTGGATCGCCCGTTCGGATTGCCCATCCATCTGAGGTGATAGGCCGGGCCGAAGTGTAGCTTGGCCCGCAGTAGTAGGTGTCGGCGTCCCGTGTAGCCCCGCAACTCATCGATGTACACTTGGTCAGTCGGTCTCGTGTCCAGGTCGAAATCCTTCAATAGACCTAACCACCGTCTTCGCCGTAGGTTCGGCCCCTTCTGGGTGAGAGGCGCTTAAGGCTTTGGTGGTCCGTGGGTGCGTTACCGTGGGCCCCGAAGGGATAGTACCTCAACAGTCTCAGGACGAGGACGACTGCGGTACACCCCATGTCGTGTGTCGGTTAGTTCTACATATAGTCCTTGAGTTGCCCTGTCGCATAGGCTAGAACTCTTCCTTGCTGCCTTAGTACTTCCTCCAGTCCAATCGCGATGCAGTGCAGCATACTTTGAAGTCTTTCCCGGGCGTTGGTACGGCGAGCACGGGCGCCCTTGTTAATCGCTTTTTAGGCTCTTCACAGCTTTCCTTAGCATTGGGCCGTCCAAAAGAACTTGGCTCCCTTCCGGGCCGAGCAGTTCAAGGAAGTGCATGCTCTTACAGGGCTTCATCTAATTACGGGCAGTCAACGCACAGCTGCAAGCTCCTCCCCTGTTCCCGCGCCAGTAGAACGGCCATGCACCCAGCCGGTGCCTTCCGCTCCTTACTTTTTGCTACTAAGTACATGGTCCCCAAGTGGGATAAAACAAAAGAGTGCGTGCCTAAGTAGATCGAGGCCAAAACCGGTTGGTTTTGGATGGGAGAAAAGAAGGGATCTTCGGTAAGAGAAGGAGTATCTGCGGACTACGCCAACGGCGGATCCCCGCAGTCCCTCTTAAAGGCGTTCGCCCCTCCCCAAAAGATCCGAGGGAAAAACGGACAGAAAAACACGAAGCTATTACTACGACGGGACATAGCCGAAACCCATAACAGATGAAGAAAGGATGGTATAACTCAGGTTCGACGGATGGTCCCCAACTAAAAAGAAGTAGTTCAAGTATTACCTGTCGTCACTCGGTTCGGGACGTTGCTCCGTCTGCTGGGGCGGCTGGGGTAGCCCTCCCGCAACCCCTGGGCCAGCGCCGCACTGCGTGGTTGGGCAGGGTCCTGGTATCGTACGAGTCGCCGACGGCGAGCCGTCGGGTCGGTCCTTCTGTGGGTTGGGAGCCGCGGTATCCTCTCGTCCCTCCCGTTGTGGCGTTGCGGCGGTAGCGGCCTGCTCTCGCGGACATGAAGCGCGGGTGTGATCTGATTTGCCGCAACCATTGCAGTGGGAGTACCTCCAGAGGCAGTTCGTCACTCGATGCGCCTTTCCGCAGATGACGCCAGGGCCCTTGTGGCGTCTCTGGGGTCCCTGTTGGTACCCGCCCACCCTCCCTTGCATTTTCCAGGTGTTGGTTCGCCCGGTACCTTGGTTTGGGGCTCCCCTGCAAGGCGGGGGGTGGCGGCTTTCTCTGCTTCGACAGGTCCCGGCGCCGGGGGCCTAGTGACGCCTAGCTTCTGGCGGCACGTGTAACGCGTGTGACCCGGTCTACCACACCGGAAACAGTGATCATCCCGCCAGGGCAGCCCATCACTCGATGTGCGCCGCCACAAATGACGCACGACTTCGATGGGCCGGGCCCCTCCTTCTTCACCGGTCCAGACTCCGGTTCTACCTTCGGACGTTTGGTCGCGCGGCTCGCCAGATTAGGGGTCCTCCGCCGGGTCAGGGTAGGGGCACCCTTGCCGGGCGTACTCTTGCTCCGCACGCATGGCCAAATTAACTGCATCGTGATAGGTGGGAAATCTCGCCGGTGGCATCCCGCGAGGGGTACCGTCCCATGGGCCGTGCTGGAAGTGGTCAACGCTCTCAAGGTCCCGCGTCAGCATGCACAGACGCTCCGTGAGAGTCAGCAGCTGTCCTGCCACATCGCGCAGTTGGTTGCGCAGCAAGCGGTTCGCTCCGGCTGCGGTGTCCATTTCCGTCGGTCGTCGCTCACTGTGTTGGACTGCTATTGTATCTGCGTACATAATGAAAGCATACCGATCATCACAAACATAGAGACATAACTGACAAGGCAACCCGGCTCCTAAAGGGTTCTACTAAATCTCTACCCTCCCCCACGTACACTCGTGTCCTATTTATTTATCCAGTGTTCACTTTATTACTCAGCAGCCAGAGTATTGCGCCCGTGGATGTTAGGCCCCGACTGTTGTGGTTAGAGTTTACCGCTCTGATACCATCTTAATCTGTCACGCCCCGGGGGTTCGAATCGCGCGGAAGAGGAGCCACCGATGCCCCTGATTCAGCCATATATTTTTTTTTGTAAAACATTACTCCCCGGCGCGTGCACAGACCCGCCGCATACACAAATTCGCTCTGCAAATGAGCAGAGGCCCCTTTGTATATGCACGGCGTCTCAACTACAAAGTGTCTCACAAGGCGTAGTACATACAATCTCTAACCACATCAGTGGGGTCTCGTACACATACAACCAAACAATTCACGTGACATTCTAGCATTCACTTAGAGCATAGAGGCCGGTGTTTTGAAAGGATAAATAATCACAAGGTTTTGAAAGCGGCATCCACACGATGCCCTCGTTTGTGAAAACAGTTCGTAAACACATAAATCCCACAAGGTTTATAAAGCTTGGTGCCCACACGACACCCACGTTTTAAAAATAGTTTTCGCAAACGGTTTTCTTTGTTTTTCATCGTTGAAAACGGCCAAGTAAGAGAGAACGTAGTATTCATTCAATTATTCAAAAAGAAAGGAAAGAAAAGGGCAACATCCACTTCGACCCCACGGGGGTGTCGCAATCCACAACTAGCTACCATGAATAATAAAAGAAAAGGGAAAGAAGAGTCACTGTATCTGAAGTCACCCATAAATCAGATCAGCACCCTAACGTCCTCACCGGCGCCCTAGCACTCGCCCCTGGACGAACCTGTCACGAAGTGGGAAGTCAGTGACTAGAAATAGCATGATAAGCGTAGTAAACAAAGATAAGGCAAACCACAAACACCGGAGCAACTATCCCTCCCATGCACCTTCCACCTTAACCACACCCTGTATCATTACGACATCGGGCACCTTCCCCGATGCCCACCGCCGAGCACCTGCCTCACAAAGCAACATCGGGCACCTTCCCCGATGCCCACCGCCGAGCACCTGCCTCGGCCGCCGAGCACCTGCCTCGACGTCACCGCTCACACCCCCCACCCATGGGGGCCCCCATTCCTAACGCCACCTCCGCGTGGGGTACACGGGTCAACGTACCACTTTTCCGGAAAAGCACACCCTTGCGGTGGCCAAACCGCGGGTGTGCGTGTAGCAAATTTGAGCCTCAGATTGACATTGAGTATCATAACATAACATAACATAACAGGGTTAGTGCATAAACAGAAGGAGACTGACAATTCCACCTTGCCCCAACATGCTATTTCTAACAGTTAAACCCCATTCCCGAAACCCCCGGGAACGTACCCACCTTGTGTGCGTCGTCCTGCGTTCGTCCAGTCCGCGTCTGTGCTCCAGTCGCCCACAGCGTCCCGCACTCCTGAAGGAACATAGGCAAATCGAGACTTAGAAGTCCGAAACTTACAACGACTCCCTACAGCGTGCGGCGGAGTTCTTCGCACGGCACCGGCCCGTGCGGCGCACACTCCGCCCGGGCACAGCATCGCGTGGCCCCAGCCCGCGCGGGCGCCCCTCCTGCGGCGGCCCCGCGCGGCCAAGCGCCGCGCGAGTGCGTTGCCCGTGGTGCGGGGCGACCCCGCGCGGCCCCAGCCCGCGCGGGCGCCCCACCTGCGAGCGGCCCTGCGCGGCCAAGCGCCGCGCGAGCGCGCTGCCCGCGGTGCGGGTGCGACCCCGCGCGGCACCAGCCCGCGCGGGCGCCCCACCTGCGGGCGGCCCCGCGCGGCCAAGCGCCGCGCGGGCGCCTCGCCCGCGGTGCGGGGGCGACCCTGCGCGGCACCAGCCCGCGCGGGCGCCCCACCTGCGGGCGGCCCTGCGCGGCCAGGCGCCGCGCGGGCGCCTCGCCCGCGGTGCGGGGGCGACCCCGCGCGGCACCAGCCCGCGCGGGCGCCCCACCTGCGGGCGGCCCCGCGCGGCAAAGCGCCGCGCGGGTGCCTCGCCCGCGGTGCGGGTGCGACCCCGCGCGGCACCAGTCCGCGCGGGCGCCCCACCTGCGGGCGGCCCCGCGCGGCAAAGCGCCGCGCGGGTGCCTCGCCCACGGTGCGGGGGCGACCCCGCGCGGCACCAGCCCGCGCGGGCGCCCCACCTGCGGGCGGCCCCGCGCGGCCAAGCGCCGCGCGGGTGCCTCGCCCGCGGTGCGGGGGCGACCCCGCGCGGCACCAGCCCGCGCGGGCGCCCCACCTGCGGGCGGCCCCGCGCGGCCAAGCGCCGCGCGGGTGCCTCGCCCGCGGTGCGGGGGCGACCCCGCGCGGCACCAGCCCGCGCGGGCGCCCCACCTGCGGGCGGCCCCGCGCGGCCAAGCGCCGCGCGGGCGCCTCGCCCGCGGTGCGGGGGCGACCCCGCGCGGCACCAGCCCGCGCGGGCGCCCCACCTGCGGGCGGCCCCGCGCGGCCAAGCGCCGCGCGGGTGCCTCGCCCGCGGTGCGGGGGCGACCCCGCGCGGCACCAGTCCGCGCGGGCGCCCCACCTGCGGGCGGCCCCGCGCGGCAAAGCGCCGCGCGGGTGCCTCGCCCGCGGTGCGGGGGCGACCCCGCGCGGCACCAGCCCGCGCGGGCGCCCCACCTGCGGGCGGCCCCGCGCGGCCAAGCGCCGCGCGGGTGCCTCGCCCGCGGTGCGGGGCGGCCCCGCGCGGCACCCAGCGCCGCGCGGCGCCCCGCCCGCGGCCGGTCCGGCGGCGGCGGCGGCGGTGTTCCCCGTGAAGACTCTACACAACAAAACTAATAAAAACTCACCTTTGATCCGCCGGAAAAGAGAGAAAGAGGATCGTCCTAACGTTGCCCGGTTGATCCCGCGAGCAAGAACCTCCGTCCTTTCCTCGAAAGCCCCGCCGTCGGTCGTACAAGAGCGAAAAAGGGTTGGGTCCCCGTTTTATTCTCCTCTTTTTCCCTCTCGTGGTGTCTCTTAAAGAGAAACCCTAGCCGTCCTTCACTCTCTCTTTTTTCCCTCTCGTGGTGTCTCTTAAAGAGAAACCCTAGCCGTCCTTCACTCTCTCTTTTTTCCCTCTCGTGGTGTCTCTTAAAGAGAAACCCTAGCCGCCGAACGAAGGGACCTAGGAGGGAACACCTAAAACCCTAGGTTCCTCAAAGGGTAAGAGAATAATCAATTAATAGGGACAGATCCAGCGGCTATAATTACCTCGAGAAACGTGCCGATCGTCCGCACGGATTCCGGGGCGCCTAAGTGGGGTCCGAACTTCGGAAAATTATTCCGGGTGAACCGGGAGTCGGAATCTGAAACCGATCGCGCCCCCGTTCTCCATTTCGCGAGCCCTTTGGCCTAAAAATGTCCGCGAGCCCCAACGGATTCTCCGGAAAAATACCAAAAATTGTCCCTCAGTCGGGCAGTCGAAGAAAAAAGGGGTAACGGGGAGGGTCACGGAAAAGTCAGGTCTTACATATGAATAGAGTCAAATTGACTTGTAAGCATCTGGAGTTTTTGAATTTTTACTAGACTAGTACCCTCATGTGTAATTTGAAGAATATCCCAAATCTCCTTTGCAGTTTCACACGCAGAAATACGTGTAAACTCGATCGAGAAAAGAAAATTAAATAAAGAGTTCATACCTTTCACGTTGTAAGAAGATTTTTCGATCTCCTCTCTAGACCATATAGAGCGAGGTTTTGGGGTAGTAGTATTTCCTACTTCTTCAATTGGATGCACCCAACCGAATTCAACGGTTTGCCATACCCGCTCATCAATTACGATGAGAAAAGCTCTTATCCGGACTTTCCAATAGGCATAATTGGTCTCATCGAAAAGAGGAGGTCTATTAATATTACCACATTCACCCGATATGATAGAAAAACCTAAAACCCGCTCCGATACCAATTGTAGGTTTATGGATCTCCAAGGATCTAAATAGGTTATATCAAACACCTAGAGGGAGGGGTGAATAGGTGCAATATCCAAAATACCAATCTTAGTGCAATTTAAAAATAAATGCGGAAAATAAAAACAGCACACCGAGATTTACGTGGAAATCTCCATCACATGAGTAAAAACGACGGGACCAACACGCAATAACAATCCACTAAGAATTTGAAAGATAACAAGGTGATTACCGACTCCACGGACTCCAACCCCACCTTCAACTTCTCTGGATCTTGCGCTCACCGACTGCAGGTCCAATACACACGTCCAAATCCACGAACGCCACTCGAATCCACGAGCAACACGTTTCGAATCCACGAAACGCCTTCAACACATCGAATCCACGATGCCACGTCAACTCCTTGACGCAAACTCAGCCGTTACGAAAGTATAGGCTTCGATGGTGATCCTTTGCTTAGAATACCATTAGAGAACCATGGAAGAAATCTCTAAGCAAAGATTAGATCAATTCGACAAAAAGCATCTCTTCCAAGAACCAGCGAATTGACCTAAAAGAGGCTAAAAAGATGAACGATAAAAATCTAGCCTCTACGGTTGCTCTCAAGTGTTTATGAATTGGTCGGTACCTCTTGAGAAACCCTAAGTATCTATTTATAACCTTCGGAAATCAATCAAAGTCGGTTTAGCATTCTTACCATATAAGAACATTGCGTACCGGTACTAAATATTAGGTTCCGGTACTCAATGATGCAACAGACAGATTTTTTTATTGCGTCCGGTATTCAAAGTTGGGTTCCGGTACTCAATGTAAATTCCAAAAAATCTTGTGTCAGATTTTGAGGAACTCAAAGTATGGTTCCGGTACTCAATGTAAAATACTGAATTTTTCAAAAATAAGTTTAACAAAACAAACCATGTACCGGAATCCAAACTTAAAATAAGTTATTAGTTAAAATCCAAGTTCCCAAAACCTCTACTAAACCGGGTGTCACGCCCCGAAGGTTCTAAAGGAGCGGAAAACGTACCCATTTTTTTTTCTTAAATATTTACATGAACCTTGCCTCCGGCGCGTATCAGACCCGCCGCATATATAAATTCACTCCCCAAACGGGCGGAGTCTCCTTTGTATATGCACGGCATCACCAACAAGTTCAATACTTTAACCATTCCAATCATGACATGCAACGAGGAGAGGATAAGTACGTCAAACCATCATCGCTATCTTATACAGTCTATAGCATAAACCCAGGGGTTTTGAAAATCGGTGCCCACACGACACCCAGTTTTCTAAATCATTTTCGCAAACTCTTTGTGCGGCCATTAGCTTGAAAGGATAAATCCACGGGTTTTAAAATCGGTGCCCACACGGCACTTGGTTTAAAAAAACGCCTTTGAAACCGGTTTGTATTTGAAAACGAGCCACAATTAACATCCTATCATTCACCAGTTAGTTACAAGAAAAACCTCATCCCAACATCCATCAGAAACCACAGTATATGAATCACAGTTAAACTAACCAAAGTAATGCCATAACCAAAGGTAAATAAATAAAGTATCGTTTTACTAGCCCTCTTAGCTAGTGTCCTCTAACTGATGCCTCACCGTCATCCCGAAATCCACCCCTACTCGAACCTGTCACAGTGTGGGTTGTCAGTGACTGATAAAGTAGAGAACATGCAAGTAAACGCAATAAATAGAAAGAACACACCGCGTCACTGGAGCATTTACTTTTCCCCTCCCCCTCATGTATCGCTAAATCCCTGTTGAAAGTCCCGCTGGGCACCTACCCCAGCTTTCAGAATATTTTGGGCACCAACCCCAATACCGTACTCATCTCCTTGGTGCCTCCAACCCCTCGACTGCCCAAGTAGCAGCCGCCTCCCCTTGAGGGGTCCCCACTAACCTCCCCTTGTGGGGTACATGGGTAAACGACTTACCATCTTTCCGGAAAAATATACCCTCTGCAGTGGCCAAACTGCCGGTGTGCGTGTAAGCAATATGAGTATTTTTTTATTGCCTTGCGACCTCAGCCGCTATAACCAGAAAAGTAAAACGCACCTGCGACCGCAGCCGCTTGATTGAAATAGTAAAAGGGATTCACATGCTAGGGGGTTAGTCAAACTATAACCGTATCTACTTTATCAAAACGAGTAATCGGAAACGACACCACACCGATAATAACCAACACCTACCCACCTTAATTATGCGAAACGTGTACTCCGAAGATCGAACCTCGCTCTCTGTTGACGCCCGGACCTAGAAGTAGTCCCCAAAAGAGCCGTAGTCAGAACAGAAAGATAATAGCAGATAAACCGAGCCCAATCAACTCAAAACACTAAGGACAACTTGACCCGGCGGTGGCGCCCGTGCGCGTCGAGCGACGCGGCCGCCCCCGCGGTGTCGCGGGTCGTACGGCCGCGTGGGCACCAGCCCCGCGCGGCGTTTGCCGTGATCGCGTGGGCACTAGCTCCGCGCGGAGCAAGCCGCGGCCGCACGGGCACCAACCCCGCGCGGCACCTTCCGCGATCATGCGGACCTCAGCCTCGCACGGTGCAAACCGCGACCGCGCGGGCACCGGCCCCGCGCGGCACCTGCCGCGGCCGCGGGGGCACAGACCCCGCGCGGCATTAGCCACGGCCGCGCGGGCTTGCGCCCCGCGCGGCACGCGCTACCGCCGCCGCCGCGCGGCACCTGCCCGCGCGGGCATAAGCCTCGCGCGGCGCGCGCTGCTGCCACCGCCGCGCGGCACCTGCCCGCGCGGCATGCAGCCACGGCCGCGCGGGCATGAGCCCCGCGCGGCGCGTGCTGCCGCTGCCGCCGCCGCGCGGCACCTTCCCGCGCGGCACGCAGCCGCGGCCGCACGAGCGTAAGCCTCGTGCGGCGCGCGCTGCCGCCACCGCGCGGGCGCCCGCTGCCGCCACCGCGCGGGCGCCCGCCCGCGCGGCATGCAGCCGCGGCCGCGCGGGCATAAGCCCCGCGCGGCGCGTGCTGCTGCCGCCGCGCGGCATGCAGCCGCGGCCGCGCGGGCATAAGCCCCGCGCGGCGCGTGCTGCTGCCGCCGCGCGGCGCGTGCTGCTGCCGCCGCGCGGCGCGTGCTGCTGCCGCCGCGCGGGCGCCTGCCCGCGCGGCATGCAGCCGCGGCCGCGCGGGCATGAGCCCCGCGCGGCGCGTGCTGTTGCCGCCGCGCGGGCGCCTGCCCGCGCGGCATGCAGCCACGGCCGCGCGGGAATGAGCCCCGCGCGGCGCGTGCTGCTACCGCCGCGCGGGCCTGAGCCCCGCGCGGCGCGTGCTGCCGCCGCCACGCGGGCGCCCGCCCGCGCGGCACGTGCCGCGGCCGCGCGGGCATCTGCCCCGCGCGGCGCGCGCTGTCGCCGCGCGGGCGCCCGCCCGCGCGAAACTTGTCACGGCCGCGCGGGCACCGGCCCCACGCTGCGCTTACCCTATCCTCGGCCTCCCGGGACCTTGCTCCCGCGCGGCACTTGTTTCGACCGTGCGGGCACCGTCCCCACACGGCGCGCATCCCGGTCGCGGCGGTGATGCCCTAGGGCTCCGCGGCGACGACGCCTAGGGTAGCGACGACTCCTCCTAAGACTCCGTGAAAGAAAACGAAACCCCAAAAACCGAGCGAAATACACAAACATAAATCTAGGTTACCACTAATCGCCGGAGACGGTAATCCGATCACGCTCGCGGCTTCGTCAAGCTCGTCGGGGGGGGATCTAGGTCCTTCCGTCTTCACCTTCTTTCCCACCGTTCCTTTCCGATTAGGGTTTCGCCTTCTCTTTTCTTTTCTTTCGCTCTTTCTTTCTCTCGGTTAGGGTTTCACCTTTTCTTTCTTTTCGGAGAAGTCACAAATTAAATCTTCTTGTACGGCAAAATCCACATCGGGTATTAAAATCCTAATTAATTAATTCCTCAATTAATTAATTCCTCAGATAAGATCCTTCGGAATAATTCCTTAGAGATAATTCCTCAATTAATTAATTCATCAATTAAAATTCTTCGGAATAATTCTTTAAAGATAAGTCCTCTTTTTTCCTCGGAAAGCGTGCCAAATCACTTATGCAGATTTCGATGCACTACCTGGCCATTGCGATCACTTTCCACCCCTTTCCGGGAGTTCCGTAACTTGGAATCCGGATCCGATCGCGCTGTCGTCCTCCACTTTCCGAGCTCTACCGTAGAAAAATACCCGTACCTCCGAATTATCGACTTTAGTAAACCCGTTACATTAGTTACATAAAACAGAAACTTTATTAGCAGGAGGTATACAGCGTTACAAAAGTCTATGATATTACACCGGGTTTCAATAAAATCATGATTCCAAAGATTGTAAATATACTTAAATCACCATGATTACTTTAATCATACCTGAGTGTCAACCTGAGCTCATGTTGAATCTTCTCTGAGTCTTCGAATGCTGATTGACAACTTGATCACTTCAAGACTCCGACTCAAATCACGAAATATGCCAACATAAAAAGCCGTAATAGGACAGCTGCAGTGGACCCCGTACCAGACGAGGGTGTGGCCGATGTGGCAGAACATTCGCAAACAATTAGGCGCCTACTCGGGGATTACTCTGCCTCCCCCAATGCCGTTCATCTAGCCTCAGGCTGTGGTTAGGAACGACGGATAGGTCTCTCCGCAGGGACCGGTTCAGTACCAAACCGACCATTACGGACCAGTTCAATATAAGACTTGCCATTATTGTCCTCTGGCGTAGCCGGCGACTCTAGTACCTCAAACTGGATTTGCCGAAATGGCTTGGGGCAGGTATGTCGGACAGATCCCTCAACAGGAACCGCCTCAACTTCAGGCAGGCCATTGCGGGCCAACACCTTCGCCAGTTCAACCGCAGGAAACTGCACAGCTCACGACACCTTCCCAAACGACACAACCGCTGGGGGCAGTGCAGCCGCACACGGCCCCTATGCCAGCAGGGTATAGGTCGATTATTATGGACATCGGCCACCAACAGCTCTTCCGTTTATTAAACAGTCCCAAATGTGGGATGCCGAGGCCATGGCCTCAGAAGAGAGCCTTGTGTAGCTTGGGTAGATTTCAGCCCGAAACGAACCAGGCCCTGGAGGTCTACCGGGATCTCCGCCAGCTCTGCCACCGCCAGTGCAGACAATCATAGGGGCACAACAGGTTGCGCTCCCCCCAACGACACCCGTCCAAACAGTTCAACCACTGGGGGCAATACAGCCACAGACGTTTCCTGTCCTAGTAAAATCTGGGTCGATGTGCACGAACGCCGGCCACCAACAGAAGGCTGCCCACAGCTTATTTTCTTGGCCCTCCCGTCTTTTCAACAGTCCCAGATCGAGGGCTTGAAAACTTGGGGGCAGCCTGTTAAGGATTTTATTTTGGCGTATTTCATGAAGTGGTTAAGACTTGAAGATTGAATATGAAGATGTTTGGATCATATACCTCAATCTCAAGAAAGAAGAATTCAAAAGGATCAGGTACGTTTAAAATCAAAAATAAAAAACTAGACATGTAATATGTTCAGGATCCAGATCAGGGCATTCCAGTCCCGACCCCGAACATAGTTTAGTTCATGCGGATTTTCAGTCCGGACCTCCCCTGTTCCAGTCCGGACCACGAATATTGATTCTGCAGAAATCGCATGAACAGTCCGGACTGCCCACATTTCAGTTCGGACCCCGAACATGTTTTTCTGAAAAAGTTCTGTTTAATGACGACAGTCCGGACCCAACTTATTCCAGTCCGGACCGTCGACCCGAAAAATTCCAAATAAGGTAGTTTTTTATTCTTATCTTCTTCCAAAGGTTTCTAACCTATAAACAAACCCTAATTTCATCCTTTAGGGTAATGATTTTAGAATCCAAAAATTAACGGAGATAACCGAAAAAAAACTTAGAAAAATCCACATATAGAGAAGAAAGAAAATAACTAGATCTATTCTATGTTTCTTCATCTATATTGATTAATTTGATTCTAGGGTTTCAAAACTCAGATTTCTTGTAGAATCAAATTAATGAATACTTAGATGGTATTTCCGATCTATCTTTGATCTAAGTATTCGGAGGATTTTCACCACCAACAAACAACGATTTTGCCAAAAATCGGCGCGTGGATTCGCGTGGCCTTGCGGACTCAAGGTGTTACCGTTTCGTGGATTCGAAGCGAGGTGCGTTCGTGGATTCGAGACGTACTACTTGGTGGAGACCGTGGATTCGGTTGGACGCTGTGGATTCGGCGTTGGACGCAAATCGTGGATTCGAGGCGCGTTGCGGAGCGAGCGGAGAAGATCAACTAGGAGCGTATGGTAAAAGGTTGAGTCGTGTGAGTACGTTATATCACTTTTGTACGTGTTTAATCTTAGTGGATTTCACCGTGTGATCGGTCCCGTGGTTTTTTACTCCTGGATTGGAGTTTTCCACGTAAAATCTCTGCGTGTTATTTACTTTTCCGCATTGGGTTTTTTGTTACGCAAAGATTTTGGAGTGTTTATTGTTTACACCTATTCACCCCCCCTCTAGGTGGTTTTTTTTCTATTCAGATCCATATTAACATAACCCACAAGTGGTATCAGAGCGGGAATAGGGTTGTAAACAATGGTTGAAGGTGGAAACATCAATAGACCACCGTTCTTCGATGGAACAAACTATGCATATTGGAAAGTACGCATGAGAGCATTTTTAATTTTCATCGATGAACGGGTTTGGCAATCAATCGAGTTTGGATGGACAAATCCTACTGAAATTATTGCTGATGTTCGCACCATCAAACCTAGGTCGAAATGGACCAAGGAAGAAATTGATACATCTTCTTACAACGGCAAAGGAATTAACGCTTTATTTAATGCTTTGTCGCAAACCGAATTCTCTCGCGTCTCGGCATGTGAGACTGCGAAAGAAATCTGGGATGTTCTACAAGTTACACATGAGGGAACAAGCCTTGTGAAGATTCAAAAACTGCAAATGCTTACGAGCAAATTTGACTCAATTTTTATGGCAGAAAATGAATCATTTACAGATTATTATACACGATTGCAAGATATTGTTAATACATGTTCTAACTTGGGAGAGAAAAATTCAGAATCAAAAGTTGTAAGAAAGATTTTAAGGACTCTTCCTGAAAGATTTCGTGCTAAGGTTGCTGCCATTGAAACAGTAAAACACCCGGACGAAATCAAAGTAGAAGAATTAGTTGGTGCACTTCAAACTTATGAAATGATTTTTCCTACTAACTATTCTTCTAGAGAGCCATCTTCTTCTAAGTCTTCAGGTTTTGCATTAAAATCAACAAAAGAAGAAGACGCGGATTCATCCTCCTCAGACGGTGATGAGAATCTATCAATGGAGGATTTCGAAAAGCAACTTGCACTCTTGACGAGAAAACTTCGCCGAAGCTTTCGAAGGGGTAATTCAAGCAAAACCTCATCCTTCATAAAGTCCAAGAAAGGCAAAGGATTTTCAAGCTTTAAGTCAAGAAAGCAAGAGAGTTCTTCAAAGGACAAGAAGAACTCGGAGGGACAAATCCAATGCTTCAAGTGCCGAGGCTACGGTCACATCTCAACGGAATGTCCCAACAATAATCTGTCAAAGAAGAAGGCTATGCAAGCCATCACTTGGGATGACACCTCAACTTCCAATGAGTCATCTTCCAGTGATGAGGATAACAACGCGATGGTATTCCACGCGTCCACAACTTCACCTTACGTGTGTTTTATGGCAAGTACATCCGGGTCATTATCCAACTCCTCCCAGGTTGAAAAATTTGCATCGGATAATAAGCCGAGTGATTCCGAAGGTGAAGACTTTGCTTTTGCCTATCATAAACTATTGAAGGATTCAAAGAAATTAGCAAAGCAAAACAAGAGTTTGAGAAGAAGGTTGTGGGATCTTGAAGAAGAAGCTAAAAAGACAACTTCTTTCTCAAGCGCTCTTGAAGTGGAATGGGACAATTTGAACAAGATAAATGTTTCCCTTCAAGAGAAGAACGAGCATTTCGAGAAGGAACACAACAAGTTGGTGGATAAAGCTAATTACTTCTTGAAGGTCTACACCGAGGCTCGACAAGAGAAGATGGAGATGACGAAGACCATATTCCAACTTAAGGAAGATTTGAAGCGTTTCTCTTCCGGAAGGAGCAAGTTGGATAAGATGCTTGGTCTTGGTCAAACGAATCGTTTGGGCCTTGGATACGATCGAACTTGAAACAGTCCTAGTTCGAGTGAAACAATTTTTGTGCCTCAGTCGGTTGCTCCTCCTCCTCCTTCACCGACGAAAATCAATGCATCCAATGACAACAAGCCTACCTCAATTCAGCCAGGATCAAATACTTCCAAGGTATGTTTTCGTTGTGGATTTGCAGGGCACATAAGACGCAATTGCAAGAATGAAGCGAAGCGATCAAATCAAGCGCCTCTTGCAACAACTACCAACAAGTTCAACCCCAAAAATCAAAGAAGAATTTTTCAAAGGAAAAGAACCTTGGTAGTACACCTAACAAGACGAAGCCATCAAAGAAAAGCGATCAATCAAACAAGACGCATTCACCAAGGAAATCAATGTCACAATCATTACCGACGTATTCCAAAAATTGTAAGGTTTGGGTGCGCAAAGGTGAAGTGTAGTGGCCCAGATTCCCATGCAACCTTTTTCCGGTGAATCCACTGTTAGAACACCTAGTGTTGGTGTATTTGGCCCATGGTGCATCAAAGGGATGCCACAGATGGACCCTGTGAGGTATCTTTAGCTGTGTTGGCCTTCGGCTGCATTTACCAAAATTTTGAAGAGGTTTTAGGCCAAACAGAGGTTGGGAATGGATTCAGCACGGAAAAACGCTTGAAAACGGCTATTTGCTTGTTTGATTCTGAGTCCGGATGCCCAAAAATGGACTCCCGGAAGTTTTTGTTAGCTTTTCGTGCATGGGAGGGGCCGTAGACTGCCGGCATGCCACGTGGCGGCCTATCATTGGCCGGTTTTCAGCGCTTGGTCCACAGAGCAGCGCGGCTGGGTGCACAGACCCAGCGCAGAGACACGTGGCACCGCCAGATTGGCGGGCTCAAGGCGCGCGGTCTACCGGGCGAGCGCGGCGGTGCATGGACCAAGGCGGGGGACACGTGGCAGCCTCCGGTTGGTCGGTGCACGCGGCGCGGTCCACGGAATGCCAAAGTGGGATGCGTGGACCGGGTGTAGGGGACACGTGTCGCCTTGTGATTCGCGGGCGCATCGGGCGCGGTGCACGGGAGAGCTGGCCGGCGCCTCGGGGCGGGTGCGCACGTGGGGGGCCATGCCGCGCGACCGGCGAGGCGGCGACCGGTCGGCGGGTCTTCCGTGTTGGACACGTGGCGCCCGCTCATTGGCGGGCGCCAAACGCCTTGCTGTTCGGGGAGGGGCCACGTGGCCACCCTAAGCGGCCCGCGCAGCTGTTTGCTGTTCGGCGGGCCACGTGGCGGCACCAGAGCGATTCGGGCGCACACAGTGTTGGGCCGGGCCCAACACTTTAGCCGCCCGAATCGACCGGGCGCCCGGAAATTGGGCCCAAAAGCCCAATTAGAGCTTTTTTGGAATTCTTTCCGGGTTGGGCCTATAAATAGGCCATTCTCTCTCTCTCTTTTCAGGCTTTTTCCGAGCTCTTGAGACTTAGCACCCTTCATCAAAGTTGAAACTTACCTTGTTTTGCATCTGGTGAAGGAAGCCCAAAATTTTTGGAGGCCGCGGCGTCGACGACTTCGCCATCGTAGCGCAGAGCGACGATATACTGTTGGAGGCCCGTTTTCGTCGCACTTCAGTCTGAGAGGTCTACAGAGCTACCCCGACTGTATTTTTGGACGATTTTCACGATGTTGGATCCACGAGAGGTAGGCCTATGTTTTTCGTATTGACCAGCTTCCTCGCGTATGACCTTTTATAGGGGTTCCTGGTACATTTTTAACCCCCATTGCTACAGGATTTCTCTCTTGACAGCAGCACCTTGCCGGATTTTATTCTTCGTGCTCGAGCATCGAATCGAGACGAGCCTGTACACTTTTTGCATCTACTCGTCGTGAGGATCACCACCGTATTTTTCTTGGATTTTTCCGAGACCTTCCAGGAGGTATACTATTCCCCTTTTATCTGTGCAAGAGTTTACAGTTGTGTGGTTGTGAGTGTTTGTGCACCTGTACTGTGGAATTTGTAACTCGGCCTACGGGGCTCGGAATTGGACGTACAGGTACTCATTTCGAAGGTCTCGACGCGACGATCGCAATGATATTTTTATTGGAATTTTTAGGGCACTTTCAGCAGGTAAAATAATTGCATCTTTGGGACCGATTTTCAAATCGTGTGTACTTGGTAAATTTTTGGGATTAAAGTGTAATTGTGAACCTTGTGTTGTACCCAGGAGAGTTTGCGGGTATTGCTAGACCCGTTGGAGTTGGAGATTTGGAATTCTTGGTATTTTTAGCTGTGGGAATTCTGTCAGATCAGCTCTTCCGGTGGGTAGCCTCGTCTTCATGACCTATGGACTGTGCATTAATTCTATCTGTGTAGAGACTTGCATGTTGTAGATATATTTTGTATAGCATGCTAGAATATAGGAATTGATATTCCTGATGTTGTTAGATGATCATGTGTTTATTTTCTTCCCTACAAGCTGTTGATTATTGATATCTTGGAACTTGACCTAGCACCCTCACCATTTGCAGCATGTTCAGCCAGACTGTAGAAAACTCCAACTTGGGCTAGGTTTTTATTGCTCTAGACATTCCCACACCACTATTCTATATTTCACTCTGGACAGAGTTTTCCTCGCCCGGGTAGTGGGCCGAGAGGTCGGGTTGTTGTGGGATGCATTTACACTCGTGTCTGGGGACCGAGTAGAGTCTGATAGCAGTCTGTAGATCAGAGTTCTTTGGGAGCCGACAGAGTGACAGTGGGTCTCGGCTGTGTAGTTTTCCAGCCTGTGAGTGAGGCAGTGTTTTGTTGGTTACAGCCGATCTTGTTGATCGAGGATTTGGATTATAGCCTGCATGAGCCACATTTGAGCTCGACAGAGATGCGCGGATACTTTACTCGGTGGGGTCGCGCCCCTCGAGTGCCACTCCGGAGTTGGGCCTGATACTTCTATCGCGACTTGTCGATGCAGTCCCTCAGGCTGGGCCAGTTTTGGCAGTCACGGACGCCCTACGTAAGTCCGGTCCTCCGGGATGTAACGGTAGTAGGTAGGCACAGGTGTGACTGGACCCGAGGAGGCAGTCAGTTTCGATTGGGTGATATGAGTTGAGGGCTAGTTGTGGCATCATGTTTCTTTCTGTTCCACTCTTTGAGCATCTAGATAGAGGCATAGTAGCTGTAGAGTTTACTTTTCCAGCTTTTCCTTACAGCACTGCATATGTTACTTTATGCCTCTAGTAGACTTAGTGGGCTGACCGTCGGGCTTGTTGGCGGCACCCACTGAGAACTACTGTGGGATGTAGTTCTCACACCCGTCGTGGTGTCTTTTCCCCAGGGACTTCTGCTCCGGTTCCTGCTGCTCCAGTTGCTGATCCTACTCCTTCAGACCAAGGTAAGGGAGTCGCGAGATAGATCCCTTCCAGTCATCCTCTGAGAGAGAGTAGATGTACCCCTTACCAGTTTTTGTGAGTGATATGTTGAGCGACCCTTGTAGTGAGGTATCGAGTTGTACCTTTCCTTTACTGCAGAGAGAGACTTATGTATTTTGGTGAGGATGGTTTGTATTATTGGAGTTGGAGTTGTATTTATTTACTTTTCAGCATTTACTTTTCAGGTCTGATATCTATTAGTGTAGATGATCTTTTGTAGGTTAGTCGCTACGTCTATACGGGGCTTCCCGTATGGGCGGTGGATCTGTTGGCGAGCCCGGGTCGCAGTTTCGACCCCGGGGCGTGACATGAAGTCTTCCCTTGTCTTGTCATTCATACATCACTGCATGCTTATGACAATTTGTCTTGGTATCTGGATAGTGGATGTTCCCGTCACATGACCGGTGACAAAAATTGTTTTCAAACTTTAGAGAAAACCTCCGAAGGACTTGTTGTTTTCGGAGACGGTCGATCTTCAAAAATTGTTGGAAAATGGACAATTACTATTCCAGAAGGCCCGGATTTGAACGATGTTTTATTTGTTGAAGGCTTTAAGACTAACCTCATTAGCATTAGTCAACTGTGCGATAATGGGTTTTCAGTTAATTTTTCGTCTGTTGAATGTATTGTAACTGATAAGGACCATTCATTCTTTTTGAAAGAGGTTAGGTCTGAAAACAATTGCCATATAGTTCATAACAAAATTTCTGAACATTGTAACCTAGTGTCACTTGATAATGAAACTCTTTGGTATGAAAGACTAGGTCACATTAACTTTAAGGAACTAGGTAGAATTTCTAACAAAGACGTGGTTAAGGGTGTTCCTAAACTATCTTTTAAAGAAAACATTGTGTGTGGAGGTTGTCAAAAGGGAAAACAATCAAGGGCCACGCAGAAGAATTTGAACCACGTGGGAACCAAACGGCCATTAGAATTACTGCACATAGACTTAATGGGGCCGACTCGTCAACCAAGTTTGGGAGGTAAATGGTACATTTTTCTGTTGGTTGATGATTTCTCTAAATTTTTTTGGGTAGCATTTTTAAAAGAGAAAGCAGATACTTTCGATTCTTTTCATGAGATTTGTCTTTGTGTTATGATTGAGAAAAATGAAAAGATCGTTCGTGTTCGGAGTGATAGAGGTGGAGAATTCATCAATTCTAAATTGATTGATTTTTGCACTTCCAATGGCATAAAACATGAATTCTCTGCACCATATACACCTCAACAGAATGGTGTAATCGAGCGCAAAAACAGAGTTGTACAAGAGATGGCGCGTGTTATGCTTCACAGCCGGAAACTCCCGTTACATTTTTGGGCCGAAGCAGTTAACACCGCGGTCTATGTAATTAATCGAGTTTATTTGCGCTGGGTACTTTGAATACACCATATGAGCTATGGTTTTGTAGAAAACCAAATATCAAGTATTTTTGAATCTTTGGGAGTCGCTGTTACATTTTACGTGATCGCGAAAATCTTAGAAAATTCGACTCTCGAAGTGACGAAGGAATTTCATGGGTTATTCTACAAACAGTAGAGTATATCGGGTATTTAATCTCGAATCTAAAACGATGGTAGAATCTTTTAATATTAAAGTAGATGAAGCTTTTCATTTTTCAACTGATAAATCTACTCCTGATATCTCTATTGATGATGATACTCCTGTAAATGATATTGCATCTTCTCAAGATAATTCTTCTGATAATGTTGATGCATCTCATGGTTCTTCTAGTTTATCTGATGTGCAGGAATCATCACACTTACCTCCGAGCACTCCGTTGCCTCAGACGTTACGTATCTCCAAGGACCATCCAGAGCCAAATATCATTGGAGATCAACTAGAAGGAGTCAGGACTCGGAAACAATTGGTTTGTGGAGTTGCGTGTTACGTCTCTATGTTGGAACCAAAGAACGTTGATGAAGCTCTTCAGGATGATTATTGGATTGAAGCAATGCAAGAAGAGCTCCATCAATTCGAAAGGAACAAAGTCTGAGAATTAACGAAGCCCCCGAAGCAACAAAACATCATCGGTACAAAGTGGATTTTCAAGAACAAGAAAAATAAAGATGGTACCGTTGTCCGGAACAAAGCAAGATTAGTTGCTCAGGGCTACTCACAAGTTGAAGGTATAGACTTTGATGAGACGTTCGCCCCGGTAGCTCGTCTCGAGTCAATTCGTTTCCTTTTTGCGATTGCTTGTCATTTCAAAATTAAACTTTTTCAAATGGATGTTAAGAGCGCCTTTTTAAATGGTTTTCTAAATGAGAAAGTTTATGTGGCTCAACCGAAAGGTTTCATTGATCATAAACTACCTAACCATGTGTTTCGACTGAAAAAGACTCTTTACGGTCTAAAACAAGCACCGCGAGCATGGTACGAAAGGTTGACAAAGCACCTTTTGGAAAAGGGCTACACTCGAGGGGGAGCGGATCGGACACTCTTTGTGAAGCATTTTCAGGATAACTTCATTGTGGCACAAATCTATGTCGATGACATTGTATTCGGTGCAACAAGGAACAACGATGCTTCAAAGTTCGCTGAAACCATAGAAAGCGAATTTGAGATGTCCATGATGGGTGAGCTAACATATTTTCTTGGATTGCAAGTCAAACAAAGTGAAGAAGGCATTCATTTGTGCCAATCCAAGTATGCAAAGGAGTTGGTGAAGAAATTCGGATTAGAAAATTCTAAAGACTTTCCGACTCCAATGGGAACTAGCAACAAGGGATTAGGAAGTGAATCTCATGGTGAAAGTGTAGACGAGAAGCTTTATCGCAGCATGATTGGAAGTCTACTTTATCTCACGGCTAGTCGCCCGGACATATCCTTCAGTGTTGGGATTTGCGCGAGATATCAATCCGCACCGAAGGAAATTCACCTAAAAGCGGTGAAACGGATCATCCGGTACGTCAAAGGTACGCTAAATTTTGGAATTTGGTATCCTATGGGCACATCTCTCGACATTATAGGATACTCGGATGCCGATTGGGCTGGATCAGTGGATGATCAGAAAAGCACGAGTGGTGCATGTTTTTACCTTGGCCATTGTCTTGTTGCATGGCATAGTAAAAAGCAAAACTGCATTGCACTCTCGACTGCCGAAGCGGAATATATTTCAGCGGGTAGTTGTTCAACTCAATTGATTTGGATGAAAAGCGTGTTGAGCGACTTCCGAATTTTTGCGACTTCGGTAACTATTCTTTGTGACAACACTAGTGCTATAAATATTTCTAAAAACCCTGTGTTGCACTCAAGAACAAAACACATTGAACTTAGATATCATTTTCTTAGAGAGCTAGTTGAATCAAGTTCTTTACAACTTTCTTATGTTTCAACTGAAGATCAATTAGCCGATATTTTAACAAAACCTTTGGATCAAAAATGTTTTATTCATTTGCGTAAAGCAATTGGAATGCTTTCTTGAAATAACCTCTTTTGAACCTTTGCTTAGGATAGGTTTTGTTTTGTGTTTGTGTTCTTTCTTTTTGTATGTATATAGAAAATTGACTGAGCTTTAGTTAATTGACTTTAATTGCATCCTTTCATGTCTTAAGAAATTTATTATGATTTGAATATCATAATAATTCATTTGATGCAGTGATCATTTATATCAATTAGTTCATCTTTAATTGATTAAAGTCAATTTCTCTCTTAAATGATCTCTTGGTATAGTTTTTATCTTATTTGACAATTGAGTCAAGTATGAACACAAGATCAATTTTTGGTTGAATACTTCAAATCTTAAATAATTGATAGCCAATTGAGGGGGAGTTTAATTATTAAAGTTTCATGCTCAAAAGATATGGAAAGAGTTACATCCTTAAGTGGAGTGTGGAAACTACCACCACAAGGAGGAAAGAGCTACCACCTCGGTCGTCCGAGTACTGTGTGCAGTTACTACATGTATACCAAGCATGTTTTTTCTTGTTGACTAGATAAAATACTTTTTGGAATACTTGACTCTGTCAAAGTCCAAGGTTGGTATAAGGTGGGATTTTTATTAAAAGATGCTCAGAGAGCCACTCCCTACAATAATTTGACTAGATACATTATCTAACTTATTTGGGATTTCAAACATCTATCGATCTTTGTGCTTCATTTTCTATACTAAATTGATGATTTGATAAATGCATTACTCATTATATCGTGATTGATATTTTGAACTTGATCAACTTTAAAGTATTTAATTTTTATAAATTTTTGTTTCATTACTTGGATATTATTGATAGATTTAGCATAATCTATTTCTTTTGACATGAAACGATGATTTTTTTTTAAAGTTGATATACAAAAATTGCTTACATACTTTTTCTGGAATTTCTGAAATTTTTGTAAATTTTTCAGGAGAAAAAGTTGAAGCCGATCCGGACTGAAAGAATCAGATCCGGATCTCGAACGGTGGAAATTTTCTGCGGGTAGCAAATCCGGACTGGATTCCCGATCTGATCCGGACCGCGGCTAGGGTTTAATAGAAACGAAAGGGCATTTGATTTCTTTTTACCTCAAGCTTTTGTTTCTAGCATCTCAGAGCTTCTCTCTCTAGATTACAATTGATTTGGAGCCTTTCAAACTCATGTTCTTCCGATTCAAGTAAGTTTCTATAATCAAAACTCGGGCTATTCACTCTTTTTGCCCTGTTCTTCAAAATGTGAGAAGAAATCTTGTATCTAATTCATTTTTAAACGGTTTTTGGTCAAATTTTTTTTGAAATAAGAACTCTGGGTAGATTAGTTTTGGTTCTATTCCTTGTATTCATTTGATTAACGGATTTTTGAGCTTCGATTTCAAGAAATTCGGTTTTAGGGCATATGTTAGGAATTTTTGAAAATCATGGAATTGATCTATTTTTAAAATTCTTTTTGCAAAACAAACTTGATTCCTAATCTCTATGCACAATAATGATTGTTTAGGTATAATTTTTCAAATTTTTGAAAATTAAATAATTTTTCCGTGTTCTTGAGTTCTTGCTCGCAGGTTCTTTATTTTCCAACGCACTAGCAGCGATGGTTTTCGGATGGATACTAGTGCTCATTGCAGCCATGGTAGGAACACGAGCAACGAAAAAGCTAAAAAGAGCGAAGAAACCTCAAGAGGAAGGGAGTATGTCGCTCTGGATGACTCCGATACGGAATCCGAGGATTGGGACAAGATCTTGGAAGAAACAGCAGCATTGGCTGCAGCGGCAGAGAAGAGAAAAGCAACTGCAACTTCAAAGACGAAGACACCGTCTACTGCTGCCGAAAAAGGGAAAGCTCCAATGGAACCAACTACGGTATCGACGAAAAGGAAGAGCGTTGCTCGAAAGAGGGGTAGAGCATGAGGAATTTCAATCGAAGAGCCACTCGCAAGTGAACCCCCTCCACAGGAATTTGTGCACATCAGCTCCAGAAGGATAAAGGATTTTGAGAAACGGGAATGCATAGGTGAGAGACATGTAAATGTTGCGGCTCTCATGGAACGTTCAAAAGTGTTTGGAACACTTTTTGATCAAGTAAGACTTGCTCCCATCTGCAATTTCCCGGAGACTTCTGGATACTGTCTTCACCTTGTGAGGATATTTTATCAATGTGCTACAAATCTTCAAGATCAAGAGGACGGACCCAAGGAATTTCAGACAACTGTCCGAAATGTGAAACTGAAAATAACGCCTCAAGTAATTGCAGAGGTATTAGGAATGAATGCCCGACTTGATGGGATTCATTATCTGAAAGGTCATGTGATGACCAATACAACCTGAAGAACGATTGTAGATGGAATTTGTTTGCCGGATACTCGATCGGTGGGAAATTTTGTTCTCTCAAAAGAACTTCGACCTGAGTACCGATATCTGAACTTTATAGTTTGCTACAACATTCTGCCAAACATGCAAACAAAGGTGCTTAGATGGGATAGAATGTTATTTCTCCATCTTCTTGGGAACCCTACAGCAGCCTTGGGATCAAACTACAACATTCCTTACCTTATTTGGTCAAGGATGGCTTCATTTCCCAATGATCATTATGCGTATTTTAAGGAAATTTAAAGTCGATACTGCATCATCGGCATACATGCATAGTTTGGAAACTATTAATCATACAACAATTGTGAAGTCCCTCTCCACGAGACAGGATGAGACTCCCACGCCTCCTCGCAGTAAGATATCAGTAGCACCAGCAACAACAGTAGCAACAGCAGCAACAACAGCAGCAGCAGCAGCTTCTATGTCAGATGATGAAGCATCTGTGACTTCCATTTATAAAGAACAACATCAACTATCTTTTGAACAGGAGCGAATCGCAAAAGAACAAGAGCGTATCTCTCAGGAGCTAGAAATAATAACTGCAGCTCAAGTCACTTTGACAAAGAAATACACCTCACTCAGAAATTTGGTGAAATTTTTTTTTACGAAGATGGGTTGTAGTAGCTCAGAAGACTCAGAATCTGAGAATTGATTTTTTGTTTTGAAGGTTTTTAGTTTTAGTTCTTATAATTTTTGAACCTTAACTCCCTTAATTTTTGTAATTTTGGCTAACTTCAGTGACAAAAAGGGGGAGAAAGACATATGGGCGAATGTGACAATGTGTCAATGTGTTTGACGAATGTGACAATTGTGTTTGTGAGAACTTTGGACAATGTGTCAATGTGTTTGATGAATGTGACAATTGTGTTTGTGAGAACTTTGGACAATGTGTCTAAAACAACTTTGGGAACTTTAAACTTTGGAAACCTTGAACCTTAAAGGTAAGAAAGGTAAGTTGTAATGCATGCCCCGACTAACTATTCGACTAACTATTTGGGCATGTAATATTACTAATAAGTTGTTTGATGACTAACATACTTATGACATTTGGAATTTAATGCTTAGATGATATGTGAATTGCTTTGATTGCTTCTTTCAATACATATCTGATTTTGAAAATGTCATGGTGAGTATAAACTCTATCTCGCTAATTGATTTGAATTTTTAAATTCTTGAGGTATCTAACGATTTCTTTTGTCAAGAATTATTTCTTTTGCAGAGAGTACAAACGTCTAAGTCTAGAGTCTGTTTTAGGAGTTTATCTCATGTATTCATTTTTATTTGGATCATAATTGTAAATTTTTGTTGTATGGTGATAACAACAAAAATATCTTTTTGAATTTCTTTTGAGTGGATTTTATTTTGTCACGAAACCGCCAAAGGGGGAGATTGTTAAGGATTTTATTTTGGCGTTTTTCGTGAAGTGGTTAAGACTTGAAGATTGAAGATGAAGATGTTTGGATCATATACCTCAATCTCAAGAAAGAAGAATTCAAAAGGATCAGGTACATTTAACTAAATAATTTTGGTGATCCTAATACTTCTTATAGTGTAGAAACACTTGGATGGATTTGTAATTGCATAAAAATCAAAAACTGGACATGTAATATGTTCAGGATCCGGATCAGGGCATTCCAGTCCGGACCCCGAACATAGTTTAGTTCATGCGGATTTTCAGTGCGGACCTCCCCTGTTCCAATCCGGACCCCGAACATGGATTCTACAGAAATCGTATGAACAGTCCGGACTGCCCACATTTCAGTTCGGACCCCGAACATGTTTTTCTGGAAAAATTCTGTTTAATGATGACAGTCCGGACCCAACTTATTCCAGTCCGGACCGTCGACCCGAAAAATTCCAGATAAGGTAGTTTTTTATTCTTATTTTCTTCCAAAAGTTTCTAACCTATAAATAAACCCTAATTTCATCTTTTAGGGTAATGGTTTTAGAATCCAAAAATTAACGGAGATAACCGAAAAAAAAACTTAGAAAAATCCACATATAGAGAAGAAAGGAAATAACTAGATCTATTCTATGTTTCTTCATGATTAATTTGATTCTAGGGTTTCAAAACTCAGATTTCTTGTAGAATCAAATTAATGAATACTTAGATGGTATTTCTGATCTATCTTTGATCTAAGTATTCGGAGGATTTTCACCACCAACAAATAACGATTTTGCCAAAAATCGGCGCGTGGATTCGCGTGGCCTTGTGGACTCAAGGTGCTACCGTTTCGTGGATTCGAAGCGAGGTGCATTCATGGATTCGAGACGTACTACTTGGTGGAGACTGTAGATTCGGTTCGACGCTGTGGATTCGGCGTTGGACGCAAATCGTGGATTCGAGGCGCGTTGCGGACTGAGCGGAGAAGATCAACTAGGAGCGTATGGTAAAAGGTTGAGTCGTGTGAGTACGTTATATCACCTTTGTACGTGTTTAATCTTAGTGGATTTCACCGTGTGATCGGTCCCGTGGTTTTTTACTCCTGGATTGGAGTTTTTCACGTAAAATCTCTGCGTATTATTTACTTTTCCGCATTGGATTTTTTTGTTACGCAAAGATTTTGGAGTGTTTATTATTTACACCTATTCACCCCCCGTCTAGGTGGTTTTTCCCCTATTCAGATCCATATTAACATAACCCACACAGCCCTCGGATACGGGAGCTATTCGAAAGCCCGCGGATCAGGTCATGCCTCCTCAAGCGGGCGTCGATATGGTATAGCCGATGTTTTTGATGCCCTCGGCAGGAAGTGCTGAGCTATTGGCTCAGAAAAGGAAGGCAGTAAAAAATACCGTCGGCACAAGAACTAGGTTGACGGTACAACCGTTTCTTAGGACCCCACACCCCTCGCACGGGGATGTAGATACGGGGTACCGATATTCGGTCAATTAGAAAAGGCCGAGGTTTAGTAAACTCTTGGCCAAAGTAACCGAAGATACGGCCGAACATATGGACTGAGGATAGCTCGGTCATCGGCGGCTTAATTTCGGCCGACGATAAAATGATCGAAAAAGGGCTCCACCTGGGCCCGAAAGGTGAAGGCCGACTAAGAAGGGCCAGCCGAGCGAATTCGGCTAGTAATAAGTCGAAGGAAGAGAGTGTTGGCTCACGAGGCCAAGGATGAAATAAAGGGAAGAAGCCGACGCAGGAGCCCGCGCTCCCCGAGAAGAAAACGTCGGTGAAAGGCATGCTTCGGCTTTGCGTCCGCTGCAAGGCCGAAATTACCAATAGAGACTGGGAGGCCATCTTTGTAGGTATGGTGAGAAATTGGTTCGCCTTCCCCGACTGTGTCGAAGGCACCATTGATAGCAGGTTGGATCAATGTTCGGTCGGGGGGTCAAAACCGGTAGACATGTCGGTCGAGCAGTGGTTCACATCCAGGGGACCGGCCCGGTGGCATGGGCCGGTCATGACAAAACCCAAAAGTGTCGGATGCGAAAGGTGGAATCCGACGCAAGGAACAATGGCGTGATGTCCCAGTAGCCGCGGCAGAACCCAAGGCGGGAACAGCTCATGTATCGACACCCAGTTGCGCCGATGCGGCATGGCCATGAGGCGGGAGGCTTTGCCGTGCCGCCTTTGGAGAAAACACTAATACTTTGATCGGTGGTGGCCAAGCCGACAGACGAAGCCGTCCGGTTAGAGTTGGACACTCGCTTGAAGGCTCTAGAGGCTGCAGTAAGGTGCAGCCGGGAAGCACCGGAAGAGCGGCAAGGAATTGAGGTGTTTGCCAAGCGGGACCTCGGTAAGGTGGCTCGACGCGAGAGGTGGCCACCGAGAGATGATGAAAAGGTCCCTACACCATCTTCATCTGAAATAGAGGCCTAAGAAAAGTAGCTATGGACCGACATCATGTCGGTCGATGAAGACTCGACGGGGATCAACATTGATACGCCCTACCGTTGTTTTTTAAGACAACAGCGTCCTAAGAGGATGCTGACGAGCAGACCTCTGACGATGAGGGGTTGCCCGTAGCGGAGCTCTAGTTGATGGAGCATAAAATTGAGGCCAAGAGGGTAGTATTCGAAAAGCCATCGGCCTTCCAGACTCGATTTATAAGGTCGTTATATATACAGGCCTTGCTAGAAGGGCGGCGGGTGGGCTGCGTCATAGTGGACGGTGGGGTATTTGTATACGTCATGTCCTCCACCTTCTTGGAAAAGATCGGCAAGTGCGAAGAGGAGCTCAAGCCGATCGACACAATGATGAACAACTTCACCGGAGGCAGTCAGGAAGCAAGAGGGGTCTTGACGATCGAAATTACGGTTGGTTCCAAAACCCTGAGGACCGCCTTCTTCGTGGTGGACGCTGCGAGCCACTACAACCTATTGTTAGGGCGTGACTGGATTCACACCAACGAGTGCATACTTTCCACTCTCCACGGGAAGCTCTTCCATTAGGTGGACGATAAAGTGGAGGAAATCGCGACGGAAGGGAGGCCGCAGCTCGCTGACGTAAACATGGAATCAATCAACCATGTTAGTTGGGTTAATGAAGACCCGGATCTTATCTCATTCGTCCGGGTGACCGAGGAGGTAGTGCAGGTTAAACTCCTCGGAGACGCGAGCCATTTGGCGGTAGACGATGAGCCGCCATAGTGGATCAAGTGGCACATCCATGACAAATAGCCAAGGCCCCAACGGAACCTCGGGGGCAGGAGCTGACCTAAGTGGCCAACGAAGAACCCGCTTCGACTACTTCACCACTAGCGAAAGATTCGGTCAAGAGAGTCGAAGAAGAGATGAAAAGGCCATATGACAACAGGGTGCGAAAGAATAATCGTGGACATCGTTGTGCATGCCAGATTTTTGACGCAACTTCGACAATCACTCGATTGACACATCAGGCGATTGCTGAGAGGGCATTGTTGAGAGCAAAATCACCTTGGGAAGTGACACTTGGCGTATACTATCGCCTAAAGAGATCAACCGATGGAAGAATGAGTTAACCGAAGAAGGATCCACGTCCCAGTCCCGACCGATCTCAGTCGTGTAAGGACGCAGCACGCGATGCATGCTATCGGTTGAAGGCATCAGTCGATAGGAGAAGCAGTCGATGAGAAGATTATTGCCTCATCCAGGAGCGATTTCGGCCAAAGAAGGATCAAACCGCTCCGGCCAAACGACGAAGAAAGCGGAGTCAGAGTCAGCCTTCGGCTGATCAAGACAAAAAGGAAAGCTCTCGCAAGGAATTTGGGGCGCGAATCTCGCAAGGAATTCCAAAATGGCAAGAGGATTCCAGTATTGGAAAGCGCCGAAGATCATGCTTCGGTGCCATAATTAGGGAATGAACCTGGACAGAAAGATAACTAATATCCTTTTGAGGGTAGTCGACTCAAAAGGAAGTAGTTGAGAAATTTACGATGATTCTCCTTAGATTGCGCCGATTTCCGAAATCGGCGGTTACATACCTTGGTTCGTGAAGTGTATAAATACCCGAACCATCGAAGGAAAAGGGGTTTGACAACCTCGTAAGCCCGGTACCACCCCAGCTTCTTCATTTATCTAGGAGTAGGTTAACTTAACTATTTTTTCTTCTTTTTTACTGCTTTCCTAGGAGTAGACTTAATTGTAATCCTTCTATCCCTTTTTTCCCACTTGTATCCCCTTCTTTTATCAATATAAAGTGTAAACCGATCATTCGGTCGTGTCTTTATTTATGCATTTAGAGTGTAAACCGGCTCAACCGTGTCTTTATTTGCTTCCCTTTCTTATTTACGCATTTAGAGTGTAAACCGGCCCATCGGTCGTGTCTTTATTTGTTTATTTGTGCATTTAGAGTATAAACTGGCTCACTAGCTGTGTCTCTATTTGCCTTGACATTACAATCGGCTCATCAATCGTACATTTATATCTCTAAACCGGTTCGACTCATCTAAGTGGAAACCATTGATCCCTCTCTACCTTCGTAAAACCGATTCGGCTGTCCTCAGTCGAACGGTTGTGAGAAGTTACTAGAGGAAAACCCGACCTAGTGGATCTCTCCTTGGCTCGATCGCTTGATTGTTGACGCGCGGCGTATTTCGACACCTCTGGAGGGTCACCCAAAGGGACCGATCGTGCACAAGTCACATTTTGTCCCCAACAGCACATTAAACAAGGTAGCCACAGATTGGAAGTTAAGTTGTAGCAACAACAAAAAAAAAATGCTCATATAGCCTCAGATTGGAAGGTTGGAAGTTAAGTTTCAAGTTGGAAGTTAAGCAGCAAACATAAAAAATTAGAGTTCACATAGCATCAGGTAAGAACTAAAGCTAAAGCAACGAAAAAAAATGTTTACATAGCCATAGATTGTAAAAGCTTGTAGTTCAAAGTAAAGCTATAATAAGAAAAAAAATTTCATGTTCACATAGCCTCGGGTAATGAGTTCAACTTAAGCAATATATAAAATCACATATTACAAAGCTCAGATTGGAAGTAAAGGTGTAGCAAGGAAAAAGATAATTAAGTTTGGAAATAAAAGAAAAGCAATAAATAAATAAAATCACATAGCCTCAGATTAGAAAGTAAGCTAAAATAAAGAAAAAAAAAATCCAAGTTTAGATAGCTACAGGTTGGAAGTTAAGTTACAAACAAAAAAAATCAGAATTCACATGGCACCAGGTAAGAACGACGGTTCAGGGAAAAGGTTGAGGGAGAAGGTGAGAAGGAAATAGGAGATGAGAGGGGAAGGGGTAGTGGGTGGGAGCAGTAAATCCCATTGACTGCCCCACAATTTTGGCCTGGGATAACTCTATTCCAGGTGTGAGGACCCGAATCCCCGCAAAAGGATTACTGTTGGATCAGCAGCTTCTGGAGGCCTATGTTGGGTGTTGGAGGTGTTTGTGCGCGTATCGGACTCAAGAAATGGGCTCAGTGCGTAAAATGGATCATGAGTGTATTCGGATGCCCCCATCGAATTTTAGAAGTGGATTCGTGCGAAACAGACATCGGATTTGGATTTAGCGCGGAAAAATGATGGAAATTGACTACTTGGATGTATTTTTCTGAGTTCGGACGCCCAAAAATGGACACTCGAAAGTTTTCATTATTTTCGGGTGCATGGTGGACTGGTGGACCGAGGGATGTGCCACGTGGCAGCTTTCTATTGGTGCCGTACGCGACGTGGCGGAGAGGGAGATGCAGCGCAGTGGGCTCGGCCCACGGGAGCAGCGCGGGCAGCGTGCGCAGGCCGGGCAGGCGCGCGGGCAGCCGCGGCACTGCGGGGACTGGTGTGCCACGTGGAGGCTTCTCATTGGCGCGCTTTGGACACGTGGTAGTCCCTGAGTAGCCGGCGCACCAGGCGCGGTCCCCGGAGCAAGCGCGGCAGGCGCATGTCAGGCGGGCGCGCGTGGGCGCTGACCGGGGCGGCGGGTGCGTGGGTAGCACGCGGGCACACGTGGGCCTGTCTATGGGTGCGGTCCACGTGGCGGCGTGTGGTTGGCGGGCGCCAACCACCCGCGTGCATGGTGCAAGCCACGCAGCACGACCCTGATGGCCGGTCCCGCTGTTTGCTGTTCGGGGGCGACGTGGCGCAACGGGAGTGATCTGGGCGTAGTGTTTTGGGGGGAATCCGGAGGCACTGTAGGCGCCCGAAAGATTTGGGCGCCCGGTAGATGTACCCCAAACCGTGGGGTTTCCTCTTTGGATTTTGCCTATAAATAGGCAGTGGGAGCTCTAGTGCGGGATTTTTGGAGCTTTGCTGGGAGCCCCCCTTTGGCAGAGCTCTTCACCACCTTGTCCACTACTCTTCCATGGATTGTGAGTTTTTTTTGGAGGCCACGGCATCGACGTTTTCTGCGACGCGGTGCGCTTCGACGCTCCTTCGATTGTGGCTTCTTCCGTCGCTTTTAGTCCGCGAGGCCCCCTGGACTACCCCGATGGAGTTTTGAGCCGATTTTTGTGGCAGCGCGTTCACGAGAGTTTACGCCTTCGATTTCCGTGTTGATCACATTGCTCCGTTTCGAGTTTTTGGTGGTGTTCCCGAGGTATCTTTTGACCCCTTTTTCTGCGACGGACTTTTGGACAACGGTGGAGTATTGTTGGGTTTTCTCGTCCTATGAGCATTGGAACGGAACGTTTAAGGACTAGATTGACATGTACGCTTCGAGAGGAACGCGACTGTATTTTTATCAAAATTTTTGGAGGTCATTTCGAAGGTGATGTTTTAGCTTCTTCGGGACTGATTTTCCGCAGATTTGCGATTGTGGGTAGTTTGGCTTACCGCGATGTTTTGTGTGTAACTTGGCCTACAGGTTTCGGAACGAGGAGTATAAATACTCGATTTTCATCTACTCGTCGCGAGGATCGCAGCCGTAATTTTTCTGGAGTTTTGGAGGACTGCGCGCAGGTGAAAAACTCCCTTTTCTGTGCTGTTTGCAAAACAGCAAGTGCTGTTTTGGGGTGTTAACTGTGAAGTTGGTTGTGGGCTGTTTAGCAGCGGACCTGACGGTGGTGTTGGCTGTGGCTGAAGCGCGAGCGATCAGGTGCCGAGGGTACGATTTCGGTGGATTTTGATAGTGAGTGACTACGCACTTCACCGACTTCGACTTTGCCTGCGGAAAGCGATTCAGGTGGGTTGTTTCGTCTCCAGAACCGGTGGACGGTTCTCTAATTCTATCTTAGAATGCATGCATGTTTAGGGTACAATGTATGTGATTGAGAGGTAAGCTTAGTAATGGTATTTGTTTGAGAATTGGCAAGAGTAATATCCATGTTATGTCTTATAAGAATTGCAATAGTGGATATCCATGATGATGATTAATGTAAGCTTACCTAAGGGAATGTTACCCTCTGTGATTGATAGCATGCATGACTTAATGTACAACCAATAGGATTGAGTTGCAAGCATGGGAATGGCCTATTTATGTGGGATTGATATACTATAGTGGTGATATATTAGCATGCCATGTTAGCACATAGCCTTTTATGAGATTTGATTATTCGATCGGGTAGGATGATATATCTATATGCGGGTACTACTCTTTCTTCTTTCTTCCTTGAGGACACTTGCATGCTTGTATGGACATCTAGATAGGCCATCTTTTACTGCTACACTATCATATTGGGACATAGAAGAAACCATGATTGCTTCTTTTCTCCTTTTTAGTTAGACATATGGTACATATTGCTCGAGTTCGAGCAGGAGTTTGGGGATAGTGTAGCCGGGACCTTGGGGTCTGGGACAGGTTGGACCGGATTGTCGATTGTGGGGTATTGCGGCGACCGCGGATATTGGGCGGTTGACCGGATCTCGGTTGTTGTACCGGATTGTGGATTGTGGGGTATTGCGGCGACCGCGGATATTGGGCGGTTGACCGGATGTCGGTTGTTGTACCGGATTGTGGATGGTAGGGTATTGCGGCGACCGCGGACATTGGGCAGTTGACCGGATGTTTACTTTTGCATCTGATTGGGGATCGGGGTTTCTTTAGTGGATGGGTTTTTCCACTTGAGCATAGTCGTGATCCAGTCCTGCTATATTATGATACTTGTGACAGGGATACTTTACTCGTGTGGGTCGCTCCCCTCGAGTGCCAGTTCGGAGTGTGCGACGGACAGTCTTTGAGTTCTTGATACTATTTCTTTACATCGATGTTATACATAGGCTGGCATACCCGATGTGGCCGGCAGAGCAGGCAGTTCCAGTTTTTACTGGCCTATGGATTAGGTTTATTCAGGCAGATACTTTTATTATTGCACTCGTGCCTGGGGACTGAGTGGAGTCTGGTAGCTGTGATTAGACCAGTGCTAGTGTTGTTGGGAGCCGTTTGGGTTGACGGTGGTCCTGGGTCGTTGAGAGTACTTCGACCATTGTGCGAGATGCTTGGGGATCTTGAGGCTATCCGTTCTGAGAGAGAGCGTGAATTTCGACCATAACCTGCATGTTCCATTGTTTGTTAGCGAGTTAGTCCGATTGGACACCCTACGTTGATACACTAGGGAGGCGCAGGCTTGACTGGACCAGATGTGGCAGTCAGCTCGATTGGGTCGATTAAGCACCTCGTGTGCGAGTGGTTGCATATCTTTTCATCGGTATCACCCATTGAGCATTTAGATAGAGGCATGGTAGCTGTAGAGTATCTTCAGCTTTTCTTATTCAGTATTTACTGCATCGTTATCTTATGCCTCTAGTAGACTTGGTGGCCAGACCGTCGGGCCTGGTGGCGGTACCCATTGAGAACTACGTGTTGGTGTAGTTCTCACACCCGTTGGGGGTGCTCCCCCCCTCCCCCTGCCCCCCCCTCTTTGTTTTGCAGAGTCTTCTGCGGGAGTTGCTGGTTCTTTTGTTGCTGATCGAGGCGAGGGAGCCGGGAGCTAGATCCCTACCCATCTTTGGAGATTAGCGGTACCCCCTCATTGGAGATCTATAGTACAGTCAGTAGATTGTTTATTTTTACATTGGAAAGACTGTTGTATTGTGAGGATCTGACTTGTACTGAGAGCCTATACACTGATGTATTATTATTTTAGTTTACCTCCCTATTAAGTTCTGGATTATTGTATAAGAGGTTATTGTATGATGATCATTTTTGGGAGATGGATATTGTATCATTATTTGTAGTTGTACAGATGGTTGGATTTGAGTTTTTCAGTAGTTTATTTTACAGCTCTAATATCTGTTTAGCCGTAGTTTTATCTTTGCAGGTTGGACGCTTCGTCTATGCGGGGTTTTCGTATAGGTGGCGGATCTGTTGGCGAGCCCGGGTCACAGTTTCGATCCCGGGGCGTGACACCATGGGTTGGGTGGGATAATTCTTAATGGGTTATCCTAGGATAACCCATTAAGAAAAGTTTAATTAAAACCTGCAATTCTTGATGTTGTTTGGCAGGAATTGTGGGATAAAGGGGTTTATTCCCCCTTTATCCCACGACCAAATAGGGTCTTAGTGTAGTTTTATCTTTGTAGGTTGGACGCTTCGTCTATGCGGGGTTTTCGTATAGGTGGCGGATCTGTTGGCGAGCCCGGATCACAATTTCGACCCCGGGGCGTGACACCACGGGTTGGGTGGGATAATTCTTAACGGGTTATCCTAGGATTACCCATTAAGAAAAGGTTAATTAAAACCTGCAAATCTTGATGTTGTTTGGCAGGAATTGTGGGATAAAGAGGGTTATTCCCCCTTTATCCCACGACCAAATAGGGTCTTAGTGTAGTTACTTGATTGAATTATATTATAATTCGGCATATGATCGGTTGTTGTAGAAATAGTTGTCACCGAGCGTGCATAGGGAAGACTCTATCCGTTTGGCCCAGAAAATTTTATGCATGTGACGGATATGTGCATGTCTTGAAAAAATATATTATATCTTTTAAACACTAATTTCAAAAAAAAAAAAAAATCCTCCTTTTTACCTCAGGGCATGACATCACTTTTTCCATAGAAGATTACCTCCTTAATTTTATTGAATTGCAAATAAAAATGATAATTTATAATTTGCCCAGTGAGTTAGGATCTACTATGAATTAGGATTGTGAAGTTATCTATACCTATATATTACTTTTTCTTTTTTTTTTTTGCCATGTGGAAATATTTTCTTTATTTGAAACTATGAACCGACTCAAGTTCTCCATATGTTTCTTTTTTACTTTACTTGAAATGAATCGTTGCCGTGTGTTTTCCTCTTTGTTTGATTGAATCGAATCAAATTACACACCGAACCGGCTTAAGTCCTCCACATATTTCTTTTATTTTTTACTTGAGCCGAATTTGATCGTACCTATTGCATAATTCTTTTTTTTCTTGAACCGAATCGAGTTACACATATAGACTATGATTTCATATTTCTTTATTTGAACCGAGCCGGGTAAAACCTGTTGCATTGGTTCGAACCGGTTCAACTATACCATATGTTTCAATCTTTCTTTATTTGAACTGAACCACCGTCTATTCGTCTTTTTTTTTTGCTTGAACTGAACTACCGTCTCTTCGTCTTTCATTTTTTGCTTGAACTGAACCACCGTCTTTTCGTCTTTCTTTTTTTACTTGAACTGAACCACCGCCTCTTCGTCTTTCTTTCGTTGTTTGAACCGAACCACTGCCTCTTCCTTTTCTTTGTGTTGTTATATTTTTTCGTCTCTTCTTTTTTCTTGGACTGTTATCTTATGTGTTTAAACCCTAAACACTATGCATACAAATAGAATTCCCTCAGAAACTAAAAAAATAAATTACACAACTTGACGTGAGATACCAAATTTCGAAAAAAATTTTGTTTCGCGAATTAGGAAAACTGATCAACCTATCAAGATATTAATTTCAAATCTTATTTCAGTTTAATACGTCAACCTACGGTACTCATAATTTGATTTCACTTTAATTTTTTATATGTGAATTTGAGCCTTTTGACCGTGCCTTTTATTATTTGTTATATTTTTCTCGCAATATTTTAAATATTTTTTTTCAAAATATTTGTTTATTATTTTTTCTTCTACTATAGTTCTTTCTTTCTTTTCGGTTTCTTTCTTTGTTTTCCGTTAAGTTATAATTTTATTAAATTTTTAATATATTTTTTATATTATTAAATTTAATTAAATATGATTATATTCTTCTTTGCATTTATATTTATTTATTTAATCTGTAAATTTTTACTAAAAAATTTTACCTGTCGCATCGCGTTAGTTCCTATATTTTATAAATCATAGAATGATATAATATAATACTTTACAGTTCGACAATCTGTATTTTATTATTTTGTAATTTTTTAAATATTATTTTAATTATTACTCTGTTTAATAGGATGCCCTAACTGCATAAAATAAAAATAAAATTGCATGATGATTAAATTCATTTTTTTGGATGTACGCTAAACCGCATAAGGGGATATCGAAGTTTACCCGAATAGAAAAAAGAGCTGACATTAATTAATTAACTAAGCACATTGACTCCTATATGGTTCTTAGTTAATTAATTGATTCTTTTGATTCCTTCGGTTCCTAATTAATTCTTTTGATTCCTTCGGTTCCTAATTAATTCTTTTGATTCCTTTGGTTCCTCCCCGTACAGCATAGCATGTCTTTAGAAAGGAGAAAGGTAAGAAGAAAATGTTTTGATTTTACAATTTTTTTTTTGAGAATAAATTTTAATTATTTAAGTTCTGTCACTTGATGACTTTTTTAAAAAAAAAAATTTAAGAATTTGGGCATTTCATTTATTTTATTTGACTTAATTAGCGTAGATCACATGCAATGGCTATATTTTTACTGAAGATGTGTGCAAACTTAGAAATCATCCATAATATATTGCTTCTTAATTTTGATCCCTGCATATGATTAATTTATGTTTAATAATGCAACAATAGGGTGATGAATACTTAGATGTGTCGCTAAGTTGTTCCTCGGTTCAATATTAAGATTCATGTTATTGAATTGAGTTCTTGGTACAGTGTGTTTTAAGTAATCCTTATTTTATAATTTATTATTCAATTAGTCACTCATCACGCATGACTCTGATACTTGCCTATGTTTAATGTGTTGGTGACATAGTATGCTCAAGTCTCCAATTTTGCTCCAAAAACAAGGCTCACCCATGTGGGCCGGTAGCTATATATGGTCTCATTAGCTTAATAATTAACTAAGCAACATGACTATGGTGAGGTCAAATATTTTGTTTACACTATTTCCTAGATATTCTACTTGCTAATTAACGAAGGTTTTAGGGAATTAATGATATGATTGCACTATTAATTTCTAACAAGAGTGTTAGTTTTCATGAGTAGTTTTTGTGCTTTGTTCAATCGATTATGACCGGTGCAATTAAGGATGCTAACGTGCTCAAATTGATTCAGAAGTCACGGCCAGACTAGACCTACTACTAAAAGTATGTATTTGTAACAAAATGGGTTGAGCCCAAACCAATTAAGTTGTTGCCGCTTGATCTAACTAGAAATATTTATTCGTGTAATTGTTGTACAACTATATTCCGGATAGATAAACACACTGCGGCCGTTTTATTTATTTATTTATTATGAGACATCAGGTATATGATCATGATTATCTTGTATCATTGTACCTAAGTTACATTTGCATCGTTGCTAATAATTTAGAATAAAAATACAGACAAACTACAGTAACTTTTAAATAATCAAAGAGTGTTTTTTTTTTCAAATTTTTCCTCAAAAGCAAGACATAAGAGAAAAATACTATCAACTTGTAATAGTGTCTGCATGCATGGAAGGGCTTATGTGTGCATAAAAAAACAGAAATTAAAATAATTTAGAAGAGAGATCTGGCAGGCCAATACTTACGATCAGCCATGCACATGCATGCCTTGTCATGTTGCGAATTACACAATAAAATTTTGATTGTTATTAAAATCCAGCTAATTATTTGTGATAACAAAATAAATTAGACTTAAATCCAAAATATACGACGAATAGTTTGAAAACGAGTGATCCGGAAGCGCGCGAGGCACTGTTCTAAGGCGTATTTCCCTCCTTCGTGCGGAATTAATCGAAAACACCGCCCCAAGATACGACTGGAATTGCTCCTCCTACGGACACGAACGCGGAAGAGGTTGACGTAATTTCTTCAACACCCAAAATAAAATCAACTACAAAATTTCTCAAGTATCAAATTTTTCTCTCTAAAAAAAAAAAAGGAAAACACCCACATCCACAGTCCTACCCTCTGCACCTATATATATGTATATATATATTGCATGCCCACAAGAACAACGTTGGCCGCGTTAATTAGAACGTTACCCACGTTCTAATTAATGTGGGGGAGAGGAGCGTAAGGGCGCGACGCGTACCGCCCACGCGTAACGTCCGCGCGTAGCCGCGTAACGCGTAGCCGCGTAAAGCGTAGCCGCGTAACGCCAGCGCGTAACGCCCGTGAAGGCGCGTAACGCACGCGCGTAACGGGCGCTATGCGCGAAACGTTGCGCTTTAAAAAATAAAATAAAAACACAATAAAATAAAAAATAAATTAAAAATAAAAATAAATTTTGATTTTGAATTTTAATCAACAATCCCCCACAAAATTCAAAATCGCAAAATAAAACAAACAAATTAATTAATAAATAATTGGGTGTTTATACTATGTAATAGGTAAGGTGTCCTTTAAAAGACTTGACCTCACTTAGTGTAGATAGTTTCCATCAGAAGGAATCGGAGTGAACCAGGTCTTGAACTACGTTCCTTTGACCCTGATTTCAACTACCACACACACAGTACAGAAATCTCCGTCGCGGGTCTGTGCATTAAAGGCCATGCACAGTATCTTGATTTTTCATAAGAGTTTCTATAGACAGCCTACATCTCATAGTCGCGGCCTTATACGAATATTCTTATATAGGTGGTTTCCTACAGGGATGTGGGTAGAGTCACATCTCGCGAAAATTACCGCCTTGGATCCCATTAAGAGTTATAAACTCAACCTCAACCACTACACAGAGCACTACTCATCATAGGGATGGAATTGGAACTAAAGTTCCTCTGAATAAACTGTAGAAAGTGCTCTTTGGCCAACCTGACAGCTTGTTTTTACCACATTGAACCTTCTTCAAGGGATCTCCTATCACAAAGGTTGGGTTCCCACTGCAGAAAGGCCCTTTACGGGCAAAGTCCCATCCCCCTCGATGACTCCAGGACTTTAGTCCTATTCAGGCCTTTCGTCAAGCAATCTGCAAGGTTCTGATCAGATCTGATAAAACTTAAAGAAATAATATCATGAGAAGTTAGCCATCTAACAGACTTTTGTCTCAATTTAGTATGTCTACTAGCTTTAGAATTTACCAATTTCTTTTTACAAAAGTCAAGTGCAGCTCGAGAATTACACCGAATAGAAATAGGTGGAATAGGAGTAGAAATCAATGGAATTGATGGCAAAAGGTTCTTGAGCCACTCGGCTTCAAGACAAGTAGTATCAAGAGCAACTAACTCAGCCTCCATAGTACTTCTGGCTATTATAGTCTGTTTGGTGGATTGCCAAGAAACTGCACTACCACCAAGAATAAAAACATAGCCTGAAGTAGATTTAATATCCAAAGAATCAGAAATCCAATTTGCATCGCTGTATCCCTCAATTACAGCAGGATAGACAATAAATTTAAGAGCAAAAGAAAGAGTACCTTTAAGATAACGAAATACTCTTTCCAGAGCAATCCAATTAATCATACTAGGACTACTAGTATATCTACTCAATCTTGATATGGCATAGGCAATGTCGGGTCTCGTTCTATTGGTTAGGTACATCAGAGAACCAATAATCTGAGCAAATCTTTCCTGATTCACAGGATTACTAGTGTTCTTCACAAGTTGAACACTAGGATCAAAAGAAGTAGAAACAGGAGAGCAATCAGAATAACCAAACTTATCAAAAACCATTTGGGTATAATGAGATTGGGTTAGACAAATAGAATCAGATGATCTAATAATCTTCATTCCTAAAATTACATCTGCTTCACCAAGATCCTTCATCTCAAAATGAGTCGATAAAAAGGATTTAACTTGGTTAATCAGATCAAGATCAGGAGCAAGAATCAGGATGTCATCAACATAGAGGCAAAGAAGGACACAACAATCATCAAATCTTTTGAAATAGAGACAGTTGTCATAATCGTTGGTCAGAAATCCATATGAAGCTATAATGCTGTCAAATTTCTCATGCCACTGTTTAGGTGCTTGTTTAGTCCGTATAGAGAGCGAACTAATTTACACACCTTATCCTCTTGACCAGGCACAGAAAAACCTTCAGGTTGAGTCATATAGATTTCTTCTTCAAGATCACCATGAAGAAAAGCGGTCTTGACATCCATTTGATGAATCAAAAGTTTATGAATGGATGCTAATGCGAGAAGAATTTGGATAGTAGCAATGCGAGCAACAGGCGCATAAGTGTCAAAGTAGTCGACATCAGCTTTTTGTCGAAAACCTTGAGCAACAAGTCGCGCCTTATACTTCTCTACCGATCCGTCAGTCCTAAGTTTCTTTCTAAAGATCCACTTACATCCTAGGGATTTACTACCAGGAGGTAAATCAGTGAGAATCTAAGTGTTATTACTGATAATTGATTCTATCTCACTTTTTATAGCCTCCTTCCAAAAAGAAGTTTCAGAAGAACTCATTGCTTCTTTATAAGACGAAGGAGTACTTTCAATTAAGAAAGTAAAGAAGTCTTTTTCAAAGTTCTTCTCAAAGCGAGTTCTCTTACTTCTTCTTAATTCAGGAATAGGATCAGGTTCTACAGGATCTAAACTATAATGCAAATCAGATGTAGGTATATGATCAGTAATAGATGCATGATCAAAAGTAGACTGATAATCAGGGACAGATCTAAAGATGCAGGTTTTGAAAGGAAAAATATTTTCAAAGAAAGTTGCATCTCTAGATTCAATCAAAGTATCATTGAAAATTTCAGAAATCTCAGAATTGATCACAAGAAATCTATAGGTATTACTATCTAAGGAATATCCAATAAAGATAGCATCTATAGTTTTAGGTCCAATCTTCTTTCTTTTGGGTTCAGGAATAGATACCTTAGCCAAGCACCCCTATACTCGGAAGTAACTCAACCTAGGTGCTCTTCCTTTCCAAAATTCATAAGGTGTCTGGGTTCTATCCTTCGTGGGAATCCTATTGAGGATATAACAAGCTGATAAAAGAGCCTCCCCCCCACAAGTTCTGTGGTACACCAGAGCTTAAAATCATGGCATTAATCATGTCTAATAGGGTTCGGTTCTTTCTTTCAGCTACACCATTAGATTGAGGTGAGTAAGGAGCATTTACTTCATGAATTATTCCATGTTCCTCGCAGAATAGGTTTAATTCATTTGAAGTATACTCGCCTCCTCTATCAGACCTTAGAATTTTAATCCTCTTATCCAATTGGTTTTCAGCCTCAGCTTTAAAGGCTTTAAACTTATAGAGGACTTCATCTTTGGTTTTCAAGAGATAGGTGTAACAATACTTGGAGTAGTCGTCTATAAAAGTTACAAAGTAGCGACTGCCTCCACGGGTAGGTACTCTATTAGAATCACAGACATCACTATGAATTAGTTCAAGAATTTGGGTATCCCTATAAGGAACAGATTTAAAAGGTTTCCTAGGCTGCTTAGCTTGGGTACAAATCTCACATTTAGATTTGGAATCAATCTTGAGTTTGGGTAAAAGATTAAGATTGGTCAATTTCAGAATAGATTTAAGGTTCACATGCCCTAATCTGCCATGCCATACATCACAAGATTCAGTATTCAACACAATAGAAGAAGAAGTAGAAACTGAAGGAGAAGAATTTTTATTATCAACAAAAGAAAGTACATTTAATTTAAATAAACCCTCAGATACAAAACCTTTTCCAATGAACATTTCTCCCTTAGAAATTATAACTTTATTGGATTCTAACACAATCTTATATCCTAATTGCACTAATAAGGATCCACTAATCAGGTTCCGTTGGATGTCGGGAGAATGCTGCACATTGTGAAGGATCAGAGTTTTTCCAGAAGTTAACTTCAGTTTGACTGTTCCAATCCCCAGCACATTGACAGCTTTTCCATCTCCGACAGTCACACATCCTCCACTTGTATTCTGATAAGAGGAGAATAGGGACCTATTAGTGCAAACATGGACATTGGCTCCTGAATCTAACCACCAATCTAAATCATGATAGGTAAGGTTAACAATAGGTACGAAGGAGACTGACCTTAAAGTAGAGCTGGAGGGTTCACCCTCAATCATATTGACCTGAGGTTTAGGATGGTTGCTCTGATTGTTTGAGCCTTTGTTATAGAAAACTTTCTCTTTCTTTCGATAAAAACATTTTGAAGCAAAATTGTGACACCCCCGGAATTTGGATTAGTCCTCTATATAAATGATATAATAGGACTAAATCTCTAACCCGGCTATAGCATTTTGGATGGTAGCAAGATCCAAGAGGAACATGAGAGTTAAGCGTGCTAGAGCTAGAGTAGTTCTAGGATGGGTGACCCCCCTGGGAAGTGGGGCGTCACAGTTGGTATCAGAGCCATTCACCAGCCGGAAATGTGAGATGAGTCTCGGCTGAGCTAGGGTTATATAGCGGGTAGAGCGAGGCTCCCCGGCTAATGACCGTTGTGAGTGGAGTGCAGCTCCTCACAAGGTCGGCTAAGGCTAGCGAGACGAGTCTCACATCGCCTGGTGCTTGTGAGTGTGCTTGAGCCTGACATGGACGTCAGGGCTTAAAGGGGGGAAGAATGTGACACCCCCGGAATTTGGATTAGTCCTCTATATAAATGATATAATAGGACTAAATCTCTAACCCGGCTATAGCCATTTTGGATGGTAGCAAGATCCAAGAGGAACATGAGAGTTAAGCGTGCTAGAGCTAGAGTAGTTCTAGGATGGGTGACCCCCCTGGGAAGTGGGGAGTCACAAAAATGGTTGTCTCGACCACATGCATAACAGAAACCATCCCTTTTCTTATTTCCACTAGATTGGTTGGTGTTGGGTTTATGGTTATAGATTTGATTTCGGTTTGGGTTCCTACCCTTAAAGCCTTTACCCTTAGGTTTAAAATTTTTACATTTGGGTTTAGGCTCAAGGCTTTGGTTCGGAATCTCGGTCAGGTTTAAGTTTGATCGGTTGATGGACGGTTTAATCTCCCTAAGTCGGTATTGGTCTTCTATTCTAATAGCTTGGATTACCGATCTAAGATTAAGGGTTCCCTGGGTACGTCTAAGCTCTTGAGCAAATTTGGTCCATGAAGGGGGTAATTTGTCCAGTAAACAGGTAGCCTAATAGGTTTCATCAAAAGTAGATCCATTCCTATGAATTTCTAGGACAAAATTCTGAAACTGATGGATTTGATCGTTTAAAGGAATGTTATCTACCATTCTAAAATTATTAAAATCGGTAATGGTAAACCTGGCGATACCTTCATTATCTCTAATGTAGGCATCTTCTAAGGCATACCATAAATCTTTGGCAGTTTGGTACTTTCTATAGGTTTCATAAAGTTCGTCAGATAGACAACTAAGTATTCTGAACCTACAATGAAATTCAATTTCCTCGGAAGATTTAACAGATTTAGGTTCTGTAACAGAGGTGGTAGCAGAATCAGATGGAGGAGTTTCAGAAGAATTTTTAGAAGCAGGATAAGCAGGTGTTTTTCCAATTACAGTTATGAGGCCAAAGGTGACAAGCTAAGCCTCTAACTGTTCTTGCCACCTCAAAAAATCTACCCCTTTAAATTTTTCTGGTTTAAGACTATAAGTGTCATCAAAACCCATTCTAAACAATCTAGTTGAGGGAATAAAAAATTAAGGATGATTGCGAAGAGCTGCAAAAAAGGTTCAAAAATCCTTCTCAGATAAGCGAAAATGTTATTAAGGTTTCTACCCTAGTCAACCAGAATATTTTAGGGTTTAAGTATTCACAATTAGTTTATTATGAAAGTTCGTTCAGTAGCAAGCAGATGGCCCAAACAATTTAAATTTATAGCAATTTAAATAGATAATATATGCAATCAAAATGTTTTTTATACTGCAATTGATTAAAAAATAGTTTTAGAATTTTTTTTTTTTTAATCTTACGGACACTATAGAATTTTTTTTTTTTTTTTTTAAAAAAAATTGCAGTACAGTGAAGTTTTTAAAAAGGATTTTACGTACACTACAGTGATTTTTTTTTTTTTTAATTAACGTATCCGGAAAAAAAAATATAGTAAATTGCAAATAAATTATATGCGAATATAATTTAAAAATACTAATCCCAATTTATTTAAATTTGGATGACAGACATACAATCAAGTTGACAAACAGAATTATATGCAATATATATTTCTTAATAGATTAGCACCGTCAGATTTTAATCACAATCAAATGGAACTACGCCTTAGAATGTTAGGAATTACCCACTACAAAATTTTGATTGTTATTAAAATCCAACTAATTATTTGTGATAACAAAATAAATTAGACTTACAGATAATCGCTAAATCCAAAATATACGACGAAGAGTTTGAAAACGAGTGATCCGGAAGCGCGCGAGGCACTGTCCTAAGGCGTATTTCCCTCCTTCGTGCGGAATTAATCAAAAACACGTCCCAAGATACGACCGGAATTCCTTCTCCTACGGACACGAACGCGAAAGAGGTTGACGGAATTTCTTCAACACCCAAAATAAAATCAACTACAAAATTTTTCAAGTATCAAATTTTTCTCTCTAAAAAAAAAAAAAGAAAACACCCACATCCACAGTCCTACCCTCTGCACCTATATATATATATATATATATATATATATATATATATATATATATATATATATATATATATATATATATATATATTGCATGCCCACAAGAACACGTTGGCCGCGTTAATTAGAACGTTACCCACGTTCTAATTAATGCGGGGGAGCGGAGCGTAAGGACGCAACACGTACCGCCCGCGCGTAACGTCCGCGCGTAGCCGCGTAGCGCTTAGCCGCGTAACGCCAGTGCGTAACGCCCGTGAAGCCGCGTATCGCCCGCGCGTAACGGGCGCTACGCGCGAACGTTGCGCTTTAAAAAATAAAATAAAAACACAATAAAATAAAAAATAAATTAAAAATAAAAATAAATTTAGATTTTGAATTTTAATCAACATGTCATGCTATGGTGGTGTCCATCTTGCAGTCATCTACTACTAGCTAGCCATGTTTAGAACTATAAAGTTTTAGCTGTGATTACAGCATATAAATATGCTTTTGTTGTTTTTATGAACGCTTTTGTTGTTTTTATTTCCTATTTTTAAGATACCAGTAGGCTACACACACATACATTAATTTTTGCTGGATACAAGATTTAATTCAGGGGCACATTAATAATCCAGAGGAAAAGATATGTGCCTATCAAGTGCCCTAAGGAGCAGTAGTAACTACTTTAGATCTCTCTTAGAATATTTGTCATTGAAGGATGTTAATGCTTTGTTTAACATATGTAGCACCATTAGACTACATTCTAAACGATCAATAAAACCTTTCTATATCATAAATACTATAAAAATAATATTCTACAAAATATATAAAGTACTCTATATCTTAATACAAGTGGAGAACGGAGATGACCATCACTACAAAAAAAAAACACAGTTTAGAAGCGGTTATATAGAGGCGGTTTCTACAACCGCCTCTAAGTTATCATGTTAGACGCAGTTTAGAGGCGGTTTATAAGAACCGCCTCTAAATATACTGAAAAAAATTAACACAAAAAATAAATATGTAAATACAAATTTTTAGTAGAGTACAAAATTCAGACCAAAAAATAAGATTTTTCTATAAAATTGATTCAATTTGATTCATTATTCTAAAAACTAAAAAAAAACTTAGGTCAAATTTTTATTTTTATTTTAAATTTAAAAAATCAATTAATTGGTTTTTCTAAAAAATCAATTTAGTTCAATTCATTATTCCACAAATTAAAAAAAAATTAGAACAATTTTTTATTTTTATTTTTTTTTAAAAAAAATTGTTAATTGAAATGCATGAATTAATTTAGTTTGTTCTGTATATTTCTATATACATTCTTATTGTATCATAATAATTAATTAGTATATCTAATTTATATATACTTTTTTTTTTTTTTTTTTTTTTTTGTAACTGTTGGGACAAAAAAATTTGCCACCTAAGAGGGTGACACGGCGTTCACCATCGATTGAAGGCATCGGCCGACAGAGGAATGAGTCAACAAAGAAGGACTCGTGTCTCGATTAAGATCAGTCTCAGTCGCGTAAGAGTGCAGCACACGATACGCGTCATTGGCTAAAGCATCAGCCGATAGGAAGAGCGGCCAGCAAGAGGATTATCGCATTATCCCGCACCAACCTCGGCCGAAGGCGAATTCCATACCGTTTCAGTCAAGCAATAAAAATGCGAAGTTAAGGTCAACTCATGGCTGACCAAGCCGCAGAACTTGAAAGGCAAGAGTACGAGATTTGGGCGCGAATCTTGTAACAGCCTCCAGAACGGTAAGCGGCGCTCAGCATTAGAATGCGCTGAAGATTACGCTTCGCCGCGTTGATAAGGGGATGAATTTGGACGGAAAAATGACTACTATCCTACTTGAGAAAGTTTCGATTCAAAAGAAAGTAGTTAAGGATTTCACGGTGACTTTCCCCAAATTCCATCGATATTTCAAATCGGCGCCTATAAACTTGGTTCGGGGAGTGTATAAATATCCGAACCATCGAAGAGAAAGAGGTCTTGCAACCTCATAAGCCAGGACCACCCCCCTGCTTTTCAATACCTATCAATACCTACATTTACTGCTTTCCTAGATAACCTTACTGTATTTTCTAGGAGTAGATTAACCATAATTGGCTATCAGTTTCCTTTGTAACCCCACTTCAATCAATACAAATTCCTAATTGGCTCCTTAGCCATGTCAAATCAATATCTCTACTTTCTGGTTTGGCTACTCTAGGGCGGACTCAGCCTCTCTCTATCTGCATATCCCGATTCGGCTAATCTAAGAAGGACGAACGCTAGAGTTTAAGTGAGAAGAACCCGGCCGAGCAGATTCCTCTGTCTGATCGCTTGTTCCATTGGCACGCGGCGCATCACATTCAGAGGGTCCACCGAACCACGGGACCGATCGACGACTGACATTTTCGGCCCTAACAACCTTTTGGCATGCCCGGTGGAATCCTCAGGTAAACAGTTGCCTTGATCCTACCGAAAAATCTCTGCGAATAGTAGTATTGGTGGACGGTAAGCTCAAAAGGAGCCGAGCCTAGCAGAGGCGTTTAGGCAAACGACCTGAGCGCTAGATTATCTCGAAAGGACACAAATGCGTCTCAAGAAAAACAGCCAGGCATGCGGCACGCGCCTAGACGTGGAGTTGATCGCCGTCGGGGCCTCTAATGACAACATTTGCCGGCTCAGGCCATTTTTTGCCCAAAATGAGCCATATAGTGGAGGGTTTGCCTCCGCAGCACCCCAACAATTGCCAACGCAATCAATCTCGATGGTGTTGGCAATGCCGATAGTGAAACCCCAGGGAGTTGCACCGCTGGCGGCGACTTATCAAGCGGCGCAACCGTTGGGGGCAACACAGCCGTAGATAACCTCGTACCAGGCGGGGACTTGGCCGATGTGGCAGAACATCGGCCATCAATCATGGAGTTATTGGGGAAGTCCTTTGCCTCGCCTACCGTTGTTCGTCCAGCCTCAGGCTGGGGGCAGGATCGGCAGGCAAATTTCTCCTCAGAGACCAATTCAGCAACAGGCCGGCCGACGCGGGCTGTCGTCCTAACCAGCACAGTTGGCGACCCAGGCTCCTCAGGTCGGGATCGCCGAAATGGCTGGGAGCAGAATCGGCGAACAGGTCCCTCCACATGGACCGTTTCAATAGTAGGCTGCCATATGCGTGCGGCCGCCTCCTCCGGCACAGCTGGCGACTCCGGTACCTCAGGCCGGACTCGCCGAAATGGATGAGGGTTGGATCGACAGGCTGGTCCCCTCTCAGGGACCACTTTAGCAATAGGTTGGCCATTACGGGCTGCCACCACTAGTACAGCCGGCGACCCAGGTACCTCAGGTCGGGCACGCCAAAGTCGCTAGGGGCAGGAATGATAGGCAGGTCCCTCCGCAAGGATCACCTCAGAATCAAGCCGGCCAGTATGGGCCGCCACCTCCACCAGCGCAACCAGCGGCCCCAACACCTACAGTGGGGCTCGCGGTCATCCAAGCCCTTGCGGAGGAGATTATCCTCAGTACCTTCGAAGTAGAGGCCAGGCCGGTATTTCGGCTAGACATAAACAAAGGCGAATCTTGGCCGAAGAGGCCGAAGTATATGCGGCCGAGGTGTGTGCGGCCAAGATGGTATTGGGCCGCAAGCTGTACACATGTCAGATTCTCAAGACGAGTATGGCCCGAGATCCCATGACTTGGGCATCGGCTAATGCCTTTACATTCGACACGTCCAAGACCAATCAAATATTTGATCGGTTATATAAGGACGGTCGAAGTAAGCTCTAGGAGGGACAGTTGATTCCCCCTTACGAGGAACTCAGGAGGCGTAATTATTGCAAGTGGCACCATTCATGGAGACACCGCACAGGCGAATGCTTCGTGTGATGATCCGAAATTCCGCAGAGGCTTTTGCAGCTTTAGCAGTGACTATAGTTGTGTCAAAATCGGACCTCAGAAATGGACCCGGCGCGAATTCGGATCAAAATTCCCTATCCGGGTGCCTTCGTAAATTTTTAGAGATGGATTTTGGCAAAACGGACATCGGATTTGGACTCAACACGCGAAAATGATGAAAATGGACTATTTATTTGTATTTTTCGGAGCCCGGATGCCCAAACACGGATTTCAAGGGAAAATCACTGTTCCGGCGGTCGGGGCAGCGCCGGCAGCGACGGGCAGGCGGCGGAGCACGGTGGTGTAGGCGTGGGCAGGCGAGGGCACGACCGCGGGCAGGCGCGGGTAGGCGCGGCGCGCGCGGGCGGGCTGGTCGACGGCCAGGGCGTGCACCGGGAGCACTGAGTTTTGGACTTGCCACGTGGCATCACGCGATTAGTTAGGCTTTGTCGGCTGCGGGGCGGTGCCACGTGGCAGCTCGTGATTGGCTAACAAGATCCGGAAGACCCGGCGCGTAGACCGGGGGGCGTGAACCACGTGAACCGCGTGGGGACACGTGGTACCTCCCCATTGGCGGGCGCAAGCCGCCCACGTGCGCGGGGCGCGCGGAGCACAGGGCGGCGGGGGACACGCGGCGCTGCCCGAGCGAGCTTTCTCCGCTGTTTCGTGGAGCGGGACACGCGGCGCGGCCCGAGTGGGCTTTCTCCGCTGTTTCCTGTTCGGCCAGGATCCGGTTTGGAGCCCGTATAAGTTTTGTCTATAAATAGCCCATTGTGGATCCATTTTGAGGGCTTTCTGAGATCCGAATTGAGGGCCGATTTTGATAGTGAGTTTCTACTTCGAGTCTTCTTCAATCTTTGGGGTTTTGGAGAATTTTTGGTGATCGTCTGATATTTTTCCCTGCCTGATCTCCAGAGTCGTGACGTTTCTTCGACATCGGTTTCTTCCGTCGACTCTTAGTCGGAGAGCTCTCCTGAGCTAATCTTTTGGAGTTTTTTGCTGATTTTTGCGGCAGCGTTTCTACGACAGGTAGGCCTTCGATTTTGATACTCATTGTTCTGCTATGTTTTGAGTTTTTATGGGAGTTCGTGCAGCATCTTTAGACCCTCTCTTTGCTGTTGCATTTTTCTGGACAGAGCTGATGTAATTTTGCCTTTTCTCGGTCTACGGTTGTCGAAACTGGGAGTTCAAGCACTCGATTGACATCTACACTTCGAGAGGAATGCAACTGTATTTTTCTTGGATTTTTCTGAGGACTCCTCACAGGTGATAATTTCTGTTTTTGAGGACTGTTGCGCCGAACAGTGAAATATAGATTGTGATTGTTGCGAAGTTCGGCTTTTGTTACAGTTTTCATGGACCATGCAACGTTTTGCAGAAAAAGGGGAAGTTAGAACTTTTCTTCACGGTCTAGGTGAGCATCTTCCTTTTTGGCCTCAACTGTAAATTATGAACGAATTAGCTTCTACGCTCGAGCGACGCGCTCGCTGATTTTTGTGCCGAACTTGTTGGGCAGCACTTCGGTATTTTGCTTACCACCGCTAAACCGAGAGCAATTTTTGGGAGCTTTTGGATTCGTTGGGACCGTAGAAACTGAGGGAACGCGCACGTCGATTTTCAGCCCGACCGGACTCCGGGTTTGCGCATTCCAGATGGGTGGTTGTTCTTTACCTCTCTCTACGGTTTACTCACTAGGGCTATTAGAGAGACCCCGGATTTATTGTTTATCGGTTTGCCACCCTATTGGAAATCATACATGATTAAAATATTCTGATTAATTCTTAGCCTATCTATATGGGAATGATATATACTATAGTGGTGATTTATTAACATGCCATGCTAACACTTTGCCTTTCATGAAAATTGATTAATCGATGGGACAAGATGACATATCCTATGTGAGGATACTACTTGATAATTTTTATGGGCATGTATAGTTGGATGGTGATTATGACCCGATGAGTTATTCCTTTATGAGATTATTACATGATACTCTTTCTTCTATCTTTCTTGAAAATACTTACATGTTTGTATGGACATCTAGATAGGCCACTATTTTATCGCTACACTATCATATTGGGACTTGACTTAGGAGAAACCATGATTGTTTATTTTTTTCATTTTATTCAGACATACGATTTATGTTGTTCGGGTTCGAGCAGGGGTTTGGGATAGTGTAGTTGAGATTATTGAGTTTGGGAGAGGCTATACTAGATTTTGGACCTGTGGGGTGTTGCGGCAACCGCGGATATTAGACGGTTGACCGGATGTTTACTTTTGCAATAGATTGGGGGATCGAGATTTCTTTAGTGGATGGATTTTTCCACACTAGCATAGTCGGGATCCAGTCCTGCTATATTGAGATATTTATGACATGGTTACTGTACTTGTGAGACATAGTTACTTTACTCGTGTAGGTCGCTCCCCTTGAGTGCCACTCCGGAGGTAGGCTTATGACCGAGCTGCGCGCCGGTCCATTGGTTATTTAGGGATTCGAGCCATGCGCCGATTCCGCTACTAGGCTCTTGGGTTCAACAGCAGAGCAGGCAGTACCGGGTTTTATACCGGTCCATCAGATTGGGTTTATTTGGTAGTTACTTTTCACTGATGCATGCATACAGTCGTTGTTATTCAGTATCACATTAAAGGCATAGTAGTGGTTATTCCCTTATCAGCATATTATTTCAGTATACCACTTTACTTCATTTCTAGCCTCCGGTAGACTTAGTGGGTACGTCGGAGTTTGAGGATTTACCCACTGGGGGCTACTGGTTTACCAGCAGTTCTCACACCTATTGTTGTTTTTCGTTCTCTTTCCTTTGTTTTTGCAGAGTCTTCTGCGGGAGCTGCCAGGCCTTCGGCCGCTGATCGAGGTAAGGGGATCACTGAGTAGATAGATCTCCTGTGAGACTGAGAGATAGCTGGACTTTTGATGTACCCTCTTTACTTAGACTGTAGTACTCTTCTTATTTTAGGTCTGGCTTCAGCCGGCTGTTTTGTATTTTGGGGAGCTGGAGAGTTGTTATTATATTTTACTACTGTTGTACTTCAGTTTCAGTCTGAGATAGTATAGTTTTTAGTTTCAGCTCTATACTTGTGCTCTTTTATTGTCCATCTTATCTTTGAGCAGGCTTGTAGCGCTTCGTGTATGCGGAAAATTCCGTGTACACGGCGGATCTGTAGACGAGTCCGGATTCTGGTTTACCCCCGGGGCGTGACACTTCGCCTTGAAGAAGCAAATTCAGAATGAGTTCGATGAGGGTCGGCTTACTTTTGCCGACCAAGAGCAAAAAAAAATGGAGGTCGACACTAACCCTTTCCCTCTACAGGTGAACATGGTCGACTCCAAGGGGAAGAAGCTGATGTAGTGGCCTGAGTCCCCAGAGAAGAAAAAATTGGCTCGGAGTGTGTTTCGGCTTTACATCCGCTGCAAAGTCGAAATGATGAAGGAAGATTGGGATGTCCTCCTCACCGACATGCCCGAGGAGGTAAAAAGGTGGTTTGCTTTCATCAGCGAAGGCGCACGCAACCACGACCATAGGCCGAACCAAAGTTCGGCCGAATGGTCAAGCAAGCGACCTGTCACGCCCCGGCGTCGAAACTGCGACCCCAACAGATCCGCCGCCCATACGGGAAGCTCCGTATAGACGAAGCGATCAACCTACAAAAGATCAACTACACTATACAGATATCAAAGCTGAAAAATAAACTACTAAAATAAATATATACAACTCCTCAAATAGTACATGCCAGGTCCTCACAATACATAAGTCACTCCAAAACTAAAACTCTCAAAAGTAAAATGTACATGATACAATCCCAAAATCACTGACAGTATTAGTACATCACCAAAAGGGTACATCTACTCTCACTGGAAGAAGACTGGTAGAGATCTAGCACGCAACTCCTTTACCTCGATCAGCAGGATCAGCAACTGGAGTAGCAAGAACTGGAGTAGAGGTCCCTGGGGAAAAATCACCACAGCGGGTGTGAGAACTACATCCCACAGTAGTTCTCAGTGGGTACCGCCAACAAGCCCGACGGTCTGCCCACTAAGTCTACTAGAGGCATAAAGTAACAAATGCAATACTGAAAAGAAAAGGGCTGGAAAATAACCCTACAGCTACTATGCCTCTATCTAAATGCTCAAGGAGTGATACAGATGGAAACATGATGCATCTACTATCTCTCAAATACAATCACCCAATCCACACTGACTGCCACATAGGGTCCAGTCAAACCTGCGCCCACCTACTGCCGTTACTTCCAAGGAGGACCGGACTTACGTAGGGTGTCCGTGACTGCCAAAACTCGCCCAGCCAGAGGGACTGCGTCGACAAGTCGCGATAGCAAAGTAACAGGCCAACTCCGAAGTGGCACTCGAGGGGCGCGACCCTACCGAGGAAAGTATCCGCGCATCTCTGTCGAGCTCAAATGCGGCTCATGCAGGCTATAGTCCAAATCCACGATCAACAAGATCAACAGTAACCAACAATACCATCTCTCACTCACAGGATGGAAAACCACACAGCCGAGACCCACCGTCGACTCAGACGGCTCCCAGAATAAAATACTGATCTAAATACTGCTACCAGACTCCACTCGGCCCCCAGGCGTGAGTGTAACATGCATCCCACAACAACCCGACTACTCGGCCAACTATCCGGGCGAGGAAACTCTAAGTCCAGGTGAAAGAATGAATATAAGTGTGGGAGTGTCTAAAGCATAAATAAACTAGCCCTAGTTGGAGTTTTCTACTAGTCTGGTTGACATGCATCATATGACAGGGTGCTAGATCAAGTTCCAATAATTAGCATTTAATTAACACAATGAGGAAGCAGTAAATCAACATGATCATCATAGCAACACAAGGAGCATCAATTCTCTCTTTCTAGCATGCTTCCTAATACATCTCACAATCATGCATGTTCACTACCTACACAATAGAGTTAATGAACCGTCCACCGGTTTTGAAGACGAAGCAACCCACCTGAAAGTGCACATCAAACCAAAGTCCAAAAAGGCTGAAACTGAACGGGGATAATCCTCGGATTGCCACGATTCCAACAAGTGCAAGAACACCAGAAAACTCCTCCTAGGTACAAAGATATGGTCCAAACATTGCAATAAGTCAAAAACTCCCACAAACACATGTTGTTGTACAAACAGTCCAGAAAATGCTTAAATACCACCTGCGAGATAAACTCCAAAAATTCCAATAAAAATACAACGGTGATCCTCGTGAAGCGTAGATGTCGATCGAATCCTCAAATGTTGAAATCCGATACCCGAGCACAGAGATAAAAATCCGACTAGGCTCTGCTATCCAGGAAAACCACCAGCAAAACAGGGGCTTGAAAATGTACCAGAAACCCTAATAAAAACTCAAATCTGGGAGGAGTGGAAAATATACAAATCGTAGATTTACCTCTCATGAATCCGACACCTTGAAAATCGTCCAAAAATTCCGTCGAAGTAGCTCTGTGGAACTTGTGGACCGAAACACGACGGAAATGGGCCACCGAAGAAAGAACGTCGCACTGCGCTAACTCGCCGAAGATGTCGATGCCGCGGCCTCCAAAAAATCCGAGCCTCCTTCACAAGATGCAGAACAAGATGATCAACAAGGTAGCTTAAGGGATCGGAGGTAAAAGGGTTCGGGGAAAGAGCCTAAATGCCCTTGAGGTTGGCCTATTTATAGGCCCACACCCAAAAGAATCCAAAAAACCATGATATTGGGCTTTCGGGCCGAATTTTCGGGCGCCCGACCCGATTCGAGCGGCTACAGTAAGCCCAGCCCGCTTCGCGGCCCGGCCCACAACCCGAGCCCGGAACGCCCTCAAGCCGCGACGTGTCCCTTCCGCGCCCCGCGCGCCCAGCGCACACGCGCCCACTAATCGCGGCGCGCCGCGTGGTCTCGCCGTCCACGGCGGGAAACGAGGGCCGCAGTTCACGGCGGGCCGCCCGGGTCACTGTGCCCGCCAATGAGCGGGCGACACGTGGCCTGGCGCGGTCCACCGTGCGCCGCACCCGGCGCGGAACGCGCGCTGTCGCGCGTGCATTGACCCGCCAATCGGCGTGCGCCACGTGGCATTCCGCCATCTTCGCTTGTAGTGGTCCCGGTCCCCATGCAGTTTTCTCGGGAATCCACAGTGTGAAACACCTATTATTGGTGTGTTGGGCCCATAATACATCAAAGGGATGTTTGGATGGACCTAGTGAGGTTTCTGGTTCATGTTGGGGCTTCGGCTATTTTGCCGAACTTTAGAAAAGGATTTAGCCCAAACGGAGGGTGGATTTGGATTCAGCGCAGAAAAACGCTTGAAAACGACTATATGCTTGTATTTTTCTGAGTCCGGATGCCCAAAAAGGGACTCCCGGAAGTTTAAAGTGGATTTCAGTGCATGGGGGGTACCGTAGACCGCCGGAATGCCACGTGGCGGCCTGCCATTGGCCGATTTATGGCGCTCGGTCCACAGAGCGGCGCGGCTTGGTGCATGCACACGGCGCTGGACACGTCGTATTACTCGAGAAACTTGAGTTGTATACAGAGTGAAATTCAAGTGTGAACATGTGTGAGGAAACAAAATTTAACCTTGGTGGTGTGTGTACCGGTGTGCGAATGGCACAGTTTCCGAAGCACAAATTCCGCCTTCCCGATCTGAGTCTGATCTTGGAAATCCGAGGTCTCCAGTGCGACCGTCTCATCGAATCGAGTGAAGTGGTATAGACCGTTTGCTGATCCGACGGTCGGATCGTCCTGAACTTAGCAAGGAAACTAGTGGGACCTGCGACTTAAGTGAATAATGATTTGAATAGTAACTCCCTGATTTACTTCCCTCGCTAGCCAATGTCGGCCGATCGACTGTCTGGAGTCCGAATCCGACGATCCAGGTAGTCGATTTGAATGGCGTCGTCGTTCTGAGCGCAGTGGCGTTGACCAAATTTCCGTTTGATGGGCCGAAAGCATCGTAAAGCGTGTAGAACTGTTTATTTTACCGTATATGATGGATTTTAAAATTATAGGGGATCAAATGTGACAAACAAAAATCACTACTTTATAGATTTCGTCGAGCCGGATGTCGTGGTGGTGTCCGTTTTTCAGTTTGACGACCCGGTGGCCTCGAAAAGCGCGAATAGCGGCGAAAAACAGTGTTTTTGCTTAAGTCCCCGCATTTTATGTGCGGAACCCAATGGGCTTCTTTGGAGAGGGGCCTTTGGGTGAGATGAAGTCCCTGCGAGTGGACCCGACTCTAAATAGTGTTAGATGAGGGACTTATTGGCATTTTGTGCCAATGCATACAAGTAGACCCCAGGAGCCCTAGCCTCGGAACCCTCACCACCCAGCCGCCACCAGAGCAGTCCTCTCGGATCCCTTGCGCGTTCCACGAAGGTTGCGCCGCCAGCCGCCGCCCTCTCTCGCCGGAGAAAGCAACGTGATGCCATACTCGCGGTCATGTTGGGAGGTATGCAACATGAAGGCTTCGGATCCCTCCAAGTCACCTCTGAAGGTGCCTTCGACCCCTTGGGACGCGGCCTGTGAAGCACCGGCGCCCAGATCCGCCGCGCACCGCCGGAGCTTCTTCTCCTTTTCTTCCTCCCCGAGTTCGGTGTGGAGCCTCCCCTTCTTGGTTTCTTGCAACCTGGACCCTGGCAGTCACCTACTGACGTCGCGGGGAGCACCCAGGACAGACACCCGAGGTCCCAGGACCCCTGGATGGCCGTCGGACGAAGTGGGGATCGCCGGAACCCTATTTTTGGCCGAGATACTTGCGCGCCGCTTCCGGAGCTCCGGCGGTGGAACCAACTTGATCAGAAGTCTCTGCTGGTCCCCAGAAGACAACCCACAAACTTTGATGGGCTTTGGTGCAGTGTGGAGTGCGGGGGAGGAAACCCTAGGTTGCGGGTTCTTGGTGTTGGCCGAGCAAGCCGGCCAAGCCTGGTAAGTCTTCTGACACCTTGGGCTTGCCTTTGGTCCACTTGCATGCAACCCATGCAGCTCAGTTCTCGTTTTGCCATTAATGGGCCAATTAAGGTTCTTCTTCTTCTTCCTCGAGTTGGGGGGACTTAGGGAGCTCCGAGCCTGCGCGGCTGAGGTGTTACCCACCACTGGAGGTTCATGGAAGGCAGTGCTCATCTTAGTTGGGAACTTGACCGAGAGGCAAGGGAGCTCGGCCAACGCGTGCTCCATCATGGAAGGTGCAAGACCATCTTGCTCCAGCGACTAGTCCAGCAGCTGTGCAACCCCTTTAAGGTGAGCCCTCGAGCCTTTGTGATGTCCTCTAGTTGATGCTCACCCTTGTTGCTGTCCAAAATCGAGGGATTTGTAAATGCCCAACGCCGGGCCCTAGTTTCGGTTACCTTACTCCTGCCTCTAACAGAGTGGTTTCACTGAGGTCTAGAAGTGAGCCTCCGTGCACTTGGGTGTCCCTGAGCATGATGCTCACGCGCAAACCGGAAATGACTTAATAGAAAAATAGTTAATGCAATTTTGGGCTTTGATGCTCTCCGAGAATTGGCCAACTTGTGTTTCGTTGGCCGGCTTGCTCTCAAACTGTGAGCACGGGGTCCAGCACGTCAAAGTCTAGCTGCTGGTAAATTTTTGTGGTTTAAAGATTCCTGGATTTAAAGTTGAGAGTTAATTAGTAAGTTTATGTGAATAAAAGTGCAATTTTAGTAAAGTCCGGGGGTCTAAACGTATTTGTAGCCTAGTAGGCTGCAGTGGACAGCGTGCACTAGATCTCTGAACCTTTCGTTCCGGATCCGTTGGCCTGCATAGTACAGAGCTTTGCCTTACGACCCGTGAATCGGCAAAATGGTCGGTTTGTCAGCGATCCGGGTTAAACACGCTTTTTCAGGAAAAATTGAATGGTTTTTGATTTGTACTCTCTGGGGACTTCCTTTCAGGTCCGTTTGTCGTTCGAGGGCGCGGGACGTCCTAGGTGTTTCGTTCGACTTGCTTCGAGGTGGGTACCCCCTTAGAACCTCTTTGTGCATGTTTTCGTTATTGTTATGTTTATCATTTTTAAGGGGTAGTGGGGGTGACGTGGACCTCCGGATTAATGAACGTCGCGGTGGGAGATTGGACGGACAATTCGCCCTCTCCGAACAACAGTAGGGTTGTTCAGGGCATACTAGCGATGAGGACGGTGATCGGTGCGACCAGTCGGAAGTCGGAAGGTGGATTCCTCTTTCAACAGTTCTTGAGTCGGGAAACAAGGGTAATTGGTAAGGGCAAAGGTTTGACATGTTAAAATATTGTTAACCCCTGTTAATGCTTAGCATATACTATTATCGATATTATGGCGACCAAGTGTCGCGGTGCTCTACGTTATGTATGTGTACTTGGTTACGATACTCAAGGTTGCTACACGCACACCAACGGTTTGGCCACCGCGAGGGTGTGCTTTTTCTGAAAAGTGGTATGTTGACCCGTGTACCCCACAAGGTGATGTAGTGGGGGCCCCCGTAGGTGGGGGGTTAGAGGCGCCAAGGTGCGAGCTGTGCGACCCGCCGAGGTTGGTGCTCGGCGTGGTTTACCGAGGTAGGTGCTCGGTCTGGTTTCCGAGGTTGGTGCTCGGTCTGGTTTGCCGAGGTTGGTGCTCGGTTTGGGTTGCCGGGGCAGGTGCCCGGTTTAGATTGTGCAGGGAGAGGAAGTTTTACTGTCGATTGCATGATGAGGAGGGCGGTTGCTCTGGTTTTACTGCGGTTTGCTTTAATTATAGCCTTATTGCTTTCGTACTTTATTTTCCCGGTCACTGACTTCCCACTCCGTGACAGGTTCGTTCAGCGGTGAGTGCTAGGGCGACGGTGAGGCCGCACGAGCGATCTTTTGGCCCTTCGAGGCTACAGACTTTGACTTCTTCCTTCTTTGTTCATTTTATTACCTGTTAGTAGCTTGTTATGTGGATTTCGATACCCCTGTGGGGTAGACGTGGATGTTGGAATGTTTTTCGTAGCTTGTGGATGGACGGTTGTTTTATTTCTCTTGGTTGGCCGCTTTCACACTACAAAGAAAAAATAAAAGAAAACATTGCGAAAACGGTTTTGAAAATATGGGTGTCGTGTGGGCACCGTTTTAAAACTCTGTGGATTTATGGATTTGTGAAAACGGTTTTGAAAATATGGGTGTCGAGTTGGCACCGTTTTAAAACCCTGTGGATTTATGAATTGCGAAAACAACTTTGAAAATATGGGTGTCATGTGGACACAGTTTGAAAACCTGTGGATTTATCCTTTCAAAGTTAGTCGGCCTCTTTATTATTTATGGAAAGATAGTTGTTTGTACTCGACTGTTGAACTAGTGTGGTAAAAGGGATGTTTGTATGGATATGGTAGTCAGGACGCCGTGCATATACAAAGGAGACTCTGCCCGGTTGCAGAGTGAATTTGTATATGCGGCGGATCTGGGCACGCACCAGGGAAGGGCAGTTTAAAAATATATATATATAGGCTATTCTTCCGCATGTTTAAACCCCCGGGGCGTGACACACGTGGCGCATCCGGATTGGCCGGCGCAGGCTGCGCGGTCCACGGAACCCTGCGCAGGTGCATGGAACCGGCACAGGGGGACACGTGGCGGCTTGCTATTGGCGGGCTCTTAGAGCGTGGTGCATGGTGGCTCGGGGGGCTGCCTCGGGGCACGTGCGTGGCTGGGCAGGCAGGCGGCGCCTGCACGCACGTGTGAACTGTCACGCAGGGGACGCGTGGCGCCCCGCTATTCGCGGGCGCCACCTACCCCCGCTGACCGCCCGCGGGACACGCGGCCGTCATCCGCTGGGCTTGCACACGCTGTCCCGTATTCGGGACATGTGTCAGGCCCAGGGGATTTCGGGCGCTCCTCGTGGGCCATCCGTCAGCTGTTTCGGGCGCCCGAAAATGGGCCGAGGGCCCGAAACAAGGGACATAGAAGGAATTAAAGGATTTCTTCGGCTGGGCTTATAAATAGGGCCCGAATAGCTCTGTTTCCTCTCTTTTCTGGCCGGATTTTCACAGAGAGTTCCATAGTGAACTTCTTCACCTACCTGTGTAGCATCCATTGGAGAGTTTCTGGGGTTTTAGGAGGCATTTGCATCGAGTTCTACAGCCTATCGGTGCGTCGCGACGTTTCTTCTCCGGTGACCCTTCCCGTCGCGTTTCGGTGCGCGGACTCCCCCGGGCTACTCCAATAGTATTTTTCAGCGATTCTTATGCCGTTGTCTTCACAACAGGTAGGGCTACTACTTTCATATTTTAGCTCCCCCTTATTTCGAATTTTTCCTAGGTGTTTTTGGCTATCTTGTGACCCCCTTTTTTTGCGGTGGAGTTTTGGACAGCACCGGGGTTTTTTTGCGATTCCTCCACGCTCGAGCGTCGTATTGAGGCGTGCAAGTACTCGTTTCGCATCTACACATCACAGGAATCATCATCGTGATTTTTTTGGATTTTTTTGAGGTTTCCCTGAAGGTAAGAATCCTACTTTTTCAGGGCGGAGTGCTACAGAATTTTGTCCTTATGGAGTTTCGCGCTTATCGCGTTGTTTATTTTGTAACTCGGCCTACAGGTGTCGGAACGGAACATGTAAGTACTCGATTTCTATCTACTCATCACGACGATCGCAGCGGCGATTTTTCTGGAATTTTCAGAGTTCATCTCGTAGGTGAAAATGGAGCTTTTTCTGGACTGGTTTGAGGACAACGGCTATGTGTTTATTTGTGTGTTTTATCGGGCATCGCTTTGGGCGTTTTTGCAGTTATCGCGGCGAGCATTGTACTTCTCGGGCGAGGGTGTGTTTGGACTTGGATTTAGCGCTCGAGGTGGGTAATTGTTGTGAACCTCACATTTTGATGTATCCACTAGGCTTATTGGAATAATCCCCGAATTAGAATGTTAATTAGCATATTGTGGATTATCTTGCATGTTGTGTGGACTTGATACATGCCCTGTTAGTACCTAGCATTTCTATGAGAATAATTGTTAGAGATTGGAATATCATGCTATAATGATTGCTGATTAGTACCTTTTGAGTAACATGTATGTTGTATAGGCTGGCATATGTCATGTTGGTACATAGTATTCTTATGCGATCATTATTATCCTGGAATAACATGCTCTAATAAATGTAAGAACATCGATACCTGTATTTCTTTTATCATCATGAGGACAATTGCATGCTTCTATGGACATCTAGATAGGCCATCTTTTTCTGCTACACTATCATACTGGAATTTGACTTAGGAGAAACCATGTTTTCTACTTTTCTCCTTTCTATTTTTAGATTCAGGGTACTTGTAGCTCGGGTGCGAGCAGGGGGTTTGGGATAGTGTAGGCAGGATCTTGGGATTTGGCACAGGTTGAACTTGTTAGTCAGGCATCGCGGCGACCGCGGATTTTGGGCGGTTGACCGGACACCGGTTGTTGCATCAGATTGGGGATTTGTGGGGTGTTGCGGCGACCGCGGACATAGGGCGGTTGACCGGATCTTTACTTATGCATCAGATTGGGGATCGGGGTTTCTTTAGTCGACGGGTTTTCCCACTTGAGCATGGTCGTGATCCAGTCCTGCTATATTATGTTACTTGTGACTTATTACTTTACTTGTGTGGGTCGCTCCCCTCGAGTGCCACTCCGGAGTGTGCGACAGGCATGCTTTGAGTCCTTGAGACTCCTTCTTCCCATCGGTGCTATGCGTAGGCTAGCATACCCGATATGGCAGGCACAGCAGGCAGTACCAGTTTTACTGGTCCATTGATTGGGTTTATTCAGGCAGACACATTCACTGATGCATTCATATAGTTACTCTTTTTGGCACTGCATTTAGAGGCATAGTAGTGGTAGCTTCTTCTATCGGTACTTTATTTATAGCCTACCACCTTTCTTTCCCATTTCTTTTGCCTCTGGTAGACCAAGTGGGCACATCAGAGTTTGAGGTTTAACCCACTAGGGGGAGGCTACTGTTTTATAGTAGTTCTCACCCCCATTGTCCTTTTTTCTTTTTCTCCATTTGTTTTGCAGAGTCCTCTGCGGGAGTTGCTGGGCCGTCTTCGGCAGACCGAGGTAAGAGGATTGCGGACTAGATAGATCGTCCATCCCGTCTGCGAGCTTAGCAGTGTTTTGGTTGTATCCCCTATACTCTCAGACAGTTGTACTATTATTTTTGGGTCTGGCTTCAGCCAGCCGTTTGTATTTATTTAGTGAGCTGGGAGAGACATTTGTACTTATTGAGAGTTATATTGTACTTTTATTTTCCAGCTTCAGTCTGAGGTGTATTAGTTTTAGTTCAACTCTGTTTTTATGCTCTTTTATTATATCTCTTATATATGAGCAGGTTACCAGCGCTTCGTGTAGACGGGAAATTCCGTGTGTACGGCGGATCTGTGGACGGGCCCGGGTTCTGGTTTACACCCGGGGCGTGACATCGCTGGTCCCGGTGCACGCCAAGTGGGCTGTGGACTGGCCCACCCGAGAAATCGGCCCGTTTCGCCCGTTTCGCCCGTTTCGCCCGAAAATGGCCGATTTTCAACATTTTCGCGCGCTGAGCCCCTTTTTGGCATCCGTTTGACGCACAACTAGCTCGATACACCAATAATAGGTATTTTCTCACTACCGACCACCTAGACAGGTCGTACGGAAAAATCGGGACACCACACGACCGACAGAGGAATGAGTCAACAAAGAGGGACTCGTGTCTCGATTAAGACCGACCTTAGTCGTGTAAGAGTGCAGCACGTGATAAGCGTCATCGGTTAAAGCATCAGCTAATAGGAAGAGCGACCAGCAAGAGGATTATCGTATTATCCAGGACCAATCTCGGCCGAAGGCGAATTCCAGACCGCTTCAGTCAAGCGATAAAAATACGGAGACAAGGTCAATTCTCGGCTGATAATGCCACAGACCTTGAAAGGAAAGAGTACGAGATTTGGGCGCGAATCTCATAACAGCGTCTAGAACGGCAAGCGGCGCTCAGCATTGGAAAGTGCCGAATATTACATTTCGGTGCGTTGATAAGGGGATGAACTTGGACGAAAAAATGACTACTATTCTACTTGAGGAAGTTTCGATTCAAAAGAAAGTAGTTAAGGATTTCACGGTGACTTTCTCCAAATCTCGTCGATATTTCAAATCGGCGCCTGTAAACATGGTTCGGGGAGTGTATAAATACCCGAACCATCGAAGAGAAAGGGATCCTGCAAACTCATAAGCCAGCACCACCCCCCTACTTTTCAATACCTTTCAATACCTGCATTTACCGCTTTCCTAGATAACATTATTGCATTTCTTAGGAGTAGATTAAACGTAATTGGCTACCAGTTCTTCTTAAGAGTAGATTAAATGTAATTGGCTACCAGTTCCCTTTGTAACTCCACTTCAATCAATACAAATTCCTAATCAGCTCCTTAGTCGTGTCAAATTATTGTCTCTACTTTCTGGTTCGGCTACTCTAGGTCGGACTCAGCCTCTCTCTATCTCCGTATCCCGATTTGGCTAATCTAAGCCGGATGGTCGCTAGAGTTTAAGTGAGAAGAACCTGGCCGAGCGGATCCCTCCTCGGCCCGATCGCTTGATCTATTAGCACGCGGCGTATCACATTCAGAGGGTCAACCGAACCATGGGGTCGATCGACGACCGACATTTTCGGCCCCAACAGTAACATTATAATTAACTTCTCTAATAGAAAAAAAAAAAACTAACCTAAAATAAAACCCTAAATCCCTCCTCTTTCTTTAATTTCTCCTATTTTCTTTTTTTTTTTCCCCAAGAAGTCTATCAGAACCCGTGCGACCCTCCCTTGGAAGCGACAGCAATCTCCTCCCTCTCTTCCACCGGACCCCCACTCCTCGTCCTCTTCCTCACACTCAGCCCACGCCCCTCGCCGACGCCCTCTTCCTCCGGCTTGGTTTTCCACGACGTCGCCACGGCCGCCCACAACTCTGATGCCTCGGCCGCCCACTACTTCTCCGCTCTCCACAACATCGTTTATTTTAATGAGTACACTAGCAACTTACACAGAATTAGGTAGATCTCATATCGAATTCTGGTGGTACCCTCACTCTCTCTCTCTCTCTCTCTCTCTCTCTCTCTCTCTCTCTCTCTTTATATATATATATATATATATATATATATATATATATATATATATATATATATAAAATTGAGCTCCTATACTTTTAAAAGTACAAAGTGATTGATACTTGTAAGTTTTCAACCGTTAGATCTAAGAATGTTCAGTTAGGATGATAGTGGGTGTCACGCCCCGGGGTCGAAACTGCGACCCGGGCTCGCTAACAGATCCGCCATCTGTACGGAAACTGCCGTACAGACGAAGCGTCTAGCCTGCAAAAGACAAAACTACAGCTACACAGATATCAGAGCGGATAAAAAGCTGTACTATAAAATTTCACAACTACAAGGTACAACAACACATAGCCTATCTCCCAAAAAACAGATGATACAAAAAGAAGTCCACCTATACAACATCTACGAATCCAAATGGGAGATAGCTAACAGGAAACATAACCAACTCCCACAATCCGGGATGGTACATCTACCTCTCTCTAAAGTAACAATGCTGGTAGGGAACTATCACGCGACTCCCTGTCCTCGGTCCGTCCAGTCAAGCCCAGCAGGAACGGAAGAAAGCCTCAGCAACCTGTCACCGACAGAGGGTGTGAGAACTACATCCTACAGTAGTTCTCAGTGGGTACCGTCTCCAAGAACCACGGTCTGCCCACTAAGTCTACCAGAGGCATAAGATAACAGATAAGACTGATAATGAAAATAAGCTGGAAAAGAATCTACAGCTATCATGCCTCTATCTACTATGCTCAAAAGGAAGAGACTATGGATGATGGTATGCAGCCACTCACTGCTGACAATATGTCACAAGTACTACCCAAGACACTCTACAATGACACATGCTACGCCATCACTCTCTCAGTGTAACCCAAATCTCAGCGACTGCCCCACAGGGTCCAGTCGAGTCAAGCCTGCGCCCCCTGGTGTATCAACCAGGGTGTCCAAACGGACAAACTCGATATCTCACACAGTGACCCCATGGTAGCTCGGCCAGGGGTATCAAGCGACCTCTAGTATATGAACTAGGCGCATCATCGCAGCCTCGTCAGGCTCGGTATCATCATCGCAGCCTCATCAGGCTCAGTATCATCAACGCACCCGGGGCGTGGTTCGAGGGGTGCGACCCCACCGAACTCAAGTATCTCATCAGTATCACTGTCTCACAAGTGGCTCCTGCAGGCTATAGTCCTCGATCAAACAGATCGGTATCTCGATGCTCAAAGCACAACTCAGTCGGAGAACCCTCCACGACTCAATCTCACAACACTGGCCCACTCAACGAAAGTACTACACAGCTGGGACCACCGTCTCTCCCAACGGCTCCCTCAACAACACCCCACTGAACTCAACACACAACTCACGGCCGGAGCTACTCCACGGCCAGATCTGCGAAAGGTCCGAAACCCCGGGAGACTAACACCTACATCCCCAAGAAAGAAACAGCCCTTAGAACCCAGATCACTCGAATCCGCTCGGGTGGATAAGTTTATAGGAAACCATGCCATTTATTTCAGAAAACCATTCGATCTGAGAAAAATCCATCTTTTTAATGATTTTTAGTCTTTTAGGAAAAACCCCTTGAAAACCAGTTTTATGCCCAAACCTCGAAGAGCTGATGCCCTCGTCCTATCTCACAAGAACAAACTCAGGCGACCTTGCGAGGCTTGGAGGAAACGTTGTTTGACCAAAATCATGTATTCATCCAAAAAGGCTCTGGGTTCAAGGTCCTGCTAACACCCGTGCACCACGATCACAACATGGTGGTGACGAGAAGAACATCGAAAAGAGAAACCCCGGGACCACCGTTTATCTGAAACGGTTTCCCCAAAACACTAACACTGGCCCAACCCAGCCACCAGACCCCACTCGGCCCCCCGGGCCCGAGTGCAACACCCGTCCCACAACACTCTGACCACTCAGCCCACTATCCGGGCGAGGAACACTATGTCCAGAAGGATAAGCACTGGGTGGGATGTCTAAAGCATAAAAGAACCTAGCCCAGATCAAGGTTCTCTATTGGTCTGGTCAAACACATGCACATATGACGGGGGTGCTAGTTAAGTTCCAAAAACACTTAAACTAGAATGCAATCCTATCACAATAGAATTAGTAGGAAGTCCGTAGACTTGGAGAGAAAACCAACCCACCTCCAAAAGCCACCAATTGCTCGTCGACACTTGCAATTGGCCCAGCGGGCTTACCTGGCCTCCAAGGGGTCCGCACGCAACACGAAGCCCGACGCCAGAATCCGCACGCGAATCGGAGCACGCAGCGACCAACCACACGACCGCGCGCTCCGCGGAACTAAAAACCGCACCGCAAGCTCGTCGACGCTCGCCGCACGCCCACGAGCTCCACCCGGCCTCCAACGGCGTGTCCAAAAATCCAAGCTCACCTCGAAAACCCTCTCCTTCCTTTTCTTTTTCCTTTTCCTCTCTTTTCTTTTCCTTTCTTTCTTTCTTTCTTCCTTTTTCTTTCTTTCTCTCTTCCTTTTTCTTTCTTTCTCTGCTGCAGAGGGGGAGGTGGAAGCTTTTATAAAGCAAAAGCTTTATTAATTAATTAGTTAATTAATTAATTCCAAAAACTCCAACTCCAACTCACTTTTTGCCTTCGGGCTCTCCGCCGCTGCCCGGAACCTCCCGAACTCCGCTGTAAATCAAAAGTACACGCGCTCATAGCTTTTTCTCTTCAAAAAGCTCATCCGTTGAGTCGGGGTGCTCAAATCAATTACCGGCTCCAAAATTGCCAGTTCCGACTCACTTTTTGCCTCCGGGTCCTCCGCGTCAGTCCGGAACCTCCCGAACCTCGCTGTAAATCAAAAGTACACGTGTCCACAGCTTTTTCTCTTCAAAAAGCTCATCCGTTGAGTCGGGGTGCTCAAATCAATTACCGGCTCCAAAATTGCCAGTTCCGACTCACTTTTTGCCTCCGGGTCCTCCGCGTCAGTCCGGAACCTCCCGAACCTCGCTGTAAATCAAAAGTACACGTGTCCACAGCTTTTTCTCTTCAAAAAGCTCATCCGTTGAGTCGGGGTGCTCAAATCAATTACCGGCTCCAAAATTGCCAGTTCCGACTCACTTTTTGCCTCCGGGTCCTCCGCGTCAGTCCGGAACCTCCCGAACCTCGCTGTAAATCAAAAGTACACGTGTCCACAGCTTTTTCTCTTCAAAAAGCTCATCCGTTGAGTCGGGGTGCTCAAATCAATTACCGGCTCCAAAATTGCCAGTTCCGACTCACTTTTTGCCTCCGGGTCCTCCGCGTCAGTCCGGAACCTCCCGAACCTCGCTGTAAATCAAAAGTACACGTGTCCACAGCTTTTTCTCTTCAAAAGCTCATCCGTTGAGTCGGGGTGCTCAAATCAATTACCGGCTCCAAAATTGCCAGTTCCGACTCACTTTTTGCCTCCGGGTCCTCCGCGTCAGTCCGGAACCTCCCGAACCTCGCTGTAATCTGAAAGTACACCTGTTCCAAGTGTTCCTGAATTTCCGGCACTCCACGGTGAAGTCGAAAATTTCCAATCTCATCCTCAATCGGCCTACAAAGCCCGGAAAAACTCTGAATCGAGCTGGGGCTTCCGCGTTGATCCGAATCAACCCGGCATCAACTGTAAACTCAAATGCAACATGCCCAAGGCAACTCTCTGCTCCAGGCCATCTGTGTGGTCGGCGCTCTATCCAAAGCCCCGGTACTTTACATTCTCCCCTCCTTCAAAAGGTTTCGTCCTCGAAACCAAAACACACACCCTACCACAAGAAACCCACATCAGGACTATCATCAACTCCAACTCTCTCTCAATTTAAAAAGCAACCGAAAATAGCGAAAAGTCCAAAATTTCCCAAGGACCGATGCCTTCACCCCGATCAAACAAGAACAGGTTCCAGCATCGCCTCCATTTCTGGAGTAGTCCTTCGAAATTTTTCGCTCCGTTTGCTACTTTCGGTGCTAAAACGGGAAAACAAGGAGAGAGAGATGTTGAAGCTGTCCCTGGTGTGGCCGCAACCCAAAACCACAATCCACCAACTCAACCAGGTAGGGGTGTAAAACGCTGATCTCAATCACTAGGAAAGGAAGTCATACCAAGTACCATGCGATCGCTAACCTGGCGCCCACCAATCGGGCAACCCAAACTCATCCTCTCGATGTGGGTGGTCGTCGTCCTGACTGCCTCGACGTCGTGGCCTCGTCTGGCTGGCGGTAAGTCGGGGGAACTCCTTCTTCCGGGAAAGGTAGCGGGGGTGCTGTCGCAAGCGGCATCACCGAAAGTACAACCTGAGGGCATGCTGCCTGAAAATGCCCCGACTGTCCACACGAGAAGCATCGCCCCTGCCTATGATGACACTGCTGCACTGCATGCGGTCCTCCGCAAATGACACACACAACCTGAAACTGCTGCTGGTGCCTCGGTTGTGGGGGACCTCCTGATCTCCGCCCTCTCTGAAATCCACGACCCTCAGACTGGGATGGTGGCGGCCCCGGGGGTCCCGATCTACTAGACTGTCCAAAATCAGGCGGCACTGGATGTCTCTCCCCGGAGCTGGTCCCTGGCGCTCGCTCCATCTCTGACATAACCACAGATCCTCGGTCAACCCACCGAGCATGCTCAATTGCCGCATCCAGAGTCGGCGCTCTACGCGAATGCACAAGGGGATAAATATCCGGGTGCAACCCTCTCTCAAAAAGCTCAACCCTCTGGGCCTCATCCCGGGCAACATGAGGCACGCAGCTCAATAACCGCTGAAACTCATTCACATACTCATGAAGAGGCCGACTCCCCTGCTGAAGTCGTCGCAGATCCCCTTCTAGTTTCTGCTTTGCACTGTCAGGAAAATAGGCCCTAAGTAGCAAAGCACGAAACTCCACCCACGTCAATAACTGTACTCCCGGTGGTCCCACTGGACGAACTCGACGCCACCACGCCTCGGCGTCCTTTTCCAAAAAGTGCGCCCCCAAATGTACCTGATGTTCATCCTTGATGAAGAGGTTCTCAAACAATTTCTCCATTGCCGCAATCCAGTTCTCAACCTCCCACGGCTCCGAACTCTCACCAGAGAACCGCGGGGGATGAAACTTGCGGATAAGGGATAGTCGATCCATGAGCTCCCTCTGCTCTGTCTCCGTCAACGGAGAAATCTGTGACGAGGTCGAGGATGTCGTAACCGGAAGTGCTGATGGTGGTGCCACAGGAGGTGCTCTCTGCTCCAGCATGCGCACCATGCGCTCCATATTTTCCTCCTGGCGCCTGGCCACCGCCTCCTGGCGCCGCAACGCCTCTGACATCTGGGCCACCTGAGCCCGCAGCTCCTGTACCTCGCTCTGCCCGGCCTGCTCGGCCTCCTCACCCAAGGTCGAACGCCCACTCGTCGCTACACGACGTCTCGGCGGCATCGCAGGTAACTGAAACAAAAACGAATGTCAAGACATAACAACCATACGACCCAATCCAGCGAGAGTCTAAAATTTGTTATCCTTCCTAAAGTATTATGTTGTCTGCAGCAAACATAATCACTTTGAGAGAATAACATATCAAATCACTCATCCCAACCCGAGGGAGAGGTAAAAACTCAATCTGGACTCTCGCTAAAAGTCACGACTCTCACGTAGTCATCCTAATGTCCAACCACAAGCCTAGGGTTTCTAAGTCCTCAATGACCTATATCCTAGGCTCTGATACCACTCTAATCTGTCACGCCCCGGGGTCGAAACTGCGACCCGGGCTCGCTAACAGATCCGCCATCTGTACGGAAACTGCCGTACAGACGAAGCGTCTAGCCTGCAAAAGACAAAACTACAGCTACACAGATATCAGAGCGGATAAAAAGTTGTACTATAAAATTTCACAACTACAAGGTACAACAACACATAGCCTATCTCCCAAAAAACAGATGATACAAAAAGAAGTCCACCTATACAACATCTACGAATCCAAATGGGAGATAGCTAACAGGAAACATAACCAACTCCCACAATCCGGATGGTACATCTACCTCTCTCTAAAGTAACAATGCTGGTAGGGAACTATCACGCGACTTCCCTGTCCTCGGTCCGTCCAGTCAAGCCCAGCAGGAACGGAAGAAAGCCTCAGCAACCTGTCACCGACAGAGGGTGTGAGAACTACATCCTACAGTAGTTCTCAGTGGGTACCGTCTCCAAGAACCACGGTCTGCCCACTAAGTCTACCAGAGGCATAAGATAACAGATAAGACTGATAATGAAAATAAGCTGGAAAAGAATCTACAGCTATCATGCCTCTATCTACTATGCTCAAAAGGAAGAGACTATGGATGATGGTATGCAGCCACTCACTGCTGGCAATATGTCACAAGTACTACCCAAGACACTCTACAATGACACATGCTACGCCATCACTCTCTCAGTGTAACCCAAATCTCAGCGACTGCCCTACAGGGTCCAGTCGAGTCAAGCCTGCGCCCCCTGGTGTATCAACCAGGGTGTCCAAACGGACAAACTCGATATCTCACACAGTGACCCCATGGTAGCTCGGCCAGGGGTATCAAGCGACCTCTAGTATATGAACTAGGCGCATCATCGCAGCCTCGTCAGGCTCGGTATCATCATCGCAGCCTCATCAGGCTCGGTATCATCAACGCACCCGGGGCGTGGTTCGAGGGGTGCGACCCCACCGAACTCAAGTATCTCATCAGTATCACTGTCTCACAAGTGGCTCCTGCAGGCTATAGTCCTCGATCAAACAGATCGGTATCTCGATGCTCAAAGCACAACTCAGTCGGAGAACCCTCCACGACTCAATCTCACAACACTGGCCCACTCAACGAAAGTACTACACAGCTGGGACCACCGTCTCTCCCAACGGCTCCCTCAACAACACCCCACTGAACTAAACACACAACTCACGGCCGGAGCTACTCCACGGCCAGATCTGCGAAAGGTCCGAAACCCCGGGAGACTAACACCTACATCCCCAAGAAAGAAACAACCCTTAGAACCCCAGATCACTCGAATCCGCTCGGGTGGATAAGTTTATAGGAAACCATGCCATTTATTTCAGAAAACCATTCGATCTGAGAAAAATCCATCTTTTTAATGATTTTTAGTCTTTTAGGAAAAACCCCTTGAAAACCAGTTTTATGCCCAAACCTCGAAGAGCTGATGCCCTCGTCCTATCACACAAGAACAACTCAGGCGACCTTGCGAGGCTTGGAGGAAACGTTGTTTGACCAAAATCATGTATTCATCCAAAAAGGCTCTGGGTTCAAGGTCCTGCTAACACCCGTGCACCACGATCCCAACATGGTGGTGACGAGAAGAACATCGAAAAGAGAAACCCCGGGACCACCGTTTATCTGAAACGGTTTCCCCAAAACACTAACACTGGCCCCAACCCAGCCACCAGACCCCACTCGGCCCCCCGGGCCCGAGTGCAACACCCGTCCCACAACACTCTGACCACTCAGCCCACTATCCGGGCGAGGAACACTATGTCCAGAAGGATAAGCACTGGGTGGGATGTCTAAAGCATAAAAGAACCTAGCCCAGATCAAGGTTCTCTATTGGTCTGGTCAAACACATGCACATATGACGGGGGTGCTAGTTAAGTTCCAAAAACACTTAAACTAGCATGCAATCCTATCACAATAGAATTAGAAGGAAGTCCGTAGACTTGGAGAGAAAACCAACCCACCTCCGAAAGCCACCAATTGCTCGTCGACACTTGCAATTGGCCCAGCGGGCTTACCTGGCCTCCAAGGGGTCCGCACGCAACACGAAGCCCGACGCCAGAATCCGCACGCGAATCGGAGCACGCAGCGACCAACCACACGACCGCGCGCTCCGCGGAACTAAAAACCGCACCGCAAACTCGTCGACGCTCGCCGCACGCCCACGAGCTCCACCCGGCCTCCAACGGCGTGTCCAAAAATCCAAGCTCACCTCGAAAACCCTCTCATTCCTTTTCTTTTTCCTTTTCCTCTCTTTTCTTTTCCTTTCTTTCTTTCTTTCTTCCTTTTTTCTTTCTTTCTCTCTTTCCTTTTTCTTTCTTTCTCTGCTGCAGAGGGGGAGGTGAAAGCTTTTATAAAGCAAAAGCTTTATTAATTAATTAGTTAATTAATTAATTCCAAAAACTCCAACTCCAACTCACTTTTTGCCTTCGGGCTCTCCGCCGCTGCCCGGAACCTCCCGAACTCCGCTGTAAATCAAAAGAACACGCGCTCACAGCTTTTTCTCTTCAAAAGCTCATCCGTTGAGTCGGGGGTGCTCAAATCAATTACCGGCTCCAAAATTGCCAGTTCCGACTCACTTTTTGCCTCCGGGTCCTCCGCGTCAGTCCGGAACCTCCCGAACCTCGCTGTAAATCAAAAGTACACGTGTCCACAGCTTTTTCTCTTCAAAAAGCTATCCGTTGAGTCGGGGTGCTCAAATCAATTACCAGCTCCAAAATTGCCAGTTCCGACTCACTTTTTGCCTCCGGGTCCTCCGCGTCAGTCCGGAACCTCCCGAACTTCGCTTGTAAATCAAAAGTACACGTGTCCACAGCTTTTTCTCTTCAAAAAGCTCATCCGTTGAGTCGGGGTGCTCAAATCAATTACCGGCTCCAAAATTGCCAGTTCCGACTCACTTTTGCCTCCGGGTCCTCCGCGTCAGTCCGGAACCTCTCGAACCTCGCTGGTAAATCAAAAGTACACGTGTCCACAGCTTTTTTCTCTTCAAAAAGCTCATCCGTTGAGTCGGGGTGCTCAAATCATTACCGGCTCCAAACTTGCCAGTTCCGACTCACTTTTTGCCTACGGGTCCTCCGCGTCAGTTCGGAACTCCCGAACCTCGCTGTAATCTGAAAGTAACCTGTTCCAAGTGTTCCTGAATTTCCGGCACTCCACGGTGAAGTCGGAAATTTCTAATCTCATCCTCAATCGGCCTACAAAGCCGGAAAAACTCCGAATCGAGCTGGGGCTTCCGCGTTGATCGAATCAACCCGGCATCAACTGTAAACTCAAATGCAACATGCCCAAGGCAACTCTCTGCTCCAGGCCATCTGTGTGGTCGGCGCGCTATCCAAGCCCCGTACTTTACAGTGGGCCCCTTGGGTTTAGTGGCTGGTTGGTGGAACAGAATGATCTAAGGGGCGAAATTAGTTAAAGTGATAGATCTAACGGTAGAAAACTTACAAGCACCAATTGGTGCTTGTAAGTTTAGTGGCTGGTTGGTGGAACAGAATGATCTATGGGGAAAAATTAGTTAAAGTGATAGAATTGCTGCTTGTAAGTTTTTACCGTTAGATCTATCAGTTAAACTAATTTTGCCCCTTAGATCATTTTGTTCCACCAGCCACCCACTAAACTCGAGGGGCCCGCTATCATCCTAACCGCACATCCTTTCATCCGAAGGCTGAAAGCCTACAAGCACCAATGACTTGATACTTTTAAAAGTATAGGAGCTCAATTATATATATATATATATAATATATATATATTATATATATATATATATATATATATATATATATATATATATATATATATATATATATATATGAGTACGACTAGTATACTCTTATAGTATAGAACCTTTTGTACTCAGAAGTTACTTTTGATGATGGAGCTTCCGAATCGATGATCCATATCGTTAAATATGATATAGAGCATTTTAAATTCATAGTAACTAAATTTTCTAATTTTTAAAAATTATAATAAAATCTATCAAGTGAGCATAAAATGAACGATCAAAATCGAACGACCTCCTAAAATTGAGGATCAGATTCTTCAATTTAAGATCAGAGTTATTGATCTCCATCTAAGTAGTGAATAAAATTTTTTATCAAAAAATTTACCTATTCCGTTCTTATACATCGTTAAACTAGCAAGCATCCTATACCACCCATTAAAAATTGTCAATTTTGAGATCTTTCGATTGTATGGTAAATAATGTCGAAAAATTATGAAATTTAATTCTAAAAGTTTTAAATACTCTAAATCATGTTTAACGGTATGAATTGTCAATTCGAAAATGTATCATCGAAAACAACTTATGAGTACGAAGTCGATTGTACTCATAGAATATAGTAGCTAACTCTCTCTCCTCTCTCTCTCTCTCTCTCTCTCTCTCTCTCTCTCTCTCTCTCTCTATCTAATATATATATATATATATATATATATCTATATATATATATATATATATATATATATATATATATATATGCTACTATACTATTAATAGCACTAAGTCTGTCACCCCAAGCTCCAGCGGGAAGTCTACCCGGCACGTACACAGATCCGCCATGTGCACAAGGCAACCCCGGTACACACAATGCGTCTACAACAATAAAGTGGAAAGAAGGCAATATACACATTCTACTAGTAATCAGAGCACAAGTGTCACGCCCGGGGTCGAAACTGCGACCCGAACTTGCTAACAAATCCGCCACTCATACGGGAAACCCCGTATAGGCGCAGCGTCTAACCTACAAAAGATAGTACTGCAGCTATACAAATATCAGAGCGAAAAATAAATTGCTGTGAAATAAAATCCCAACCACTGTACAATAGCATAAAGTATAAGATCCATCTCCCAAAATAAATAATCACCATACATCATTCTCAGTCACAACATCTAAAAACCAAAAGGAGGTAACCAAAACAATAATACATCGTCTCTCACAATATAGGAAAGCTCTCAAAAGAGTAAACTATACAATAATCCAACTAACTGTACTAAAAATCTCCAACTAGGGGTTACAGCTACACTCTAAGGACAGGTAAGAATCTAGCTCGTGACTCCCTCGCCTCGATAGTGGCTGAAGGATTAGCAACTCCCGCAGAAGACTCTGCAAAACAAAGGAAAGAAAAAAGAAGAAATAGGAGGGGGGAACCCCAACGGGTGTGAGAACTACTAGTAAACTAGTAGCCCTCAATGGGAATCCTCAAACTCCGACGTACCCACCAAGTCTACTAGAGGCAAGAAAGGAAATACATTGGTAAAGCTAAAATAGTCCGCTGATAAGAAAAACTACCACTACTATGCCTTTAATGCAGTACTGAGTAAGAACGACTGTATGCATGCATCAGTGACTGAGAACTGCCAAAATAAACCCAATCAATGAACTAGTAAAAACCCAGTACTGCCTGCTTTGTCGTCACCATCGGTTATGCAGCCAACGCATATCGCCGATATGATATCGAACTCAAGAACCAAGTAACCGACCGGCACCTACCCGGTCCTGCCTCGCACTTCGGAGTGGCACTCGAGGGGAGCTACCCGCACGAGGAAGGAATCAGTCAAAGTATCTCAATATAGCAGGGCTTAGTTACGACTATGCTCAAAGTGGGAAACTCCATCCACTAACAAACCCCGATTCCCAATCCGATGCTAAAATCAACATCCGGTCAACGCCCTATATCCGCGGTCACCGCAACACCCCACAAGTCCACAATCGGGTACAATAATCGACATTCGGTCAATCGGCCAATAATCGACTACACTATCCCAAGCCCTGCTCGCAACCCAAGCAACATGAATCACATGTCTAAGTAAAAAGGAGAAAAAGGAACAATCATGGTTTCTCCTATGTCAAGTCCAATATGATAGTGTAGCGATAAAAGGTGGCCTATCCAAATATCCATACAAACATGCAATGTTCTCATGTAGAATAAAATGAAGTGCATCAAATAGAACCTCACATAGGATAGATCATATTATCCCAACGAATAACCAATTACACATAGGAATAGATCAACGTGTCATAATCACTAACCAACTACACATGTCCATAATAAATCATCATAGTGTACCTGTCATGCCCCGGGGTCGAAACTGCAACCCGGGCCTGCCAACAGATCCGCCGCCCATACGGTGAACCCCGTATAGACGAAACGTCTAACCTGCAAAAAGAAGGATACTATAGCTATACAGATATCAGAGCTGAAAAGTAAACTACTGAAATAAAAATAATACAACTGTCAAATAGTACAAGTCTGAACCTCACTACAAGAGTCTCTCAAAATACAACTCTCAACTGTAACTAACTGCTAAAATCCAGCAGACTGTACAACAAGCTCCAACATGAAAGGGGGTACTATACTCCAATAACAGATAGGGAACTAGCTCGCGACTCCCTTACCTCGATCAGCCACAGAGGGATCAGCAACTCCCGCTGAAGGCTCTGCAAAAACAAGGAGAGGAAAAGAAAGGGGAAAACCCCAGCGGGTGTGAGAACTACAACCAACAGTAGTTCTCAGTGGGTACCGCCACCAAGCCCGACGGTCTGCCCACTAAGTCTACTAGAGGCATAAAGTAACAAATGCAATACTGAAAGGAAAGAGCTGGAAAATAACTCTACAGCTACTATGCCTCTATCTAAAATGCTCAAAGGGTGGTACAGATGAAAATAATGCAACGACTCTAAACCACAATACTCAATCAACCCAATCACAGTGACTGCCACATAGGGTCTAGTCAAACCTGCGCCCACCTACGGCTGTTACATCCAAGGAGGACCGGACTAACGTAGGGCGCCGTGACTGCCAAAACTAGCCCAGCCAGAGAGACTGCGTCGACAAGTCGCGATAGCAAAGTAACAGGCCCAACTCCGGAGTGGCACTTGAGGGGCGCGACCCCACCGAGGAAAGTATCCGCGTATCTCTGTCGAGCTCAATATGGCTCCTGCAAGTTATAGTCCAATCCACGATCAACAAGATCGACAGTACCCGAATCACTCTCTAACTCACAAACAAGAAACACTCAAACAGCCAGGACCGCTGTCAACCCAACGGCTCCTAGAACATCAACTCGACATGAACTAACTAGCCGGGTATGCTCCACAACCGACAACAATGAGGGTCCGAGAACCTCGAAAGACTAGAACCTACAACCCAAATCAAACAAGAACAGGCGGCTCTAGACATAGCCCCTCGTTGTTCTCGACCTAGAGAAAAAGGCAGCCCTTAGAACCCAGACCACTCGAATCCTCTCGAGTGGGAAAGTTTTAGGAAAAAGGTGACATTTATTACTGAAAGCCATTTTTCACTCAAACCCACGCGGGGTGAGGACTAAAAATAGTTCCTTTTGAAAACCATCTTGATTGAGAAAAATCATTTTTAATGATTTTTAGTTCTTTTTAGGAAAACAGTTTGAAAACAAGTTTTACACCCAAACCTCGAAGGGCTAATGCCTTCGTCCAATCAAACAAAAACAGATTCGGCGACCCTTCGATGCTTGGAAGAAAACATTGGTTGACTAAAATTATGTGTGTGTCCAAAAAGTTCTGGGTTCAAGGTCCTGCTATCATTGGTACACTACTGCCACTAATGCAGTGGGACATATAAAACAAGGAAGGAAACGAAAATCCCGGGACCACCGTTCACCCAACGGCTCCCGCCACAGATAAAAGACCAACTACATCTACCAGACTCCACTCTGCTCCCAAGCACGAGTGTAACATGCATCCCACACTAAAAGCAAATCCCGACCACTCGGCCCACTACCCGCGAGGATAACACTATGTCCAGGAATAAAGTATAACGTGTGGATGTCTAAAACATAAATAAACCTAGCCCAAGTGAGGGTTTCTACTGGTCTGGTTACACATGCAACATATGACGGCGGGTGCTAGGTCAAGTTCCAATAACAGCAATTAATTTAACTAAAGCAGGATCAGGGAACATACCTCAACAGGATATCAACAATAACACAGGAAAGATGGCATCTCCTCTCTCTAACATGCAATCTAATCCATCTCATGGCATGTATGTCCCTATATACTAGAATTAGTAGATGGTCTATTGTTTTGGAGGCGAAGCAACCCACCCGGGAAAAATGCGCGCTCCACAACATAAAAACCTCCTCTCTGCCCAACTCTCCGCAAGATACCAAATCAGCGAATTACTGCACAAAAGTAACACACATAGCATCAACAGTAGCAGTTCCAAAAAATAGCACTTGCTGTTTGCCAAAACCAGCATAGAAATCAAGGAATTTCACCTCTGTCCAGTCCTCAGAAAAATCCAAAAAAATCACAGTTGCGATCCTCGGGACGAGTAGCCCCAAATCGAGTATTTATACTCCTCAATCCGATACCTGAAGGCCAAGATAAAAATAAAACATCGCGGAATGTTACACCCTCATAAACACAAGCCTGCAGCAAAATAGTCCCAAAGAAGCTTAATTATCACCTCGAAGATTTCCTCCAAAAATTCAATAAAAATACGACGTCGATCATCGCGAAGTGTAGATGTCGATAGAGTCCTTAAACGTTGAATTCTGATACTCGAGTGCGGAGATAAAAGCTATCAAGGCCTCCACTGTCCAGAAAACCACCAGCAGGGAAGGGGGTTCAAAAATGCCTCGGGAACCATGCCAAAAACTCAAAAATGAGATGAATAAATTATACGGAAATCGTAGACGTACCTCTTGTGAACGCGCTGCCACAAAAATCAGCTCAAATACATCGGAGATAATCCAGGGTGCCTCGCGGACCGAAAAGTGACGATGGACGGCAAAATCCAAGAAACGTCGCAGTGCGCCGCGTCACAGAAAGGGCAGATGTCGAGGCCTCCAAAAAATCTGAAAGTCCCTCAGTAGATGGAGCACAGGATGAAGAACAAAATCTCTTAAGGTTACCTTCACAAATGGGCTCCGGGAAAGGGCCCAAAATCACAGCCAAAGGGAAGCTTTTATAGCTCTCCAAAGAACAAATGCCAAAATACCATATTATGTCCCACACTTCGGGCGCCCCAAAGATCGGGCTGCTACGGAACCCCAAAAATGTACCCCAAACCATCAGCCCGAATCAACCCTGGAGCGCCACGTGTCCCCACACAACAAACATGCGAGCGCAGCCAACCCCTGCGCGACACGTGGCATGCACCCCGCACAGCGCACAGCGCCCAGCGGGCGCCAGCCGCTGCGGTCGACCCCGTGGCGCCGACCGCGCCTGCCCCCGCGCAGACGCCCGGGTGACCCGGGTAGTACGGCCACCTGCCCCGCCATTTGCTGCCGTGGACCACGCGCACATGAACCAGCTTATCGGAGTAGCAACGTGTCCCGCTCCAGTCCACACGTACACCCGCGAATCTCCCGTGGGATCGCGCCTACTGCGCCAGCCAACCGGGGCCGCCACCTGTCCAAAACCCCAGTGCACGCCTCGCGGGGACCGAGCGGCTGCGCCTCAGCCCGCCGCCGCGCTCTGCCCTGCCGCCGCCCCGCGGCGCAACTCCGGCCGACGGGAACAGTGCTCCACCGCCACGAAATCCGTATTTTGGACCACCGGGCTCCGAAAAATACAAGTAATAGTCCATTTCATCATTTTCGCGCGCTGAATACAAATCCAAGGTTCATTTTGCCCAATTCCTCTTCTAATATTTGTCAACAAGGGTTCCCGTTAGGCAATCTTGCTCCCATTTACACCCTGAATCCATTTCTTGGGCTCGACGCTGTGCACAAACACTCCAGAAGCCACTAATCCATCAGTAAAACCCTTAAGCGGGGATTCGGGTCTCCACATCCTCCCCCACTAAAAGGAAGTTCGTCCTCGAAACTAACACGCTCAAAAGGGAGTCTCAAAACCAAGAGGTGAGTATCCATCAACACGTCTCAGCTCCCAGTCGCTACTCACTCTGTGATTACTCCTCAACAAAACCCTAACCAGCAAGGCATGGCTCGGTTGCGCCATTCTCTCCTCACACGAGCCAGATCCGCAATGGCATCCCTCGTACTCCGAACACTCACAGATCTCCGGGGAGACGAGAGTCCAACATGGGCGAAGAGATCCAAAAAGCAAAACACGAGCTGAGATGTGGAA